>NC_061166.1:16373477-16480977 GCF_022113875.1 Hydra vulgaris
TGTAGAGCAAGATAACAATTGACAGACTTGAAAGATTGCGAATTATAAGAATCAGGAGAGCAAGATGAAGGAATCGAATTCCAAAGAACTGATGTTCGAGGAAAAAAACTAGACGAATAAGAGTTTTTGGAGCACTTAGGAACAGTAACAGAAAAAAGATGAGACTTAATTGAATAACGAGTAACACGGGAATGAATTTTAGTAGATGGCACAAGAGATGCTAGCTCTTTAGAGCAGTCCCCATTATAGTATTTGTAGAAAAAAGAAAGAAAAGCAACATTATGATAATGTGATAATGGTTGAAGGTTGGCTGCAAGAGTAGGTCCAACTATGCTTATAATGCGTTTTTGCACCTTGTCTAAAAGAGAAAGGGTATCATTAGAAGATCTGCCCCAGATATGGCAACAGTATTCCATACAAGGCCGCATTTGAGATTTATAGAGATAGAGATTAGAATCCAGAGTAAGAAAGTGTCAAGCTCGACAACAAGATGCAACTTTAGCAGGTGCTAATTTTGCAACAGATTTGATATATGGTTTCCAAGAAAGATCGAAAGTAAGAGTTAATCCTAGAAGATGAAGGGTAGATAACTTATCAAGTACATTACCATTCATAAATATAGGAAGGTCTAAATTATTGCGATATTGATTGGCTGAAAAAAATTGAGTTTTATCTGAATTAAAGTTTACCAGCCACTGTGAGCCCCATGCTGTAGCAGAAGTGAGATCCTTTTCTAGCTCAAATGTCCCCTCCAAGCAATCAGAGAGAGTTGGCTTTTTAACATGACAAGAATAAATGGCAGTATCATCAGCAAACAATGCTACCTTAGATGTGAGAATATCTGGAAGATTGTTAATGTTAATAATCTTAAAGATGTTTCCAGATACACTGTAAGAAAAAAGCTTGTGGAGAAGACCAGCATGCCAAACTTTATCAAACGCTTTAGAAATGTCAAGAGCGATGGCCTTAACCTCTCCATCTTTATCTAATGCACAATAAAACCTATTGGTTATTACTATTAGCAAATCAGCCGTATCAAAATCTATACTGACGATCAGAAAGTAAGTTACTAGATTCAAGATTGTTAGCTAATTAAAGATTCAAAAACCTTGCTTATGATAGGAAGAAGACTAACGGTAGTTAGACGAATCAGATTGCTCTCCAGAATTTTTGAAAATAGGGATAACAGATGCTGCTTTCCAGCAGGCTGGAAAACAAGACTTTGATAAGCACTTGTTGAATAGTTTTTAAAGGATAGACAACAGCTCAGGAGAACACTTCTGCAGAAGTGTTCTCTGGAGAAGATGCTGCTTTCCAGCCTGCTTTCCATAACAGATGCTGCTTTCCAGCCTGCTGGAAAGCAGCATCTGTTATCCCTATTTTCAAAAATTCTGGAGAGCGATCTGATTTGTCTAACTACCGTTAGTCTTCTTCCTATCATAAGCAAGGTTTTTGAATTTTTAATTAGCAAACAATCTCTCATCTTGAATCTAATAACTTACTTTCTGATCGGAGAGAAGACTATAACAGGTATGTTGTCCGGGCCAGAAGTTGTAGAAGAGTCTAAGCAGGAAATCACTTTAGATACAGAAGCTGGAGTGATACGAATATCAAGCAATGGATCAAACTGTTTGACGACTATATCAGGTAGAATATCAAGCAATGGATCAACCTGTTTGACGACTATATGAGGTAGAATGCAACTAGTGAAATGAAGAGATAATATTAATGAAAAGTTCTTAGCAAATAATTCAGCTTTGTCTTTAGGTGAGGTGACAAAGTCTGAACCATACAAAAGAGGTGGAATTACAGACTTGTTATTGATACTATTAAAGATTCTCAAGAAGCCAAAAGAGCCTTATTTTTGTGATGAAATACGAAATTTTAAGACCTGAGAATAGCGGGCTTTTGCGTTAGACAAAACCTTTTTACAATGGTTTCTAGCAGTAATAAACAGACGTCTGTTTTCTGGAGATTTGTTTTGCTGATAGATATGGAAGTAATGGTTTCGATTGGCAATTGCAGCAGCACAATGTGAGGAAAACCATGGAGAAGAGTGAGGCTCGACCTGGAATCCTCGAGAAAGAATAAAGGATGCTATGCCAGCCTTAATCCACAAAGTTATGTAAAAAGCACATTTTTTCAACAGGAAGACAAAAGATTTCTATCCAAAGGCCATTACGAAGAAAATCACAGTAAGAGTCTAGTCAGCTTTAAGGTAGTTGTAAAATGAGGATGATAGGGGGATAATAGTTTTAGAGAGGTCAAATTGTGATTAGAGGCACCAAATCAGAGGTGAATGTGGAGAAACTGGGCACTGACTAAGATCAGAAACAAGAGGTAAGTCAAGTAGAGATGGCAAATGATTCGGGTTGTCTGGAAAGCGAGTTGGAAAGTTGTCTATTTGAGTTAGGGATTGAAAAAGCAAAAGTTGTGGGCTTTAATGCCTGCAGAGTCACTGACACTAGAGCCAAGCCATTCAGTGTGATGAACATTAAAGACACCGATAACAACAATATTGGCTGATGGATAAAGAGAGAGGGCTTGGTCGATATGATCAGAAATAACATCAAGAAGAGTGCAGTCTTGAGATGAAGGAGAGCGATATAGCACAAAGAGAAAGGAGATAGATTGAAGTGGTGCTAAACGAAAGCACATTAAAGATTAATCTGCGGATTCATACATAGTTTCCTGACAAATGGGTGAATTCTTACAAATGTAAATGCCCAGGCCAAGCATGTGACTATTGGAGTCTTTACTAATTAAAGGAAGATAACCATCAACACTAAGATTACAAGATCAGACAACTGAACTAAAATTAGTCATGGCACTGTTAATACTTTGATATTTTTCAGCTGTTGATGGAATCAGTCTCTCTAAGAGCTACCACGGAATTTGGGAAACCTGACTACCAGCCGACCTCAGAAATATAAAACTGAGTTTTGGAGCTGTACCCTCATTAAAAGATAATAGAATGAGTTGCCTAATCATAAAAACAGACACACAAGCAAAACCCATGCATCCAGTCAAGAAAAAGATTGTTTATGGGTGAAGTTCTTAACAATCAATTAATTTTTTTATTTCTTATAACAACTTTAAATAATCTATCATTCAAGTTTCATAGTTAAAACCTTTGTCATAAGAACTTTTTGTGATATTGACTACTATGTTTAAATATTATTCAAAAAGGGAAAAACAGCATAGCCGCATTTAAAAAGTATAGAGAAATTATATATTGATCATTTATAAAAGTCTTTGTATAAAGTTCAAAAAAAATCAGCAGAAGTAAATAAGTGCATGAGCAGTGAAACACAACCTAAAGCTGGACTTGTTGGGCAATGCGAGTCACTTGTGCTAATTGTAATTGTGCAGGTGAATTTTTATACGATCGATCAACATTAGTATACATTTTGTTACTTTTTTATTAAAACGATTGATTATTTTATCCTATAATATTTTAATATTACTCCTGCTGCTACCATTGCTCATTCGTGCATGTTTGCACTGAAATTATGGCAGTCATTACACGTGAGTTAATGGTGGAGTTTTTATAAGTTAGATATTTGTGGTAAGTGTTTGCAAATATCTAACTTACATAAACTTCAAATAATGTAATGTTAAAATATCAAGTTTTACAGTTTTACTTTTCCTTTAAAATTGCATAGCAACAACTGCATAGCAACAACATCTCCTTAATTTTGATTTATAGCATTTATTTTTCGTGGTTCAAATCTTTGTACTTTTTTTTAAAATCTTTTCTAATTTTCTTAAATACAAAATAAAACATTTTTAAAGTTCTATTAATGTTATATATATATCAGGCTTTCCCAGGAAAGGCGTGCTGTCGCACTCCTTGTTTGTCCACGCATAGAATAAGTTTTTCAGAAAACGTGACCGCGGCAATATTTCGTGGGAAAGCGAAACTTATCCACAGAGAATTAAAAATAATAATAAAAAAAGGAAACGAAGTCTAAACAAAGTATAAAATTGAAATTGGATGTAAGAAAATTTTTATTTTAATAATAAAAAAAAAATTCAAAAAAAAAAAAATTCTTGTAATAAAAAAAAAAAAGTCTTTTTTTTTAGGGTTGCTATTTTTAGCTACGAAATTTGATACAAGTCAAGGAAAAGACGACTATAAGTCATTAAGTTTTCATAAAAATAAAAAGACTTGATACGTAATTTATTCATGAACATTATCAGATAGCGTATTAAAAAACTGATTCATTATTTACGCTAGACAAATTTAGTTAAATTTTTTCATTTAATTTAGTTTTTACGAAGGTTTATGCAAAGGCGATGACGTTATTCCCCAATACTTAGACAAGAAAATAAATTGCTGTTTTAAATATTAAATATATTATTTGAGATTTTAAACATAACAAAATTTTAATGTGAAAAAAGTTCTCTCGACTTATTCTAAACTGATTATACTGAGTCAATGCTCGCCTTTTTATTACGTTTAAATTATTCAATTGCATAATTTTGTAATTACGAAAGAAGTTAAAAAAATAACTGCATTGCTTCTGTTGTCATTGTTACGAAAACAGTTCCTTCGTGACATTATTATATATTAACACTTGTTAACAATGTCAATTAATGATTGCAAAATAAAATAAACTCAATCGTTTGACAACAAAATTTTCTTTCATTTGAAAATAAAAACAAACATATTTTACAAATAAATAGCAATTGTTTTCGCGCTTTCTTGCGTATCATAATACATTTAAACATTTAAATGTATTTACGAAACATTTAAAAATTGTTTATAGTTCTATCGTGAATTTTAAAGTATTACTGACTGATAAAAGTCATAAACAAATTTTACATTAAAAGGTCCTTTTATTTTCATTAAACTATAACCTTTTTTTTTTAGATTTTATTTTTCTTATTGATTTGATTTTTCATAGCTAAAATAACTACCACCCTAAAAAAATATATATATATAAATAAATAAAATATAGGTAATTTTTTTTTTTAATAATATACATTAATTTTTTAATTTTAAAGCACAAACAGATTTCTGTTATTTACTTTAAGATTGCTTGCATTTTTGCGGTATTTTCGTTTAGCTTTGTTTTGGCGCAAATTTTTGAAACGCATAATAACAAAACGTGGTCAGTTAGTCAGAAAAATTTATTTTATGCATGGACAAACAAGGCGTGCGACCGCACGCCTTTCCTGGGAAAGCCTGATATATATATATATATATATATATATATATATATATATATATATATATATATATATATATATATATATATATATATATATATATATATATATATATATATATAAAGATATTATATACTATAATAATATATCTTTGGCTAAACGTTGTTTAATTACTCTGAGTCTGTTTTGTGTGACAGCTTATATATTTTTATGTTACAAAAGTGATTATCAGTTCTCAATTATTTATCTAGAGTTTAGAACATATATCGTACCACATTTATTAGACATGTGTATGGTGCGATTATTTTAGTTATGAATACCATTGATAAACCAGCGGATTTTTATTGACTTGTTTGCTCATAGATCATTGTTTCATCATTTGCTAAAAGATGACTAGAGTGTGAGTTTTGGTTCCTCTTTTCCTGAGTTGCTAACTTTTACTCCTACTAAATAGTCTTTACATTAATTTATGTTTTTTTACCTAAATGACATCATCTTCAATCTGTTTTTATTTTCATTTCTCCCAGGTCTATGTAACTGGACAGCTCCGTTGGTCACTTTTTGCGATCATTGTGTCGCATAAGCAAAAAAATTTATTCTTTGTGGCTGGTGAGCCCCGACTTTTTCCAATGTACACCATAGCGACAAAACGGACATTAGGCCATCCCGCTGGATGTGGTTACGGCGCTCAATAACCTAATGACTACGCTGACACTCATGTACACGTTCAGTCGGAAGCTCCACAATGCACGTCGGATCAGCGCTCACCAACTATGTGCTCGGATCTGGAATCTCACTTCATAGCACATCATTCCACACCAGCACAGGGCAGTAGCTCTTTTGGCTAAGAGTGATGGCTTGTGGCCTACGATGACTAATATGTGCATTCGATCAATTGAAATCAATTCTGTAGGTCTCACGTCTGGCTCTGATGTGCTAGCCCATAAGCGCAAGAAGTGAGTGTGTTTAGCTTTCTATTCACCCGATTTGAAAGTGAACGGACGCATAACAAGACCATACTAGACGAAAAACGGTACGTACTAATGTACTTTTTGCTATGACGGTTTGACCGCAGCTAATTCAAAAAACATTTTAGAAACGCGCTAAATTAAAAATATTCTAAAAAAGTGAAATTAATTTCATCAAAACTTCTTAACAAATGTTTTTATATTAGCAAAATGATTTTAAATAAAGTAATAATTTACTGAAAAAAAGTTTTGTTTTTTAAATATGATTGACAGTTGTGTTTTTTTAATGTAAAACGTATAAATTGTTAAAGTGTTCATTTCTAAAATAAATCTTATTAAAAAATAAAAAATTGTTTTGTTTTTATAAACGATGACTACAAAAGTTCTCACTTTAACGAATTTAAATATAAGAATGATTAAAGTTAATGCGTTTAAAAAGATAAACAAAATTTCTTTAAAAAAAAAAGTTTTGTAAAACCGTTAATATTTAATAAGTTTGATCTTAAATGCTTTTATATTATCGAAACGCTTTTAATAAAGTAAAAAAAAAAACACTTTTAATTAACTAAAAAAAAGTATTTATAAAATGTTTTTTTATTTTATTTATATAACTATGTATTTATTATGAGAAATATTTAACTTTTGAACATATTAAACAAATAAAAAATATATAAAAATGCTGAAACAAAGTTTGAAAAGGTTTTTTAATGCGTAAATTAAATAGACTAAGCATTTTAGTTTGATGAGTTTTGTTTTAGTTGCGTCATATATATATACTTATTTTTTTGTGTTTTTGCTTTAAGTATTTTTTTTAATTTTCTCTTTCGTTAATATTTATTATTTTTTTTAATTTTTTTTTCAGATAAGTTTAGGTAAGTTTTTGTAGCGCGTTTTTAAATTTTAAAAATATGCCGTGGTCAAATCGTTAAAACATTTTTTTTTTGCGTGGTTATATAAAGACATGAAATCGCACGTCTTCCTGTGAAAGCCTGTAATGCACTACACCATCACACCTGTAGACATCAACAGTCTTCAAAATCAGTATATCAAATATTTGTTCTTTTGTTACATATGATCTATACACAGAGTGATTAGAGTGTTAGTTGGTTCTCTCCCTGCCTCCCTAGCATTTAACTTCGTTCTTTACCTTCACCAAAGTCTTATCACTCATTTTATATTTTCTTATGACTTTTATTTTTTATTCAATGACACCATCTTCTAACTGTTTTTATTACCACATCTCACAGGTCTATGAAATTGGACGGCTCCGTTGGTCACTTTTTGCAATCATTGTGTCGCATAAACAAAACTTTTTTAAAGTTCTAATAATGTTATATATATAACATATATAAAGATATTATATACTATAATAAACAAAAGGAAGATAGTTTTTTAAGAAGTTTAAAATTTCAATAAACATCAAAATAGCAATAAAAAAATTTTTTAACATGTCATGCTAATATATTTAAATTATTAATGTGCTTAGGTAATAAACACACATTAAAGAGACAACTTTTTTCTTATAGGAAGTAAGATTTTACATTCAAACTTTTATTTTCTTCAAAATATCTAATATATCCTAATAAGCTGCAGATGATCTGGAAAAAAATTTAATAAAAACCTAAAGAATCTTGATAGAGAAAAAAATTTATAAGTCTGTACCCTTTTTTTAAGTTAAGCGAAGTTTTTTGTCAAATGGACCCTAACAAACTGTATGAGTTGGCAAATGGTTCATTTAATAATACCAGGGAACGATTAAGCAGATAATATGATAAAGTTCATGGAATTTAAAAAAAAAACATGCTGAATTTAGCTTTCAAATAAAAGAAACAAATATAAACTTTTTGTTTGAATTTTTTTCATGTGAAGTCCGGGTAAATCAGACAAAAAAAGCTTTGGTTTTTTAGTTAATGCATTTGCCTATCTACTAAAAAAAATATATTACTGCAGCTTTAACATTAGATAAAATGAAATCTCACCATTTACTAAAAGTTGACAACATAACATGATGTAACATAATTATTTCCTATTGGAGTTGAATTAACATGCTTGATTACAGACATTCAGAAATGTCTTTAAACGTTTGCGGACAGCAGAAACATTTTTAATTTAATTCAAAATAAATAATAATTAAAAAATAAAAATATAAAGATTAAGAATGTTTCTTTTATTTACAAAATATGTGTGAAAAATTAAAAACAATAACACAAGAGAATACATTTTAAAAAATCTTGTGAATTTAAACTTTTGATTTTTCCAAATTCAATCAAATTTTAATTTTTTAATTTAAATTTTTCATTCTCATTAGGACAAAACATTTTGAAAATAGTAAACATTCCATTTTATCTGTTAGCTGTAATAACTTTATAACTTTCCACTCATTGTTTTAACGAAACAGAAAACTGCATTCTAATTTAAACTGAATGTGCGATTTAATTGAATATTTTGTCATATATACTTAATAAATATATAATAAACTTATACTAACATAATATATATTAGTGTAAGTATATATATACTTATACAAATATAATATATAAATAACTTATATACTGACGTATATTTTGAGAAATGCGTTTGTGAAAATAGTGACATTACATTTTTACTTTTGTTGTTTGTGAGCACGATTTCAAAAGTTTCAATTCAAAATTTATAATAGTTATAAAAACATAAAAAGTTATAAAAGTTATAAAAACAATATGTATAACAAATATATTTGTTATACATATTGTTTATTGAAACTTTTTTTTTTAATAACTTTTAGTTTTGTTTAACTTTTTTAATAAATAGACTTTAATACAAGCTTAACCAATTCGAAGATAACAGTGATGAAGTTTTATATTTATAAACATTATGCTAGATATTTAATTTTTAACTTGGGAATTTTCATTGAAGTGTTGCAAGTTTTGATATTTTATTACATGGACTTTTATGCAATTTAAAGTAAAAAATTCTAGTTAAGCGAAGTTTTTTGTCAAATGGACCCTAACAAACTGTATGAGTTGGCAAATGGTTCATTTAATCATACCAGGGAACGATTAAGCATATAACATGATAAAGTTCATGGAATTTAAAAAAAAAAACATGCTGAATTTAGCTTTCAAATAAAAGAAAAAAATCAATTTTAATTTGAACTTATGCCGCATTAATTTAAATCAAAGTACACCACGCTTAAATTATGCATGATATAATTTATTACAAATGTAACTTCTTTATTTATAATTATCAAATACTACTGTTTAAACATATTTTGGCTTCAGAAAAAAATTTTTACAAAAAAATATTTTCTTTAATCAACTTATAATTTTCTCCCTCAAAAGTTCTTTAGACGAGCGCGGTTTTTTACTCTCGTAATGAAATTAGTGTGCACTATTTATCGCTCCCAGAAGGTCATTTACGGGAGTGTTTCACGTGTGTGGAGCAATCGCTCCCGCTTCATGACAAGGCCTGTATATGTATACACACACACAAATATATTACAAATATTGCATCTTATTTAAATTTAATTATAAAATACTTGAAATTAAAATAAATAACCTACTGATTCAGTGGGCCCTGATTTATTTTTTATCCGAATAATTGCATTTGCAATTGACATTGCCTCAATCATGAAAGTTGTCGTACAGTAGCTAGAAAACAAAAAATAAATTCAGAATAGAGGCAGCAAGTTTAAACTTTGATAATAATTCTAGATTCAAAAATATGTAATGAACCTAAAAAAAAATAGTTTTATCAAACATTTTTTTTAATTTACCTATTTTCTAGGTAATTAAAAATGAAGATTCTTTTAATAAATTAAAACTTCTGAAGAAACTAAATGATGTTTTTTTTTAATAATAGTTAATTTCATGAGCAAAATGAAAAGCATAGAAAGTGGATCTTTGAAACTTTTGTTACAAAGATTTTTAAAACTTTACTTTCAAAGACCTTTAAAAATTTTGTTGAATTATAGTCCACCCCCCTTGTCCGCCTCATTATAGTTACTGATAAATACACACACCATTTTTCAGTAAAACTTATAAATAAAACTTAAAAAATTTATTGCAATTATAACAGGGCGCAACAAATTGTTATTTTTTTATTGAACATTGACACTTGTACCTTTATTTATTGGCAAACGCCTAATTTAAGAGATATATGTCAAATAAAGAGTTTTTATTTAACTAGAAAAAAAATTATTTTCAAATAATTTTTTTTCTAGTTAATAAGTTATTAGATATATTAAAAATGATGATTGAATTTAATCAATTTTAATTTTTTCAAAATAATTTTTTCACATTTGCAAAGTGCACACAAATTAATGATAATTAATTTGCAATGACCTAATGATTGTAAACTGTTATCCATTGACTCTAAATAGTAAATTTTTCTCAATTTAGTTCGCAAAATTTATTTACTAATAAAAAAACAAATAAACTTGAAAAAATTAAAATAAAAGGAACTAAAAATAAAATAAAAGTTGTTTTGAAATTTTTCTTTTTAAAGTAATAGCAAATACATTCATTTTAAGTAAATTTTTGAATGCTTCTGTTAACGCATGCAAAAAAAAATGCTAAAACACAACTACTTTCTTCAATAGTGTACTTTGTTATTTTATCTAATAGTAATGCTATTAAAGAAAGTAAACATGTGCATGGTTTCTTTTAAAGTCTTTAAAATGTGTTTTATATTTTAGTAACTAACTGTATTTTATTATAAATATATGTTTTTTAAAACAACTTATTATTAATAAATAAAAAACTATCAATCATCAACCACATAAATATTTTGAAAGAAATTGCTGAAGTAATGCTTTGTTTAAAAAAAGTGAACGCTAACATTTGCATAACCAAATGTAAAGAAATGTGGTGTTCATTTTACTGTTTTTTTTTGTCTACATTTTATTGTCGTTGATTTGTCGCGTCCTGTATAAGACTAATACCCTTCTGGCTTAGTGCAAATAAAAAATGCAAAGTGATTTTTCATCCCAATCTGCTGTTTCCATTTGACCATGCATAGCAATATAAAATTTTTAGATATAAAAAATAATTATCAGCAAATGTCTCGCAAATACCCATATTTTTTACAAAAACTTAAACCGAAAAAAATAAAGTATTTATTAACTTGGACTTTAATATTAATAGAGTATTTCAGCTATTATCCTCTGAAATGTCTATCATTGGAATGTGAGCAAAAAAATATGAAATATGAAAGTACTCATTATCATTATACCTCATTAAAGCTAAAACACCAAGAGCAGCTAGTCCAAGAACCCATCCTGTTTGTGCAAAAGCTTTTGGAAGAGTCAATGCACCAGCACCAACAATTAAATTGAAAACATAAACAAAAGCAATCTAAAGAATTTTAAAAAAATTATTAGTAAATACACTTTTTTCTGAAAAAATCTACTGTCTAAGCTTTTCAAATGTCTTGTGCTTTCTACAAATTTTCTTGCATGGTTAGAAACAATGTAAGCAACAATGGAGAAATTTCTAGACATTTGACAACAAAGATAAATATAACAAACAAACTAACGATCTAATGCTTATAAACATTTAAATTCATTTAGTAATTATAAAATTATTTAATAATTATAAAAATCTAACTAATTGCAATTGTTTTAAGATTTTATTCAGCAACTGTTAAAAATACACGAAGCTATTTATATTTTATTTTATTTTTTTATGTTGATTTAGGTGCCCCAAGAAGTCCTTACGGTCTTATCACAGAGCACCATGGAAGAGCATTTAATAGGAAATTCACGCCTCCTTCCCAACCAATGTAACTTGCCCTGAGGTGGGGTTTGAACCACAGATCTTACGTTTCTTAGGCAAGTGCAACGTACATTGCTTGTTTAGATGAGCACTCTGACATCACACTGAAATAGCCTGCTGCCGGGGGCTTCAGTACATACATCAACTGACAAATAGCCTAACTCACAGTGGAGTGCTGTTACATCAACTGAGGGTTTGACATGGGGTAGCAATCTTTTCTTTCATTATTCTTTATTTTTTTTCTTCTTTTTTCTAAAAACCCGGTATGCTATATATATATATATATATATATATATATATATATATATATATATATATATATATATATATATATATATATATATATGTATATATATATATATATATATATATATATATATATATATATATATATATGTATATATATATATATATATATATATATATATATATATATATATATATATATATATATATATATATATATATATATATATATATATAGGTACACGGAAATAGCAATTTACGGAACCGAACTACGTGCTAAAATTCTATGACTTGTTTTTTTGACTTTTTTTTAGGTAGTGTAAGGCAAACTTATTTTTAAGGAGTTTCTTTTTAGAAACATATATACACATAGTATATTTTTGGAAAGAAGAAAAGTTAAACTGTTTTTTTATAAGACTTTTATGTATGGTTACTGGACTTTTATGTATGGTTACTGAATTTTTATACAGATTATTTTGCTTCTGAAAAATAGGTTGATGTTCTTACATGAATTTGTAGTCAAAGAAATGTTAAGCCCACTTTTTTTTCTGCTACATGCATTTTTTATGCACATGCTAAATTTCACCGAAAAAGAAATAGGAGCAAATAGTTTAATTAGTGTTATTTTAAGTATAACACTTTTTTTAGGTAGACCTAGGCAAACGTTTTTTTGTGGTAATTCTTTTTAGGAACATATATAAATTTAAACTATTTTTTAAAAGAAAAAAAGGTTAAGCTTGATTTTTATATGTTTGTTATGTATGGTTACAATACTTTTTAATAGACTATTTTACTGATAACTTTGCATGAAAATTTGGTTGATGTTCTTACATTAATTTTTAATCGAAGAAATGTTGAGCCCCCTTTTTTTATTATTAAAAATGTTTTCTACGTGCATTTTAACAAAAAATAAATAGGAGCATATTGTTTAATAAGCATAGAAATTTTGGTACCTAAATTCTGTTTTTCTGTTATTTTTTTTGGCAAGCCATATATGGAGGCAGATTGGGTGAAGGGGGGTCAGTTTTATAAATTTTTTATTATTAGATTTATATTAAAATGATAAAAAAAAAAAAAAATTTTGGATTCTTCAACAGGTGGTAAGTTTAATCTTTTTTTTCAAAATACTATTATTAAAAACTATTTCGACAAAAAAAAAAACAATATTGATAAATGTAAAACAATATTGATAAATGTAATCTTTTTCTAATTGATAATAATATAAAGATTAATGTTTAATATTATTATATTTTATCATTTTTGGATTGCATACTTCTTTATCTTTGGATTATTGTTTAAATCTTTATACAAGCATGCCTAATTTTTATTTATTTTTTAGATCATAGCACACTATTTGTGGATTTTTTTAAATTATAGCACACTATTTGTGGATTTTTTTGCAATTTCGTAAGTACAAATCAGGTAATTTTGGGGTTTATTCATAAAAAAATCATGTTATTCATTAAATACAAAGATAGAGTAATATACAGTAAGTAAATGTTAATAGACAATTAAAATTATATTAAAGTACTTTAAAAACTTTAAAAAAAATTTTTACTTTTCGTGTATTACTTTATCTTTGTTTATTGTTTACATAATTATATAAACATTCCTAGTGTTAGCTTGTTGTTTAAAAGTATTTCAAAATGTTTTGTGTAATTGTTCAATTTTTTTGTTATCTTTAGTCTAATCTACACAGCCTACCACTGGTAAGTCTGTATAGCATAACCTTGGTAATGATAATAGATTTAATACTAATTTCAAATTGCAATATTTATTTTTTTATTACAAATTTTTGACTTATCAGCATCGCCATCTGGAACAAGTAGTAAGTTTAACAATTATTAATTTTTAATATGTATGCATTTCTTAATAATGGCAAATTAATTTTTTATCAAAACTTTTTAACCTTGATTTCATATGCAACTGCATATGACGATGTTCAGATATTTGAATAATGAATAATGAATATGTTCAGATATTTTTGATATAATTTCTTTCTATGTTGTTGGATCAAAATTGATCAAAAATAAAAATCCAATTAGTTGCAAAGCTAAATGACTGAGTGGTAAGTTAAAAAATATTTTTATACTCCAAAAAACTTGTTCATATGTTCGTATGTATTTCACATCAAATGCAATATTTACATTTTATTACTTCTTTTTTAATCTACATCGGCTGCAACTGGTATGTTGAAAAACTACTTTTTTTCTATATGTTTATGCATTTTTCAACAATTGCAATATTTATTTCTAATTAAAACTTTGTTAAGCTTTAGTCGTATCTGCAGCTGCTACAAGCAGCAAGTTTAAAAGCTATTATTTTCTAATATGTGTATGCATAATGCATTTGTAAAACTATTATTTTAAATATGAGTATGTCTTTCTTATCAAATGCAATATCAAGTAAAATTAAATTTTATTACAAGTTTTTTACTTTAAGTTTCACTACCTTCACAACCCGTACAACCTTCTACTGGTAAATTTATGATTTAGAAATGTTTCAGAATGATTATTGAATTCATAATATTTCTATTTATATGCACTTTTTAATACATTTGTATTATGTTATCCTTAAAAGTGGTATAGAAGGAGAATCAATACCAGTACTTAAATTTTCATTGTATAAACATTTGTGAAGCTATCGTTATTTTATAAATTGTTTATTTTATTTATTCAACCAATTACTTTTTTTTCTAAAGGGGCAGAAGGGGGGCGGCATACACCCTCTTCCATAAAAGCAATTTATACATCACTAGTTACTATTTTTTAAAGTATTGAAATATATTTTCTATTTTTTATAATAGATTTAATCATTTTAATAAAGATTGTAATATTTAAAAGAGCGAAATTATGATAGGGTGTGTTAAACCTTCACCACAACCTAACACCCAACTTTGCGATAGACCTGTAATATTTTCTAATTATGTGGAATAAATAAAAAACAACTTGTTGTATATAAATATTACCAATTTCATGAAAAAAAAAACTATTATGAAAAAATAGTGTGTTTTTGTGAGATGTAGGTGGTGGATAAGCACCCGCTCCGGATCCCTTGATGCGCCCTTTACCTATAAACTAGTTTAACATAATAGTCCATTTTTACATCTATCTTTTGATGCCACCTTACAGATATTTGAATAAGAATTGGCAAAGTTATAACAATTTATGTAGAAGAAAAAATTTTTTTGACCAGTTATATCAAGAAATCCATATGTCAAAAATTTGCTACTAAAAACGCTATAACTTTTTATAGATTATTTCGATTTTCATAATTTTTTCACCATTAAAATACCATTAAAAATTTTTAAAACTCAGTCCACGTACCTAATATATATAATCTTGCATGGTCGTATATATATATATACTCTTGCACGATATACTCTATATACATATATATACTCTTTACAATGTGCTTTAAGACCTTGTCTGAAATTGATAGGGTTGTTATTTGTTAATATTGGAATGTCAACAATATTGCAATAATTGTTAGCAGTAAATAACCAAGTTTGTTTGAGTTAAAACCCACAAGGCCTAAGCTGTTACAGAAGTTTAAAGATTAGCTGTTATATTATTTAAGTAAAAATATATTGACTGATTGATTAGTAAATTTTCTACTTTTTGTTAATACTGTATCTACATATGTTTTGACTACTGAAATCCCCTTTCTTGTTTTACATATGCAAAACGAGAGTAAACGAAAAAAATGCTCATTAACTCTAGAAATATTATTTTCATGTATTTTTTTACATACCTCTAAAATGTTATTGCTGTTAACAGCAGTTAGTAGGTAAAATTACTTTTTAACAACATGTCGTTTAAAAGTAATTTTAGTTACTAATGCGCGATTTGTATGACAAACATTATATTCATTATATAAAATAGTACCTGCCAAGAATAATATTGAACATCTTCAGAAATCTTTAGATTTGACATGCTATTCTAACGAGTTTATATACGTCTTTATTTCATATTTATTATTCAGACTTTTTTTAAATCGCTTGGTTCGTTAGCTTTGATTTATTTTTTTAATTGATTTGAATATTAAGGTCCGGAAACAAAGGCCGTTTTACTTTTTTGTTGTTGTTTATCATCTCTAGACTACATTATTTACAGATTTCAATATATTCTCATTATTAGTTTTAAATATTTTAAGTACATTTTATTTGTCTTTTTTTTTCGCCCATGATTTGTTTTAAATGTTTATTGACGTTTATAAGAAAATTTTATAAGAACTTTTTATCCAATGGTGTCCGATTCGCTCGTTTTTGTATATTTTAGTGAACGGGATTTATGGGATATCGAGAGTAATTTTAACAATCCATTCATATATTTCTAAAAAAAAGTTATTTTAAGGATATTTACAAATAATAATGCTACTAATCTTTAATAAACACCTTAAATTTGTTAATCTTCTATATATATATGTGACGCATTTAATCAAAATCGTCATTAAGTCGCCACATATTAAACAGTGATTCTAAGTAATTTCTTTTTTGAATTTGTGTTTTTGCTAAAAATAGTGACAAAAATACAAAAAAATTATGAGTCAAAATGTTTTACAAAATTAAAGCAGGACATTAGAACCTATAATTTTTGTTAGTAAAGTCTTTCAAACGTTTTGTTTATAAAGTTTCTAAAAACGTTTTATTTTATGCAGTGTTACGATTTTTTTTTTTTTTTTTTTTTTTTTTTCAATTTACGGTATAGATTGATGATAAGACAAATTATGTCTCATATTATTTGTATTATGTTTTACGATGAATAACTTTATATGGCAAGAAAAAATCTTTAAAAAACCGATTACTCAAAACATTTACAGTGGAGGACGTCGTTTAAGCTTTGTTTTTGATGAAAATATGATAAGTATAACTTCAATAAATTATTTTTAAAATGTAGTTAAACATTACTTAATAAGCATATTTTTTTATTTCTTGTATATTTTTATAAAAAAAAAAAAAGCAACTTAAATAATGGACTTTGTTATATTTTTAATTTTTCTAATTATTCTATTGTCAGAAATTAACCTTTTAGGTTTGATTTTGGAACATCCCAAATATTTTTATAGATTCTATTTAAGAAACCTTTTTTTTTTTTTTTTTTTTTTCTATGTTGATTTAGGTGCCCCAAGAAGTCCTTACGGTCTTATCACAGAGCACCGCGGAAGAGCATTTAATAGGAAGTTCACGCCTCCTTCCTAACCGATGTCGCAAAACTTGCCCAGAGGTGGGTTTGAGGCGCGGATCTTACGTTCCTGAGGCAAGTGCGCTACCACTGCGCCACGGCTGCTTAAACCTTTAGGTTACACAATACTGTAAAAATTAAAATCATGCAGTTGGCACATTTTTAGAAATGGCATTTAAAGGGGGCGGACCTATGAAATTGTCATGTTCAAATGAAGAAACTTCCAGAAACGCTGCAAACCTTAAATTTTTATATACTAATACTAATATCAAATAATGATGCTCTGCCGAAAAAAAAAATTATTTCGGGAACATAGAAAATACAACAATTTCGAGGCACGGACCCCAAACATGGCAAATATAAAAATTTGAAGTTTTTTTTTGTATAATCTTATAGTGAATGAAATTTTATTCAAAGAATTTAAAAGATATACATTACAGTTCAAAAGTTATGACCAAAAAACGTTATAGTCCCTCTCCCCCTTCCAAAAAAATGAGGAGTTTTTGTATTTTACATGACCATAACTTCTAAAGTACATAAGATTTTTTTTAAAAACTTAAAATTTTATAATGAATTTCGTTTTCGTTTGAGAAATTACAAAAAAAATTTTCAAATGCTTATGTTCCCCTCTCAATCAGAGCAGGTAGCCTCAAATTTTGGGATTTTTTTGTTCTCAAACTTTAATCACAGTTATTTTTTGGACACATTTATCTTTTTATAACCATATGATACCATGTGATTATATGATGTATGCAAAAGATTTTAGTCTTCAAAATGCCTGAATATCATAAGCCCCTTCATTGTTAATAAACATTTTTTGTTTAGCTTCACTTTTTTGGACACATTTGTCTTTTTGACACTAGTACTTTTATATAATAGAGTATAGTATATGGTATAAAATTAGGTTAACTTCATTAAATACCATTTATTAGTTGTTTATATTTATTTAAACGTAATGATGATTAATCAGAACTAAACAAAGTTTGCAATTGCTAATTAAATTTTTATTTAGTTAAAATTTATTTATAAATTTACTCTTGATACTTTAGTAACTATTAAATTTACAGATAGAGTTTTTTAACATCGATATTATTTAATATCGAAAAAAGGAAGGAGATTTAAGTTTAAAAGATCTCATAAGTTAAACAGACTTTTGATCTGTGCTTGTAGCTTTACTAAAAACACTTAGTGTATTCCAGCTACAGAAAGTTTGGAAATGCTTGTTGTAAAGCATTGCCATGATAAATATAATATTAAGGTTATGAATATATATATATATATATATATATATATATATATATATATATATATATATATATATATATATATATATATATATATATATATATATATATATATATATATATATATATATATATATATATATATATATATATATATATATATATATATATATAAGTTTTTTAATGTATTTATCATGTTTGAAGTAAAAAAATCTATTGAAATATTGTAAATTACAAAATTAATTTTTTTAGCAGTCTACCACTTTAAATTCTTTTTATTGAAGCTGAACAAAAATGTTTATTACAGTAAAGGAACTTATGGTATTCATGCATTTTGAAGACTAAAATCTTTTGTATACATAGTCATATAATCACATGGTATCATATGGTTATAAAAAGATAAATGTGTCCAAAAAATAGCTGTGATTAAAGTTTGAGAACAAAAAAATCCCAAAATTTGAGGCCACCTGCTCTGATTGAGAGGGGGACATGTGCATTTGAAAAATATTTTTGTAATTTCTTAAACCAAATTGAAATACATTATGAAATTTTAAGTTTTTAAAAAAAATCTTATGTACTTTAGAAGTTATGGTCATGTAAAATACAAAAACTGCTTATTTTTTTGGAAGGGGGAGGGGGAATATAACGTTTTTTGGTCATAACTTTTGAACTGTAATGTATATCTTTTTAAATTTTAAATTCTTTGAATAAAATTTCATTCACTATAAGATTATACAAAAAAAATTCAATTTTTTTTATATGCCATGTTTGGGGTCCGTGCCTCGAAATTGTTGTATTTTCTATGTTCCCGAAATAATTTTAAACACGACTGGTCGTGTTTAGAGGAAGCTTATAAGCTTCCTTTTAACATGACCAGTCATTTGTCAGTCATTTAATCGCAAAGAAGTTCGGTCCTTGACAGCCTTGATCAATTAAGAAGTTCAAACTGATCTCTTTAAACCATTTTTGGAGCAGTTGTTTAAAGATGATCAGATCAGATTTAAAAATGCTGTAGTTGTAGCACTTCTTAATTCATTAAAGCTGTCAAGAGCCATACTTCTCGGAATCCAGTAAAGTCAATGAGAAATAAAGCTAAAGAGCTCTTAGTGACTCAACGCGCCATCAAAAACGTGGTCATAAAGGATCTTAAGGCTAAGTCAAGAGATTAAGAAACATCTGATTTCCCCAAGTGGGATTGATGAAACCAAACAAGTGTCTAAGGAAAAAGATTTAAAAGATCAAAGAAAATTCTGGCCCTTTTGAAGAAGAGACCAATGACCATCCTCTTTTCAGATGAGAAATTGTTTACTGTTGATTCTGTGTCAAACAGTATAACTATTTGTTTTATTAGTCATCAACCAGTTCATGCAGTCTAAGCATGTAAAATATACATTCAAGACCAAACATACGGCTTCAGTTATGATGTATGACCTAGTTTCATTTGATGGTCTCAAAATGCCTTTAATGTTAATTAAATCTGTTCAGAAAGTCAACACTAATGAGTACATTTTTTTTTTTTTTTTTTTTTGTTTAGGTGCTCCAAGAAGTCCTTACGGTCTTATCACAGTGTGCTATCCATTTAACACAAAACCTTCAACCACGTTAGACAAACGTAGTGAACATTCAAGCGCGTTCTATGAATGTTCTGTAAAACTGTGTATAAACAGTTAAAATTCAACGTTCAATAACGTTCCCTCAACGTTCTTTTAGCTTTGCGTAACGCTCGCTGCAAATGTTACATGAACCAATTTTTGTGAACTCCAATTTACAGTTCTTGAACGTTCGATGCCAACGTTCAAATAACAAATAGCGAACGTTTACTTAATGTTCACTGCAAACGTTCTTTTAATAGCTCTTGAACGTCCACTTCAAATACGCAATAAAATTTTTGTTTTGTTTTGTATAATAAAAAAATATAAAAATTTTTAAGTTAAATAATTATTTTAAATTTTTTAATTTTAAAAAATAAAATAAAATGAAATAATGTAAATGCACTTTTTTTAAAGACCTAATAATGTATATTTTCAGCACTTGAAAATTATTTTTATTACCAAAAGATAGCGGCAAATCTATAATTAAAGAATCCCTGAAAAAAAATGGAGTTTTTAACAAACTTCAGCTTTAACACAATAATAACAAACAAAATGAGTGAGATTATGGGTTTTGCAGTGTTAAAGGTCAGTCCTACCCTAAAAAACACGTGGATAAGATGGATCAGAAACTTTTATACATTACCATCAAAAAATGTTTCATAACATCTTTCTTCATTTTTTTTAAATGTCCAGTTTTGAAGCATTCTGCCCCACTGTGCGTCGCATGACGAAAGTTCTGTAAAGTACTTTGCAACAAGTTGAAAATTTATATTTAAGATATTTAGCATACACATTAAATTAGAAATTATGCCTAAGTTGAAATAAATTATTATCTATTATGTTTTACACACACGCACACAAACACACACACACACACACGCACATATATATATATATAATTTCATTCGGTATAAAAAATTTTAAAAATATGTTTAAATATATGTGGAATAATGGACTTACCATGGTTCGTATAATAAGGGTAATGGTAAGTTTACACTCACCATATCTCTACTTATTATTTATTTAGACGTTTTATTTCAGTAATTTTAAGTAAATAGCAGATAATAAGAATGTTTAAAATCTTTGTTTTAAGTTAACAGTTAATGTTCAATACCTTATAACTTCTTATAGTAAAATTGTGAACTTCTGTAAAAAAAAAACAGGACAGGTTATTAATTTTTTTCTTTATTAAGTTTGAGACCATTTTTAAACCATCCGCAGTTTATTAAGACTCACCCAGTTAATTAGTTTTGAAGAAAATAAAAGTTTGAATGCAGGGGAGAGTAGGGCACCACGATACATGGGGCACAATGAAACACTGTAACTGTGGAGGCATCCTAAAAGTTGTGACAACCACTTTCATATAGTGAAACAGTTACTACTAGAGCTGTGTTTTGAAAAAAAGTAATACCAATTGACATCACTAGACCTGCGAGGGGTCGAAATTTGTGTTTTTTGATGATAAGGTAATTTATTAGTTTTTTAAAGCTCACAAGTTTTAAGGTACCTTATTTAATTTGTCTATCGGTAAGTAACATTATTTTGTATACTACAACCCATAAGGTCTTTATTTCATTAAACAAAATCACTAAAAATAAAATGATTATTTTCTATTAGAAAGTGTGGGGTAACTTGATACAGCATTTTTGGGGGGCTCCTAAAACTGTAGAATAGTACTTCATTGGGTAAACAAAGTGAATGACACTTAAAACAATATCTTTTCTGGTATTCTAAAATGTGGTTTGGACTATTGGATGCATTATTTTGGTTATAATTAATAATTTGTTTATATTTCAAGTAAAAACCTGCGTTTTCTCGATGTTTTATACTTTTAATTTACTTTTTAAATGATGTTCATAGGGTGTATCAAAGTACTCTATTGGTTGGGTACCTTAAAACAAATTTTAAATTTTTATTTAACTAGTTTAACAAGTTTAACCTGTTATATTTTAGCAATTTATGAATTTAATTTTGTAGGTATAAACTTATTCTACAAAATAAACCAATCACCTAAAAAAAAAAACGTATTAAAATAATTGTTACGATACAAAAACGAAAGTGCATAATGATGCCCCACTCTCCCCTAAAGTTTTCTTTCCTATATGAAAGAAAGTTGTCACTTTAATGTGTGTTAAACGCGCAGGCTTCACTAACTACACTAGCGCATTAATAACATAAGTATCTCTTTCATGACATATGCGCAATTGGTGTTTTAATGTTTTTAGATATTTTTAACTTTTTTAAAAGTTAAAAATATTTTTAAAAGTTCTTTACCTTTAAGTTGTTATAGTATATAACATCTTTATATATGTTATGTATATAGTATCTATAGAACTTCAAAATGTTTTATTTTGTATTTTAAAAAATTGAAAATGATTAAAAAAAAATTAAATGTGCATGCGTAAGGATTTGAACCACGGCGATGCATTTCAGAAACGCTGCGAGCTAACCGCATCGGCCACAAAGACGTATGATTCGAAAAAATGTATTAACAATATTTAATTTAAAAAAATGCCATCATTCAATTTATACATATCTCTAAATCTTTTGAAAATCTCAATATACACTCGGTGTTTTATTGACCTATCTAAAGCTTTTGATACAGGTCGATTATCCTATTTTAATCCAAAAAATCAAATATTATGGTTTAAACAATAGAATCTTAAAATGTTTTGAAAGCTATTTAACAAATCAAAAACAGCTTTTGTATAGTAACGATGGTCAGTAGAGTGAACCCCTGAGCATAACCTGTGGTGTAATTGGTTTAAAGCAAATAAATTTTCTTTAAATATTAACAAAACAAAATGGATTATTTTTCACTCCTGCGCAAAAATAAAGTTTTTTCCGAATAATATGCCTCAAATTTATATTGATGAAACTATAATAAAAAGAGGTACTGTTATAAAATTCTTAAGTGTTTATCTTGATGAGAATATTAATTTGAGAAAATATATTGATCATGTAAGCACCAAAATTTCCAAAAATATTGCCATTTTATACAAAGCCCGAAATTACCTAAACAAAAAAAATTTAACCCAACTCTATTATTCATTTATACACAATTATATAAATTATGCAATTATCGCCTGGGGAAGTACGGAGAAAAGTAAGTAACAACATCTTTATCGCTGTCAGAAACATGCAATCCGCGTTGTTAATAATGCGGATCGGTTTTTTACATTAAAAGTATTTTTTTTTGATTATATGAAGGTACTAGATGTTTATAAACTTAACATATTTAATGTTTAATGTTTTACTTTTATTTGGAAAGACGATTTATCTTTTAACCACTTTTTTTCTTTAAAACCAATAAATAAATACACATTTAAAAATAATAGTTTTTTAAATGAATTTTTTTGAAGAACAAATTCTTTGGAATAAAATAGTATTCTTTGGAATAAAATAGTATTACCAAATTTTGATCCTTCTATTGCTAAACTATATTCATTCTCTCTATGGACAACATTCTAAAAATCTACTAAAAATGTATTAAAATGTATTTGCTAAATCTTCATCTTATTATATATTAAAATGATAGTTTGTTGTATTATGTTAATTACGTTAAATCTTCAATATATATATATATATATATACATATATATATATATATATATATATATATATATATATATATATATATATATATATATATATATATATATATATATATATATATATATATATATATATATATGGTCGTCCATAAAATACGTGCGCTCATTGGAGGGAGGTCATCTTAAGTGTACGAAAGCGTATGGGATGGGGGAGGTTCAATTTAAAAGTACGTACATCGATTTTCTAATTTATCGCAATTAACCAGCTAATCAATAGAAAAGTTAAAATTCTGACTAAAGATCCTAGTTTTCCCACATAAAAAGATGTTTGGTATAGGGAGTAGAGGGTTTAGTTTCCCTTAATTCACACACACGCAAGAGGGCCCGCAGGATTTTTTGATGTTCCAGGTAGGACACTTTCACAGATTGTGCAAACTCCAAACTTAAGTATGTTTATATCTATGCTAAACGAGGAGGCCTTACAAAAAATTAAGAAGGCGGAGAAGCAAAAAAGCCCTCAAACGCCCCCCTTAAAAAAAAAGAGGAAGGGTGTAAATTTTGTATGGTCATAACTTATGTTATTTACAATATTTTTCTACGAAATTTTAAATCTGTCGATAAATTTAAATTTAGTTTTAGATGGTAAAACTGAAATTTTACTACATTAGTGCCCTCACGCTTGGGCGGGGGGGGGCGGAAGCGTTTTTGGGCTTTTTTGTTCCTAGGCTTCAGCCATCCCAATTTTATGCAAGGTCTCCTCATTTGACATAGTTATACTTAAATTTTAAAGCTTGCACAAATTTCACACATTTGGCATAGGCATACTTATGTTTGGAGCTTGTGCAAGCTCCAAACTTAAGTATACCTATGATAAATATGAGAAAGTGTCCTATCTAGAACATCAAAAAATCCTGCGGGCACACATGCCACCCCTTATATACTGGCCCTGAGTAAAGCGTATTTCAGGCAATATATTTCGACAAAAACAAGTTTTAGGCTAATGGGTCGGAGGCCCCCCGATAAAAACGTATCATTTGAACACAATAGTTATGGGTAATTTAACTATATTTAAATTAATATTTGCATATACATTTCAAGAGGCTTGTTAAATTCGGATCCTGTGCTGCAAACGAAGAGCTTTTGGATTGTATAAAGTAGCTAAGGTGCCTCCTTCACTTTTTTTTTTTTCCCATAAACTTTTTTATTGAAAAAAAAGTTGAGGAGGGGGGGGGGGTATTTCAAGTTAGTAGTTCAAAAATCAAAAACGTCACTATCTACGATTTACAAAATTTCAAAATTGTAGACCACCAAAGTTATAGTCATCGGCTACCAAAAATTTAATATGCAGCTTGAAGAATAATTATTTAGAAAAGAAGTACTAAAAAGAATCTGAAAATGAAGTTAACATTTTATTTTTTTTAATGCTTTGTTTTTTCAATTATATAATGCTTTTTAAAAATTATTAAAGATATATAAAAAAATATAAGATATAATAATATAAATTTTCATTATGTGTTGAAAATGGTCTAATTTAAAAATGCCAAATTTCATAAAGAATAATGTTATTCCCATTAACTCAGAAAATAAATTATTCCCATTAACTAAGTTTGCATTTATTACTATTAAATATTTAACAATGTTTTTGTTGTTATAGAAGTATATTAACAAAATATAAATAAAATAAAAAAACGACAGATTAGCAAAAAGAAGCAAGTAAGTCTTGCCGTCAAGCTCATTTACAAGAACCATGGCCTACTATATTCACGGCCGTATATCTTACATTTTTCAGGGGGAAATTAAGAGGCCGGTTTTGAAAGTTTTATATGCTAAATACGCTAAAGAACTATTTTTAAAAATATTCTTCTTTCTGAATTTATTAATTTTTAAATTTTTTTTTATTGAAAATGGTCAACAAATGTGCTGCACCAATATTTACATCTGGATACTTATGCAACAAAAAAAATTAATTGCATCTTTTCATTTTCCAACTAGGTACGTGAGTAAAAATTTCAAATTGTTTAAATATTATACTATTATATATAATTAGAAAGAGGACCAATCCAGTATTTTAAAGGTAAAAAAATTATCAAAAACGAACTATTGGTTCAAAAGTTATGACAGTTTAAGTACCGATTTTTTGATATATGGAGTTGTTGAAGAAACTGTGGTCAAAATTATGTTTTTCTTCACTTAAATTGTCATAACTTTATTAATTCTTATCAAAATACAAATATCTCGGTGTCAAAAGATAGGTGTAAGAGTGGACTACAAATTTTTGTTAAACTCTAACCACCGGGTGTATCGGATGGACAGAGGGGGCACCAAACCACCACCTTACCCGTATGAAATTAAACATTTTTTTCACATAAAAAGTCTTTTTTCAATACATAATTATTTTAAATATACAAAAAAAATATACCTTACCCTGTAAAAGTTACATCAGTGTTGCATCCGTTTTCAAAAGAGAGGGGCTATCCCCCTCCTTTCCCCCGACTAAAGATTTTTTTAAACAAAACCATTTTTGATTAATTGGAGAATATTTAGTTAAAATATTCTCATAGAATTTTTAGTTAAAATATTTTCAATAGACTTCTATTATCAGTCAATAGTGGTAAAAAGGTAATCAAGACAAGGTATTTACCAATCTTTATAAATCTTCAAATCTTTCATATAGTGCTTGATACTAGTTTGGTTAACGAAATGTTAGGTTGTTTCAAACTAAAAAACAAAAAAAATGTTATTAACACTAAATAATGTTTGATTATTTTAATGATGCTTTATTTCATAAAGTTTTTTCTTGGCTTTTAGTGAATGATTACAATGATAAATTATACTAATAAAATTATTTTATAATCATTTTTAACAATAGACACTACGTGAAGGTAAGCCAGAGCCGTCTATCAAAAATACATAGCAAGTTACAACACTTGCAGTACTTTTTTTTAGCAAGTCACAACACTTGAAGTACTTTTTTTTAGCAAGTCACAACACTTGCAGTACTTTTTTTGACCAAGTCACAACACTTGCGCTAATTTTTTTTAGCAAGTCACAACACTAGCAGTACTTTTTTTTTTCAACAAGTCACAGCACTTGCAGTTTTTTAATCTATAAATTTCAAATTTATATATTTGCAGTGTTTTAATAAAATAATATCTATTCAACTCTCTGGAAACAATATCTACAACAAGCTGAAATTTTTTCATGCAATGTTCTACAGCTTTGATATCCATTTTATTAATCAACCTTTAATAATTTTTAAGTCTTTCAAATAGCGTTTTGGCTGTTTCAAACTAAAAAACAAATAAAATGTTATTAAAAAGAAATATTAATGGTTTGTTTATTTTTTATCTCGTATAGTTTTGTCTTGGCTTTTAGTGAATGATTACAATAATAAATTTCTTTTAGTTAGTCTGTTGGAATCCAACAGACCAAAACTTAAATCAACTTTGGATACGATTTGTTAATCGTTCAGATTGGACTTCAACAAAACAATCATTTTTATGTGAACTTCATTTTGAAGATAATTATATACTAAGAGGTGATAAATGCACACTGAATTGGCTTTAAAAACCTGTTCCTTCTAAGTATTCTTGTGAACTTTTGCAAAAAAAAATCATCTTTGCCAGTTTTAAAAACTTCTCGAAGTCCTCCTAAATTGAAAATATTCCAAAAAGATCAGTTAGAAATATTTAAGAA
The DNA here is from genome assembly GCF_022113875.1 of Hydra vulgaris. NCBI lineage: Eukaryota > Metazoa > Cnidaria > Hydrozoa > Anthoathecata > Hydridae > Hydra > Hydra vulgaris. The sequence continues at coordinate 16,400,889 of NC_061166.1, forward strand.
AAATGATACAATTACAAATGTACATAATTTGAATGAAGCAGTAGCACCACCAGGGTTTCAATTTAAACGATTTGAAAAAGGTGTTTTATTTTATAATATAGTATTTAATGAACAGACATATTTACCAACTATATTAGAATCAATAACAGTTGATGTAGACCTAAATGTACGTTTGCAATACAAAGGAACACCGCTTCCATTACCAAGTTGGTTTGTTAAAAGACATAATGCAAAACTTAATCAAATTAGTATGCTAGAAAATTTTCCTTCTTATATCAGAAACTACACATTAAAAAATCATGATACTATTTTAGATGAAATTAAATAGAGAGCTTTATCAGCCACAAGGCAGGCCACCATACTCAGCAGAGGTGATTCAATATGCATTACTTTTACGATATACATCATTAAAGGCATACAAACTACTACTTAAAAAGCTCCCTTTACCATCAATATCTTTATTAAATAAAGTTCAACAAGGAGGTATCGATTTAAAAACTTTAAAACTTCTACGCAAAAAAGAAAAAATTTCTTCTGATTGTATTATGATTATAGATAAAATGTATTTACAAAAAACAGCACAATATCAATGAGGAAAGTATGTTGGTGCTGACGAAGAAGGTAACTTGTACAAAGGAATTGTCGCATTAATGATAATAGGACTAAAACAATTTATTCCTTTTATTGTTCAAGCAATTCCAGAAGTCACATTCTCTGGAAATTGGCTATCACAAAAAATAGCTGACAATCTTAAAAATCCATTAGGTGCTAGGTTCACTGTGCGTGGTATAGTTACCGACAATCATTCCACCAACATTAATGCATTCTCATCATTAGTTACAATGTTCAAGTCTGAATCAAAGTATTTTATTATTCACCCACAGAATCATGGAAAGAATACATATTTGTTTTATAATAGTGTGCATTTAGTCAAAAATCTTAGAAATAATTTATTAAATGGTAAAAAATTTGTTTTTCCAGACTTTAAATACCATAATGCATATATTAATATTGATTGTCCATCAGGATATATTAGTTGGGATGATTTATTTAAAATTTACCATAATGATAATGATCTGAAAGGTAAACTTAGAAAAGCTCCAAAGCTTACATATGAGGCACTACATCCTGGAAATAATAAACAAAGTGTGCCACTTGCGTTAGCAATTATACATGAAATTACAATTGCAACTTCAAAAAGCTACTATCCAAATCGAAAAGATGTTTCAAGTTTTTTAACTATTTTTAACACTTGATGGACTATTGCTAATTCTAAACAAAGGCTTTCACCGAATATTATTGGCAATGCTATTGTATTAGGAGACAATAAAATGATTTTTTACCAAGCTCTGGCTGATTGGATCAATCAGTGGTCTCACAATACAGGCCAAAGAGTGGGGAACATTTCTTGTAAGTTTAAGAGAAGTTTTAAATTCAGAAAGAATTTTGTCATGTCGTTCTTCAGTTAAGTAGCATATAAACTTCTGGGAAGAAAATCTAATACCAGATATTCACCCTTCCTTGACAATTCTTGATGAACTGTTTGAAAATTGAACAGAAGAAATTATGGAAAGCTCCCTTGATTATAATAGTCAAGAAGTGGCAATAACTATAGCAGGCTATGTTGCAAAAAAATAAGGTAGGTAGAATCACTTCACAGAATAACTGTGAAGTGATTCTACCTAGAGCATCGTATCGTATCTAGTAGAAGGAACAAAATGTCAATCCCCAAGGCATCAAATTTATTTAATATTCATATGGTACTCTGCACAACTAGAACAAATTAAGACATAAAAAAACGTAAAGGGAAGACAAGATTACAACTTGATAGTGAAGAATGCTACAAACTTTTAGCGTCCTAACAGATTGCAAAATGGATATAAAAAATTTGACATCGTTCTTGCTGTTTATCAAAGTAAGCCAAATAAAGTGATTAGACTTTAAAAAAATAAAAAAGTTTATTTTGTAAAAGATTTTTTTTTTGCAAAAATGCTTAACACTCTATTAAAGTTTGACGGTACGTGATTTAAATGATATATTTAAGTTGATGAGTATTAATAATATTATTATTTTTGTCATTTAAGTCTGATTAGTTCAGTTTTTTATACTTATTAACATTTCGCTTTCATAAATGCGAAGAAGGACCAAAAAATATAAAATGTAATATACCAAGAATAATTTTGCTATCTAGTATCATTTTAGTAATAACAAATATAAACTAATATAATTATAATTATTGTAAATACAAACTAGTATAACTTATGTCTAAACACAAACTAGTATAACTTGTCTAAATACAAACTAGTATAACTTGTCTAAATACAAACTAGTATAACTTATGTCTAAACACAAACTAGTATAACTTGTCTAAATACAAACTAGTATAACTTGTCTAAATACAAACTAGTATAACTTGTCTAAATACAAACTAGTATAACTTATGTCTAAATACAAACTAGTATAACTTATGTCTAAACACAAACTAGTATAACTTGTCTAAATACAAACTAGTATAACTTGTCTAAATACAAACTAGTATAACTTATGTCTAAACACAAACTAGTATAACTTGTCTAAATACAAACTAGTATAACTTATGTCTAAATACAAACTAGTATAACTTATGTCTAAATACAAACTAGTATAACTTATGTCTAAATACAAACTAGTATAACTTATGTCTAAACACAAACTAGTATAACTTGTCTAAATACAAACTAGTATAACTTATGTCTAAACACAAACTAGTATAACTTGTCTAAATACAAACTAGTATAACTTATGTCTAAATACAAACTAGTATAACTTATGTCTAAACACAAACTAGTATAACTTGTCTAAATACAAACTAGTATAACTTGTCTAAATACAAACTAGTATAACTTATGTCTAAACACAAACTAGTATAACTTGTCTAAATACAAACTAGTATAACTTGTCTAAATACAAACTAGTATAACTTGTCTAAATACAAACTAGTATAACTTATGTCTAAATACAAACTAGTATAACTTATGTCTAAACACAAACTAGTATAACTTGTCTAAATACAAACTAGTATAACTTGTCTAAATACAAACTAGTATAACTTATGTCTAAACACAAACTAGTATAACTTGTCTAAATACAAACTAGTATAACTTATGTCTAAATACAAACTAGTATAACTTATGTCTAAACACAAACTAGTATAACTTGTCTAAATACAAACTAGTATAACTTGTCTAAATACAAACTAGTATAACTTATGTCTAAACACAAACTAGTATAACTTGTCTAAATACAAACTAGTATAACTTATGTCTAAATACAAACTAGTATAACTTGTCTAAATACAAACTAGTATAACTTATGTCTAAACACAAACTAGTATAACTTGTCTAAATACAAACTAGTATAACTTATGTCTAAACACAAACTAGTATAACTTGTCTAAATACAAACTAGTATAACTTGTCTAAATACAAACTAGTATAACTTATGTCTAAATACAAACTAGTATAACTTATGTCTAAACACAAACTAGTATAACTTGTCTAAATACAAACTAGTATAACTTGTCTAAATACAAACTAGTATAACTTGTCTAAATACAAACTAGTATAACTTATGTCTAAACACAAACTAGTATAACTTGTCTAAATACAAACTAGTATAACTTGTCTAAATACAAACTAGTATAACTTGTCTAAATACAAACTAGTATAACTTATGTCTAAATACAAACTAGTATAACTTATGTCTAAACACAAACTAGTATAACTTGTCTAAATACAAACTAGTATAACTTGTCTAAATACAAACTAGTATAACTTGTCTAAATACAAACTAGTATAACTTATGTCTAAACACAAACTAGTATAACTTGTCTAAATACAAACTAGTATAACTTGTCTAAATACAAACTAGTATAACTTGTCTAAATACAAACTAGTATAACTTATGTCTAAATACAAACTAGTATAACTTATGTCTAAACACAAACTAGTATAACTTGTCTAAATACAAACTAGTATAACTTGTCTAAATACAAACTAGTATAACTTGTCTAAATACAAACTAGTATAACTTATGTCTAAATACAAACTAGTATAACTTATGTCTAAACACAAACTAGTATAACTTGTCTAAATACAAACTAGTATAACTTATGTCTAAATACAAACTAGTATAACTTATGTCTATAAAAATAGGCTTTGCATAAAACTCATATGATTAATACATTCCTAGAAGCTGTTGTAGTTGAAGATTCTCATCCTAATCTGTGACAAAATTTATTTTTCATTTATTTTATCGTTCAAAGTTCAAAAAAAGTTTTTATACTTTGTTTTTGTTATCTACTTAGCATTTTAAAAAATACCTCTTCTTAATTTTTTTAATTTATTGAACTATTATTTATTTTATTAGATACCTTTGTGTATCAAATACATAGAAATGATTTTGAAAAAAATCTTGAATTATTCTCTCAAAATTACGATGCATTTTAATTTAGATGAATCTGTAATAAATAAACTCATGTATAACCACATAATCAAATGTTTTATAAAATAAGCGATTATAAATTTATTTTAAACTTTAAAATTTTACAAGAATTAGGTTGTTGTTCTAAAGGTATTTTTTAAATTATCAGATATATTTATGTATCAAAAAGGTACATGAAAATTTTGCCCACTTTATAGACAAATTATAAGGTTAATGTTAACATCTCATATAACTGTATTATCTCCTATAACTGTATTATCTCCTATAACTGTATTATCTCCTATAACTGCATTATCTTTAAAAGTACATCATTAAATGAATGAGCATTTACCAAATTAAAACTGACTAAAAACTATTAAGACCCACAGCGTACGCTGATAGAGTACAAGTGAAGCTTCATAATTCAAACATATATTTTGAACTTAATTGATTTAAAAAGGTTTTTGAAAAATAAGCGACTGTAAAACATTTATAAAATCAATATTTACTAAAATATTTTGTTATCCAGTAAGACTAATACGTCTTTTGACGTCCTAAGACGTATTTTAAAAATAGAGTCTTTAAGACATCATTTCAAACTATTAATACTGTATACAGTATCAATAAACAGAAATAATGTCAATAATGAACAATATTTATAGATATTTATAAATATTTATAAATATTGTTCATTTTTGGTTAGTTTAGTGATTAAAAAAAAACAGACCATGCTGTGTCACAGGAAGATCAACCTTGCATAAAAACAAATGTTTTTCAACGTCCAATAACCTTGACCACATTATTACCTATGAAGGATGCTTAACATTCTAAACAAAACAATTAGGATAAAACTTTAGGATTAAAAATTATAAATCTGCTGATCAACACTGTGCATAAACAGCATTAATCTACAGATTTTCAAATGTGTTTTTATTAAAAATATTCTTTCGCCCACATTTTTCCTTTTTTTTTAGTTAAGTTCGTCCCCTAGTTTTACTTTCTATTTTATTTGTTGTACACTAGTTTCAGAAACCTTCAATCTCGATGATAATTCGCGGTTTGAAGTTATTTTAACATTCACGATAGTATTTTTACGTAACGAAAAGTAACCTTTTTTACCCGTAATGAAAATGTTCCAACTGATTATTCAAACACTACATATAAAATAATCAAATAATTGCGTAGATTAAAACTTTAAAGCAAATAAGCACAGCGTATAAGGCCACAAAAACACGTCCGCCACTGACGTACAAGATAACGCGATTGAAACCGGTTTGCATTTGTTTACAATCAATGTCAATGTTTAAATGTCTTAAACATTGATACTGATCATAGATTAAAAAAGGCAGCCCTATATGCGTTTTATATAATAAAATAATTCAAGATTTTAAAAATCTTTATATTTTTAGGGGTCCCCTAAGACCCTTGAGTACTTATAATCAAAAATAAAGATTTTTAAAGTGTATAATTTTGGTTTTCACATGTAGCGAAATTATAAGAAAACAGGTTTCTTATAATTTATATATATAGATTTAATTTAAATTTTAATGCATAAAAAAGGATGTTTATTAACTAAAAATGAAGAAAGTGCATTTTTACTAATTTTTGGACAATAATTTTTTATTTATAAGTTTTTAATAGTATAATTTCGACTTTGGAAACTTTCTTATAATTTTGTTTCATTTGAGACCTAACATGGTACCTAAACTTTTGAAAAAGCTTTTAATGATATTATTAGGGATAGTCCATAAAGTACGTACGCTCAGAGAGGAATAGGAGGTCTGCAAATGGCGTATATGAGATTGGAGGAGGATGGTGGGGGGGGCAAAAGGTCAATTATAAAAGTATGGAGACACTAAATTAAAAAAATATATAATAAAATGTTGGGTTGGTAGGTTAAAACCGTAGGTACTTTTAGGGATCTTAAAAAAATATTTTTTTATTTAAAAAATTGTTTAAATCAGAGCTAATTTTTAATTTAAAGTACATTAAGGGACTTAATACCAGCAAATACTTTTGCAGCAAATATTATTTTTCGGGACACCCTACCTTAGGTCATGTAATTCAAGATCCAAATATCATTTAAACTGTAGATACGCAAATATAAATTCACTAAACAATAAATTTAATTTGCTTTTGTTAGTAATATAAGCGTACAATCCATAAGTCTTATCATAACCGTTTTATTTAGTGAGTAGGGGAGAGTGTGTATGAAAGAGCCAGGTTTTGAAAGAGCCGATGCTATTATATCTAACTTACTGGCACCCGACCATGATTGTATTTTACTTTTTGTATGGCAACGCTGGATACCTGTCACCTATAAAAAATTTTGAGTTCTACTAAAATAAATAGCGTCGTAAGGGCGCACTAAAAATTTTTAAAATAAAAAGAAATATTTTTGGGGTTTACTTATTTATTTTTAAGATAAAGAGTATTTTATTATTTGATAAAACATATATGATGCATTGTTATACATATATGTGTCCTTCTTTTCCACAAATAATTATAGATTAAAGTTTCGGTAAAAAATGTTTAATTACGGGTTATTTTTTTTTTACCATACAATTTTTTGAAAGAGCCACTTTTTTATGCTAAGAAAAAGCCGGCCTTTTCTATTTAGCTTTTTTTTTTAAATTAAATTACTGCTTTGCGCATTAACGACTTCATCGTTTTTCGTAATGCTTCATTGATCATGTTCTATTGAAATTAATTGTTTAAATGAATTTTTCTAAAGTCGTTTAAAACGTAGGTGCGTTAGAATCTTAAAATTATTTTTATCATTTGTTTTATCATTGATTATCATAGAATTATATAACTTAAAGTACAATTTGATTTATAGAAGTCTAGTTAACACATTATTACTCTTAAAAGACTTGTTAGTTTTATAAAAAACGTTACGGCTCATTCATATAATATTATATAATAATTCATATAATAGCACAGAGTGGCTCTTTCATTGACAAGATGTTATGAAAGAGCTGATTTCTCTCTTTTTTTAAAATAGGTGTATGATATTATTTGTATTGTTATTCAATTTATTTTAATTTTATAATACTACCTAATAAAGTAACTATTTAATTAAAGAAAATTTTTTTTTTTTAATTAATCAAAATTGATTTTTTTTCATACCTTTTTAAAACTGGCTCTTTCATACACACTCTCCCCTACAATAAATGTTATGAATTTAAATGTTTTTTACAACAATTTAGTAATTCTAATTCAACAAAAAGTCGTGGTAAAGGTCTGTTCAATCTAGCTGTAAAAAAACAATATTGTTTTAAAATTACTTTTATTTATAAACACAAATGCTTGTTTTTTGCCAGATCATTTGCAATCAAAGTAGGCTAAACCTATTTTATTAGTTCGCTTTGCTAGTTTGTATCTGTCAAAGTTTTTTCCTTATAAAAATAACTGAATAATGTTGAATAGTTTTTAGTTTGATACTGTTTAAAAATAAAAGACATTTTCATTAATTATATTAATGAAAAGCAAATTTAATATTTGTAAGACACGCTTTACTATAAAAGTTCGTCGCAGCTTACGTCGCAGCTTACGGGGTGTAGTGATAAGATAAATTTTGTCTTCTTTGACTTTTTTTACTGACAAAACTTAACAAAAAATAAATTTGTATTACACATTAATATAAGGTAATTTCGTATTTTAAGGGGCAATTCAATGTTCAATTATAAAAAGGCTGCTTACATGAAAAGCAGTCTTTTAGCAAGCACACCCATACGGGACCCGTACGATTTTAATCTGGGTATCCGGTACGGGCTAAATCTGGTATATTTCAATGGGATTTATCTGGGATTTCCCGGATGCGCGCGCAAACATGTGAACCTACGAAAATTTTATGATAATTTTAGCGCCTATATAAATATCTAACATATTCCTTTTAAAAGTAAAGTAAAATTTTCAATTTTCTTTATTTAACTTTCATGAGTTCACAAAGAACGAAACGACAAAAATTTGCTGCGGTCGTGGCAAAAATTATTGAAGAGGTTTCTATTGAGAATGAGCATGCTCCTTCTCAATAGGAAGCGAAATGTAGTTTTTTAATCATTCCACTAATGCCACCCCACTAACGCCGCTTTTATCTACACACCGGCTAAAAAAAAAATTCAAAAAAAGAAACTGAGATTTTTACTGCTACAGTCAACATAGAACTGGGACCCATCTTTATTAAATTTATAAATAAAAAATAATAACAGTGTAATACTTGATAATTTTTGTTATTGATTTTCTTTCAAAATTAAGATTATGGTATTTCTTATTACCTTATTCTTCCATGCCCCAAACTCCCACCGATGGTTGATTGGTTGACGCTCAAATGCCAGCAAAGATTTGAATCGCTAATTAATATGGAAGTGTAATCAGTTTACCAGCCTCGTCTAAAATTGTTCAGAATTAGGAAAGTTTGCTGACAAGAACAAAAATATTACCCGTTTTATAAATTTTCGTTTTGACCCAGCTTACTGGGACCTCACGGATAATGACTTGATTAAGTATCTTATACAAAACCCATCTATAACGAAAAAAAAAAAACAGATTTATTTAACTCAGTATATTATTTCAGTAACGAATGTTGACAAGCTTGTTTAGAGCTCTTTTATTATATTCAAATTAAAGCGCAGCACAGTGACTCAAAACAACAAAAAAATGTCAATAAACCCCTCACCACTCTTTTATAAATTAAATGCTCTTTGTTAGATAATATTAAAAGACAATGATTTTTTATTTCCAAAGTAAAAATAACTTTTTCATAAAGCTTTTACTTTGTATTTTATAGGTAAAAGAAGTGAAAAAATTTGATATTATTTTTAAAGAAATCTGAAAAATGTGAGGTTTTTATTCAACTAAAATAGAGAACTTGAAATTTAAATAAAAGTGTATATTTATTTTTAAAATAATACTTTGACTCTATATTTCAAATATACTAAAAAGAAAAAAAAGTCTGATTTTTTCGTTTAAATTTAAAGACTTCTCTAAAAAAAGTAGAAAATAATTGTATTTTTTTTGTTTATATATCAGCTAAAAAAATGTTCCACCGAGTTCCACAAATATGTATATATTTTCCAGTTAATTAGCATTTCTTCTTTAGGAATGTAAAAGGATTACTGCGGTCTCCTGCAGTATTGGAAGTTATTAAAGAAAAACAAATGTTGATGATTTTATAAAAATCTTGTTTTCCGCCATTTTGCTAAGAACTTTATTATATCATAACAAATGAAATTGATGGCAAACTTAGAGTTAAGTTTCTTGCTTGCAGAACTTGTTCTAATATAGTTTTTAAATCATAAATATTAAATATAGTTTTAAAAAACGTGCTTTTGTCATTATATACTATTTAAAAGTTTGTTAAAATATTTATTGACAATTTTAAAGAACGATTTATTATTCGATAAGTACAACATGTTTGAAAAAGTTTTATTGAACAACTTTGGTATTTCCCGTTTCAAGAAATACCAAATTGTTACATCCTGTAATAACACGTATTACTTAGTTAACTTTATATTACATGTAATATAAAGTTAACTAAGTAATATTTGCAATAACACAGGGTGTAACAATGTGAAAGTTGTTAAAAGTCATAACAAGATAAAATTTGAAACAGTGTAAAGTAAAAAAATATGTAATGTAATTTAAAATGTGTCTAATATATTAGTTTTATTATATTGATGGTTCTTAAAAACGATAACAATGAAAAGATTAGATCTTATCCTAAATATACGTGAATTAGGAGTTGATAAATTAAAATTATGGAAGGATTTAGTTAATGAAATAAAAAATACTGAAAAAATTCGCAAAGAAAACTTAGAAAAAGTTAAGCTTGCTTTAGTTATATTTAACCATTTTGGTGCTGGAAGGCTCTATAAACAATGGAGTGTTCTTGGAGAGAGAAGCGAAAGAAAAAAAATAAAAGAACTAGCCACTGAACATCATGAAGCTCTATTTTTAGCTTCTGCAAAAAGTGCAAATGCTGCTGGAGAAAAAAAAAAGCCTCTGTTTTAAAAAACAATATATTTAATGTTTTAAAAATAGAAAAAGTTGATTAAACTTTGGATAAAACCTTTCCCATTAACATGAGTGTAGAGGATGCTCTTGCATTAAAAATGAATACTGATCTCAGCGATAAACAATATCAAATGATCAGAAACTCAGCTCTTGTACACAACGTACATATTTATCCTACCTTGCACGATATTTTCGTGGAAAAATTGAAAAGCTATCCTGAGAATATACATTTTTCTGAAATTTCTGCAAAGTGTACTCTTCAAAGCTATCCCAGTGGGCACACGACGCTATTTCGACGTTGATTTACAGTTGATTTTTAGTCGCGTCGTCGTATAACCAAAAATCAACGTTGTATCAACGTTGAAAAATTTGTTTAAAACTATCAAATAAAATCGACGTTGATTCCACGTTAATTCAACGTCTATATTACGAGTTCGATCGTTCGTAATTGCAATATGATAACTAAAATACGCATGCGTGACTTAAAATTTTTTTATCAACATAACAAATAACAAGTAAAGATTTAACAAGTTACTTATTAGCCCAATAAAAACAAGTAAAGTCACACATGCTAATAAATTAGGTCATCTGTTGCCTTTTTATAAGGTTTTGAATTTGACAATTTAACAATAATACATGGCTTAACTTGTGATGCAGTTAGTTAGGTAAATATTAAATGGATATTTCTTTATGACCGTATTATTTCATGAGTGTGGATTACAAGTAGAGACTACTTGATATATTATATAAATATAAAATATATATTATATATGTTTTTCTTATTTATATAATAAATATATATATATATATATATATATATGTATATATATATATATATATATATATATATATATATATATATATATATATATATATATATATATATATATATATAGTATATATAGTATATATACTATATATAATATAAGTATATAATATACTTATATTATATATATATATTATATATGTGTATATACATATATAGTATATGTATATATTATATATGCATACTATATATATGTATATATGTATATATATATATATATATTATATATGTTTATTATATTATATATGCATACTATATATATGTATATATATATATATATATATATATATATATATATATATATATAGGTATGTTACAAAAAAAATTTGAATTGATTAATTACTAGATTGTTATATATCATTGGAAAGAGCTTTAGTATAGTATTTTAATAGTGAAAAAATTATCAAAATCGAACCATTCGTTCAAAAGTTATGACAGTTTAAGTACCGATTTTTCGATATATGGATTTGTTGAAGAAACTGTGGTCAAAATTAAGTTTTTCTTTGCGTAAATTGTTATAATTTTGTCAGTTCTTATCAAAACGTCTATAACTTGGTATCAAAAGAAAGGTGTAAGAGTGGGCTACAAATTTATAATAGTTTTAACCAACAGGGCGTATTCAGGGGGCTAGAGGGGGCACCGAACCACCACCTACACAGTCGAAAAATTCATTTTTTAAAATAAAACAAGCTTATTTTAATGAAATTTGTAATTTTTATATACAAGAAATTGTTATAACTTGCTACCAGATCATTGCCAAATGATCTGGTAGCAAGATCATCACCCCCTCCCCGCCTCTCCAATCTAAAAAAAAAAATTTAAGTGCAATATTAATAAATTTAAATTAACATTATTCATAATATAAATTAGTATAAAATTTCTTTACTATATTACAAGATGCATCAAAGTATCCATATTTTTAGTAAATGGAGCATTGTAACCACCTCCCACTTTAATCTAAAAGAAAAAGAAAAACTCAATATTGTTTTGAAAAAAAAACGTAATTAATTTGTCTTGGCTTTTAGTAAATGATTAAAAATTTAAATTTCAATAATGAAATTTAATAATAATCATTGTTAACGATAGACACGACGAGAACGTAAGCCAGAGCCGTCTATCAAAAAAATGTTAAACCACTTGCAGTTTAGTCATTCCATGCCAAATCAGCATGACACGTCACTTTCTACTTTTGGTTCTTTAAATTTTCACATTATTTTTATTTTTTTGTTAATAAAAAACCTTTTAAAAAAAAAAAAAGTCCAATATTTTGTATAAATACTTTAAAAAATTAAAACATTTTGTAATGTGAAGGACTATACACTAAATTTCATTTCAAAAAAAATCTATTCTATATTTACTCAAACAACTTTTTAAACAGTGTAATACATGTGAAAACTAACTAAGGAATAAAAAAGTTGACATGTGCAGGCTAACCTGGAAGGACTTAGTGCCTTTTTGCAAGTCACACCACCTGCAGCACCTAATTTGCAAGTCACACCACTTGCAGGTACCTTTTTGCAAGTCACACCACTTGCTGTACCTATTTTGCAAGTCACACCACTTGCTGTACCTATTTTGCAAGTCACACCACTTGCTGTACCTATTTTGCAAGTCACACCACTTGCGGTACCTATTTTGCAAGTCACACCACTTGCTGTACCTATTTTGCAAGTCACACCACTTGCTGTACCTATTTTGCAAATCACACCATTTGCTGTACCTATTTTGCATGTCACACCACTTGCGGTACATATGCAAATAATATACATTTACAAATCATTTATCTTTATTTATATATAATAAATACTTATACCATAAAACTAATATTATTACAGTTCATCATATGGGAACATTTAAAACTACATAGTCAATTTATGAAAATATCAACTCTCCTGATATAACATCAGCTGCAAGTTGGAACTTTTTCATACAATAGTCAACAACTTCTGAATCGGTATCTTCATTTTTCCAGTAAGAAATAGTAAATATTTTGTCGTCTTTTCTTCTATTTACTTTTTCTACTCGCCCATCATACATGACAGACTTGCTATTATCTGCATCAAACCATTCATGGCAAAGTTCTCTTCCAACAATTCTTTCAGACATTACATCATTTAAGTCAGAAAGTTGCTTGATAGACAAGTGCTTATATAAATCCTTCATATCATTAAAAGATTGCACACGTAAATCTCGCTCCAGCTTTCTTTTTTCTTTTTCATCCATTTTTTGTCTTTTGCATGCCTGTCTTTTTGAAATCTCTGCTCGTAAAGCAGCATGGCCTAGTCGATTTGTTATTCTTTTTTTACGACTTGCATTAATAGACCACTTAACTACATTTTCTCTGTATATTGGGTCTAGACTTTCTAGATAATCTATAGTCTTATTCTTTTTTGATCTTAATTTACAAGATATATAACAAATTGTTGCATGTGGGGATCTTCCTTTAGCTTCGCTAAACATACCTATTAATTCTTCACTATCAATATTGTGAAGTCTTGCACTAGCTGTCTCCTCCTTGAGTATTGCTGTAATAGAAAGAGAAAAGTACCTTTTATATTGTCGAATTAAGACATCCTGCACTGCCTTAAGACAAGCAGAAATCATCTTCATTATCTGGTCATCAATGGCACATAAAGTTGTAATTGGTTCTAAAATATTTGGTAAAAGCGGTTCCCCCAAAAAATCTTTTGTTCTACAAAACAGCTCAGCTGGATTAGATTCGCAATCTTTTAGTGTTGTTAAAATATTCTTTACTACTTGGATACCAGTGGCATGATCAAAACTTGCATCCACAGCTGAGACATAAAACTTTGTCATCCAAGGTCCAGTGAGAAGTTTTCCAAACATTCCAAGTACACACATTTGTTTTAATGCAGTTGCATTACAAAATGCTGTTCGCAAAACTAATTGCAAAGTACCGCATTTTACTGTTCCAGTAGTCAGAAAACGTAGAAAATCAGCATAGTGTTTTATAAAAATAAAACATGTATGGAAAAGAATATGAAGACGGTTTCCTCGATATCTTGGAATAATACATCGTGGTAGTTTGTTATTGTCTAAAAAATTAACAAACCCTTGAGGATCACCTTTGACATCTTTGAACCTCATTTTGTTCATGGCCAAAACAATTTTAACTGCCATGCAATCATTTCCAAATAATTCACAAGTTTCAGATTCTAAAGACTTTAATGCTGAACGACATTCAGTGGCAATTGTGTCAAGAGGGTGCAAGTGGCAATTTAGTTCATTCAGATTTTTCCCCCAGGCTTCACAAACTTTGGTTACGGTTAGATGGTTTACTGCTACTCTGTCTGACATTGTGTTTGATATATTTGAGATGATCAAATTACGACATTTGTCAAAAGAAAGTAAATGAAAATCTGAATAAACTGAAGCCATATGATCAACTGCCATACATATATGTTTTTCATAATCATCAGCCGTCCCTCCAGGCATTTGGTCCAGAGCAATGACCTGACATTTATTCTTTGATGTTAGGTGAACACTGTTAACATGAACACCTTCTTGTGTGGTCGCATCAAAACCAAGAGTAAGATTATTATTACTGATAGCCCACTCTGCTGCTTGCAGGTCTGATATACTGCCAAGCTCACGAGCCATTTGCTCAACAGTACTACGCTGCGGAATTTGCAAACATTCAACACCAAAATATTGTACAATTTTCTCAAATAGAAATGGAATGTTACCTGTTGGAACATTAGATAATAACATGCTATAAATTATCATCCTAATTTGTAATGTATAAGTCTTACCACCACCTGACATAAATCCAACTGTACTATCACCCTCCTTCATTTGGGTCATATCATTTTCTAATCTAGCAATTGAAATTTTGTTTTCTCTAATAGAAATATTATGCGTGAGCATTACCTGCCTTAACTTTTCTCTCTCTTTAATTTTTCTTGCCTTTATTGTAGTTATAAGATTGCGAATACGCCTACTGTAGTAATATGTTTGCAATTTTTGTTTTAGGTCTCTAACTTCTGCTCTTAAAGCTTTTATGATTTCTTCTTTTCTTTTAACACTTTGTCTAAAAACTTTTAATTTATATGGCATACTCTTTAATTTTGCTTTCACTAAAACTATCTTATTTCGGTAATTTCTAGAAGAACTAGCAAGCATTGAAGATAAGTCTGACAACCTTTTTTTAAATATTTTTTTCTCTGTGGTAAGTTTTTCTCTTGAAGTAGGCTTACTTTCCAAGTTTAAAGTTTTGCTTGTAGAAGCTAAAGGTTCACTAATAATTGGAGATAATATGTCGATGTGTTTTGATGTTGCAACTGAAGAACACGAGAGAATATAAACATTACTACTAGGGGTAGGCTGTAATGACTGTCTGGTTGTCAAGGCAGGTTTATGGAAAGCAAAGGGTTCATTGCAAAAAGCAAAGAAACGTTTAGAATCTCTTTTGTAGTTGACAGCCAGTTTTTTAGCTATATTCACAAGACTTTGAATATTACTTGCAATTGTGTTAAAGCCAAAATATTTATTGACTTTTTCAACGGTTTTGGTATACAATTCACCATTGTCAATAAATACAAAAAGTATATGTCCGTTTCTACACTCATTATTTGTATCAGCAGACAATTGAAAGCTATCAACTAAATGTTTTTTAAACTTTCCATTAAATACAAGCAACTTTTTTTGGGGGGCCATAATACCTATAAAAATAATAAATATGAATAAGTATTAAGCATCTGGGTAATAACACCAACAGGAGACTGGAAAAGGCTTTATAAAATAAATCATACCTTTTTTTTAAACTAAAGTAGATGAATAAAAAAGGAGAAAACTTGTTGAATAATAAACTATGTTTTCAATATCAATTTAAATGTTATTAACTGTAAATAAAAGGCACAATAAAAGTTAAACTACTCCAGTTTTGAACAAAATATTTTTCCAAAAAATAAATGTTATATTTTGGAAAAATATTTTGTTCAAAACATTAATAGTTTATGATACATCATTGGTCTCAGTATTAACAATACTGAGACCAATATAGTCTCATTATTACCAATAATGAAAAATAATATAATTATGATATGTAATTAACAAGTATTTGATTGCAATTTAACTAACAATAAATTATATATATATATATATATATATATATATATATATATATATATATATATATATATATATATATATATATATATATGAAACACTGTAAAATGAAAAAAAATTTTTATTAAGTGATTTTCTACTAATTTACATTTCAAAATTGTTTAAATAAATATATATATATATATATATATATATATATATATATATATATATATATATATATATATATATATATATATATATATATATATATATATATATATATATATATATATATATATATATATATATATATATATATATATATATATATATATATATATATATATATATATAGTATTATAAGTATAAAAATGTCAGCATATTATTAGTTGAAAATAAATATCTTTTTACTTTAATTAAGATAACTTGTGATACCTTTTTGCTAGTCATAACAATAGTGGTATACATTCTTAAAACACTTTCCATATCAAGACATATAATTGAAATATCATTATTAATTATTAAAACAATTTATGTAAAAATCTAAAGAGAAAGTTATTTGTAAATAAAATATTTTACTACATAAAAAACCTAAACATATTTTAAATAGACTTTATACCATAAAATAACGTACAAAATACTAAAAATCTTTTGATTGCAGTTGCTAGGAACGTATTTAAAAAGAAATTTTTAAATGATAAAAAGACAAAATGATTCTAATATTGATGTGAACTCTAATGATTCTAATTTTGTTGTGTTTATTTATAACTCTTGCAAAAATAAAATAAATCAACTTTTTAATATCATAATAGAGATTTGCAGAAAGATTTTAAGAGAGTGAGTTATGCTTTTGTTACTTTTCTGCGGACAATACATTAACACATTGAAGAAAGAACTAACTTTTATTAACAAAAAATCTTATATTTACAAAATAAAAACGAACAAAAATATAAACTTTTAATTTAAATAATAATTAAAAGTGCTTCCGCTGCTGCCTCCTCTATTGCCACGTCTCCTTTCCTGATGCCCTCGGTTGTTTGACCCAGCACCCGAGTAGGGATGCCACCTAAAATGTGGATAGTCCTCCCCACCATTCCGGACCCAACTCAAAAAAGATTTGTTTGATCGGGGTCCTGGATGCTGGGACCGATAGGTTAAATAATCAGCATATGTAAGTGCTGAAAGAGAAATATAAATGTATGCAGTTTACTGAAGAATATAAAGAACATTTATAATAAATTAGACAATTATGAAAACATAGAAAATTATTATTTATTTTGCAAGGAAAATATTCTCTTTTATATATATATATATATAAATTAGAAGTGAATCTTACTAGTGACAACAGGAGGAGACACAACTAAAGAATACAAGAAAATGTATTATATTGATAATTTAAAATTATTAATAAATTATTATTTGTTTTATAAAAAAAACAAGAAGCAACCAACCTTAAAACGTTACTTAATTTAAAATTATAAATAAGTAATAATTTGTTTTATAAACTAGAAGCAACCTTACCAGTGGTAACAGGAGGAGGCACAACTAAAGATTACAAGAAAAAAGGTGTAATATAGAGTGAATGTTTCAAATTTAAGCTAGTTATCATAATGTAAAAATTCTATAATGTAAAACCTTACAAGTAGAACTAGATCCACTAGAGTTCACTAAATAAGAAAGATAATAAAAATTGAAAAATTTTTTGAACTTAAAATTATTTTTCGATTAACACTATTTAATTCATCTATGAAATATAATCTTCAAAAATCAAATAAAGTTAAAAACTAGCCAAAATGTCTACTCGACAATTTATTAAACTTTATATCACTTACTGTTTCTCATGAAATCCTCTAAAAATAATAACAAATTCAATTAAACTAAATCTAGAGTTTTTAATTTACTACAAATTAAAAAAATTAATATTGGTTACAAGTCACTAAACTTTGGGCAATTAAACAAGTAATACAACTAAAATTTAATTTTTCTTACGCATTGTCTTTTCTAATTGATCTTCTAAATGACGTATAGAGAAAAAAAGCAATAGTAAACAAAACTATCAATATATTGCATGGATAGCATAAAAAATGCTGGAGAAGGACAATGTATAAAACTTTTATCTACAAATTAAACTGATTCAATAAAAAAACACTGTAAAAAAGTACTGAAAGAAATAACTTAAAACAAGAATACTAACTGATTATTTTTTCTATCGCATGTTGATCTAAAGAATCAAAAAAAAACAATGTAATAAATTTATTTTATAACTAAATGTTATGAAAGAGCTATAGAAATTACTAAAGAAATTAACTAACTGGTATTAAAAAAGGTATCAGTTGCTTTGTCAGATTCTGACAAAGTCAACTTCCTCATTTCATTTTCGCTTGATGACATAATTTAATTCTAGAATAATATTAATATTATTAACGTAGAAGCTACTTTAATAAAGTAGCTTCTATGTTAATAATAATAATATTAATATTATTACATTACAGTTTTTTATTGTTATAAAGACTTTATAACAATAAAAAACTGTAATGTAAAATCTACAAATAAAACTAGATCTAATAAACTTTATTGGTAATCTCTTTTAATAATACTATTATTTTTACATTACTAACACATTTACACAATATGTAATTAATTATTATTTTTTGATAATTATATTTATTAATGATAATTATTTATGATATATATATTTTTTTAATAATAACCTCTGAAAGATTTTTTCAATGTTATATAAATAATTCAAGTACTTATTATATAAAAGGCTTACATACATATATTAAACAAATATTAAACTTCGTATAAACCTTTTTCTCCCCCCCCCCCTATCTCTCCAAAATCGGTATGAAAAAAAATAAAATTAGGTACCTAAAGTGCAGGTAAAAATAGGGCATATGCTGGTCAAAATAAAGCCTTGAAATTTGGCATGCTCATAGAAAATGTATAAACTTAAGCAAAAGAATAGGATAGAAAAAAATAAGAACATATCTTCAACATTTATTAGGCTCATGAAATGCAATACAATTTTAGATGTCAATAAATTCTATATTAACATTTCTCAATAAAGAAAACAACTAAACTGTAAAATAATTTGACTATTCTATTTTTTAAAAATACTCTTTGTTAATATAAAATTCTAAAAAATCATTCAACAAAACACCATCCTACCATACCAACAAAACGCAAAGTTCGAAAAACGTGGAACAGTATTTTAGCACATAAATCGGTTCCGTAAAACGCGTTTTTCGGCATACCTAATATATATATATATATATATATATATATATATATATATATATATATATATATATATATATATATATATATATATATATATATATTATATATGCATATTATATATGCATATTATATATATGTATATATATATATATATATATATATATATATATACATGTATATAATATGCATATATAATATATACATACACTATATATGTATATATACATACATAATATAAATATATATAATGGATGATGTTTTACAAAATAATGATTTATCAAGCTTTTTTACCAATCCATGTGATTTAAAGAGTTTAAATATTTTTTATATTAAAAAATTTTTATTAAATTTTTAAAGATTTTTCTTGTAAAGTTGTATAAAAAAGAATTTGTGAATGCTTCTTTAGTCCATAATATTGGTAGAAAGATCAACATAAAAATTTAGCAAATTTTAGCAACTGTATAATGTATCATAACGCACAGTTTATAGTTGTATTTTTCTGTTAGCTATTTTACATGAACAAATTTTTAATATATAAGTATTTTTTCTATTATAATTTCTACTATACTTTTCCAGTTGAAAAAGTATAGTAGGGCATGCAAAATGGTCATTCGAGCTGATTGGATAGAAAATACAGAGAAATAAAGAGAGAAAATTCGATTGATAATTTTTTGTGCTGCTCGTCATCTTTAAATGTAATAAATTGTTTCAATGAAATGCATAAACCGCATCTAACTAATACAGATTTAAGCTGCTCAAAATTTAATGTCATGGAGATAATGTAATTTTTTTTTAATATAAACCTTAAATCATTACTTTTTTTCCTTGTTTTTTTAACATGCTTTCATTCTGTATATGTTGTTTTCAGTGTTTAGATATATTCTTTATTATATATTCTTTATTACATAATGTATTTAAAACATTTTTAAATTGAATGAATATTCTTAGATCATGAGTTATGTAATAAATTTGAATTTGCCTCTATAAGTGATACTCAGATAGAATCAGGTTCAGAAAACAGTAACTATTTCAAAAAATACTTAATTCAAGTATTATTAGTTATATTTTGATATTAATTTTTATAGGAGCCACTACCATGCTTATGCAAGAGAAAACATAATAACCAACAGAATAGTAAGCAAATACCTACTCCTGTAACGCAAAAAAAGAAACAGAAAACATTTTTTATGCATACTCCACATACTGTAGCTCAAGGTATTAATTGTCTGTCTGCAAGTTGATTTAGGAAGAAAAGATTCTGAACATTTTTTTCTATGCTTCAGTGATTTACATATTTCTTTGGTTGCTAAATTAATACATTTTATTTAATTTATGAATAATGTTTTATTTTATAAATTTTTTGTTCTTGTGTTTCAACACTTTTAGAAATTAATTAATGTTTGGTTCTTTTGTCTTTCTGATATATCTTTATTGTTAGAAAGAGATGTTAGTAAAAACTCTTTCCAGTAATTAAAGTAATATCATGACAAATAGTTCTGAAATTCTTATGGATAACAGTTTAAATGATTCTTGGGTGAGGTCAGAACTGATAGGTTGTTTCAAACCATGACTTTTTGCAGTTTTTTTTATTGTTTTTTGATTAAGTATTTATCAATAACTTAGCCTAAGTTAATCTACTTGTAACTTTTTATAAATGTACTATAAAAATAATGTGGTGTAATTATTTTCTTATACCTTTAGGTTAACAAACTTTCTAAAATTGGAGGTAAAACCATAAAGACAAATACAAATACATGTGATGCAAAGGTTTGTTAAAAGTAGTTTTAAATAAAAAATCTTTTGAATCTTTTTTATAGTTTGTTTTAAACTTGTGTTAAAAATCTGTGTAGCATATATTTTTAAAAGTTTGACGAATTCTAATCAGACATAAAATGAATCTTTTTTTTTTATGTCTGATTATAATTTTTTTTGTAACTGTTTTCTCTTACTTTTGTATTTCCTTGAGCTAAAGAACAACCTTAAAGTACAAAGGTTGATTTGTAACGCATACTTAACCTTTTTTTTTACTCTATATATACATACATATATATGTACATACGTATATATGTATGTATATATACATACATGTGTGTATATAAACATACATGTATATATATAAACATACATATATATGTATGTATATATACATACATGTGCTTATATGAATATATTATATATATATATATATATATATATATATATATATATATATATATATATATATATATATATATATATATATATATATATATATATATATATATATATATATATATATATATATATATATGTATATATATATATATATATATATATATATATATATAATATTAATAGTGCAATTTAAAGTTTTTTCTTTTATTTATAAAGTTGTACTTGATAAAAACAAATAAATAAAGATGAACATTTTGAATATTTATTGATTATTATGATAAATTATATAAAATACAGTCGTGTGACAATTTATTATGGCCACCCACAATTTTTCAAAATTATCAAGTTTCTAAGTCTATTATTTATTATTTTTTTTGATTTATGTACTCAAAGTAACTTTTATTTAAGAAATGGGTATTTTTTTGACAAATAAAAACATTTAACATATTGTTTATTATTTTATTATTAAAATATTATTAAATAAATTTTATTATTCAAATTAAACAAATTTTATTATTCAAATATTACTGCAAATATATTCAAGATCAATATTTGGTGATTCCTCCTTTGCCTCTATAATTGCAGGAACCCTTTTTGGCATACTTTTAATGCATTTTTGAGCCAATTCCTTCAATTCTTTATTATAGTTCCAATGTTGAATAATTCTTTCTATTAAATACACTTTATTTGTAATAATTTTTTCAGATATTTGCTTCTTTAGGAGCGCCCAAACATTTTCTATAGGATTTAGGTCAGAAGAGTTTCCTGGCCAATCAAGTAATGGAATATTTTGTTCTGATAGATATTTTTTAACTGATTTAGCTGTGCGACATGGTCATGCCCTGTCCTGCATGAAGGCTTTTTTTTCACCTGGACTAAACTATTCTGCCAATTGTGACAACAATCTTTGTTCCAGCATTTTTATATTGTAACTGTAACATTTTTCATTCTGCAATATAGAACCTTCCTATTTCTTTTACACATTTCATTGATCAGATCATCACAGAGGTGGGGTGTTTAACAGTTTGCATGATGCAGTCCAATAAGTATTTTTTCCCTTTTTTTCTTTTTAAAACTTAAAAGTACTCTCGCCGCTAAAGCATACCTTCAAATATTATACAAGGATTGTTAAGTGAATATTGAATGAATATTTAAAGTTTAGTGTAAGAAAGTGGATATTTTAAATTCATCTAAATTAATTTTATTAATTACCAATCATATGTTAAATTCCTATACTTTTTTGTCCACTCAAGCATTTTTTGTACAATTTTTGGTGTCAGTTTAGGCTTCTTAGCTGGACGTCGTGAAATGTAACCAAGATTGTGTAGGCAATGTTGGACCGTTCTCTTCAACATTTTGACTCCAGATTGGCCCAGCCTATTAGTTATTTTGTTGTTGGTGGCCCGTCTATTATCTAAAACAATCTTGGTAAGTATTCATTTCCTGCATGGTGTTAGGATTCTCTTCTTTCCACATTTACCAACTCTTTGGCATCAAGTTCTCCATATTAGCATTTTTTTGTGTATATTTTGTACAGATACCCGCGAAATACCATATTTTCTGGCTATTTTTTATTGAGAATGATCAGTATTTATTAAAAGTGCCCTGATTTCAGCAATTTTTTGTGACAAGTTTTTTTTTTCCCTCATTACTAAAATAAGATATCACATATCAGTATCACATAACAGTTAAGAATTTGCTTTGGTACTCATAACTTTAAAAATATCAAACAAAATACAACTATTTTTAATTTAAAATAAAAAGAAATATTCAAGAAATTTTTACTGATTTAAATAAGTAATATGACGATAACCTAATAAAAGAATTCAAAACTCTGGTAATAAAACTTAACAAGTGTACAGCAAAAAGATTATAATTAAGATGACATCATACCAAATGGCTGTCAAAAGTGACAGTGTTGCCAGTAGCAAAAAAAAGCATTGATTTTATAAGTTAAAACTTTATTTTAAACAGAAGATTAACTTTCAATAATGAATTTTTACTCTTCAAATGAAAAAAATGAGATTAAATTTCAAAATGATCAAAACTCATAGGTGGCCATAATAAATTGTCACACAACTGTATATATAAAGTATAAATATTTTGCAAAAACACTTTTATTTGCAATAACTGCTTCATTGCATTGTGGCATGCTTGCAATTTATTTTTTATAGTTTCTGTCAACTCTGGGTTATTATGCTAGATCTTGATAATCTCTTCCATAAGATCTTGCTTATTAGTAAGATTTTTTTTTCCAATCTCTTGCTTTACTATTTCCCAAATATTTTCTATGGGGTTAAGATCATGTGAGTTGTCTGGCTATAGCAATACATCAACTAAGCCATAACAGTTTTTATTTTGTGGCAAGTTGCACCATCTTGCATAAATATAAGATTTTTGACATTATTTTTGAATTTTTTTGTCAATTTTTGACATTTTCGGCTGGACATCAATCCCTCTTCTTTTAGCCTTCTACAAATGGTCTGGTCTGACACAACAATTACAGCTTCATGGATAAGCTTAGTGGCTTTTTTTCTCTTTTCCAGGCAGATATTTCTGATTATACTGTCCGCTCTTGGTGTTTTCTTGCGTTTAGCAGGTGGTCTCCTTGAACCAAACTCTTCCCCTGTATGAATTCTTTTTCTTACTTGCATTACGGTTTGGTAAGAAACCTTTTGCGTTGGGTGAGAAACCTTTGGTAAGAAACCTTTGTGCTATTTTTCATTAAGAATAATTTGTATTTTGTAAAAGACATGTATATCAATTTTTGTTACTATGATATTAATAACAATGTATAATGTAGGTTGTTGACCAATGGTTTATAATCAAAATTTAATATGGCTGACGGTAAAGGTAAAGAGAAATTTAAAGGAACAAACATTAGGTATTTACTTGTAAGTTAAGTGTAAAATTATATATTTTTAAAAATCACAGTTCGTTTTTTTAATGCTATTTTATTTTTAACTTTTTGATGTATTTGATGAAAATTACTCAGGCAATTCCTTTTTTATAGAGAGAGTTTTGTCAATTAAAGTGACTGCTACAGTTGCCGAAATAAGAAAAGGAATAATGAATTTATTAAAATACGCACTCGACAGATCAAATGGTGGTGGTCGGCGCGTAAAAGGCGATTAACCCGATGTATAACATTCATACTTTTTCCTAGTTGTTCTGGAACTATTGATAATAGTTATTATTGATAAATTGATAAATATAATACTGATAAATAAAACTTTTTTTTTTAAAACATTTTATTTTATTTGCATTGTATATAAAGTCCGTTGAAGCAATTTAGTTGTATCTGATTAATTTACGTGAAATATAATATCCTCTGCGCAAATTATTGCTTTTTTATTGTGTTAATTTATTGCAATTAAAGTTGAGAAAGTTTTTTAGTTAATTGGTTTTAACCAAAATAAAAAACAAAAATCAACGTTGAATTTACGTTGTTTCAACGTTGTTTTAACGTCTTATCAACTACGTATCAATCGAATATATCACCTATTCAAAGTTGAAATATGGTTGATATGTAGTCGATAAGACGTTAGATCAACGTTGAAACGACGTAATCATCGACGTTGTTTCAACGTCGTAGTTTTCGACGTCGGATTTTATTTCCAATTCAACCAAATTTCAACGTTGTTTCAACGTGGCATATGGTCGGTTTGCGACGTTGTTTCAACGTTATTTCAACGTCGTTGTGCCGGCTGGGTAGATGTTAGATCACACTGTGAGTAGAATAACAGAAATGATTGATATGCCTAATTTTGGTCAAAGTGATGAAATATTTGGAGTTTTTTATGGAAAAATTGGTTTTGATGGAGCATCAAGCCAAAGTATTTATAAACAGAAATACGATATAAGCAACGCAAGTATAGAACTTAAGCATGAAGAAAATCTTTTCAGTACAGCTTTTGTGCCTTTATTGCTCAAAGTAGAAGATGGCGAAATTTGGAAAAATGAAAATCCTTCAAGCTGTCACTTTTGTAGACCTCTTCATCTACAATATAAAAAAGAGAGTCCAATTTTATCCAGAGAAGAAGAATTAGATCTAAAAAATCAAATAAATACCTTAAAGACGTTTTGCAAAGTTTTTAATATTGCAGGAAGAATTTTGACATTTAATATCAGCTATAGGAATGATCTTACAATGTTTGATAATAAAGCAGTTAGCGCACTTACAGAGACAAAATCCACTCAATCCTGCAATGTGTGCAATGCTAAACCCAAGGAAATGAACAATATTGATTTATTAAAAGCAAAAACTGAGAATGACTCGGCCTTGGGGCTCGGAATTTCAGCTTTGGATTGCTGGATAAAATGCTTGGAGTTCATTCTTCATTTGAGTTATAAAATTGAAATTAAAAATTATAAGCCAAAAACAATTAAGGAAAAACTATCTGTAGACTTAAAAAAAAAGAGATTCAGGTACTCTTCCGAGAACGGTTAAGCCTATACGTTGATCCCAGTTGGAAAAAAGACGTCTTTAGACGGATAAAAGGCGTCTTTTTTATGACTTGTTATGTCTTTTTATTATCAGCCAAAATAAAGACGTGGAAAGACGTCTTTTAAAAAGACGCCTTCAGAAAAGAGGTCAAAAAGACGTCAATCGGTTGTTAATAAGGAAATCATTATTTGCTATCATATTTTGCATTAAAAATAATTATTGCCAATAGAACTTAACAAAAATGAGTTTTAACCCACAGTATCGTAATTACGATATCTTTGTTACGTTCTGATTGGCCCGTTTTTTGTTTACAAAATACTTTTTTATAACTTTTATGTGAAACGTTTTTGCATAAGAAATTTAATTAAAAATTAACTTTTGTCGGACAATTTGAGGAAAAACATTGAGGAAAATCTGTAGACTTAAAAAAAAAAGAGATTCAGGTACTCTTCAGAGAACGGTTAAGCCTATACTTTGATATGCCTAAAACTGGGTCTGGAAACACGAATGACGGCAACACTGCAAGAAGAGCATTTAAAAATAGTGAAGTTTTTTCTGAAATTACTAAAGTTGATTGTGATATAATTAAAAGATTGCATAATATTCTCATAACTATATCTTGTGGATATCCTATTAATATCAATGAATTAGATTTATACTACTCTGAAACTGCTAAACGTATAGTGAGTTTATACAACTGGTATGTTATGCCTCCTACTGTACATAAATTGCTACTGCATAGTTCTTCTATATCAAATAAATTACCTTTGCCAATCGGGGTATATTCGGAAGATCCACTAGAGAGCTTAAATAAACAGATAAAAAATTCTAGACTTAAGCACACGGCAAAAATATCAAGGTTAAACACCATGATGAATCAGATGCACTACCTTCTAGTAAGATCAGATCCAAAAATATCAAGCATATCTTTTAGAAAACATAAGAGCTATCGAGGAAAACCGTTACCTATAATCTATGCATAAAATGTTTTTGTCTTATTTTTTGCCATTATAAGTTTGGTAAATTCAATTCAGTTACAGATTTTTAAAATTGAAGAAACAAAGCACTTTTGTGGTTACTTTGTGTACTTTTGCACTTCAACTTCTGCAGTATAAGTGCAAAAGTACAAAATTAAATAACATCAAAACGTGGAAACTTAAAAAAACCAATTGAAAAAAAATTCAGTCAGTGTGAAAAAATAATACAATAAATCAACTTTAACATAATAAAAAATTCAATTAGAGGAAAAAAATAATAAACAGATTAACCTATGAAATTTTAATTGATTATAGGGTAAATTTATTGTGTCCGGTTTAAGGTGAAAACTCATTTCCGTCATAACTTTTTTACGGAGTAAGATTATGAAAATCTAAAAACTATTTTTGAAATTAGCAGAAAATTTCCAACAAAATATCTTCCTTTGATTTTAAATTGACTTATTGCAAAACTAATTATTGTATTGTCATCAAGCAATTTTTGTATATTTTAGTAAAAATATTTGTTTTAACTTTGATTTGTATGGTTATTAAAAAAATAATTTGTTTAATATTTATTTTCTACTTAGCCCAGTTTATATGTTTTATTCAAGTCATTGGTTTTTTATTCAGTTTATAGTTTAAATTAATTCGTACGCTTTAGTAAAATTATTCTTTTAGTATCTTATTTATATTGTTTGTGTTGTATAAACCAAGTTCGATTTACTTAGAGAAAATGTAGACAAAATTTGGATAAAATGTAGACAAAATTTGAAGAAAATATGTCACCAGGAAGTGACTCAAAAATTGATTGCAAGATTCGATGCTCACAGACAGAGACGAGGAGTTAATAAAAGCAATGGTAAAAATAGGCTGCAATACAAAAAAAAATACGGATAAATTTTATTATGTATTTTTCTAGCTCTTGAAACCAATTTTCTAGAAATGCCGGGGGACTTGCATAAGTAAATATGACTAAATACGACTGCGTCGCATACACAGCAACATTTTATTTTTGTAGCCGTTTTTAGCTTTTGATTTACTCTGTTGCATAAAAGACATTAAGAAAATTTTGTTTACTTCAGTATATTTTTTCATTAACTTTTCAATGCTTTAAGCGCTTGCAATGTGCGTGGAATGATGTTTTGCGTGAGCTGTGTGTGAAACCGTCTTTGAGAAAGGAACGACTTTTCATTGTATTGAATAATTTATACCTATTTTCTAAAAACTCATTACCATTTCTGAATACCCGTTTTTTTATTCTTGTATCCCTTGACAGTGTTGTTGAGAAATTACAACGTAAAGTGACTGATGATTTGTCCGAGAGTTGCTTGAACAAAATCTTTGAGAGAAATCTCTCTGAGAGAGTTGCTTGGGAAAAATCTATTTTTATTCTTTTAGTGTGTATGTCCAGTAGTTGTAGAATTTGACACCGTTTTATCTAAATAGATTAAACATTTTTTCATCTTTTATCGGTGGTTATTTAAATGCTTTAACAATTAATAAAAAATATCTTGTTTAATATTTCTTGATTTTTTCTTGATTTACTAAACTTTAATAATGAGCGGTTTAGAAACTTTAAGACAAAAAAAGTTGAAAAGGTTTCTACTTAAAAACGAAAGATAGGTGTATATTGTCCCGGGGACATTAACAAACTTACCCTACTATATGAACGGCAATATAAACAAACTTATTCAAAATATGGGAAGTTACAATGAATTTTAAAATAGCAATACGTAATTATAGCTATGAGATTTTTAAGATGTCCATTGAAAACATACCAGTTATAAAATAATGGTAAAATACAAAAAAAAAAAAAATTTCTCCAGAAAAAAAAAACTTCTCCAGAAATTTTCCAAAATTTTTCTTCTATTTGAGATTTTTATTTAGTTGTAAATAAAATTTTATTTACCTTATTCATTTTTAACTTTTTTTTTATTTTTGTTATTTACCTTCTCCAAGAAGTCCTGATGGTTTTATCACAAAGCAACTCAGAATTCTGCGTTCAAAACCGTTCAAAGTTCGATTATAGAATAGAATTTAACCAGGAATTCCTGGTTAAATTCTATTCTATAATCAGGAGGGGAGTGGTGCTATTACAATTTTTTTTTTTCTGTTTACATTTGTCGCATACAACCTTGACTGCTCCACGGCTGCTTAAGAGTTTTAATAGCCTTCTAAAAACATATTTAAAATCTCTATTTAAAAAATATTTTCAAATTGAAGTCACTGTAAAGTAAAACTATTTTTTGTTTTTTCACAAAATTTAAAACTTCAGTTTGAATAATATTTGTTTCGTTCATTTATTGTTTCTTTGCATTGGAGTTTTTTGTTGAGCTTTTTTTTTTAACATTTATTTTAACATTATTGGCTTATGTCAGATCTAATAATCAAGATTTATTGCTTGCAACTATTAACTGGCGTTCGTGAAGGTAATATAAATTTAATTAAAATTAAATTTTTTTTTTTTTTTTTTTTTATAATGAAAACTTGAATAATATTCAAAGCTGTTCCAAAGAATGAGGGAGGGGTCAATGAGACAATTTTATGTTAAGCCATGATGAATTAGAAACCCTTTAATTAAATAGAAAAGTAAATAAAAAGTTTATAAATAATCTATACTATCAATAGTTCTTAAAACTTGATTTTTTTTTTAATTTTTATTTTTTTATTTGAATTTTCATGATATATTTTTCTATACAATGTTCTTATATCCGAAGATATTGTTGGCTTAGCATTCGAACAGCCACAAATAGTCATTAAGACTAATCCAAAGTAGCGTCCTTTATTGACCAACATTTTTGCGTACCGAAATACTACTCAAGCGCTGAGTTGGCGGTAGCAGGATTTAAACTCGTGCCCAACTGAGCTACCCAGCCACGATTAAAAACTCTGTTTTATTAAAGTCATTTTTATAAAGTATTTATTTAATTGCTACATTTATTTTCTATTTATTTGAAAAAAATTACGCGTTTTTTTTCGAGTTTATTATCGAATGAGTTTGTTTGTGTTGGTATTTTCAAAGCGTTTTTGAACTTTTTTTTCAGAGCGGGTACAACAAATAAATAACAATGACGCGAGTGTACTAATATGGTGCTGCATAAAGGAAAGCAAATAATAGTAAAAGATTTATAGAAAAAAAAGAACAACTCTTTTCCTTTCACGTTAGTTGAAGGGAAAAGGGTTGTTTTTTTTTTTTTAGATCTTAGTCGGAAAATAAAATTTGCCCTGAACGTTACTGACATTTTTTGTAGATGCAAAAAATTATTAAGAACCATGCTTCACTTTGAGAGCTAAAGATTCTTATGATGTTGAACGCTCGCAAATAGAAAGTGTCACAAGTGATAACGCAACAACAAAAAAAGTTTAAAAAATTCAAGGCCTAAATTACAATTTATACAATAAATCTTTTTAGAATTTTCAGTGCCGTATAAAGGCGCAGGCTAAGGAAGTTATAGCCACAGACCCACCACAGTTCTTCTCAAAACCACATACTCTTAGTCTGCGAAGCGGGTTATGATGCTCTTTAGTGAGCTGAACTCGTCTTTGCGGGTCTTGGTAATGTGGCCTCTGCATGGCAACTAGCCGGAGGAGGGTAACCACAATACCAACAATTGCATATTTCAAATCGCAGCCTCACATACTAAATGTTTAACTTTCAAACATCTAGAAACTGCAAAAAAATGTTTAGGGAAGAGTGGGGTATTAGCGAATACCTAAGCGGGAATGCAAATTAAAGACTCCAGTTGTACAAAATTTTTCATATTTATGCTTATCAATTAGTTTAGCTATTCAGTCACTAACTTAGTCTAAAAATTATATTATGCAACAGCAACAAAAAAAAGGAGTGGCTTTATTTCCATAGAAGCTACAACAGAATGTTACTCAAGAAAAAAGTTGCATAAAATTATCAGAAAAAGTTAAAATCTAACTATAGTAAACAACACCCGCAGCTTCATTACACTACTGCACGTCTGGAACTAAGGATGGGATCCCTTTACAGCAGGTAAAATAAAATTGTCAAATTTATTTTTCTACAACGCTGTTTTGACCATGTGCGGAGTTACCCCGCGTTCACCATTACCCTACTCACCTCTATCTATCGGATGTTTATCTATCGGAAACCTAGACACTGCAATATATATTACTTTGTTGCAAAAATTGTCTTTTTCTCGTTTTCATTTTGTTTATATCCGATTCGATATAAAAAAAAACAAAATTGTGCAGACTGTTCCCTCGTTATATATAATGTTTTCTTTTTATTAAAATAAAAATTAGTAATCATGAAAAAATATAAAAGCGGATGGGAGTAAGCAAAACTTAAGAAAGAAGAAGAGAAATGTTACAAAAAAACAAGGTGGTATAATAGACTGGAGGAAGAACAAAGGTGGTATAATAGACTGGAGGAAGAACAAAGGTGGTATAATAGACTGGAGGAAGAACAAAGGTGGTATAATAGACTGGAGGAAGAACAAAGGTGGTATAATAGACTGGAGGAAGAGCAAAGTTAAAATACGTCTTTTCTAAAGGAACAGTCTTAGTAGGTAACATATTTTTCACAAATATGTTACCTACTAAGACTGAAAAAACACCGCGTAAATATCATAATTTAAAGTTAACTAATCACATTCCATTTTAAACAAAAATTATCCAATAATATTGTTTCAAAGTATTATTAGTTTTTATTATTAGTAGTAATTTATTATTGTAATATATAGTATATAATAATATATAGTAAAAATAGTATATAATATATAGTAATAAAAAATTTCTAGATTAGAATTGAATTAATAAATGTCTAGATAAGAATTGATAGTTTTTTTTGCTGGATTTACAAAAAGGTATTTTATATCTTTATATTTAGAATATAGCAATTTGTTTTTAAATTCAGCAAAAATACTACAACACAAAATAAAATCCTGGAGAAATATAATAACTTCCTTGCCAAAAAAACGTTCTTTAAGAACGTCAAAATCCTATGGAGGAAGAAGAGGTTGTGTAAAACTTTGATATTTATACTTAGTATCGAGGTATTCAAAAAACGATTACTTACGTTTTATTTTAATTTTACGATTAATTACTACGTAGTGTAATTTTCTCGCTCACAAAAATTGGCATTACAAAATCGTTCTCAATTCAGTGAAATATAACAAAAATGTAAAATTCTGTATCAAAACGCTGAATATCAACAAAAGCATAAAACGAAACAAAAGATGGGACTATCGTGATGCAGAAGCAGATGATGCTGACTCTGGATTGACGTCTTCGAAAAAGTTTAAAATTAACATTTTTCTTCCAATTATTGCAAATTAATATCAACCTTGAATCAACCTTGAATCAACCTTAAATCTCTGCATACAGTGGTGATAGTATTGGTTTTTTGTCTCAAGTTAATACTTTCAAATCTTAATGATTTGCGAGCCAAAGCCGTGCATTTAGTTGAAATATACCATGAAGCCCTTGAGCCATAATTATCCGATAAAATTGTTCAATTTATTAATAATTTGAACAAAGCAATTGCTTTGTTCAAACAGGTTAACAAAGAAACCACATTAACTGAAAACAAAGTTTGTATGTGCAAAAGTAGAGAATTGCACATGTTTATATTTATTGGTAAGCATAGGCTCGTGGGTGCTTTCTCAAATGTTTCAATTGCACTACGAATGTACCTTTTTTAATGATAAGAAATTGCAGCGGAAAACGTTCATTCTCTCGAAGTTCATTAAAAAAGATTTAATCAATTTAGTCAATCATGGGCCAAGAACAATTAAACGCCCTGTCGCTGTTATTTATTAGTTTGTTTAATTTTTTACAATTCTTTTTATTACAATAAAAACTACTCATTACAGTAAATATTTTATTACAATAAAAACTACTCATTACAGTAAATATTTTATTACAATAAAAACTACTCATTACAGTAAATATTTTATTACAATAAAAACTACTCATTACAGTAAATATTTTATTACAGTAAAAACTACTCATTACAGTAAATATTTTATTACATTAAAAACTACTCATTACAGTAAATATTTTATTACAATAAAAACTACTCATTACATTAAATATTTAGAAAACAATTTTAACTGCATTAAATTATAATAATTATAAAAAAAACATTTTCTTTTTTTTTTGTCGCATTAGGGCGACATGTATTTGTAATTTTTTAAATAATAGGCTGTTGGCCAAATCTGCAGCCTCAGGCCCATTTGGCCTTTATTCAGGCCCTGTCTTCATAGAACTTCTTTGAATGATTCACCAGGCTTAAATGTGGCTTCTCAATTATCCCAAGATGGATTATATACAATTCTGGAAGGATTACTACAATATGAAACAAAAATAATTTTTAAAGAAAACATTTTATAAAAAATAAACGGTTTACTTTGTATGAGCTAAATGAGATTATTATGAATCATAATTACGGATATAGTGAGATAAGTGACAAACCTGTGTTAATAAAAGAAACTGTGTTTAGTAACGGTTTTAAAAAAAAACACATATTAAAAAATTTTAATACAAGATTTTATGAATTCATTAAATTTTAAAGAAATAATGCTAAGCAATAGTGAAGGAAGAGTATAGGTAATTGGGGGTTGGTTAATTCTGCTAGGTTTTTTTTTGTTTTGATTATATAACAACAGTTTTGAAAGTTATTTTTGTTTTAAAACACGTTATGCAATAACGTTGTGCAATCTCTAGAATTGCATCTAAATTCAAATATTAGTTATAAACGATGTATGCTTAACATTTTTTAAAAACACTATAAAAAACAAATAAATTATTTTATAATTAATAATAAAAATATATTATAAATATATTTATAATTAATAATAAAAATTTTCATGCTTTAGAAAGGATGAAGCAAAGTTTTTTTTTTATTTTAAGAAAATCTAGAATAATGTATCTTATTGAAAAAATTTAAAAAAAAGATCAAATTTCAGTAACACGCGTTATCTAGTTAATCACTGGAAAAGCACTGAACTGAGAAAGAGTATTTATAAAGCTTTTAACGTGATTATCACTGTTTAAAATCTTTAAGTTAAATTAAAATGACGAAGTAGAAATAGAAATTTATTTTGTTTGAATTTATATTTGTTTTATTTGGCTTTCGAATTGTTTGTATTTGCTATTTGATGGTCGACATGACGCTGTTACAACTGTATTTTTTCCTCTATGCAGGAGCAGATCCAACTATGTTTACAATGCGTTTTGGCACTTTGTCTAAAAGGTAAAGGGTATTATTTGAAAATCCGCACCAGATATGGCAACAATATTTTATAGAAGGACGGATTTGAGATTTATAGAGATAAAGAACAGAATCCAAAAATTAGCAGATAATTTTGTAATGGACTTGATGGTTTCCAAAAAAGATCAGAAGTAAGAGTTAATCTTAGAAGACAAAGATGACTAATCAAATACATTACTGTTCATAAATATAGGAAGATCTAGATTATTGCTATAAGAATTAGCTAAAAAAATTGAGTTTTTTTTAGTTAAAGTTCACCAGTTGCTGAGAGCCCCATGCTGTAGTAGAAATGAGATCTTTTTCAAGCTCAATGCTCTTACCAATTAATAGACAATGTAAAGATAAATGGTAATATCATCAGAGAACAATGCCACCTTAGATGTGAAAACCTCTGTGAAATTATTAATGTAAATTAAAAAAAATACACGGCCGAGGATAGATCCCCTGAAGTTACAGGAAACAAAGAAGAGGATAACTTTTATTCTGCGATTTGTTAGGAAGGATTCAATAATTTTAAAGATGTTGCCTTATAAACCTTAAGAAGAGAGTCAATGGAGGAAACCAACATGCCAAACTTTGTCAAAAACTTTAGAAATGTTAAGAGCAATAGTTCTATATTCTTTCCACATCTATCTTACAGAACCGCCGAGAGAGGGGGGCACCGGGACAAATTGTCCCGGGCGGCAGATATCCAAGGGGCGCCAAATGAAATGTAGGTACCTGCAAAAAAAAAGGTCCTTTATATATAAAATATGGAAAATTTGTGAATAAGTGCGCCAATCAGGATTGCTGTCCCAGGCGGCGTGACAGCTCTCGGCGGCCCTGCTATCGTATGAACGATTAAACCTATCAGTTATTACCATTAACAAATCAACAGTAGATTTTGAACTCGAACAAGATGATCAAAATCCATATTGATGATCAGAAAGTAAGTTATTAGAGATTAAGTGTTTGTTAATTAAAGACTCAAAAAACTTGCTCATGATTGGGTAATATTACCCAATTTTACGTGGAAGATTCCACGTAAAAGTGGAACAGTCATTTCAGTCTTCCCAAATTTAGGTCTTAGGAAAGTTTAGGTCTCTAAAAGAAAATAAAAAAGTTGTATTACTTTGCATAGCTTGCATATTTATAATTAATGTTTTCAAAAGTATACATAGAAATATAATTTTTAATACATCACATTGAAAATAAAGTTTCATTATTTATTAGTTTTAATAATTTAACTTTACATTATTACTTGATGTTTAATAATTAAGTATTGCTTTAAAATATTGGTTGCATGCTCAAATTTTAGGTTGCATGCTCAAATGTTGTGTTAAAAAAAGAGAAACTAAAATGCAGGTTTTTTGAAAAATAGTTAAAAACCTGTTTTATTGAAAAAAGCTAAAAAATAGAAATAAAAGGAAATAACCGAATATTACTAAAAATGAAGTTGATATTTTTTAAATAATAAAAGTAAAATATTAATAAAATTTTACTGACAAAATAAAAGTTGTTTTAATAGAGTTTCATATTCTTATACGCCAAAAAGATGTTGACGGTGTTTTAACAAAAGAAATAACATTCGTTCTTGGCACCCAGCAATTATTATCCCGCTTTGGCCAGTACGACTTGGATAATGTGAATGCATAAACTTTACCATAAAATCATCATTCAACAAGCTTTTCAACAGTGCCACCTATTCTATCACATAGAGATTTGCCATGGCATGTTGCAAAGAAATTCCAAATTCAACGAATAAAAAAAACTTGAGCATGGTAACATAAACTGTAAAAATGTTTTATACTGCCCTGCACAGTAGGGTACGTCATACTTCTAAAAATTTTAAATTAAAAAAAAAAACAATTTAGGGAGTAATTATTTTGTGTGGTATGTATTTTCAAGCAATATTGAAATAAATTTTTTTTTCTTTTCTTTTTTTTTTTTTTGAATAAAAAAGAACTCGAAAATTGCGATATTTAAATAAATAACGTTAAAATGAAATAATGGATAAAATTAAAAAAAAAGTTATTATGAAAATTAATTTTTATTACCCATAGTTGTTAAAACATTTTACCAGACAAAAAAGTTGATTTGAAAATGTACTCTTTACAGTACTAAAACACCAAGCAAACTAGGTATAAATTAGAGTTTTGAATAAGATTTTATTCCATCCACAAAAGTTCTTTTTATGTTTTACATGACATCTTCAACTCTAAACTTAAGTTTATCTTTATGCAATAGCGAAACTTCAATTTTTGGGCCCCCTCCCTCGCAAAATATTTTTTAGGCCCCCACCACAAAGAATAAAATATAATTTTTATCTAAATATATTTATTGAAAAAACTGTTGCTCAACAGAAATCAAATAAATATATTACAGTATATCTAAAATTGTAAATCCCTCCTTCTTGATTTTAAATACGCAAAATCTGTAACTACATCTTTGATTTCCATAGTTTTAGCTGTTTTTGCATTAATTCCTAATATAGAAAGGTTATGCAAAGGTTCTTTTCCTGTGGAATCACGTAAATAATTTTTTATTATCTTCAATTTTGAAAACGATCTTTCTGCCGTAGCCACAGTGACAGGTAGCGTCATGAACAACACCAGTGCAACAATGACGTGTGCAAAACTTACAGATATTGTAGCATATTTAATCATTAATAGCACTGCGAATTCTTTCATGTTTGTAATTTTAACAATTTCCTCTCTAAGCATAGCAGATACCATTACAGGTTATAGTGGAAATTCTGTTGTAAGGTCTTCTTTATACTTTAATTATAGTGCTTCAACTGATTTTATTGTTCCTGGCTCTTCCGTTTCTATTAATTTGGTTGATGCATGAAGCAAATAAATTTGAAACTTCCTGCATCCCTTTAAATCTGTTGTCTATTTGACTTATACTACATCTAAAACTTTACTAAATACATTATTGCGAAAGATCTGATCTTCATTACCAGAACGATGATCGCTCGATAGTTCATCAAAAAAAAATTTTAACAACTTTTTATCTCTTCCAAGAAAATGTTGGAATAATATTCCATTTAACCGCTATTTGAATAGCTTCGTCTTTTGCTGAATAATACATATTTTTGAATTGTTTTAAATGTTTGCTTGCAGTTTGCAACGATTCAGTCGCAGTCATGAGGTCTAAATTTTTTTTTTGTAACAATTTTGATGGTAAATTTACTTCACTCAAAATCTTTAAACATATTACGCATAGAAATACGTATTCAAGTGTGCTCTTTGTTTTCTGAAGCCTATACAATTCTTCACGTTCTTCTTTTTTCTGATTTCTTATAGATAATTCAGTAAGCGCTTTCATTATATCCACAAAGCGAAGCTTAACTGCCAAAGTGAAGTGTACCTTCCGGCCCAACGAGTTGGATTCAATCTTTTAAGTGTAATCTGAGACTCGCCAGTAAATTGTGATAGCAGGTCCCACCTTTTTACACTATTGCTAAAATATGTATTAATATATTCTAGAGTTGCACAAAATGTCGAAACCTCGTGGCAACTTTTTACAGCGTCATGAGCTGCACAATGTAGGTATATAGCTTTAGGTTTATCTTGTTTAAGAAGAGACTGAACACCATTGTAAGCCCCACACATAACATTTGCTCCATTGTAAGCTTGTCCTCTACATTTATTTAATGTTATATATTTTTTTTCAAGCAGATTTAATGTTTCTATATATAATCCAAGAACTGTGTGGTTGTATATTTCCGTAAAACCTCAAAAAACATCCATAATTTCGATTAATGTTGGTTCCTCTTTTTCATTTATTATTATTTCTTCTTTATTATTATTTCTACATATCTAAATTCTTTTTTTGAAAGACCTTGCCAGTCTCTAATTCCTCATGGAGTTTTGAAAATAACCAACAAGGTTCGCAATATACCGCATCTAGTTTAGGAGAATAACATAGCCACAACCTCTCAAACGTACCATACTTTATTGAAACTCTTCGGAAAACTTACAATTGTTTTGTGATGAATCTCGTTTAAAAGGTCCTCGTGGTCGACAGGAACCTGATAAAATAATAATTTTTGTCATATTATCTGTTAATATTTTGTTCTGAAAATCTGCGATGTCAGTGAAAAATAATCTTTCTCAGACTTATTACTTATATTTTCTTCGTCTAAGTTGTATTTTCACTTAAATCTTCACTACAATTGTATAATATTTTATGTTCTTTGGAGTCATCTTGAATATTATCTTTGATGTGGTTGCTTTGATTGTTTTCTAACTCTTGTGATTCATTTTCACCTTTTAGCGTACTTTGATCATCCGATTTCTTTCCGATTGGTTTAAAAAAATTTGTTAATTTTGGAATTTTAGCTACAGATTCTTCTTGTAGTTTTAGCTTCCTTTTTTTCGCTGCACCACTGGTTTTGCTTAATGTCATGTCCACGTTTTCACTTTTAAAACGTTTAGAAAATAATAATAATGCAATAGTACAGAATATCTGGCTTTACTTTACAAAACTTTGAATTGGCTTCCAGAATGGCGGACGCTTTTTTTGTTAACGTTTATTAAAAAAAAAAAAAAAAAAAAAAGCGGTTTTAAAAGTTTTTTAAGGTAACAAAGAAAAAATCATAGATAAATTTAAAGATCATATATTTAAAAAACATAAAAAAAGAAAATAAGTAAGAACAAATTGAAAAGACTTAAAAATAAATCCAAAAGCAATGAATAAATAACAAAGAAATCTAAGGAAGTGAAAGTAACGTAATAAGAAAAAACGTAACCGAAAAAAAAATCATTGAATCAAATCAAAATTCGAATAAAAAAGAACTGATGAAAATGTTTTTTAATACGTAAGTTTTAAAAGTGTTATATTAATTTTTTACGTGTTCATTTTTTAAACACTACAGTTCCTTCAAAAAGTATGGGCCCCCTACAGTTCTGGGCCCCCTCGCATTGCGAGATTTTGCGGTATGGCAGATCCGCCACTGTCTTTATGCTTATGTCAAATGATAATGTTTTGCAACAAATAGCACCAAATAACTCTAAAAACTTGCTCTTGCTTTTTAGTTTTTTTGGCCTCATGAGTGAGGGTGTTGAACTCTAAAAAAGTATTACTAAAAATTTAAAATATGCAGATAAATCTCCTGAAACTGTTATATGTAAAAAATCAAAATGTTTTGTGAGAAAATAAAGAAGTTTTATTAGATTATGGGGCCCATCGACAATAGAGTGCTTTACCTTGATTCTAAACCACATATGAATGTATACTTGAGCCACGAATTGAGAAAGAACTTTTAGATTTTTTGAAATATCACCTTCTAAGCCATGCTCACTAATTTAAAGCTAAATAATTGCCTGACCAGTTATGAGCCACCTGCTATGGCAAAGATTACCACATTTTCTGTTGACAAGTGAAGGATTTAAGATACCTGATTCAAGACAAGAAACTAACTTTTAGCTCGGTGAAGCGTCGGTCATACGGAATTTCAATCAAGGGTTCAATCTGTCTAATTGGTTCAAACTTTTCTAGTCGTTTTAGTGGATTTACTTTTGATAATAGTTTGCCTATAGGCCCTTTAAATCCATCCTTGGAGTTTGTAGGTGTATCAATACTTGCAATAAGGTGTCTTAAAGGTAGCTAATTGGTATGTAACATGGAAATTGACCTAAAACTTTTTTTTCCAATAAGTTTCTCCAGGTGAGTTAATAATCCGCCGTTGTTACCAGATCCAGTCATTGAATTTGTAGAATCTGATCCAATCACAACTATAGTTTGATCATTTCCTCAAGAAACCATCCAGTTATAAAGACCGATTGCAGCTTCTTTAGCTGGTTTGTTTGGACCCTTTGAAAGTGTGTAAAGGGTCAAATAGTTTCAATCTGGTTCAGAAGAAACACTTATGTTTTCTTGATTTTCTGTTCTTCGACAAAACGTTTTAGAAACTAATTCTTCAATCAAAATTAAAGTAGGATCTTTTCTTCCATCTACAAATATGCCTCTGATGGGAGCTTTAATAATTAGTTTTTCTGAAAAAACTCTAGTGTTAGCCATAACCTCTTGTCTGGCTCTCCAAATTTATTTAGGATCACATGCTAAACTAGCCATTTTTGGAGTCAAGTAATTTGACTTGATCAAATCTTGAAGGAAAGCAGATATCAGCAGATGTCGCAGCAGGAGATATGTCAAATTGAAGAGATGAAGATTTTTAAATCAAATTTTGTCTTTTTTCTAAAGATGCAATATCTGTTATTTTACGTTCACTGCGATCTATTTGGTAGCCTGATTCTTCACCAACCTAATCTCTTTGAGATCTGAGCCATAATAAATTAAGTTGTGGCAACTTGATAGCTATAGAACAAATGTTTAAAATATGTACTCCTGCAAAACAATTTTTAACCTCCTTACAAGGAGAATTTTCATCTGTACAAAGTAATATGTTACACCTACATTTTGTTATATCTAACAATTTGTCCAGCTTACCTTCCCACAATTTGACAGTTTTTTCTTTTGTTTCTTTTTGATTAGAAATGTCTCTAAACTTATGCCAGGCAGTTAAAGTTTTATCTGAAAGCGTTTTTTGAGATATGACAACAGGGGTCTTAAATAAAGCATTGAGTTGAGACCATTGTTTCAATACCAAGTCTGTCAATACCACTGAGATTTCATTTACAGGTAGGTGACATCTCCTACAAAAAGTATAAAATTTAAACTGTTTTAATATTGTTGTTTGGAATACTTGAACTTGAACTAATACTTGGACGTCCTCTGAATGTCCTAAGACACCCAGTGGGTGTCCAGATGGGTGTGTTATGGATGTTATTGGACGTCCTGTGCCTACTAAAAGTTTATTAAAAATTTACTTTTCAATATCATTTTAAAAAGCTCACCTATCAAGATCATCAGAAAGAAGCAAACTTTTCTGAATTTGTAGACCTTTCCTTAGTACATCTCTCAGTGTAGGAACTTCAGTTTCCAACCAATCTTTTCCTTAATACTAATTGTTCCTTTGAGATGATTCAGAGAGTTAGAATTGAATTCATTTAATGGAAACTTTATTATTAATAGTTCAGTTCTATCTGCGTTGTCCACTGCTTGAAATTTACTGACTGTTCATTCTCATCACAGTCATATTGCTCTTTTGGATCATCCTTTTGTATGAGATACTGCTGGAAATAATTTTGGGCAGCTCGTATTCCAGGATGATATATATATATATATATCATCAACTATTGCATCGGTGAATTATGCATTTTTTCAATTTTCTGCTGAAAACAATCTTTTCAAAGATTTTATGGTAAGATGTTTTAAGGCCTATAGCAATCAACATTAATTTAACATTTTGGTGTATTGTTAACACACACAAACAGAATGTGTATTTTTTGGACCAGCAAGAATGCACCATTTAGGCCGAAGACTGTAAATTTAGAAATTCCGTTTTTTTGGTTTGGTTACTTTATCCTAAATGCCACATAGAGCTCCTTTTAGTTACACAAAATCAATTTTTTTGACATTTATTTTTTTTCCCAACACTTACAGTCTTTTTTTCCTGGCATTTACCTTGAATGCTCATTGTCACAATAAAAAAGCCTTACAAGTTCTATAACATCTTTGCTTATTCCATGCCGTGCAACCACATCAGGGTATGATGTGGTTTGCATTTTGAATTTTGTGTTTGGAAACTGAAAACTCTTTTGCTTGTTTTCTGATAGACCAAGATTTAGAGTTCAATGTCAAAATTTGAAGTTGCTGCCTTCTGTCAGAAACTTTAAGTTTTTCTTTCATGCATTCAATAAGGAAGTCTAGATCGCCAGCTTTGTTTTGAATTTTCTTTAGAACTTCATTGTTGTTTATTACAACTAAAT
This sequence comes from Hydra vulgaris, assembly GCF_022113875.1. Classification (NCBI taxonomy): domain Eukaryota; kingdom Metazoa; phylum Cnidaria; class Hydrozoa; order Anthoathecata; family Hydridae; genus Hydra; species Hydra vulgaris. The sequence goes on from NC_061166.1 coordinate 16,443,145, forward strand.
CAGTTTCAGTAACATCCAGAGCTGTTGCAAGTTTGCTTTATCTTTCTCTTTCCAAGTGATGGCTTGTTAGAGGTTTTGGGTAAATGAACTTTTAGAGGAGACACTTTAAGTTTACACAAAGTACTGTTGAGCAATGATCTTGCTGATTTCAGTATAATTTCTTTTTCCATATAACTTATTTTCTTCTGATTCTTCACTTGATTCTTCACTTGATGCTAATTTATATCTGCATTATGGACAAAGCTTTTCACCTGGTACTACAAATTTCCCTTTAATGCATAAGTACTTTGCAGTATCCAAGTTGATTTCACAAAGGCTGCCTAAAAAAAGTAAAAACTCTTTTAATATGTATAAAAATGTTAATAAAACCATTTAAAGTATAAAAATGTATAGCTCATTCAAAAATGGTCAGGTACCAATTTTTAGCAACATTCTTCCATTAGATCTTAAATTATTCATTAAAAAGAACTAATACAAAGTCCATAATTGCGGATGTGAAAAAAAATAGGGAATTTTAGGCTGAACTTTGAAATGTCATAACTTTTGAACCGTTTTGATTTGTGAGCTCAAACTTTACATTTTTTCATGTTACACTGATAGGTACCACTGGTTGAAATTTGAAAGAAATCTGACAAAGTGGCTGAAAAATTTAAATTTTTTGTCCCACTTTTACATGGAATTACCCGATAGCAAGAAGACTAATGGTAGTTATGAGACAGTATGTTAATGTTAATGTTAAATGGGAGTTACACGAATCAGATCGCTCTCCAGAATTTTTGAAAATAGGGATAGCTTATATGTCGCTTTTTAGCAGGCTAGAAAACAAGACTCTGATAAGAACGTGTTAAATAGTTTTGAAAGTATAGATGACAGCTCCGTAAAACACTTCTGCAAAACTATAACAGGTATATTGCCCCCACCACAAGCTGAAGGTGGAATAAAAGATTTGTTTTTATAATAGACGCTCTTAAAGATTCTTCAGAAGTCTCGAGAGCTTAATTTAAGAAATGAAAAACGATATTTTGTGACCTGAGAATTGCAGCTTTTTGCGTTAGAAAAAACTTTTTTACAATGATAACTAGCAATAGTAAAAAGACGTCTGTTTTCTGATGGCAATAAATATGTAAGGAATAGTAACGATTGGAAATTGCAGCAGCACAATGAGAGGAAAACTATGAAGAAGAGTGAGGCTCTAATTGGAATTGTCAAGAGGAAATGAAGGATTCCACGCCAGCCTGAATCCATGAAGTTACAAAAGCACATCAGTAGTTAGACTAAAAATTTCTATGTCAGCAGGAAGACAAAAGATTTTCTACACAAAGTTTATCACGGAGAAAATCAAGGAAAGAGTTCCAGTCAGCTTTAATGTAGTTGCAAGAGGTACGATGATAGGGGGATTTTGATGATAAAGAAAAATGAGATAATATTTTTAGAGAGATCAAATCGTGATCAGAAGCACCTAAGAGTGATTGTGGAGAAACAGAGCACTGGATAGGATAAGAAACAAGACATAAATCGTATAGAAAAAGTAAATGATTCAGATTGTGGAGAAAACTGAGTTGTAAAGTTAACTACTTGTGTTAGAGATTGAGAAAACACTAGAACCAAGCTATTCAGCGTGATCGGCACTACGATATTGGCTGAAACATAAAAAGAAAGGGTTTGGTTATTTTGATCAAAGAGAAAGGTGATAGAGTGAAGTGATGCTAAAAGAATGCATATAAAAAAATAATCTGTAAATTCAAAGCTAGTTTCCTGACAAATGGGTCAAGTCTTACGAATGTAAATGCCCAGACCAAGCATGTGACTATTGGAGTCTTTGCGAAATAAAAGAAGATAACCATCAACACTAAGATCACAAGATGAGACTATGAACTCAAATTAGTCTCACAAAGAGCAAATAGGTCTGATAAACTTTGCAAAAGATAAGGCCCAACAGAAGAAAATTTAATTCAAAGATCACGAGTATCAATGAATCATAGATTTAGAGAACTTTGTAATGACGATAGTTTTTTGTGTTTTATAGTTTTTGCTACTTTTTTCGTTTTTTTAAATTGGTTAAAGAACTTGACTCAAAGCGCAGATAGTACTCAGTACACGATTAAATAGTACAAGCAATTTCCACTTTATTAATAAATCCTAAACCTTAACAAAGGGCTTTAAATGTTGCATCAACTATGCACACCAAAAGTACGATCAGGAACACCATCTATGCCCAACATAGCACTGTTTGTGATCTGATATTTTACAGCTGTTGATGAAATCAGCTTCTCTGAGAGAAGACTGGTTTTCAGGTTTCCCAAACTACAGAGTTTGGGAAACCTGAAAACTTGCCAGCCTCATAACCATAAAACTGATTTTAAGCATAACCCATGCAATGAGTCAAAAAAATACTGCATTCAACATCCTAAATTGGATACAATGTACTATAAATACATCTGCTATAGTCTTATAGATGAAGAAGGGGTGCGAAGCCGGTCAACAGATAAAATTGAACAATGCTAGATTTTAAAATAACGGGCAATATAAGCAAGCTTTCATTATTATTGATTTTTTTTTCTTGATTTTGTTTGTAAATGAATTTTATATGGAACTATCTTTAGCTACTGTTCAAAGGCATTGTAAGAATGCTAGATAGGGAATTTGAAGAAATATTGCGTCTTCAAGGCATGATTCATCAAATTAGTTTTTTGTACAGAACTAATACAAATTGAATTTTTTTAATTTAATAAAAAGTTATTGTGCGTTTATATTTATAAAATATAAATAAATTAATGAGAGTGGTAAATATATGGTTAACATGTAACTGCCATATATGGCCCACATGAAAATTTCTTGTCGGTTTATTTTATATGTTAAGGAGTTGTGAATAAATATGCAGACTCATATTTTCATAATATTTTTATTTACATTTTTCATCATGACTTTTCTTCTACGGTAACCTTTCTAAATCAATACAATATGCACGTTCTATTTCGATTCACGATAAGTACGATGTGTTATTTTGATTCCGTTTTTTGGTAAGAAATACTTGCACTTTTTCTTCCGTTTGTGACCAATTTCATTATCATTTTCAGTTAATCTGTAAATCCTTAGTTTATTTCTTTTTGTTCGATCCTCGATTTTTTTGTTGTTGGTTCTTTATGTATTTCTAACAAGATATTGCTTTTTCAAAGCTTTTGTGGCAAACCTTGACAAAAATCTCGACAGCTTTTGTGGCAAGCCTTGACTTTTTATTCAATAAATTTTTCTTTTAAATTTTAAACTTTCTTTAATCTTTTTTAAATATTTTTATATTTCATGTGTTGTTATTTAGAATGTTTTCAAGTTTATCCAGTCAATACTTTTTGTATTATTCTGTCTAACACTTTTTTGTGTGTTGCTTGAGTAAGTTTCTGTTTGATTTTCTATTTTTTTTAAATTCCGTAAACATTTCTTTTAACATTTTTTTAAATCGACATTATAATTATATAATGCAATAGCTTTATTTATAATTTTTAATTAAATTATTTAAAATATTTTATTTTTAATTTATAATTGATTACATAAACCTCGAGTAAAAAAAAAAAACGTACTGACTATACCCTACGGGCATTTGTTTTTGAAAGTTACGTTCTAAATGTCTTTTAAACGTTTTTTAAACGTCTTTTAAACGTTCTACACGTAAGAATGTTTAAAAGACGTTTAAAAGACATTTAAAATACATTTAGAACGTAACTTTTAAAAACAAATGCCCGCTGGGTATATATATCTTTTTGAAACTTTACAATATTTTACGATACGGCAAATAACACATCTGTTAACTACGCAAGCTGAGTGGAAAAAAAAAAGAAAAGAATCTTCGACTTTTTTTATAAGTATATATTTTGCCGTTTAAATATTGCTACAATACCAAAATGTATAAATAAATATTTACATGGCCGGGGCAAAAAGAAGACAAAAATTATCGCTAAAGGCCGTTTTCCACAAGACGAAATATTCGCGCTAAGCGAATTTTTTCGTTATGAAGAAACGCTGTTTTGATTTCCATATACTTTCTTTCGCGCTGCTTTTTTTTCGTTGTCAACAATAAAAATGGCAGCAATAAATTTACGCTGTATGTTTATTTAAAAGCAGTTATTACTTTTTTAGCATACTTTCTACTTTGAAGCATGTGAAAATTTCTTTCCATGCATTAATATTACCACTTCTGTCTTTATATGCAAGATGTGATATCATTTTGTAATATAATCATTTTATATAAGGTATTTTTTACAAGAAAGTATAAGAAAATAAATACTAAACTCTGACACGAACATTGCTATTAAAAAACTGTTACTGCAAGAACAAACAGCAGGTTTAACTCTATGGAGGTTTTTACAAAAAGGTTTATCTTCGTGTGGTCACTTGAAGATAAACATTCTTATGAAGTGTAACTTTCGTAATTGACAGTGTGAAAATTTATACTTGTAAATTCTCGATTTAGTTTTATATATAAGTCTGGTCATTTTTTTATATAAGTCTTGCTCCTTGTTTAATGAATTTAGTCATGCTTGCCAATTATAGTAAGTTCATATAAAACTAATAAGATCGCCAGGTTAAGAATTTTGTGTTTTGTTACTTAAAAAACAACATGTTTTCGCTTTTTTTTACTGTTGACATCATGTGATATAATATTTAAAACTTGATTGGTTTTTGCTCATGGCGATTCGCAAAAAGTCGAAATGGATCCGACTTTTTTTTTCGCTGTAGCGAGCATTATTGCCAAAAATGTTTAATCTGCGCATGCTTATCGACGAAAAAATTCGCTTCGCGCGAATTCGTCTCTCGTGGAAAACGGCCTTAAGCCCCGTAGTTTACGTCGTATTTTTACATTATGAGCAGTTGTTTTATAAGATAAATATTTTATAATACCGTTAAAAATTGAAATATACTTTTGTTTAAATAACAAAAGCCAAAAAATAAAATAGAATAAAAAAATAAATAAATAATAACAAAATCAACTGTGTCAAACGCTTTGCTGAGATCTATGAAAACTCCTACAGTATATCTTTTTTCATCAAACGCTTTAAGTATGTCATGAATAAGGTGAATAATGGCATGGTCAGTGGAATGTCTTGACTTAAACCCGAATTGTTTGTTGTAAAAAATATTATTACTATTTAGAAAGGAATAAAGTCTATTGTGCATAATTCTTTCTAGTATTTTTGAGATAACGAGGAATAATTGAGATCGGTCTATAGTTTACAAACTTTGAGACATCACCTGTTTTGAAAATTGTTACAACTTTTGCAATTTTAAGTTTTTCAGGACAAGCACCTTGTTTTAAAGATAAATTAAAAATGTGCAATAATGGAATAGTTATATATTTTATTGATTTTATAATGACGTGACTACTGATATCATCATATCCTAAACTTTTTTTAGGTTTTAACAAAAACATTGCATACAACAGTTCTCTTTCCGTAAGTTCAATATTGTCCATTACATTGGTATTATGAAAATTTAAAAAAGATTCAAATTTTACTTTTGTGGTTTCTATTTTTGATGCTAAGTTAGAACCTACATCCATAAAATACTGATTAAATTGTTCATAGATAAAAATTTATCTGTAATAAGTTCTTTATTTGATTAAAGTTTGGAAGGTTATTCCGATTAGGATTTTTTTTTCCAGTTACTTCTTTAATTAGATCCAGATCTTTTGCGTTTCATTTTTGTGTTTACTTAACTGTTCAGAATGATAATGTTTTTTTGGAACGTCTTAAAATTGATTCAAAAAGCCGCTAATAGCTTTTATACTTGGTTTCATTTTCAAGTGTTCTTTTTTTGATGAATTTATTATATAATAGTTGCTTTTTTTTGGACAACTTTAGAATACTCTTTGTTATCCAAGGATTTAATAGCGTTTTTATTTTGACAAATTTTGTAGTCTCAGGAAAAGCTTTATTATAAACTTTTTGAATCTTGTAAAGGAACATATTTATTACATACATGCTTTATTAACGTTTTTAATTCTTAAAAGATGATTCCAATTAATGAAAGATAATAGGTTATGAAAATAGTTTATATTAGTTTCATTTATTACTCTAATAGTTCTTTTTATTTTTTGGGCACTAATATTATCGCACAATAAATACTGGAAAGTGGTCAGAAATGTCAGACTTAAATATTCCTGTTTTTATTTTGGTATTTATAAATTTATTAGTGATAATTTGATCAATTGCAGTAGCGCTTTTATTGGTAATTCGAGTGGGTTTATTAACTAGTGGAATGTAACCATTCTGGAAAATACAATTGAAAAAGTTTTCTATTTTTTTATTTGCGTCATACTCAAGAAAGTTGAGGTTAAAATCGCCCACGAGAAGCACGCTATTATTTAATCTTGATTCGGTTTTAAATACCTTTTCTACATAATCTTCATATAGTTTTATTGTTCCAGAAAGTGGTCTGCAGCCGTATTCTCAACTCTCCGTTAAGCTCAACGGAGCTTTTGTCTGAAATTTCATTACAATATTTCTAAGTAAAGAAAAGACGAAAACCTTATATAAGTTTTTTAAAATAAAAATAATACTATAAAACAAAACAATATAATAAAATAAAACATTTATTTTTAAAAAATTATATTTTTAAAGAACTTTTTTTATTAATGTAGTTGAAAAGAAATTTTCTACTAACGCTCCGTTAAACTTAACAGAGAGATGAGAATACGGTTGCTGATGAATTGCTTTGTAATTTTGTAACTGATGATTTGAATCATTCTCAATATCAACATCGTGACGCCAAGTCTCGCTAAGACAAATAGCTTTAAAATCAATTTTGCTTTTATACAAAAACTGGTTGAATATTTCAAAAAATTTTTGTAAGCTTCTTATGTTTAAGTGCAAAAGTGAAAACGAATTAATATCCAATCCTTCAATAAGGTTTTCCGTTTCTATATCGTAGTAAATTGGATTGAAGTCTTTAATTTGTTCTTTATAATAGTTAATATCAGGATCAGAATTTTTATTCAATACCCGACGGGCGTTTGTTTTTAAAAGTTACGTTCTAAATGTGTTTTAAACGTCTTTTAAACGTCTTTTAAACATTAATGTTTAAAAGACGTTTAAAAGACATTTAAAATACATTTAGATCGTAACTTTTAAAAACAAATGCCCGTCGGGTAATATTGTTTTTTTATTTTAGGATTGATTTAAATTCAGTGTTTTGGAAAATAGTATTTTGACTCATAGTAAGGATAAATGTATCAAATAAAAATAATAATAATGAATAATATTGTAATTATTTTATTAAGTATAATAACATGTACTAGCAGTAAGCAACCCGTAATACGGGTTGTTAGTAAATAAATTATTAATAATACGGGTTGTTAGTATAATAAATCATTAATATCAATTTATTATTTTCTCTAATGAAATATAAATTTATTTTATATATTTTTAGTTCTGCTCACTTTTATTGTTCTCGGCTTCTTAACATAACTTTTAGCTTCATTTAAAGATACAATTAACCATTTATTTCGAAATGTTTGAACATTTTGCGATAATCACAACAAACGAAATATATTATTACTTATTATATGCATAGAAAATATCCATGTCTTATTTTAAAATTGCGGAAAATTGTTTAGGTAACTAAGTTGTTTATAATTCTTTTTTACAAAAAGAATTTTTCTTAACTTTTATAAAAGTGATGAGTGAAAAGCTTAAAAAACAAATATCACAAAATTATACCTAAATTTATAAGTATAAAAATTGTTTTGGATATCCGGAAAGACTAACTTAAAAAATGTATCAGAAGTAACGGAAAAGGCTAATACGGCTCCCATAATATTAATGCTTATTACTTTAGCTTTCTTGTTTTATTTAATAATCCAGCAGAAATTAAAAAAATACGGTAAGCGAATATATCTATTTACTTCATAGTTAACGTATATCAACATATATTTATTTCAGCATTCATCCCATCCAAATTTATACTAACGCAGTAAATATTTAGCGAAAGTCGGGAATATATTTCGCCTTGAGTGTTACCTTTTTATTATATTTTGTATAGGTCAGGTGAAATAAAAACAATTGCTTTTACTCGACATTTTTGAAGTAATTGTTACGCTTTACGTGAATACAAGTTTTTAACTTAGCTGAATTAACTTAGGTGACTTAACTTACGTGAATACAAACTTTTAACCTACCTACCCAAAATTTTATGATTTTTTTTAATTTAGTGTCTCCTTTCTTATATAATTGACCCACTGCCAAGGCCGGCGCGAAGGGTGTAACCCTTAACTGAATTAAAGTTAAAGGTATAAAAAAAAACAGTAAACTTTTAACTTCCCGGTGGGAAATGAGCAAGCGACTAGCTAGCTCTATAGCGATTTTTAAGCGATTTTTTTTCTTTCTTATTTTATTTTTTGCAAATGTCTTTAACATCTTCAAAAATTCGATTTTTAGTGTTGAGTCTATTATAATTATGAAAATAATTGAACTTTACACATTGTGATTTTGCAGCAATGTGTCGCTAGCTACATATCGTAGCTTTGTAGCTAGCTACAAAATATCTACAAATCTTTAGCTGGTTGATAGCTATATATCAAAATTTTTTAGACAACGATTTTATTACGATATGACGCTAGGTACAATAGCCAGTGGATCTTTAGCTTATTAAGCTAGCTGTCCTCGTAGCCAAATCGCTGTCTTTATCTTTAAAAATATCGATAGCTTTTCGCTAACTTAAAAAAGCTAGCAATCCTCGTGGCCAAATCGCTGTCTTTATCGTAACGATTATAGCTAGCTATTTGCTAGCCGATTTCCCACCGGGTTATAAACATTATTCCAGTTTAAAAATGTAAAGAATTACTCTTAGGAAAAAAAAGATTAAAGGACTCACAAAAATGTTTACACGTTTAAATTATAATCATATTTCAAATTAATAAAATTCTCCTTACTTTAACATTAGACCTAATAAAAATTTACAGTGGAAGCCAATTATTTTTAATAGAGTCTAGAATAAAAAAAAAAGCATTTAACAAATTGAATCAACCAGGGATTGGCAACCTTTTCAGACGGAAGAGCCAAAAGTTACAATATACAAAGTTTTTAACTTTTTAAAGAGCTACCAACATCTTTATTTTAATATTATATTTAGGGATGCGGAGTCCCGAAACAATCTCCGGATTTGAATGTCACAAAAAGTTTACTATTTCCTAGTTTTTGTGCAAGATCGATTTTTTTTTTTAAAAAGTTAAGACTTTTAGGTTAGAGGAACAATCTCTTTTTGAACCCGGAGACCTTAGGTATAATGGCGGCTAGGACTCTGGAACTCTGGGCGTAAAAACAACGTGCATGTCATTATATTTCATTAGTTTTTTTATTTAGCAGATCATAAATCAACCAACCTGTTCAGAGCTTTTGGACACCAGAGACCAGTAAAAAATAGAGATATAAAACCGGAGTCCTTTTGGGACTCCGAATCCCTGATTATACTAATATTTGTGCATCTTAAGATAATAATATTTCGACGTCAAGATGCTAAAGCGCTTAATCTTGACATCGAAATAATCACAAGAGGCTTGCAAGCTGCATGTTGTACCCTTTGTATAAACGTTTAAACAATGTAATGTAGACAATGTATTTACACTGTAAGTTACATGAATCTTTTTTGAATGCACAACAGACTGAGACAATAATAACTTTGAAAAAATAATAGCGTTTCGAGTCTTGTGTGTAGTTATTTAGTTCTGTATGTCGGGTTTTTTTAAAGCACAAAACGGTTTTTAAAAAGTAGGAATAAAAATTATAGTATAGGAATTAAAATACTGAAGGTTGAGTGACACAGAACTGCAAACGCTGCCTAATTTTCCTTTTTTAAATAGTTAAATTTATAAAAAAAAGTAACATGTCCTAAAAAAAAACGTCAACTTCTCTTGACCTTCCCCCCCCCCCCCTCTCCTTTGTCAACAATTGTCAAAAAAATTTAGACACCTCCTCCCTCCTATTTTGTTGACGTAATTAATGGACAGCCCCTTAGCTAGTTGCTTAAAATTCAGTGCGACAATGTAAAAAGCTGATTACAGTTTTACAAAATCTATAGGCTAATAAGAAACAAAAAAAAAAATAAAAAATGAAATCTATATGCAAAAGCACATTAGACACAAAGTTTTAGTTGTAAAAAGCATGTTTATCTGATCTCAATAAAAACCGAATTAAAAGTGAAGAAAATTAAAGTTTAATAAAAATCAAAATATGTTTTTATAAAAATTTGTTTATTAAATATGGGGAAGTTTGAAAAAAATTGAATCGATTTTAACATGAAAAATCAGAAAATCAAACAAAATCATAGAATGTACAGTATTGGACAAAACGAAGTATTCAGACGTTGTGTTCCACAGAGCATTATTGTTTCATCGCAAAGTAAATGTAACACGGCCTTGAGAAGCGTGATTATTTATTTTTAATTATTTTTATGACATCAAGTGCAAAATGGCTCCCGACAGTCTTGGATTGGAACTAAGAAAGAAATTTATTGGCGATTACGTAAGTGAAATGTCACAAAATAGTATTTGTGATAAAAATCGCGTAAAAAAATGGACTGTATCAAGACTATGTTCCAAATATCGTTCTACGTGGAAGTTGGCAGCAGATAACAAAGGTGGAAGACTGCGTTCCACCACTTCTCGAGAGGATTCTATGATTGTCAGATCCGTCAAAGAGGATCCCTGGATATCATCAGTCGAGATAAAAAAGCAATAAGAGTTGCCTGACAACAATCAGACAACGTGCTGTTGAAGCCAGATTGTTTTCTCAACACCCTGCATAGAAACCGCTGATTTCACTAAAGAACAAAAAGAAAAGACTCCTTTTTGCTACATCTCATATTGACTGGAATGTGCAGAATTTTTTTGTTAATTCACCTCCTCAAGACCGAGAAGGCCACTACAAACGAGGAGGGTACTTATTTGTGGTTATATAACCCTCTCTCAACTCTATAATTCCGAAACACGAATTTTGACGAACAAGGCCGCTGCGCGGAGAAACAAGTTGATAACTTTGTGATAAATAAAACTTGAAGAACGTTGTCTCTAAACAGTTACATAGTTATTTCTCTAAATTGAAAAAATGCAACACTTTTATATAAAGAAACTAAATTAGCATTATTTGGTTACTTTTGTTTTGTCCGATACTGTAACATTGACAACTATGGTTCTGGTCTTGTTTTTTTCATTTTTTACCGTTCTGTGAGCTCTTTCTATGTTGATATTGCTAAGACGTAGATTACTCTCGAATAAATTTTGAACTTTTTTTTCAGTATCATCCCAATTTTCAAGTTTGTTTTCGATAACTCCATTAATATTGTTTCTTCTTAGTCTGTCCTCCAACTGTCTTAATTTTCTTTGACCTCCATCATCTATAACGTTATTTTTTTTACTTTTTATCATTTGAACTTTCTTCAATATCTTTATTAACATGATCTAAATTTTTTATTTTTTCGTTAACTTTTTTAAACTCAGCTTTTAATTTTCCGTTCTCCTTTTCTAGCATTTCACATCTTTCTTTTGATTTACTAAAAATCCGGACAAACTTTCAAGTGCAATTACTCCCAAAGTTTTTATGGTAGAGATTAAATAAAACTATCATTAAAAAGAGTTTTTAGTTATTTATTTATTTTAATTAAGTTTGTCTTCAACCAGTCTGTTTCTTCGGATTCGGCCAACTCTAACACGAGTTGACCCAAAAAGTGAAAATACAAGGTTAAGGTCAATTTTTTTCAGGCAAAGCTTTATTCTGGTTCGTAGTTGTTTCACGTCTTTTGCTTACCAGTTACTCTCATACACTTTGCCTTTCAAAATAGCCCAAAAGTCTTCGATTCGGCGACACTCCGGTACGGCTGGCGGATTGTCAACTTTTTTGATAAAATTGATGTTATGAGTCTCGTAGCAGCTGGTCACGGTTTTGGCATAATGCGATGAAGCTAGGTCCGGCCAAAATATGTAATTACCATCGGCATGATAAGCGTTGATGAACGGCACTAATCTTTTCCTAATACAATTCATTTCATAGATGGCTTTATTGACTGCAAGGCCGCTGGGTATAAAAAATGGTTTTGAAACACCTTTGTCAGAAGCGGCCAGCCAGACAAGCATCTTGGATTCGAACTTGCGCTTTTTGCGATATTTAACACTTGGTGGAGTCTTGTCTCTGTTGCTAGAGTAGTAGGTGCTGTTTCCATTAATTGTTGAGTGTGACAGCGTGAAGTAAGACTCATCGTCAAGGATGACCGATTTTCCTTTAAAAACGCGATAAAGACGATCAATGCCAATTTTGATTCGCTCATTCTGGTTCTCTTGTCGATGAGGTATACCCTGTTTTGTATAACTTTTGATGTCAGTGTACTTGGCAAGAGTTTTAATGATATGTGAATGACTGCATCCAAATTTTCGACCAGCTTGCCTCATCGAAACTCGGTCACTGTGATCAAATATGGCTTTCAGGCGCTTGATCCTCTTAGGGGTCATGATTTTGGCCACACGACCACTTCCTTGCACTCTTTTGTGCCCAGAATCATTCTCAACACGTTTGATTATATCATAGATAGTGCTTCTTGGGATTTTTTCAGCATTGAAGTGAGCTACTGTGAACTTTTTACCTTGCAATTTATTATTCAAATAGAACTCGTAAATCCGTTTTCTTACCTCTTCTTGCTTGGTCATCATTATTTTTTTAATTATTATTAATTATCTAAAAAAAAAAAAAAAATAACTTATAGAGAATTAAATAAGCTATAAAATGGATATAAACATGAATAAAAAAGATTTAGCTTGTGGCATTTAAAATTCAGTTAAAGTTTGTCTTTTTAGTATTAAAGTTTTAATTTTTAGTAACCACCCGTTATTGAAATACTCGATTCATTAGTTTTTTTATTTGCGTCGCTTTTGTTTTTAAAATCGTGGCTATTTTTCTTTTCCATTGTAACGAAGAAAAATATATTAACTAATTAATCATAAGATATTTATTTAGATAAGTTTAATATATATTTTTTTTTTACTTTCCTCAAAAAAAGAAATTATTCTTCGGTATAAAACGCGTCTGCTCAAAACAAATATTGTGACAACAATATAGGCCGGGTGAATAATAAAAAGCAATTGCTTTTACTCAGTAATAGGTCGGCTTTATGAATAAAAACTTCAGCAATATTGCCTAAATTTTTATCCACGTAAAGTTGAGCAATTACTCAGGGTTTTTAGAGTAAGTTTAGCTTAACTTACTTAGCCAAAATTTGAGGGATTTTGCTCAAATTTTTTATTCATGTAAAGCTGAACAATAAATCCAAAAACGCTGAGTAAAAGCAGTTGCTTTTTTTATTCACCCGGTCTTATGTAATAAAGTCATGAAATAAATAATGTGTTTTTCAACTGCGTCAGATTGAGGACAATGACTTATTAAAAAGTTTTTGTTTCTATTTGGTTTAAGTTTTAATCGAAACTTCCTTATTACCGTTGTCTAGAATTACCAATGTCATGAATTATTTGTGTCGTTCCTAACAAAGATATTTTTAACGTAACTGGTTATTATTAAAATTAATTACTGGTTATTATTGTTATCCACGCTAATTAACTAATTAAAATCAAAAAAATTATTACAAAAAAAAAACAGCAGTTTTTTCGAAGAAATAAAAATATGAACCTTTTTGCAATAAGTAGGATTAGTTTGTTTTTTTGCTTTTGAGAAGTTCATTTTTTTAAAAAAGTTAATCCTAACATAACAGTGCAAAGTAATTTACGATAAAAAAGGTGATAGGACTCTATCTTAAGTGATCTGTGATTGAATTGATTAAAGGTTGAAGTTCTTTACCTAGATTTAATGACCTAATTTTGATATACCAGTTTCCAGCAGCCGTATTCTCAACTCTCCGTTAAGCTTAACGGAGCTTTTGTCTGAAACTTCATTACAATATACAAGAAATGACGAAAACCTTATATAAGTTTTTAAAAATAAAACTAATACTAAAATAAAACATTTATTTTTAAAAAATTATATTTTTAAAGAACTTTTTTTATTAATGTAGTTGAAAAGATATTTTCTACTAACGCTTCGGCTTAACGGCTAAGCTTAACGGAGAGGTGAGAATACGGCTGCAGAAACTGTCAGTTTCAATAGTATTAATTATGTTGTCCCACAAATCTTAGACTCAAACAGAACGTTACAGAACGTTTTTGTCTTAAATTTAAATGGTCTCATACTTTAACATTTTCCATGCAGCAAAATGTATAAACTTTTCATTTTTAAAAATATATTGTTTTTTAAAAGACTAACTCTTTGGACCAAATTTATTTTATAAATGTTAATACTGTTAAAAATTCAGAAGTTACTTTATGTAATTTGATATAATACTAACCATTTCACTCTTTCAAAAATAATTTTCATTTTAACAGATATATTTTGGCGTCCTGATTCAAAAATAGCTACTTCTTACCTCTGAAATTGCTTAGAGATGAACCGGCTTGTAATGAGAGGGTCTAATAGGTTGGTAAGTATTTGGTACACCCTTCCAGATATCGTAATTTATGACTTGTAACCTAGTAGCCTAAGGGCTAAGCAACAAATGCTACTAAAATATTTTTTCCATAATTTTATTTCTAGTTTTATAACAATAATAAAAAATGAAAAAGTTAAAAATAAGAAAAAATATGTCCAATTAATTATTTTTTTTCGCTCCAAGAAGACCATTAAACATTCTTTATTATAATTATCCTTTATTATTACAGCAACTATAATCAGAGAAGAGCTTAAAATCTCGGACTACTTGATTCTGAAACAAACTCTCAAACCTCTGCGCGACGGTTTCTAAGGATTACATCAGCTACTGGCCGAGAGTTCTCACGTTTGCATATACAGCTTCATCTAATTTTCAAACCATTTTTTTAATTGAAAAATCAAGCTGAAATTTTTTTATTTTGAGAAATTTACTAGTTCGCAAATAAAAGTGGTTGCGGAAAAAATCATAACTGATTTCTTAGCAAACATCAAATAAATGTATCTTAGCAACGTATTTTTTAATTTCATTGTTATATAGTAACAAAGCAAAATGACATCAAAGAACACCAAAATGTTTAAGCAATTTGTAATAAGTTACTTTTGCTTTTTTTTTTTTTTTTTCTTTTGTTAAACCATGCAATTTAAAAAGAATGAATTAAAAAAACATTAGAATGAATTCTCTTGTATACTTGATGTAGAGTAGTTCAAATAAACATTTAGTAATAAAAAAAATTAAAAATATTAAGAATAACGGTTTTTAAAGTTGTAATAGAGTCAAAAAATTTAAACAATGACAATTATTTTCTTATAGGACAAGTTTAAAGCGGAAGTGCATCATTTAAAAAAAACAGCTTCAATGCAGAAATGACATTATTTAGAGGCTAAATTTCAAATTTGTATCATCCGTGAAAATTAAAAAATGGCCCACAAAAACAAAGTTATTCTAAATTTACATAACGATCCCAAACATCATACAAGCCATCGACTGTTTAGTTGCAAGAACCAAAAATTTCGGTAAGAACTTTTTCTTTACAGTTGTTACTAATATTGTCTAAATAAATATTTATTCTTAAAGTATATACTTACCAATGCTAATTGCTAATATTTTTTCATAATTATTTTTTAACGAAGTATTAAATAAATAAAATGAAAAGCTTGGGTTAAAGCATTAAGTTGATTAAACGAATTCAATTAAACAAATTTAGTTTAGCAAATCCAAAATGTTTTAGAAAATCCAACTTTAATCTAGATTAAGATCTACCCAAAATGTTTGGATCTGGGTCTAATATCATTAAGGGTTCGATGTAAGAGTTATTAACTTTAGCACTTTTGTACAAAAAAATAGTTTGAAAACTTTCCACAAAAATTCAAAATCTAACTCTTTGAATGATAATTTAAAATGAATTATTGAATGATTTATCTAAAATTAAAGTTAGTTAAGTTTCAAGTTTTAACAGGTGTGACTTTTCAGGTGTGAAGAGTGTGAAGTTGTGGGTGTGAATTTTTAAATAAATTTAAATAAATGCTTATTGTACTATTTACTTTGTGTAAAATTTACATGACACGCTTTTTCTTTTTTTAATAATTTTAATGGTTTTAATTCACTAGATCAGCAGATTTAATAATTACCACTTCTGTATTCTAAACCAACAACTTATTCTTCTTAAAAAAAATCATGTTTGATTCATATTTATGACCGTACCGCCACAATAATGAATTATTTAAATATATATATTTATCAAAACCATACAAAAACAGCGAAGCGTTCTCAAAACGCACAAGTATAACAAAAATAAAAGTGCTAAATACAAATCATACAAAAAAGACATTTTTTGCTGAAGTCTTGTTTTAAATTTATTTAGCGCGTTCAACAACGCGCTAAATAAATGCTAAACAAATTTTGGTATGTATTTGTTTTAAACCAATCAGAAATTCTTACTTGTTCTTTATTCATAATATAAAAAAGTAATGTAATATTATTGTGAGATAAAAATAAGTTGGTGTCGTTTGCAGAAGCGAAGGCCGTGGCGAAGGGAGGGTGTGTGGGGGAGGGTGTAACACCAAGTTGGTGTCGTCTGCAAACATAGTAGTCTTTAACTTTGAGGCTTTATGAAGATCGTTGATGTAAATAAGAAAAGAGGACCTAATATTGATATTGAGGAACTCCATAAGTTATTTCAAGAAAATTTGCTGGTGATACTAAATCAACATATACAATTTGATTTCGATTATTTAAATATTGTTAAAGCCAATCTAAAGCACTAACACCTATTCCGTAAATCTTTAGTTTATTTAAAAGAATTTTGTGATCTATTGTTTAATTTTATACAACATTACCCGACGGGCATTTGTTTTTAAAAGTTACGTTCTAAATGTGTTTTAAACGTCTTTTAAACGTCTTTTAAACATTAATGTTTAAAAGACGTTTAAAAGACATTTAAAATACATTTAGATCGTAACTTTTAAAAACAAATGCCCGTCGGGATATATATAATTTATATAACATTAAAATATTAAATTTGTTAAATATTACATGTAAATTTTATACGCGATTTATATTTTTTTTCATTTTCTTCAAATTTAGAACTGGTTTTAATTCCACATGAAACTATTTTAAATAAAACGACCTCGCGATATTGTTTCAATAAGACACGATTAAGACGCAGTTTATTTAAGTGCAGGTTTGGTGTGAATGGGGTATAATAAGATACAATTAAGACGCAGTTTATTTAAGTGCAGGTTTGGTGTGAATGGGGTATAATAAGATACAATTAAGACGCAGTTTATTTAAATGCAGGTTTGGTGTGAATGGGGTATAATAAGATACAATTAAGACGCAGTTTATTTAAATGCAGGTTTGGTGTGAATGGGGTATAATAAGATACAATTAAGACGCAGTTTATTTAAATGCAGGTTTGGTGTGAATGGGGTATAATAAGATACAATTAAGACGCAGTTTATTTAAATGCAGGTTTGGTGTGAATGGGGTATAATAAGATACAATTAAGACGCAGTTTATTTAAATGCAGGTTTGGTGTGAATGGGGTATAATAAGATTTCAAAGATAAAGATAAAGCACTTTTAATTTTATTGATGAAAAACATTTTTCAAAAGCATGACAAAAATTGGCTTCAATTTTAAAAAATTCAAATTGATACCAAGTGATTCTTCTTAACGTGTTTTTTCTTTTTGTGATATTATTGGAATTTTTTTCTAATGTTAGAAATTTGAACCGGGATGACTTGGTCATCCTGAAAAGGTTTGGATTTATATAAAATTAAAATGAGAAATACTATTAGAAAAAATACTATTTGCTTGTTAAAAAAAACACGCTTTTTTGTTGACCTAAATAATTAATTCAAATATATTTTTTTTTAAACATAATAAAGAAAAACGCTTATTGTAATAAATGGATTATTACATATAATATATATTACATATAATATATATTGAACAAACGTATTTATTACTCTTGAAATAATGTTAGTGGGCATCCATAAAGTACTTACATTAGTTAATTCGACATTACTCTGTTGCCGAACATAATATTGATTTTTTTAAATCGTGAAATTAAATCATTTTGTTAATGAAAAAAGGTAAAAACTTTAAGAGAAAGATATAGAACGAGAATCAAACTGCGTACCCGCTGTATTTAACACCCCTTCCTCTTGTACGCATTTGTACGTTTTTGGGCAAATCGACTTCCCCTACCTGCGTACGTACTTGATGAAAGACCCTTTATACAAATAACGCTTCGGATCAATGACGCAAATAATTCGGATGCAAATTAACTAACAATTACATTGCGACTTTCGTAACGATAAATTCGTGGCCACAAGGATTGTTCAATCCGGCAAGCAAATCGTTAGCCGGATTAACCCAACAGTTATAATGTCAATCACGCATCTTTTAACTTACCGCCAAAAATTATAATTTTTTTTTTTTGACCATCATAAGTATTAATTAATTTTCATTGTTTACAAGTTGAAATTTTTTACCGTCACCACCAGAAGAATTTAAACTAAGCCTAGATAATGGACTTCTTAAACAGAAATAATCACTCAAAGTATTAAGTATTATATCAGAAAAACATCTTACATTAAGCAAAACAAATTGGCTCTTATAAAACATAACTCGAGTTTAGGAAGAATATCACGTGTAGCCCCTAATCTAACTCCAGATCTTCTTTAATAAGCGTACAGTGAGGTGGTGCAAACCTACATAGAATATGTTAATGCTCTTTATTTATCTGTCTCCACAACACCGTGGAAGAAATAAAAATAGTTCAAAAAAAAACGTAGAAGGAAGGAAAATCAAAGCACAACTAGCCAAAGAACAGTATACGAACGAGTTAAATAATAAATAAAACCGTGTGCCAGAAAATTTAAATTAATTTTTAAAAAATGCCCACAAATCTTGAAACTTCAAAGGTTTGGAGTTATTTTGATCTCAAAAAAACAGAACTAATGAAAAAAGCAGCTTTTAAAAATTGAACTAGCGACATTAAAAATTAAACTAGTGACATTAAAAATTGAACTAGCGACATTAAAAATTAAACTAGCGACATTAAAAATTGAAAAGAAATATAGGGGAAAGCGGGGCAACATGGCGAATGGGGCAAGATGGGTTTTCATGTAACAGCTCTATAAAAAATCTTAAAACTGGGTGAAAATGAAACTGTATTTGCATTTTGTATTTTAAAACACTAATTGGTTTTTTGAAATATTATTAACGCAATTTTATACGCTTAAGTTTACTTTTTGCGTTTAAAAAAAATTCCTCACTTTCGGTTTCTCATAATGGATGGTGTCCTTCAAGTTTAACTTCTTTAAAAGTAGTTTTTGGCAATTTGTGTTTATTTTTTGTTACTTTAGTTAGAGTTATTGGTAGTTTTTAAAATTTTGTAAAATTGGAGCTAAAAATTGTATTATAAGTCATCTTGCCCCGGTCACGTGACCAGATGACAAATTTATGAACTTTTTATTTTAATATTTATTTCAAATTGTTGTATTTGCAAACGGAAAATTCATGCTGGCAATGAATCATTTTAATAACATTAACATACTAAGAAAGTATTATTGCTTCACAATAGTTTTGCAATAACTCATGGCTTTCAAAACGTTCGCCATGTTGCCCCGTTTTCCCCTATATATTTAGTTTTTTTCATAACAATGTTGTAAAAAAATGTTATAAAAAGTTTTATAAAAAAGTTTTTGAAAAATCTTTTTTTTTTAATGATATTTGTAATGTTTTTTTAAACAACAACATTTTTTATATAATAAATATTATAAAAATAAACGATATTGGCGTCTCCTTGGGGATCCGTCCTTGACAATATCGTTTATTTTTCTAAAAGACCTTTTTTTGTCTGTTTTTTTTTTTGTTGTTGTTTTTTTTTATAAGAAAATTCTAGTTGTAGAAGACTTTTTTTAAAAATTGAAGATTGTTCCCCCCCCCCCCCCAACGATTATTTCCAACTTCGGCTGGTAGACTATTCCATCCATCAACGTCCCTTTTGCTGAAAAAATATTGTATTTTCAAACAATTTCTGACAAATTCAGGTTTCATTCGATGTTTTGCTCCTCTAATGGTAGCTGCAGGTCCTGATTAGCAAATAGAATTCATTGTTTGATTTTGTTTAATATCAATGATTTCAATACCTTTAAATATTTTGAATCGCTGGATCAAGTAGCACCTTAGCCTTCTAGTCTCCAAAGTAGTCAAACCCAAAATTTCCAATCTTTTTTTGTACTCAAGATGTCTTAGCTCCGGTATCATTTTGGTAGCTCTTCGTTGGACTTTTTCTAGTTCATTAATATCTTTTGTATAATACGGACTCCATGCTTGAATTAAAAACTCTAAATTTGGTCTAACATATGAAAAATACAGTATTTTTATTAGATCTTTATCCTTATACTTGAATGTATTATTTAGTAGTGAGAGCATACTATTTGCTTTACTAGCTGCATATTTTACTTATTCGGCCCATTTTAAATCACTTGATATATAAACACCAATGTCTTTTTTTATTGTTTTTCTATTGTTCATAAAATACGAATATTCTTTATTATTTGAACCAAAGTGCATAATTTTACATTTTTCAGAATTTAATCCTAATTTCCATTTTGTTGACCATTCGTCAAGTTTATTTATATCATTTTGAAATAATTGTGAATCATTTTGAGAAGAAATAGGCGCAGTTATCTTATTACCATCAGCATATAAACGACATTCGTTAATAAAATTTTCTGGTAAATCATTTATAAATACCAGAAAAAGGAGAGGACCTAGAACAGACCCTTGTGGTACACTACTAAGTACATCAACCCAATCTGTCACATTTTCACCTAAAACCACTCTTTGTTTTCTATTAACTAAGAAACAGACTATCCACGTAAGAAGTTTACCAGAAATACCAAAAGTCAATAACTTGGATAATAACTTTTTATGTGAAACACTATCAAAAGCTTTTTTAAAGTCTGTGTACAATACATCTATCGGTGTTCCATTGTGGAACGCATCTGTTAAAATATCTAGGTATTCTAATAGCTCTTGCCTTTCATAAAACCATGTTGTTTTTTTAAAAATAAATTATTTTTTATGAGAAATTACATGATACAATCAGCTATTATTCTTTCCAACACTTTACATGGTATTGAAGTTAACGAGACTGGTCTGTAGTTAGATGCTTTTAATTTGCTTCCTTTTTTAAAAAGTATCATTACATTTGCCTTTTTTCACATATCTGGTAGGGTACCTGTTTCCATCGAATTTTTTAAAATTAAATATAATGGGTATGATATTGACGAGCTGCATTCTTTTAAAATAGATGGATGAACAAAATCAAAACCGACCGATTATGAAGTCTAGTTTGAACATCATTTTGTTTTATTAAAACTGTGTTTAATAATAATTTTGAAGTCATATTATGAAACTCAATAATACTTGTACAATTATCATTAACATACACATAATGAAAATATTTATTTAGTTCAGTAGCTATAGCTAATTGATCATTTATGATTTCCCCATTATCAATATCCAGAGCTCGAATTTGAGTTTTCACTGATTTCTTCTCATTGATATATTTATAAAGCAATTTAGGATTTGATTTAAACTTGCTAAATATAGTACTTTATAATTGTTTTATATTGTTCTTAATATCATTCTTTATTCTAATTTTTAGCTTATTATACTGAGTTTTTGTTGATTCCTCATTCAAGCCGTTACGTTTATTATTAGCAAGCCATATATTGTTTTTAGTTCTTATTTTATGTTTCAATTCAGGAGTAATCCATTTGTTTCCGTTCCTTCTATTTTGATAATTAATTCTTTGGATAAACATTAGTTGCCTAATTATTAGTTGCATAATTGTAATGATACAAAAATAAATCATACATTTTATTTATAGATTTACTATTAAATCCGTTTTCCCAATTTTTACATTATTGAAATGACGAGAAAATAGTTTATAATTTCCTTTTTGATATAATCTAATGGATTTCTTATGTTCGTTAGAAAACTTATAATCATTCATTAGATAACAACACTTTAATAAATGATGACCTTGTTTAATAAATGATGACCCTATATTTTGTTATATATACCTTTATCTGTATATTATTATTATAAAAATAGTTATAACCAAGATTTTATTTACGCGTCAGTTCGCTTACATTCTTACAGAGTACTAAAAGTTTTATTATCTTTTATCAGTTTTGTTATCAGTTTTTTTTTTTTTTTAAAGTTTTTTTTTTTAAGTTTTTTTTTTTTTTATAAGTTTTTTTAACTTTCTTCTCTCGTAGTTTTTAACAAAACCCCATCAACAGCGTGCACCTGATATTTTCTAATCTCTTTATTCTATTCAAATAAATTTTGAGAATAAATTTTTAGCCTCTTTTTTTTTTTTATCTCCTTATTTTTTTGTATATATTTTTTTTGTGCTTTTGACAAAACCCAAAACTTATTAATTAATATATATATTTACGAAAAATTTATAATCATTAAAAAAATAATATAAAATAAAATAATATAACAATATAAATTAAAAACAAAAAAACAAATTTACTAAACTTATATTCGCAAAAAATATATATATAAATATATATCTATATACATATAATTTAAATATATATTTATATAAATTATATTTACACGGAAAAATCTTATTATTATACATAAATTTATAAAAGTATTATTTACCGCACTAAAATACCAAACCGCAAAAATTCAAAACTATTCTCAAAATATTAGCATCAAAATATCTTTAAAAAAAAATATCTTAAAAAAATTCAAACTGTCTCCGCAAAAAGTTCTTGCGTATTAAGAGAAATAAAACAAATCATAAACTCACTGCTATGGCCAACACAACAGTAAACTCCCAGGCAGCAGCCCTCCATGATGATCTCACAAAACAAATAGTCTTACTCACCGCAAGAGTTGTAGCCGCTGAACGCCAGATAGACAACCAGAAGACTGAACTAACAAGTATGAACTTCATCATAAACACACAAGACTAACGATCGCAAACTTGAAAACCATCATTACACAACACGGCACCAACATACAAGCAAGTACAACACCAACAGCCACCATGTGGAACCAGGTTGTTAGCAAGAACTCTAAATTTCCCAAAAAAAGACCAACAATAAATCAACATGAAAGGTACCATTGCCAAAGAATTAAAAGAACGCGAAACCCGATCAAAGAATATCGTCTTTCATGGAATAAGCAAATCAACTTCATCCGACCAGAACGACCAAAAGCAACACGATGAAACTGAAATTAAAAAAGTACTCGACCTTATCGGTGCTGATAAAGGCAAGTACCTTACTTTTTTCTGCCTTACACCTCGCGACTCTTCGGGCAACCCAATCAAAACGAGACCGCTAGTCATTACACTTTCTAATGAAAGCGACCGCAACCATGTACTAAAACTGTCCAGTTTTTTTTTTCGAGTTCCAGCAAATCGAGCTAATTATGCCACACTTTTCGTCAACCCTAACCTAACGACAGTCAAAAAGAATTTAGCATGGCAACTACGCACTGAATGCAAAAAAAAAAAAAAAAAAAAAAAAATGCATATCTACCTGCAAAATCAAAAACATTGCTCGTAATACGAGGCAACAAGATCAAAGAAATTACCAAAACCAGATAACTACTAATCAACCAATGTCTCCAACTGACCACACCAATAAACGACCGAGCACTCAACTGCAAACCATCTTTCAATACCCAATACACTCCAGTACCCAACTCAACAAATAATAAATGGCTGAAAAACTCAACATCAAACAACCATAATAGACAACGTACGGCGATTATAATAAGCCAAAAATCTTTTCCGATAAGCCAAAAACCAAAATTACAACAACCAACACAACCAAATCGAACCGCTAGGGTCTATACCAACATTCAACACTCGTTCCACAAGCATAAATCAACCGACCACACTCGCATCATACAAATCCGTGAAAGAAAAACTTTTAGACGTGAACAAATCCAAAACAATGGGCTTCGACAGTATTCACTCACGCGTCCTGAAATACTGTGCTGTAGGTTTTGCTATCCCGCTCAGCATTATCTTCTCTGAATCGCTTAAAGCTGAAGAAGTACCATCTCAATAGAAAAAAGGCAAAATTACTTTTTTCAAAAAAGTCTGCAAGTTGAACTCCTCAAACTATTGACCTATCTCACACACTTCTGTTCCTTGCAAGGTAATGGAAAGCTTTTTATACAAACACATTACTGACCACTTAAACAATCAGTAAAAAATAAATAAACTCATCAGGTCTGTTCAACACGGGTTCCGAAAAGGAAAAAGTTGCGTCACAAATCTACTCGAAACTTGCAACATCCTGACTGAAGCTGCCCGCAAAGGTTACCCAACCGATATCATATTCACAGACTTTGCTAAAGCTTTCGACAATGTTTCGCACCCTCGTCTGCTGCACAAGCTGAAATCATATGGAGTGTCCAATAACTTGTACGATTGGATCAAAAGCTGGCTAACCGACAGCTACAACGCGTAACAATTGGTAACAATAAGTCTAATTGGAAAACAGTCTCTAGCAGTGTGCCACAAAGATCTGTTTTTGGACCACTCCTATTCTTTATCTACATTAACAATTTGCCAGACAAAATACAACACCACTTTAAAATGTATGAAGATGACTGTAAAATAATAGGAACTATAGAAACAAACCATGACATTATAAAACTCCAAGCCGATATCAACGAAGCAGTGAAGTGGTCGCACACATGGCTCATGTCATTTAATGTCGACAAGTGCAAAGTCATGGTCATCGGGTGCAGCAACTAAAAAAACGGTTAACTGCACCAGCTATCATGCACATTATCTGAACGAGACCTACCCGTTTTTATGACAAGCGATCTAAAAGTTAAAAAACAAGTCTGTGCGGCTGCATCAGCTGGCAACCGAATGCTTGGCAGGCTCAAGAAGGCTTTTCTAGGTCGAAGTTCTGCATTATGGCGCACACTGTATATTTCGTACGTTCGCCCACACATAGAACTCGCAGTATAGGCCACCGTTTTTAGCTCAAGACATTGCCAAACTTGAGCAAGTTCAACACCGAGCCACAAAACATGTTGTCTTTCTTAAACACCTATCGTATACTCAAAGACTATCAAGCCTTAACTTAACAACACTAACTGAACGACGAGAAAAAGGACACCTTATCAAACAATATAAAATCATGAGCAAAATTGATAAAGTTAACTTTCACGCCCCTCAACTTCAATCTAACACGAAATCTTCAAAGTACAGTTTTTGGCCGCGTGGACACACTAAAGAACTAAGAGCACAACTTGTCCGAAATTGCCTTTTTTCGTTTTACTTTTTATTTTTTTGTCTTTTTATCTGGACAAACTTTTTTTTATCAAAACTAGTTTAAAAAACAAGCATATCTGACCATTTCCCTATCTTTTTAACCATTAACTTCAACTCTAAAATAATGACTAAAACAAACATAAAAGTTAGATTACGTAACTATAACCAAACAAACGTTGAGCAATTTAAAACACAATTATCATTGTTCCATTGGAAGAACATCGACTTTAGTGATAATGCAAACAACATTTACGATAATTTCTTTAATACATTTTACTCTGTTTATGATGCTAATTTTCCTTTATATGAAAAAACAATAAATCAAAAAAACATTAATTCTCCCTGGATTACCAAAGGTTTAAAAAAATCATCAAAAATTAAGCAGAACTCATACGTAAAATATCTAAAAAACAAATCATTAGCCAATGAGAAAATATACAAAGACTACAAAAAAATTTTTTAAAAAAGTTCGAAAAAAATTAAAAAAACATTACTATTCTAAAATTCTCAATAATGCAAAAAATAATTGTAAACGCTCCTGGGAAATAATAAAAGAAATTACCGGTATATCAAAATTATGCTCAGGTTCCCTGCCACACATGATCAAAGTGAATAATAATAATAATAATATAATAATAATAATTTTCAAACAATAGCTCACGAATTTAATAAATTCTTTGTTGAAATCGGCCCTAAACTATCTAAATTCAAAAGCCTTATTTAAAGATTTCTTAGTACCGATGGATAATTGCATTCACTCATATGAGTTATCTAAAGAGTTATTATTTATTGAGTTCGAAAAAGCCTTCAAAACACTAAAGAAAATAAAGCAGTTCAGGGCCGTACCGTGAAATTTTTTAGGGGAGGGGGTCGTTTAAAAAAAAAAAAAGGCAGTTTTAAAACATCAAACGATTATCTTAATAAATTTACTTAATAAAATTTTCGTGAAACATAGCTATATTTGTGTAACCAATGTTTACATAAACGAATTTATTGTTCTCCGAATATTTTTTTATTTTTTATACTGCATAGGCGTATAATCAAGTTCCTTGTTAAAAAATGGAATCGATACATAGAATAATAATACTTTGATAAATGGTTTAAATTTTTATTCAAAAACTAAACTTCTTTCATACAATTTTCTAGGATGTAAAGTAAAATATAATTTTGAGACTTGTTTATAATCAACAATTTCATTGTAGTGAATATTCATGATGGCTAATGAACCAAGTTTATCTGCAGTCATACTGGCTCTCAACCATGTTCTTAATCTTCGCATTGCAGAGAAGCTGCGTTCACATTCTACGGACGTAACGGGTACATGTATAGTGTACATCTAATCTTTAGAAGCTCAAAGAGATTAGGATATTGATTTTCATCGCAGATTTTAATGGCTTTAGCTAGAGTATTAGGCCTCGGGTTTAATAACAGACCATTTTCTTTTCCAAAACATGAATTCTTGATCTACAGCTTCTAAGTTTGGAAGATCACTTTTATATGTTTTAACTAACTCCTGGAAAGCAGTTATCTCGTCACTGCAAATTATCGTGGGAACCAAGCATAAAACCTTAGCAGCAATGCAATTTGTCTTTGAAATCGTATTTTGATTTCTGAAATGATAGTGTCGAGAAAAGGTACAATCAAGGCCCGTTTATAATATTCATGGGGACTCTCTGCAGATGCGTTATTTCTGTAGCCCTGTCTCATAGTGATTCTGGGAATCGTTGGTTCTACAAATAATTTACTTGCCATACAAGTAGCTTGTTGGTAAATTGCGTAAATTTCTTTTTCAACATTTTTCCGTAGATGGTTCAAATCGTCAATTGTTTCTTGAATGTTACTGTATGCATACACAATATCAATTGTGCGAACTTGTAACCTCTCTGTTATATACGATAACGGGTGAAGTAAGCGGTACAAAGTTGTAATACCAATTATAAATTCGAACTTAGTGAGTGCATTAAGAAGTGAGTTGGCTTCTCTTTTTCATTGTGCGTCCCAATCCATACTAAACTCTATATTGAACTGTTCTATATTAGAGTGTATTCCTAAAATAATCTCTAATGCCTCTGCCATAAATGTTATAGCTAAATAAAAGTGTTCATATGCGGCATCTCTTTCTGACCATCTTGTTTTGCACATCCCTATCAAAATCTTTTTTCTTTCAGTTGATTTACAGCGGATCTCAGCAACATGCTCCAGCAAGCGCTTTCTTTTCGGAGAGGTATTGAAATAAATGGATATATTACTGTGTACCTTCAAAATGTTATCAATGATTTGTATTTTTGAGGTTGCAGCAATTGATAAATTCAAATTATGTAAGTTACAATGTGTTACAATTGCTTTTGGTGATCCTTTAAAAATGTGATTGGCAACACCTTTTTTTACAGATTGCATGTTTGGTGCGCCATCGAAACACTGGCCTCTACAAGCACTAAGATCAATTCCACTTTCGCTATAAAATTTCATCAAGCTTTTTCCAATGTGTTTCCCTGTTATCCTGTCAAGATTCAAAAAGTCAAGAAATACTTCTCTAATTTCTTTTTTCTCCGTTTACGTATCTCATACATACTGACAGAATTTGTTGGTTTGCAGTTGTTAACTCGTCTGCTGATATTGAATGGTAATTTGCAGCTTTAATTTCATTAATTAGCCGCTCTTGTATACATTTTTTTCCAATTATATCAATTAATTCATTTTGGCTCTTGGGGCCAAGGTAACTGACATCTTTGCGTAGTAACAAGTAATAACAAAAGTACTATCATTAAAAAATTTAGCGTGTAGATAGTATCTATATCTAGTTAATATCTATATTTAGTTAATATTAAACTAATCAAACTAATTATTATAAAAAGAAGATCAAAATAACTTTTTTACTAAAAATATCCAGCTAACGATTTGCATTTCTTTGCAGCATTTTGAAGCTCTTTTCTATCAGCTGCTCGTTTTCTAATTTGGTTAGGTATGTTAACTTTATCGTTTGCTTTTAAAAGTGAATTAGTAGAGAATTGTAATTACAGTAATTGTACAATTACAACAATCAGTTTGGCTTTGAAAAGAATAACTCAACTGAGCATGCAATTATTCAGTTGGTTCGTGAAATCTTTAATTCTTTTGAAAAATCTCAATTCACATTAGGAATTTTTATCTATCTTTCAAAAGCATTTGATACTGTTGATCCTGATATTTTGCTTTATAAACTTAATTATTACGGAATAAATGAAAGAGTAATTAAATGATTTCAAAGTTGCTTATCGAACAGAAAACAATTTGTTTCTTGTAATGAACTTAATTATAAACAGTTTTTAAATGTTTCCTGTGGTGTTCCGCAAGTTTCTATCTTAGGCCCTCTTTTGTTTCTAATATATATCAACGACTTGCATAAAGCATCAAATCTTCTAAGTATTGTGTTAGCTGATGACACAAACTTATTTCTCTCTAACAGTGACATCTATCTACTTTTTTCCATTAAGAACAAACAACTTCAAAACATATC
This sequence comes from Hydra vulgaris, assembly GCF_022113875.1. Taxonomy (NCBI): domain Eukaryota; kingdom Metazoa; phylum Cnidaria; class Hydrozoa; order Anthoathecata; family Hydridae; genus Hydra; species Hydra vulgaris. The sequence continues at coordinate 16,471,997 of NC_061166.1, forward strand.
TAAATGGTTTAAAAGTAACAAATTAACATTAAATATAAGCAAAACAAAATGGATGGTTCGCACATTCTTCAATATTTTTTAATCAAATAAAAATCCTCAAAATATATAAACTAAACGTATATAAAAATTTATCTTTTGTTTATATGTGGAAGTATAGTTTATCTCCTTTAATTTTCAAAGATCTTCTTATTTTACAACTATTAAGCAAGTTTAACATAGGGAATAATAATTATTTAAATGAACCATTCTTTCGAACAAAATTCAATCAATTTTGTATCACTTATCGTGCAGCTCATCTCTGGAACAAAATTATTTTGCCTAACTTCGATTTACCCCTAACTTATCCTGTTTTTAAAAATAAATTTAAAGACCTCATTCTTTCTATTGAAAATATTTTTAATTTATCTTGTGACAAAAATAAAAAAAAATTTTATTGTCATGTATGTTCAAGTTTTGTTTTATACTTGTTTACAATTTATTTTCATTTATCTAAATACGATTTATTGTTTTATATGATTTTTTACGTACTCTTATTGTAAAAAGGCGTTTTTATAACATTTTACGTACTCTTTTGTATTATTTATTTATTCAAAAAAATGCTTATTTTGAATAAATAATTTAACAAATTACCCTCAGCCGCAGGACCTAGAGATCGTCAATCACTAATTAAATTTACCCTCAGCCGCAGGACATAGAGATCGGCGATCACCAATCAAAATTACCCTCAGCCTCAGGACGTAAAGATCGTCAATCACTAATCAAATTTACCCTCAGCCTGAATTGAATTAATTTAAACGTCGAAATAGATAAAAAAAAGGCTTTAAAAAAAACTATTTACGTGCAGTTTAGCAAACTTTAAATCGGTTCTAATAATAATAAGTATTGTTATGATTAGAAATTTTTAATTTAAAACCTATTTAAAAACAATATTGACAAGTTTGTTTGAATTCATCTTTGCTTGTCAATTTAAGAAAACATTTTCATATGGGTAAAAATAGAAGCGTACTTTTAGAGTCATATTTAGTTTTTTTTGCAACATAATAGCTGACTATTTTTTTACATCTTATACGTAAGTGTCTATAACAAGTTGTTTTTAAAAATTCTACACTTTATTTTCAGAGTTTTGCTGGTTGCTGTGGCGTTTTGGGGTGCCTTTATGGTTATCAGTGATATAAATGAATTCTCTTGTTTGAAGCCCACGTAAGTTTTTTTTGCAATTTAAAGAATGTTTTAAATGTAAAATTACATTGATTTTTGCGTCAGTGTTTCAAGAAGAAACTTCTTAATTGATATCTACGTGTTTAAAATTTTATTGTAAATCCAATGTTTCAAGGACGGTTCTCGAATTTTAACAGGAATATTTTCGTAAAATTAATCAGATAAAACTTAAAAAAATACCACTTCCTTTCAAACTTCTTCCCAGAAACAAGAAAAATGAAGGATTCAAATTAAATAATCTTTCAACTGTGAAGTAAAAAATAAATGTTTTAAAAACAACTTTTATTATAATTATTTTATTATAAACTTTTATTATATATTTTCTCAATAAATTAAAAAAGATTTTTAAAAATTAAATGTTACTTCCTTAAAAAAGAACCCGAAAGAAATTAGGCTAATAATGACTATCTTAGCATATTTTTCTGTACATTTTAAAACTTATTTAAACATTACAATCAACATTTTAAGCGTACTTTCGGGTTCTTTTTTAAGGAAGTAACGTGGCTCCTTTTAAAGGGAGTCTCTTTTTATGTATTAAGCCATTTTATAGCTGTGTATTAAGTCTTAACATACTTTTTTTTCTAAACACATTAGCTCACTTTGGGATTAACGTGAGCCATAAATGTAGGCATAATTCCGAACAAATTAGACAATTTTAAATTATAATAATTTTGGGGAATCACTTTGAAGTTTTCATTTATTTGTATTTTTTTTCAAATATTCATGTGTTTAAAATTTTCTAGAAATACTTATTTATGACCCAAAATTCAAGTCTTCAAGTTAATTGTTTACAGAAACCTCTTTAAAATTGACGGTGTTTGATAGTTGTTAGAGTCAGAGTTGTAAATACACGCCAGGATTGTTATACACTCGTAAAAAACGGGTGTATAACAACCCTCTCCCCAAAATAACTAGTTTTCTTTAAGCTAGTCATCGAAAATCTACCTTAATTAGAAAATACGAGAGATCAAGGACTTTTTTTTTTAATTTAAAAAATAATATTATTACGCATCCTTATCAACAACTGTTTGTGCCAGCTCTGGTTGGAGCTTTTTACCGTATGCAGGGTCATATTTTTTTTAGCACCGTAACTTTAACGATTTTTGATCTATTTGCAAATGAACTTTTTATTTTTTTAATTTTCTAACACTTCTTACATTAACTTTTTTTTATAGTCTATATAATGAAAGTAACACCAAGTTGGATATTTTTAATACAATTGTTGAAGTGTGTCTTTCCCTAAAAGAGTTCATTAAAACCACATTTATATACCTCTCAATTGTCTAAGTCTAAAAAAAAAGATTTTTGATTTCAATATACATTTGTAGCATACTAATTTGTAAAATTACTCTGAAGAAAGTATACAATAATCTGACTTTTTTGCATTTCTCTAGTTTTTGGTTCTGCTTTGGTTTTTCGCCAGAATAAAGTTATATCTTTTCACCCGTCCATAAACATTTTTAGAAGCTTCAGATGTGAATTTTACAGCTCTTTCTTCCAAATGAAAATTGTTTGCCAGATCAGTAATTGAGAGTTTATTACCAGTTTGAATGGCTAGTAGTAACTCATTTGATGAAACAAAAACTGAAGTAAGAGGCTCAATCTGTATCGAAGAAACCTCAATTAAGTCTGTCCATACGTCAGCTTTGAAGTTCAAGGGCATAATTATCTTAGCTTTGATTTTAAGCTTGAAATTTGGATCATTATCCCTGGATAATCAAACCTGAAGACTTTGATTAAGAGCACGATCTCTTAGAACTTTTTCATCATTTAGCAGCATTACATAAAGCAAAGTTTTCTTGATAGCAGCAGTAAGAATTACCCTAAAGATTTTTCAATACAGTCTTTTAAATTCTGCTATCTTGTTTATTGGCTAACTGTATTGTTTTATGAAGAAGCTTTGGTGCATCTTTGTAATGCTGTGAACATTTTGCAGCAAACCACATACGACATTAAACCTGGATGATGTACTTTTTGATGCAGTTTAAATCGTGCGTGGGCAGTGCCGCCGAGAGGGGGAGTCGCGAGGGACAGTTTGTCGCAGGCGGCAGATACTTAAGGGGCGCCAAATGAAATGTAGGTACCTAAAAAAAAATAATAAGGTCCTTCATATATAATATATAGGGAAATTTTGATAATAAAGGCGCCAATCAGGAATAATGTCTTAAATTAATTAGTAATTCTTAAAGCAATTCAATAAGCCACCGTGCATGGAAAACTGGGCCAGGTTTCTTGTTAGCATATTTTGTAGAAACGAAACCTTTAGCTATTCCAATACTATACTCATAAAGTTTGCGTTGGTCGGTATTCAGAATCTATGGGAATACAATCTCAGAATCTATAAGAACAAATTGAATTAAAGGTTGTTTATGCATTAGTATGTTAGATGCTTGCTTACCAATTGGGCCTTTATACTTTTTAGGGTCATTAGTTTTTCCATCTATTTCAGATATAACATGGCAAAGTGGTTGTTAACACTGGTGAAGCAAACAACATACTAAATGAATGCTAAGTTTCAAAAGCTTTTTTAACTGGACAACTAAACCATTATCTACATCAATGTTAGAACATGAGTTGTCAAAAAAAATTGCTTCTAAACTTTCAACACTACCATATTCATTTACGACATTTAATGTTGCTGAAGCCATTGTACATCCTTTACCATTTTCTATTATAACATGGGTCAGATAATTACCAGAAAAAAAGTCATTTTCACAAGTAAAAGTGAGATGATGTTCGTCTTTGATTGTTTGATATAAGACAGGGTCCCCATTATTCTTGTATTTCATCGCATGAACAAATTAATTTTAGTCTTTTTTTCCATCCGTACCAATTACTTTCAGTTATAAAACTTCTCGATGGTGCTTAGATGCAATCAATTTAGCCATTCGTGCTTTTTCACAAAATACCATATATTCAGTTATTATCTGAGATTTTTTATTATCAGTCACTATTCCATAGTCTATTAACGCAGCTGTTGCTATTGCAGCTGTAGCAGCGTCACTAACTTCATATCTTATTGCAGTCTTAGCCAAATTAGTTAAGTCTGCGTAGTTTCTTTCATTAATTATATGCCCTTCAAACTAATCGCTTTTAGCTGTATCTAAATTTGATGATTCAACACTATAACTATCATCTGAACCAGATTCCGATGGTGTTTGAAGATTTTCCTGTCTAAATTGCTTTCCAGTGGTCTCTTTTTTTTCTCTAACAAACTTTTTTGCAACCCTTGTTGCCTCTACGTGGTCCACATTGCCGAACTGCCAACTTCTTTTTGGTCCTATTTTGGATACTTAAATATTCTCTTTCCAGTACAGGGATTTAAAACAAGATATTTTAATTTAAAGTGACAAGTTAATAGAATATAAAGCCTTGGTCAAATGATTAGAGATAAGCAATTGATGCTCTTTTCTTTTACCTAACCTACCATTTTTGTGAAGTGTATCTGTTAATGTTAATACTTATAAAATAAAATAAAACTGTATGTATTACCTTACTACTTTCCTCACAAAGACAAACTATGTGTTTCACTGTGCAATCACTTTTACGACATCCAATTCGCCTAAATATTTATTATTTTAGTTTTAAATCAAAATCATTCAAAAAGTATTTATTACATTGGTTACAACAAATCTTATAAAGGTAGGATGGGGTGGGGATGTTGATTTGGTAGTGGATTTTTATCTATTTTTATAAAATCCTTAATATTTAGAATTATAAAAAATTGTGATGAAATATTTAAGAATTTGTAATAAAAAGATTTAAAATTATACTTACCTATCTTTACAAACTTCAATAATTGGAAGATTGCACTGACAAGCAGACAGATCAAACAACGTTTCCAATTTCTTTTCTAGCCAGCAAACACTAAACCTATTGTTTCTAGTTTTAATCCGCTATGGAGTTAAGAATTTTTGAAACACTCTACAAATTTTATTTTTCAATGGTTTATCTTGCATTAAAGGGAGATTTTGATTAACTCTATACCAAAGCTTTTGCAAGTCACTACTGACTTTAGTCACGATTGATACAACTGAGTCAATTTTTTGTCCGTTAAATAAATCTTTCTCAATCTTGTAACCGTATTGAATAAGCTGTTTGTAAGTTGGAAGATCGCTCACTGGTAAGTCAGAGGGTTTTCCAGCAAATCTTTTACTATTAATACGAGTTTTGTTAAAAGTCTCTGTAGGTCTTCCAAGCTTTTTTGAGCTCATGTTGGTATCACAATATGAATTTACTATGTAATTATAAAATAAAGAAGATACTTTTCAATTAAACTTACTAAAATAAAATATATTTTGGAAATTTACACAAAGTATAAACAACTAATATTAACATAAATCCATGTACAAGCATGGTATAAACAACTCAAAACATTATTACCGCGATCAGATTATATATAATCTGATCGCGGTAATAATGTTTTTAGTTGTTTATATAAAGGAATTAACTAATAAACATTATTTCTATAGAAATAATGTTTATTAGTTAATTCCTTTAAGTTACACCGTTTTTCACCACTGCAATGGCCAATGGTATGAATTACATAACAGGCACAAACGATGAAAAAAAAGTAGTCAACACATAATATGCTATTTAAAATAAGTAAATTATCTTGTTTGTAAGTGCATACATATAACGTACCGAAATAGTTTTTTATTGATCGACCGTAAAGCACTATAGTTTTTAATAAATTTGCCAATATACCAAAAACCGCCCTAAGAGTGTTATTTTATTTCGGACCTTAAGTGACTTCATTGTGAAAAATGCACGTTTTTAATTTGTATTTCCAATAAAGATTTAGGATTTTTTCAAATTTTTTTAATCTAATTCTAAACTTTATTTAAAGTTAATTTTTACAAGATAGTTTTAATTGAAAAATTTTGCAAACAAAATTATTGCCATACCAATTTTTGATATGTTTTTTGAACACCTCAAGACTTTCTGTGGACATGGTCTTGTTATTTAGAGTGTTTTAGAGCGAGGTAGCTCTATATAACATACAGCATGTATCATTATACATGGAGCCTTTAGGAGGTAGAATCAATTTTTTGCAGCTTAGAAATTTATACATAAAATTTTTTATAATAAAATTTTTTTTCATAAATATTTGATTTAGACAATCAATAGATTTAAAAGTTTCCATTCTAAGAAATCTCAAATTTCTCAGATGGATTCTTTGACTTTTCAAATTTTATCAAAATTTAATAATTCATCAAGAGACAAATCAAATCTTTTATAGACTATACTTATGTTTATGAATTTTAATTATTTGTTTGTCATCTTTTTTTGAACAAAACATCCAAATTAGAGGACAATAAGAAGATTTATCACGGGATAAAAAATTTCTCATGCGTGAAAGAGCAAAACATTTATCATTAGCTTTACTGCATAATTGTTTAATTTGTTAAACAATTATGTAGTAAAAAGTTTAGATCTTTACCAATTGTATTATCAAGTAGTCTTACCTTGTCGAAGGCAAAAACCCTTATATTACCTATTTTTAACGATAGATTATTTGTGTTTTTTAAGCCAACTAAAAGAAATTAGAACTTATCTGGGTTAGCATTCATCGAGTTTAACTGAAACCAATTGTTGGTATTGTTTGCTTCTTTATTCAAACAAAAAATACCCTTCTTAAAACTATAATCACAAGCATAAATTGTGTTATCATCAGCAAAATTACAAAGTTCCGTATTTTTAATTAACAAAAATAAATCATTTATAAAGGTATTGTACAAAATAGGTCCAAGGATTGACCCTTGAGGCACTCCAGATAATATATTCACCCAATTTGAAGCAGAAGACACTATTTTTACCCTTTGTTTACTGCCACAAATATAAGATAGCAAAAGATTAAGATTATTTTTAGAAAAACCAATGGCGTCATATTTCATAATGGCGTCTAATTTAGCAATTAGTTAGTCATACGGGATATAGTTGTAAGCCTATTAATACATTCATACAACCAATAAATCAAAACTATGATTTGGATGCCATTTTTTAAATTTAAACGCAAAGGAAGCCATTCAACCATTGACGTCTATTGTAACAAATTTATATAAACTATTACGGTATCTATAACTATCTTGCTGGTATCTATAACCTAGCAAAAATTTCTGGAATTATAAAATTTCTTTTATATTTATTTAATCTTTTTTCCCCTTTCTCCACAACTCCCACTAAATCTGTGCGGACCACTTTTTTGGTTTTAATATAGTATTTTTATACCATGTTAAATGTTTTAGCTGTAAAAATAAGTTAAAGATTATTTTAAAAAAGATTTTAAAATTTATATCTAGAAAGAAGACGCAATGCACTCCTGTAGACAACGTAATATTTCTAAAAACACACAAAACGGGTTCAACAACAATCGCAAACGTTATGTACAGATATTCAAAATCAAATCGTTTAAAAGTAGCATTACCGGGGTGCGATCACAGGTTTTGTTTTCCATATAAGTTTACAGAGAACTTTCTTTACAATCACAAAGTAAACGACACGTACAACATGCTATTTCATCACGCAGTTTTTCACAAACAAAATATGATTAAAATATTGGATAAAGGTAATACAAAAATTGTAACCATTTTGAGGGAACCCTATTCGCAATTCGACTCAGCTGCACAATATTTTAATTTTAAAATAAACTACAAATTAAGTGGAAAATTACCTGTTCTCGATGATCTTTTTAAAATGTCTGACGAAGATTTAACAGCATATATAAAATCTCAGAAAGTCGATGGTTACGGTGCTTACTCCTTAACTAAAAATCCAAACGCGTTTGATATGGGGTTTGATCCATGGAATGAAACAAGTGAATATATCAAAACCGTTTTAAAAACAATTGAAGAGGATTTCAATCTAGTAATGATAACAGAGTATATGGCAGAGTCGTTAGTTCTGCTAAAAAACGAGCTCTGTTGGGATTTCAAAGATATAGTGTTTTTTCATCACAATGCTAGGTTGACAAAAGAGATAAACACTAACTATGTTCAGAACATTAAACAACGTGTTTTAAATTGGAACAAGCTTGATGTCGCCATTTACAACTATTTTAACAAAACTTTTTGGGAAAAAATAAAATACAGCGACAACAGTTTTATATCAGATGTTGAAAAACTGAAAAAATTTAACCATTTATTGCAACAAGAATGTACTACGGTGCTGAACAACGCGACAGTTACTCCAAACGCCAACTTGTTACTATCAGACTTTAAAATAGCGCAAAAGTTCGAAGATTTTTGTTCTGATTTACTAATTGAGGAAATTCTTTTTACAAATGTTTTAAAAAAAGCAAAAGATGAAAACTTATGAGAAGCCTTTCATTAAAATTTTTCGATTAATTGGGTAAGAAATCAAATGCAGCAATTAAAAAAACTTATTGCAAGAAAAATAGCTGCTTTACAGCAAACCTTATTAATAAACTTTATCAAAAGCTATTTTATCAGCAAGGTTAAATTATGTTTTATTCTAACCAAGTTTAGACTTTTTTGCAAATTATGAAACCTTTATTTTATGTTATTTTTATGACGTATGAAAGACACTGTAAATGATATTTCTATATTTTAATTTTTCATATTTTTTACTCCTTTTACATACAATTAAAAAAATTAATATAATTTGAAAAAATAAATATGTATTTACACTATTTTATTTACAAGTTTTATCTCTAAATTAACAATGTTTGAAAACCAAACAATTAAATTTGACTTTTTTGCGCACAGTAATCCATCTTGCCATAATATATTTTAAATAATTGC
>NC_061166.1:16485977-16525977 GCF_022113875.1 Hydra vulgaris
TATAAATTCACTTTATCAAATATTTAGTGATCAGTGACCACAATATTTTTTCTATCACAAAAATATTGCTTATTATATTATATTATCTCAACACTGAAACATCTACAGAAAATACTATTAATGATAAATTTATAGAGTCTTTAAATTTTTGCATAAAAAACAAGGTTATTTATTTTCCAACACAACACTACACTAAAAATCCAAAAATTAATTATAAATAAAAAATAATAATGAAAAACACATATCTGATCAAAAAAAGAGTGAATTAACACTTGTTGATAATAAAATAATAATAATAGTACTACTAATAATAATAAAAATAAAAATAATAATAGTAACAATAATAATTATAAAAATAATAAGAAGAGGAATAAGAAGAAGAACAATGATAAGAAGAATAAGAAATAAAGAAAAAAAAAGAAAAAGAAAAAAAGAAGGAGAAGAAAAAGAAGAAAAAGAAGAAGAAGAAAAAAGAAGAAGAAGTATAAGTGTATGAACAAGAAGAAAAGAAAAATAAAAATAAGCAAAAAAGAATAAGAAAGGAAGAAGAAGAATAATAAGAGAAGTACAACAAAAAAAAAAAAAAAGAAAAAGAAGAATTAGAAGAAAAGAAGAATAATAAAAAGAAAAGAAAAAGAAGAAGAAAAGAAGAAGAAAAAGAAGAAAAGAAGAAGATAAAGAAAAGAAGAAGAAAAAAAGAAGAAGAAAAAAAAGAAGAAGAAAAAAAGAAGAAGAAAAAAAGAAGAAGATAAAGAAAAGAAGAAGAAAAAAAGAAGAAGATAAAGAAAAGAAGAAGAAAAAAAGAAGAAGATAAAGAAAAGAAGAAGAAAAAAAGAAGAAGAAAAGAAGAAGAAGAAAAGAAGAAGAAAAAAAGAAGATAAAGAACAATAGTTTACGACAGTCAAAATATACAACAAAAAATAAAAATTAAAAATTAAAAACCCCACTAATGTCACTGCCTAAAAATAACCAGCAAAAAATCACAATCGCTACACTTATACAATTCAAATTGGTGCTATAATATAGTTTTTTAATTAATAAAAAACAACATTTTGAAAGAGGTAAGTCAATTTATACAAACAAATGCCCATCCTGGCATTAACCTATTTTTAGGCATTAACTTGCATTTTTAGACTTACTGAGTATTTTTACAAGGCATCGCCTCAGCTAGATAGAGTCTGTTTACAAACACAGGTTGGAGGAAAAATTGAAAAAAAAAATAATTCCTATATGGAATACTTATAAAAAATGTCTCTCATACATAAAATTTAACAATAGACCCGTCAAAATAGTCAATAAAATAGTAGTAGGTTTGCAATAACTTGCATAGAGTTGAAAATTGGTACAGTTGGGGATATTATTAAAAATAAAATATAAAAAGTCCCTACCGATTCCATATCTGCAAAAAAGTTATTCAATAAGTTTATTATATAAGTTTTTTTGCTAGTGCATTTTACAACAAAACTGCATTTAACTAAAAAAAAAAAAAGTTTATGCGGCTTTTCTCAGAAAAGCAGAAATTATGAAAAACAAATTATTGCAAAGTTTTAGGGGGGTTTTATTTATTTTTTAGTTGTTCTAAAATAAATTACATATAACTAAATTTAGGTTATTATAATTGTTCTTTTAAACCTATTTTTATGACCTCTGATATGAAAAATAATTAACAAATATTATTTTGCGCGATTTTTTAAACTAAATTTTCTTTTTAAAACGAAGTTTTAAACACTAAAAGTATTTTATCATGTTATACCAAATGAAGAGTGTTCAGTTTGTCTTGAACAATTTATCGCCTGGCTTTTGCAGTTTATTTCTCATAATGATTTGTACTATTTAATACTTTTTTAAAAATTATGTTTTATTTGTAGTAAACGTTTAACAACAAGTGAAACAGTTGTTTATTGTGGAATAAGATTCTTAATTGACTCTAGTGTCGATGGAAATATTGGGCTCCTTGAGTACCTAAAAGGTCAAAAGTCTGTGACAGTTCAGTATACACTTTACAGCATGAAGTGTATACTCGGATGAGTACTATTGCTGTATTTAAAAGACACAAACATATGGGTCAAGCCAGTACATTTTAATATAATCTAACTCATACCAGAGTTCAGGTGTGTGAATCCAATTTTTGTTTCAAAAAATGATGTATTTTTTTGCAGTGATGAAGCGAATGAAAAAAAAAGAAATCGCAAAATACGTCTTGCGGACGATTGGACATCCATGATATGTCCAAGGAATGTCCCTCGGATGATGCATGCCCACTGAGAAAGTTTTTATTATATATTATAAAAGATCGACTCTAATCCACAAGACAGGATTCATTTTCGGACAGGATTCAATTTTGTTCTTGCTCTATATGGGCTCCAAAAAAGTTGCTTGTATAGATAAGTATAGATATTTAAGTTTTGTAAAAAATGCACTGAACAATAAAAGAGTACAACTATATTGTTTTCCTCCAAAATCTGCTTATGCTAGTCAATACTTATATAGAGTATACTATCATGTTCAAGTATGGCTAGGCCAGGGCCGTGCACTGAGTTTAAGGGCCCCAAGCAACCTTCAATTTGGGGCCCAAACCCTTTTTGTCTCACAAAAAAAAAAATTCTAGCTCAAATATTTTTGTTAAATTACTGGTATAAAAGTATAATTAAGTATCTTTTGTTTCTTATAATGTTATTTTTCTTATCTTTTGTTTTAAAAACTCTTTATTCACATCATGGAAGTCAAGATTTCATGCTAAATAAAACTCTATACTCAAAATGGCAAGTTCATTGGTTCGATCTTCACCCATAATTAAGCACAAAAAATTCTTGGTAATTTATTGAACGCTCACTTAAGGCCACTGTAACTAAGTTACAGTGGAATTAAAGAAAAATACGCAGTGCAATCACAACATTTTGTTTTAAAAAAATAATGGAAAAGAGGCTTCTCTCCGAAATTTGCAGTGTGAATTTGTCTTATGTAAATCTTAAACATAATTTGTTTGACAATTAAGTTTGATAATTAACAGCAAACATAACAGAAGTTTAATAATTAACAGCAAACATAACAGAAGTTTGACAATTAACAGCAAACAAAACAGAAGTTTGACAAATATGTTAACAATCATGTAATAAAATTTATGAAAAAAAAAAAATTTCAAACAATCTTATTTAATTGTGGAAAAAATGATAATAACAAAACTGTGCAAAGTTTTTCTGGCTCTTTTAAGTAAAAAACAATACAGTTTGACAACTTGTCAAAATATTGAGGCATGCTTATATGATTTAATCCTATTAGAGCATTATTTAAAAAAAAGTTACGCAAGATTAACTGCAAAACCAACATTTTAAAGTCACAATAAGAATAATAACATTTATGTCATAAATTAAAATTTAAAAAAATGAATTACCTTAGAAATTTTTTCTTTCACTTGTACCAAGCAATCAGTAAAAAATTTGTCACGTGATTTCAGATTTTCTTCAATCATTTGATGTGGACTTAAGTTGTCCTTATATTTAAAAAAATCAACTTCAATGTTGTTTTGCCATCTCTGCAACTCCTTTACTCTTGCCTATCATAAATAAAATGAAATAGATTACTAATTTTTAAAACTGTTGCAAACTGTGTTGCAACTATCAACTAAGTCATTAACAAGGTTTGTAGCCAAATATTTATATAAAATTCCATGACTTTTTGAAAAATCAGATGAATTTCCCTGACCATTTTCAACAACGGTTTTTATAAAATGTTTAAAAACTACTAATTACTGTAATGAAAATGCTAAAATTGTACATGCTTTTCGGGTGGACACGGAAAAATCTGGTCAACTTTAAATTGAGATTTCTCTAAAACCATAAATGCTTTTTAATGTGTTTACATCAATTAGAGTTTCAACTTAATTTTAAGGGGCATGATGAGCTGTTTAGCAAGAGATCGAATTTTATAGCAAGTTGATGCCATCATTTTGCAGATTTTTTCTTTTTCACCTTATTGGTGGCATTAATTTACTTTTTTTGGAAGTCCTTTTTATTTTTTGTTACTTCACCTGTCTTACGAAGAACTCTTTTAACTACTGTCCAAAAATCTTCAATCTTGCGCTCTTCAGGACGATTTGGAGGATTCGCATCCTTAGGAACAACTTTTACATTATTATCTTTGCACCACTGTAGAACTTTTATAAAATAGTGAGAAGCAGCAAGATTTGGTCAAAAGAACCACGGTTATTTGTATTTTTTTCATTATTAAAAAGTCTTTTTTGGAGGCATTCTTTGATGTAGAGACTGGCATTCAAGGTCTTCTTAATGACAAAACAAGAATCTAAATTGTTTTTATCCATTTATGGTTTTAGAGAAATCTCAATTTAAAAACATTGCATACCACAGCTACAAATTGCTTGCCACATAAGGAACTTGGATGCAAATTTTTCTCGTTGATTATATTTAAATTGATCAACAGGTTTATATTTGTTCTCGTATTAAAAATATAGGCCAGGAAGTTGTGAAAAATCCGCCTTGCAATATGTTTCTTCGTCTTCAATTATGCACATAATTTTCTCCGCCATTATTTTAACCAACTTCTTTGCATGTTGAATTCCTTTGATTTTACCATTTAAGCTTCTTTTATGTGTATTTTTCTTATGAAACACATTAATTCCAGCATTTTTAACTACTTTTATGATGTAAGAACGCAAAATTTTGAATTTTCTTGGTAGATCTTGCTGTGACTGCTTTGGATTTTTTGCTATTGAACATAAAATCGACTTTACCTTTTGGATATATGAAAAGTTTTCTTTCTTCCATTTCCAGGTTTTCTTTTGGAGCTTTGAGTAGTCTTGAACTTATTTATAATATCTATGACTGTAGATTTTGGGACATTTGTACATTTAGCAATCAAGCATTATGAAGTCGATGGATTTTCGCAAAAAAAGTTCACAACATTTTTACACACATCAATTTGTTTCTGAAACATTTTGCAAATCATAGATTTGTAAACAAAATTTTATCAACACAAATAAAAATAAGGAAGTAACGTTTAAGTAAAAACATAAAAGAAATAAAAAGTATTTATGGTTTTAGAGAAATCTCAATTTAAAGTTGACCGGATTTTTCCGTATCCACCCGATTGAATGACAAAACTTATAAAACTTATGAAAATTGCTTTTTATGTTGTTTCTACTGCTATTTTGTTGAGTTGTTCTATAGTTTGTATAACATGGACTGGATCACAATAAAATATAAAAAAGCAGGGTGTTATATTTTTTTAAGTATTGTGTTAACCATATGACTTTTAATATTTTTCTGACACTTTGTTGGATTCATTTTATTTACACACATACAATTTTTACATTTTACAGATTTACATTAAAATTTGTTCAGTAAGTTTAGTAAGATTCTAAATCTTTTACTATAAAAACTGTGTTTTAAATCTTCTAGCTCATCTTAGCTTGCTATGCAAATCATTTGTATATTGTTATTATTATTTATAAAATGTTACAACTATGTATGTGTAAATTTATTGGTTTAAATGTAAATAGTTATACAGCTGTGAATGAAATTAAAATGTGAATTATTTAACAGACTGTTTGGTATGTGCACTAAAAAATTAAATAAACAAACAAGTTTTAGCAGTTGTTTCTTTCATTAAAAACATATTTGTTCCTCAGAATCTATTATCTCCATCATATCTAGATTTACTGTATACACTAAATGTAATCTCCATTATATTCTGTATCATAAACCTGTAATCTCCATCATATTCAGATTTACTTTATTCACTAAATTGTCATCAGTGTCATGTTTAACATACACAATGAGCATCAACAAAAATCAAGGACAAACTTTTGATTATGCTGGTATCTTAAAGTCTTGCTTCTTACATGGCAAGCTATATTGTTGTGTTGGTTTAAAGAAGTTCTAACTGATATTTTGTTTATATTAGGAGAATAGTAAATAATTTTTTTTTTTCAATGTCTAAATAAAATTATTTATATGATTATTTTTTATTCATTTATGTATTTTTATACAACAAATAAAAAAACAATAATTTTAAATAATCTTAATTAAACATGAAAAAAAAGATTTTTTTAAAATTTGCCTAATATAAAAAATTTCCGTTAGAACCTTGTCAAACCAACGCAACGATATGACATTTTTTCAAAAAACAATATTGCTTAACAGCTTGCTTTTTTAAAACTGTTAAACATTTATTATAAAGTCATTAAAATATTTCAACAATGTCGTTTTACCTTAGTTTTCGAATTTTTTCAGTCCTGAGTTTTTGCATTCAGTCCTACCTTCGTCATTTTATTTTGGTTTGGCTGATGAAACATGATTTTATTTTGGTTTGGCTACTGATGAAACATGATTTTATTTATGTAAATTTAATGAAACATGATTTTATTTTACTGATGAAACATGATTTTATTTTGGTTTGGCTACTGATGAAACATGATTTTATTTTGGTTTGGCTACTGATGAAACATGATTTTATTTTGGTTTGGCTACTGATGAAACATGATTTTATTTTGGTTTGGCTACTGATGAAACATGATTTTATTCTGGTTTGGCTACTGATGAAACATGATTTTGGTTTGGTTTGGCTACTGATGAAATATGATTTTATTCATGTAAATTTCCATGACTTACATTTTACTTTGTTTATCGCTAGCCAACAGCTAGGAAGAAATTTAAACTTTATGCAATAAAGGTAATAATAATTTTTCTTTACTCGTAACATGACAAAACTAGTTTTTACTGCTAATGTTATGTTAAAAATAATAGTTTCTTTCATCCATGGTCTAATGAATAATTACTATATCAGTAATTTTTTATTAGACCAGGGGTGAAAGACCAGGGATGGCCCAAATCAAATCAAAATGTCTTAAAATGCCATTGTTGCTTCCGAGCTGCATACAACTTCAAAAAGTTTATTTACGCTGTGTGGAAAAATATTCATAAAATAGATAAAGAAAAAACACTTCATAAAATAAGTGAAAAAAAAAAATGACGACGAGAACAAAATACTTCACCATTTTGTTTATTATATTGTACAGAAAAATTTAAATGTTAAAAAAATTAAATGAATTTAAACATTGTGAAGCATTCAGTTTAGCTTTGGGCGGATCAACAGATATTCAAAACAAGCTTCAAATGGCTAGACATTATTGTGAAAGTAAAGTGTTCAGATAATATTGTGAAAAAAAATATATATATATATATATATATATATATATATATATATATATATATATATATATATATATATATATGTATATGTATAGTATAGATATATTATATATATATATATATATATATATATATATATATATATTATATATATATATATATATATATATATATATTATATATATATATATATATATATATATATATATATATATATATATATATATATATATATATATATATATATATATATATATATATATATATATAGTGCTTGCAAGAAGGCACAATTTTACACAAATCAATGTTTCCATGCCAGTAGGCTCAGCGTTATTACCTTATATTTTTATCTTTAGGTGTAAATATATTTATAAAGATAATTTTGTAGCTTAAACAGTTAATTCATTGAAAATCATGCCTAAGATTTGGTAGCTTAGTAACGAAGAAAAAGCATGCATTCAACGTCTTGCTAAAAGTGGTATGTCTCATGCAGACATTGCAACAATTTACATGGTCCTTGGCATCTTTTTGTCATTAAAAACAAATTTCTACACTCAAAATGGCTGCACTGAATAATTTCTAATATCTTTCTAATAATTAAAAAAAAAAAAAAATTTGTTTTTTAAAAAACCTATAGTAAAGTATAACCTATACAGTAACCTATACAGCCTAGCAAATGACCGCATATCAATATAATTATCATGTTAGACGCTATATGATATGATAATTCTTGTCATATATGACAAGAATATATAATATACAATATAAATATATAAATGTCACACAGCATATGATGCATATCTTTTATGATACAATAATAAAAGGTTATGCCCACCTGTAACATTTGGTTCAAAAGCTGAGTGGTATTTAATTCGTGAAGAGCAATGCTGTGATCTTCATTAATCTTTTTAATCTGGTTTTCTAGAGATTCAATTGCTCTAAAAAAAACAGTATTTTATAATTATTGATATCACACACACAACTATATTATATACACATAACCATACACCATATAAAGGAATAAAAAATTCATGTTATACTCATGTACACGAGTATAACATGAAATTTTTCATGTTATACTCAGTCATACACAATGTTCATTTTAGAACTCTCAACCCCTTCTTATCCATATATGTCCTATTTTAGGAGTACCACCTTGCCTCTGAAGACTTTCCTTTGAAAAAATCTATCAATTTTAGAAAATATAAGAAAAATTAGTCATTAGAATTTGAAAATCAGTTCAATACCAGAGTTTAAAAAACGAATCAATACTCTTTATTGTCTTCTTTTACAGAAAATTGTCTTGCGCTACTGCAATATTTATCTGTTTTTTTAAACTCAATATCTAACATTTATCAATTTTTATATTTATTAAAATTTTTTGGAAATTAGCCAAGACTTAGTCTTAACACAGGTGCAGTATACTGCATTAATCAACAAAAGAAAGTTTGTTATAGCTTTTCCCATAAACTTGGATTAATTTTAATAAAGGAAGCACATAGAATCAACATTTAACATGTTGAATGATATTTAGCATAAAAATAAGAAAAAATAAAAATAAATAAAATTTACTTTTTTTTAACTATAAAAGAAAGAACAAAAAACTTATTTTTTACTTTTTTTCTAACAACATGTTACTCTGTTGGTAATGATGTGTTTTTTGGAGCATAAGTAACTCTTCATTTAATTTTTCCATTTCTTCGTCTTTTGTTTTAAGTTTGATTTCATATTGTTTGATTTCATCGCTATAATGTAGATATAAATATAATGTAGATATAAATATAATGTAGATATAAATATAATGTAGATATAAATATAATGTAGATATAAATATAATGTAGATATAAATATAATGTAAATATAAATATAATGTAGATATAAATATAATGTAGATATAAATATAATGTAGATATAAATATAATGTAAATATAAATATAATGTAGATATAAATATAATGTAGATATAAATATAATGTAGATATAAATATAATGTAGATATAAATATAACAAGGCCTTCTTAAACAGGCCGCGACAGCTCATTTTCCGTAAAATTACTTTTACGGAGAAGTATAGTTTTACGGAGACTTTTTTACGGAGAAGTATAGTTTCAATGAGGATTTTGGTTGTTTGATTTAAACTATAATAGTTAAACTCGTAAAATGCCTAATAAATGCTGCGTTTATGGTTGCTCCTCAAATTACAAATCAAAAGTAAAAGATAATGTTTATGTCACAATGATTCCCCTTTAAATCCGAGAATAGCGAGTTATGGATTAAAAAACTTCCAAATGCAAACTTTGTGTTTACAGATTATAAGCGAATTTGTGCTCAGCACTGGCCTAAAAATGCAGAATTAAAAAAAGTCAAAGGTGGTTGTTTTGTTCCAGTGCATCCTCCATCAGTCTTTAAAGGTATACCAGTGTCTTGTATTCCAATAGTGTCTAGAAAACGAGATGTCACTGGGTTAATATGCTCTGAAAGAAATAATTTACCTGATGAGTTCGAAAACTTCAAAAAAATGAACGTTATTCAATTTAATTCAATTGTAAAAAATTTGAAGTCAATAATAAATAACTGTGAAGAAAAATTTTATTTTGTTGAAAAAGAAAAAAATATATCTTTAATATTATATGAACATTGTGGACCAGTACCTAAGTTTTCAATATATATAACTTTAGAAGATTCTGGAGATATTTATTTTACTGGATATAGCCAACTTTTACAAATTAAACTGTCTTTTTTAAACAAAGGAGTTATTAAATATTATTCTCAACTGGAGAATGTTGTTAGTTATGTTATTAATAATGAAACAGATTCTAAGCGAGCAAGTTATATTAACACAAAAAGCTGTGTCACCAAAACCAATTGAACAACAAAATGTTGGATTAGTTTTTAAAGTTTTTTGTGATGAAACAGTTGCAGCATTACGTGTAAAATTTCCTGAAGCTGAAGATACTGCACTTTTTATTGAAACAGTTGTTAAGTTTATATGCGGTAAGTTTATAAACAGTTGTTAAGTTTATATGCGGTAGTGGTGTAGTGGTAGAGCGCTCGCTTCATAAACGAGTGGTTCCAAGTTCGATCCCCACCACGTCCCTGGTAGTACCGCGCTCAACTCGTTTCTCCGCGCAGCGGCCTTGCTCGTCAAGGTTCGTGTTTCGGAGTTATAGAGTTGAGAGAGGGTTATAACCACAAATACGTAGCCTCCTCGTCTGTAGTGGCCTTCTCGGCCTTGAAGAAGGTGAATTAAAATTAAAAAAAAAAAAAAGTGGTGGCTTATTGTCAACAGTAAAGCAAAAGGTCTAGATATTAGATTAAATGATATTCGAAGAAAGCCTATTACTTCAGTCAATGATTGGCAAATAGATTTCTTAGAGAATTATATTTCGTATTTTGCTGAAAATTTGAAATGCGTAAATTCAAAATTAAGAGAGAAAAAGTTAACAATGGATACTGCAAGTGCTTTGCAAAAAACTTCTAAAAGATTAGCAAGCTGTACCAAGTATTTGTTGAATTGCGGTGTATCTTATGTATTGTTAGAACATATGCAATCAGATGCACTAGAAAAACAGTTTGGGAAATATCGACAAGGGTCAGGTGGCACATATCTGACAACTGTGCAAAATATTATTCAAAAATTTAGAATCAACAAAACTAGAAAGTTGCTAGACAAGCATACAAATTTTACAATATTTCCTCCTGCTCACCACCACTGTGATATTATTAACTGCAATAGTAAATTTCTGTGATTTTTATTAACTGCAATAGTAAATTTCAATTGCTTGTTCAAAGTGTTAAAAAAGTTTGCTGCATTTTGGCAAACATTTTTTTAAACAATTATTGTAAAAAACACTCTGATGGTTTTGGGAAGGAATGTTTAATAAAACAAGCAAAACTTTCAACTTCAAAATAAAATAATTTGAGTCAAAAAAGTCAAAATAATTTTAATAAAATAAAGTTAATATATTTGTTTGTTTTTATCAAAAATTTTATTATTTGTATTACAAGTGTTAAACAGCTAAAATAAACATATAGTTATAAAAACGAGATTTAGTCATTTTTAGCTAAACTCCTTAAATTTTTATTGTAATTAACTTATTTCTAAACGTAAAAAAAATTCCTACAATATTTGTTTTCGAAATTCAATCAAAATGTTTTGTCCTAATTAAGCTCTTTATTTGTTTCTGAAGTTTGTTTACAAAAGCAAAGATAAAAAATAATTTTAACCGTAAAAAAGTCGGCCTTCGCTAATTTTACGGAAAATGAGCTGTCGCGGCCTGTTTAAGAAGGCCTTGAAATATAATATAGATATAAATATAATGTAGATATAAATATAATGTAGATATAAATATAATGTAGATATAAATATAATGTAGATATAAATATGTTAATATAAATACAATGTAGATATAAATATAGAAAAAATAATTTGATTAAGCTAACTATTTAAGTTTTTATAAAATTTTAAAAAAACACAAACATGCAAAACACACACATTCAGACAAAACACAAACAATTCATGCAAAACACACACAAAATTCATACAAAATACACACACCATTCAGACAAAATACACAGAATTCATACAAAACGCACACATTTTATACAAAATCGGTTTTGTTTTTGAACCTGACTTACAAAATGCACACACAAAAATGTAATGGTTTTCGTTTAGTAAAAGAAAAAATAGTAAAATAAAAGCTCAGCACAAAAATTCTGTTGGATTAAAGATATTTTTAATAAAAATATTTCTGTATTTTTGAGTAGATTTTTTAACGAGTTTTATCAAACTATAATCTCTTTGCAACAAATTATCATAATTATTTATTATTATTATTTTTATTTTTTATTATTATTTTACTATTATAAAATAGATTTTTTTATACTAACTTTAACAATTTAACATGCTCCTTTAGCAATAAGATTTCTTGTTCAAATTCCTTTTTTATTTTACTTTCTGTTTTCCACCTGACATGCATTTCCTCATTAAACTTTTTTTTCTCTTCAAGTGAATTGTCATAAACCATAATAGTGGCTAAAATTAAAATAAATCAAAAAAAAAAAATTAAAAAAAATTAAAAGATATTTAAAAATTATGATTTAATTTAATGATTTAGGCAAAAAACAGCAACAAAAAAAAAACTTGTTGGATGTAAACCATACATGCCTTAAACCACTTTTTGGTTTTGTGATTTGACCCTGGCCATTATCATATATCGTTGGATTCGTTACAATGAGTAACGAAACCAACTGTATTATTTAGGTTTGATACGTCACTGAAATCATAAAATTCCCCTTTGCAAAATATTTACGTTTTAGGGGCCAAAAGGGAGTAATTTTGGAATTTTTCCCCAAATGCAGGACATAAAAATTATATATATATATATATATATATATATATATATATATATATATATATATATATATATATATATATATATATATATATATATATATATATATATATATATATATATAAAACAGGTCATTCAATAAGTCCGTAGGATGACACACAAATGGCGTTACTAGAATTTTTTCCATATGATTTTTATTTAGTACTAACCTTCAAACGATACGTGTATAATCTTGTCAGCAATCTCATTGATTTGTAAGTTATAGCATTTTGTGTGAAGCAACTTTTGTTATTGAAAAAAAAAAAAAAGGAAAAAAGTAAATTTCGAGTTTTGATAAAGAATTGCTTTTTGATGTAGAAAAATACATCGGAAACCAAATAATGGCTTGATAAACATTATCTGGACTCTGCTCCATCGAAACAAATGGTAGAGAAGTGGATTGCTGAATTCAAACGTGGTCATACCAGCACAAATGATGCAGAGTGCAGCGGATGCCTAAATGAGGCTGTTATTCCAGTAAACATCAAAAAAATCCATAAATTAGTTATGAACGATCACAAATTGGAGGTAAATGAGCTAGCTGACATTGTAAAGATATCAGATAGTAGTGTTTTTACCATTTTACACAAACATTTGGGTATGCGAAAGCTCTGTGCAAAGTGGGTGCCACGTGAGCTCACAGTCAAAAACAACAACAAATTGATGCTTCAGAGGAGTGTTTGGCGCTGTTAAACTGCAATAAAATTGAATTCTATCGTCGATATGTGACAATGGATGAAACATGGCTTCACCATGGCAACAGTTGACTGGTAAGGTGATGGCTTCTGTATTTTGGGATGCGAACAGAATAATATTCATCTCTAAAAAGGAACCACCATTAACAGCAACTATTACTGTGCACTTTTGGATCGATTAAAGGCTGAAAGTGCAAAAAAACGGCCACATTTGCAAAAGAAAAAAGTGTTGTTTCACCAAGACAATGCACTGTGTCACAAATTCATGAAAACTATGGTAAAATTGAATGAATTGGGCTTCGAATCGCTCACCCATTCACCCTATTCTCCAGATTTAGCCCCCAGCAATTTTTTCCTGTTTTCAGATCTCAAGAGAATGCTTGCTGGAAAGAAATTCAAGTCCAATCATCAAGTAATTGCTGAAACTGAGGCCTATTTTGATGAGAAAGAGAAATCATACTATAAAAGTGGTATAGAAAAGTTGGAAAATCACTATGCTTGTCGTATCTCACTCAAAGACAACTATGTTGAATAATAAAATCGAGTTGTCAAAAAAAAAAAATTTTCTGACTTTTTTTTTAAACATCTTCGCTTCTAACAAGGCTGCAAGCAACCTCTAATTAGTGTTGGAAGTTACTGGAAGAGAAAAGATGAAGATTGTAGAGCAAGATAACAATTGACAGACGACTTAAAAGATTGCAAATTATATAAATCAGAAAAGCAAGATGAAGCAAGCGAATTCCAAAGAACTGATGTTGGAGGAAAAAAACTAGAGGAACAGTCACAGAAAAAGGATGAGACCTAATTGAATGACAATAACACGAAAATGAGTTTTAGTAGATGGCACAAGAGACTCTAGCTCATTTGAGCAAAGCCCATTATAGTATTTGAAGAAAAGAGAAAGAAAAGCGACATTACGACGATGTGATAATGGTTGAAGGTTGGCTGCAAGAGCAGGTCTTACTATGTTTACAATGCGCTTTTGCACCTTGTCTAAAAGAGAAAGAGTATCATTAGAAGATCCACCCCAGATATGGCAACAGTATTCCATACAAGGCCACATTTGAGATTTATAGAGATAAAGAATAGAATCCAGAGTAAGAAAGTGTCGAGCTCGATAAAGAGATGGAACTTTAGCAGATGCTAATTTTGCAACGGATTTGATATATGGTTTCCAAGAAAGATCAGAAGTAAGAGTTAATCCTTTCTCTCTCTCTCTCTTTTTATATATATATATATATATATATATATATATATATATATATATATATATATATATATATATATATATATATATATATATATATATATATATATATATATATATATATATAATATATATATATATACATACATATATATACATATATATAAATATATATACATATATATAAATATATATATATATATATATATATATATATATATACATATATATAAATATATATACATATATATAAATATATATACATATATATAAATATATATATATATATATATATATATATATATATATATATATATATATATACATATATATATATATATACATATATATATATATATATATATATATATATATATATATATATATATATATATATATATATATATATATATATATATATATATATATATATATATATATATATATGTTTATATATATATACAATCCTCGGAATTAAGGTTGGCAATTGGCAATGCCAACCTGCAAGTGTTTGAGGTCGGCAAAAAATTGCCAACCTAGTTTCTATGTTTTATGGTCAGACCTTTGTATCAAATAATTTTTGCCGACCTGATGCCGACCTCAAAAAGATTGAGGTCGGCAAATTATTGCCGACCTCATTTTTCCTAATTCCAAGGGTTGTATATATATACAGGCTTGGTCAGGAAGCGGGAGGGATCGCTCTCGAATACTGACCACAGAAATTATATTTAGTTAGCGAAAAACTGGCCAGGCTTTTTAGTCGTTTTGAGAACATTTAAGTTTATGTACGAAACAAAAAATTTTTGTTTTACGGACATACATGGAAACATAAAAAACTTGAATGTTCTCAAAATATCTTGGTGCGAAAGAATAAAAAGAATATTTGCGAACATTAAAAACCTGCCAAATTAACAAACAAACTAATTCTATTGGTTCAAAAAATACGCGAAATAAAGTTCTCACGTATTCTGTTGAAATGTTTTAGAAATTGCATTATTCACGATTTGTTACGTTTTGAGATTTCTAGGATAAATTGTTTTAAGAATATATATTACTTGTTTACAAAAATAAATGTTTTAATTATATATTAATTAAATTGTCAAAATTTTAAAAGTTTATGATAAATTATAGATTTTATTAGTATATTCTTATTTTTTATTTAAAAAATATGTATTCTTTACGTAAATGTAATTTTGTGTATCTGTTTTTTATCTTTTAAAGCAATTTTTATGATTTAAACAAAGACTTACAAAAATATTTGCGTTTTTAATGAAGTTATAATCGTCAAAGTTAATAAAACTAATCACGTAACAAAAATGTAAGAAGTATTTGGTTATAAACACAAACAATGAATACAAAGTAACTTGCAGAAGAACAAGCACCGTGCCTCAGGTCACGACAGAACACAGCAAATAATTTGATATAAAGAAAAGTTTCTAAATATTGTTTCTAAATATCTAATATACTAACTCTAATTATTTTTGCTTAAGTTGCCATTCTTAAAACTCGTTATACTTTTTTTTGCTTTAAATACTAATTGAAATTAAAAAGCCCACTCACTAAACATCATCAGCGATATTGTGAAGTAGTTTCGCTTCCTCGTCATAAAGTATTTTTAACCTTTTTAGTTGATTTCTATCTTGTTAATTTAATTTCTATAGCAATTCAATGATTTAATTATTTCATTTGTTTATCTTACTAAGAAGAATTGCTTCAAATATATTAAACTTTTTAAACTACGCAAAACATAGGTGTTAAAAAAATTAACTTTTTTATTTATAAAATAATTTAGCTTAAATAAAACCGAAACTTGCAAACTTTGTTAAATAAAGAATATTTGTTTCGTTTTTAAACAATCGTAAGTTGTTACTTTATATAAAAAATATCGCTTAATTTTATAAAAAAAATTATAAAGAGCGATGTTTCAAAAATATTTGTTCTAAGCATAATTTATTTAGCTTTAAGTTTTTTCGCGTTTAAAGATATTTTATTTGTCTATTTTTTTTTTTTTTTTTTTGTAATTGTCTCTCATCGGTCCAATTAATCTTATTTGCTTTTTAAAATGTTCTCAAAATGACTAAATATTATTTACGTGGTCAGCAATCGAGAGCGATCGCTCCCGCTTCCCGACCAAGCCTGTATATATATATAAATATATATATATATATATATATATATATATATTTATATATGTATATATATATAATATATATACAATATATATATATATATATATATATATATATATATATATATATATATATATATATATATATATATATATATATGTATATATATATGATATATATATATATATATATATATATATATATATATATATATATATATATATATATATATATATATATATATATATATATATATATGTATATATATATAATATATATACAATATATATATATATATATATATATATATATATATATATATATATATATATATATATATATATATATATATATATATATATATATGTATATATATATATTTTTTTTAAGTTTTCTAAGTCGCATGCACCCCTTGAAAAAATATTTAAATCTTGTCTTTCAAACATCGGAAAAGGGAAGATGCACAAATGTGGAAATAAAACATTAGCTGTAAAAAAAAATATTAGAAAAACTTCTCAGCTAAAGTTAAGGATCAGATTGCTTCTCAAGTTATCTCAGAAAAATTAAATGAACAAGGATCAAAAAGAATTAAACTTGCTACAGAAGCAAAACCTTTACAAAGATCAGTAGGACCCTTAAAAAATAAACCGAGACAGACCACTTTAATTGATTTACTAAGGGTTCAATCAAGACTTGCGTTGTCCATTAAGATACTGATACAGCTAGCAAAAGAACTCAGGTGAAATTGAAGTTTAACTCTTTTTAAGTATTATAGTTAACCTTAATTTGAAAAAAAATTATTTTAAATAGAAAATCAATTAAAGGGAAAACTTGCATACAAGCAAACCTACAAAAAGCACTTCCGATAATTGATGGTGCACCTGAAGATTTATTTATTATTGATTATCAAGAATTTGATGTTAAAAAAGGAAATTTAAAAGTAAATGTCCTTATCATTAAGTACCCCAATATTAAGGAGTTTGTAAAGTTGCTTATTGTGATTAAAGAAGTTCTCTTCAGTTAAGCAATCAAACAAACTTGCAATTGATGGAGGAAGAGGCTTTCTGAAAGTAAATAATTTCATTCTAAATATGTTTATGAGAACTATGATTCAGTCAAAACAAACAAAAAAAAAACACTTTATAAAAATAAAAAATTTCTAATTTTAGATCTGTTTGAACCAACTGTCAGAATTTGAAAGCGAAGGTTTAGATCTTAAGAAAAACAATTATGAAGCTAAAACTACAATGAGTACATATGAAGAAACTCAGAATTCAAAATATAAAGAAGGTTCTGTTAAAGCTACTTTTTTACTAGCTTTAGTTCCAAATGTTCCTGAAAGTCACTCCAATGTTTCTATATTAATGATATATTAATGAATATATCGGGTGATTCATAAATAATGATACCTTTTTGTATTGATTAATTTTAGCCTCTGTAATACAAAGTATGAACCGCACATGGTCTTAAAAGATAGAGAATTTTGTGCTGAATAATGTACCATTCTCTTTTTTTTTCTGCGCGCACGCAAGTAAATCAGTAACAATGAAAAGTCAAGACTCGCAAAATGTTGTAATTTCTAAGTATAAAAATGGTGATGGTCCAACTAAAATTTTTCGTGATTTGAGTGGCACTCTTAGCTTACAAACAATCAAAAGATGGTGCAAAATGATTGCCAAAGATGGTACAATCAAACTTTCAAAACCTTCTGGTTGTCTTTGCACAGCTCGAACAAAAGCAACTATCCAAAAAATAAAAAACTGGCTGAAACGGAAGAAAAAAAAAGCCAATTTCTACACGAAAATTGGCAAACGAACTCGATATTTCTTAATTAAGTGTTTATCGTGTTCTTAAAGACCTCTTCAGCTTCGATCCTGCAAAAAAGTTGTCCAACCACTATTATCTGATGACCACAAAGAAAAGAGAGTTAAATTTGCAAATTGGATTCGTAACGATTATCAAAAAGCTGATACGATGCGAATCCTTTTTTCTGACGTAAAATTTTTTGATATTGATGGTATTTATAACTCTTAAAACGACAGAATATGGGCTTCAAATGGTGTTGAAGCTGATAGCATCGGAGGAATCAAGCAGCGAAGAAAATTTTATGAACGTATTATGGTTTGGTTAGGAGTGTGTTCAAAAGGTGTATCACCATTAGTTATTTTTGAAAAGGGTACCGTTAACCATGAAAGGTATATTGAAGAAGTTTTATCAGTTGTTAAAAAATATGGCAATAAAGTATTTGTGAAAACTGGATATTTCAGCAGGATGGTGCACGAGCACATACACACCGATTGACACAACAATGGTGTCAGGACAATTTTCCTGATTTTATTCCTAAAGAACGTTGGCCTCCAAATAGCCCAGATTTGAACCCATTAGACTTTTCTATCTGGGAGGAATTTACCCATGCTATTGATTGGAGTCGAGTAAGCTCAAAAAAAAACGTTAATCTGTGAGTTAAATTGTGCAATAAAGAGAATTAGATTTGAAATTGTCTTAGAAAGTTGTAATTCTTTTTCAATTCGATTAAATCATGTTTGTGAGAATGGTGGAAACTATTATTCAAAATAAAAAGACATTATCTTACAGAAAAAATTTTTCTCTATCTTTTGAATCTATTTTGAATGTTAGTAATATTTTTTTTACTAATATCTTAGTAAAAAAAAACTGAAAAATAAATGGTATCATTATTTATGAATCTTAATTTAGATAAAATAAAACCTTCATTTGTAGCTGATATTAAAGTTTGTCAAATAATGTGTGGTTTTTCTTCAAGAGCTACACAATCTTGCCATATATGCGAATGGAAACAAATGCAACCATTTAAAGAAGAAAAGTATAGAACTTTTGATTCTTTAGAAGAACAACACACAAAATTTTCTCAATCAGGTGCAATAATAGGTAATGCTAAACATTTTTGCAACGTTAATAATCCTCCACTGATACACACAGAAACCAGCGACCATTTAGTAGCAGATTATCTTTTCCTGCCAGAGTTACACCTAATGGAGGGAGCTGTTAATCATATTTATAATCATATAGAGAAATGTGGTGGTGAAAACAAAGTTGCTAAAGTGTCAATGATTTTAAAAATTTTAAAAGAAGTCCAGAATAAGGGCAGGATTGAAAAGTCATGTTTTTCAAAAGGAATAACCTTTGTAAACTAAATTGGAAATTTAAAAAAAAAAAAAACGTTTAGAAGGGGGCAAAATTTCCTAACAAACTACCTGTAAATATCTATTTACAGGTAGTTGTTCCATGAATTTGGAAAAAAATTCATCACTACAGACACCAAATAATGGGTAAATAGAACATGGAAGTTAGGTAAATAGAACATGGATAGAAAAAACTGAGTTTTTTAAGGGTGATAACTGTGATTGTCTTTTATGATTTTGTGAATCAATATTTTGTAAAAAAAATTATTACCAATGATAAAGATAGGTACAAATGATTTAGTGGCAAGTCATGACTACAAACACCAAATAATGGGTAATTAGAACATGAAAGTTAGGTATATAGAACATGGATAGAGAAAACTAAGTTTTTTAAGAATGATAACTGTGATTGTCTTTTATGATTTTGTGAATCATTAAATTTATAACTTTGTGAATTGAAGGTAAATTACAGGCAAAAATGTAAGGGCATAAAAACAAAGCATGTCTGAGGTATAAACATATTATAGTGTCAGAGGCTTAAATATAGAAATAAACATAGTTTAATATGAAAGGTAAAAAAACTTTAATAAAGATGATTACCTTTAAACTTTATTAAAGATAATAATCAAGATTTACCATAAAGCTCCTGCAGCTGTATTTTTAAATTCTGATTCTCCAGCTTTGTGTTATTTAAAAGATAACTTTGTTCTTCTAAATACTTTGAAAAAATTTCATTATCAACAATCAAATTGTTTAAACACGCTAACCCATCAGCATTACACTGTGACTCATTAGATATATCACAGAATCTATCAGTAGCATTTTTCAATCCATCAACAGAATTATTCAAATCATCTGCATTCATCTGCAACTTATTTGAACAGTTTTTTATTTTCTAAAATATTAGAATGTTCTAAAATATTAAAATGTTTTAAAAGATTAGAATGTTTTAAAAGATTACAAATTTTTTTTTACGCAAAACAAAGTTCATAACTATATTAAGATTATTAATATAATTAATAAATATAATTAATTATAATAATTAATAATTAATAAATATACTTAATTATAACAATTAATAATTAATACTATTAATAAGAATGTTTTTTTAATGTTTATTATGATTTTATTGATACTTATTTTTTTATGAACATCGTAAAATTTTATGAACATCATAAAATTTTATGAACATCATAAAATGTGCAAATTGAAATGAAACATGTTTTGAGTTTTAGGTAATAAGTTAAATTCTCAAATTTAATTTATCAACATGTTGAATAATGTATACACTAAACTTTAACGTTTTTGACTCTTTTTTCTAATGTTTTTATTAACTCGTCATCTTTGTCTGTTTGTCTCATCAAATCTTACGACGAATTTTTAATTCACTTCCTGATGATTTTCTTCAAACTTTGCATACATACTATTGGTTGATGACAATAAATTATTCAATAATTAGTTTTGCAATAAGTCAAACAATGTAGTTAGTTTTAATTAAGTTTATTTTCATATGGAAAGAGAAATAATAATTTTTAAAATAAGTATATTGTTTTCCTACATATACTTATGTTTAGCTTCTTTGGATAAGGCGTTGACGCTGTAAACAGAATGTCAAATGTTCGAGACCTGTCTCTTCCTGAAATTTTTTTGTTTAAAATAAAATAGTAAAATTAGAAAAAATTTATTGCAAAATTTGTGTTTTGATAATATATAAAAGCTTTTATATAAGGTTTTATAAAAAATTGTTTTAAATTTTACTTGTTAATATTGTTGTTTAGTTCTGTACTGATTTTTTACTCAAAATTTGTTCAGTATAGATCATTTTTAAAATGTCTCATGAAGACACAGAATTACTAAAAAAATTAAAAACTTTTCTAGTGCAAACCACCTCCATAACCCTGCATGAAAAAAATTATATCTAAAAAATATAACTGTTTATTTTTGCTACATATATTTTTATTATAATTGTATATTTTATAATTTTTTTTTATTTTATTACAATAAGACTACAATAA
Source organism: Hydra vulgaris (assembly GCF_022113875.1). Classification (NCBI taxonomy): domain Eukaryota; kingdom Metazoa; phylum Cnidaria; class Hydrozoa; order Anthoathecata; family Hydridae; genus Hydra; species Hydra vulgaris. The sequence goes on from NC_061166.1 coordinate 16,507,742, forward strand.
GTTCTCACAAAACTTTTCTTTTTACAAAAAAAAAAAACACGACTTTTACAAAGTATACTTCGTTAATGTTTTTATTTATATTTAATTTTAATTTTTTTTTTTTCTTGACTTTAAATTATATTTTTAAGATTTAAATTATTTATAGTTTGGAAATTCTGGAAATTCGGAAAATATTTCTTATTATAATACTTCTATAAAAAATCTCCCTGATCAAAAAAAAAATCAAAGCTCAGATACCATGAAGCTTGAAGTTTAGATTTGCATGCTAAAAGCAAAACTAAAAAAATTAAAAATACAATATAACTAGCATCAAAGAAAACTAATGAAAATAAAAAAAATACTTCTCACGAACATTTATATAGTGTGCAATGCATAAATTTGGTTATCATTATTTGTTCATAAACATTTATAAATACAATGTGCAATGCATAAATTTTGGTTATCATTATTTGTTCATAAGCATTTATAAATACAGTGCGCAATGCATAACTTTGGATATTAATATTTGTTTATCATTATTGAGAACAAAATAAATAATAAAAAAGGAAGTGATGAATAAAGTAAAGTTGAATAAATAAATTAAATCGAAAATAAAAAAAAATCATTACCATGTCATTTTCTACTTTAAAACTTTCAATTTCATTTTTATGATTTTCATCTAAGTTTATTTTAGAATGTTCTTCCATATTCTCTGATATTTTTTTTAGAGTTTTGTCCAGCTCTTCTCTCTTTTTTTCTTTCATATTCTTTGATATTTTTTTTAGATTTTTGTCAAGCCCTTCTGTCCTTTTTTTTTCCATACTCTCTGATGTCTTCTTTCGATTTTCATCAAGATCTTCTGACTTTTTTTCTTCCATATTCTCTGATGTGTTATTTATAGTTTTGTCAAACTCTTTTATATTTTTTTCTTCTATATTCTCTGATATTTTTTTTAGATTTTTGTCAAGCTCTTCTGACTTTTTTTCTTCCATATTCTCTGATGCCTTATTTATAGTTTTGTCAAGCTCTTCTATCTTTTTTTCTTCCATATTCTTTGATATCTTTTTTAGATTTTCAACAAACTCTTCTGTCTTTTTTTCTTCCATATTCTCTGCTATCTTTTTTAGAGCTTTGTCAAGCTCTTCTGACTTTTTTTCTTCTTCTGATAAAAGATACTTTGTTGCAAGTAGTTCCGTTTGAATTAATTCAATTTCTAGAGCTTTAGAAGATAACAAATCAAGTTTTTCTTGTAAACGAACTTCAAGAATGGTAATCTATAAGTTTATTTCAACTTATAAAAACAAATAAAACTCAAAGAATAATATTTTATAATTTATCAACTTAACTATAAGTTTTAACTCAAAAAAATATGTCGACATATTGAGACAATATTTTCAAAAAAAAAAACTTTACTTCTTTTTTCAGCAACTCAAGGTTTTCATTACAATGCATATGCATGGCATTACATTCTAGCAATGTATTCTCTTTGTCATTTAAAGTATTCTGTAAAATACCACACTCTTCTTCCGAATGCTTAAGTTGCAATGCAATTGTTTCATTTGTCTGCTCCAGTTCAATTAGCTAATTAAAAAATATAAATTATATATCATTTATTTGTTTTCATTTAATTAAATTCATTTACCCTAATTTTTTTTAAATTGATTTGAATTAGCTATATTAATATTGCAAATCATTCAACAATTACTTATTAATTAACTTTAAATATATATATATATATATAATATATATATATATATATATATATATATATATATATATATATATATATATATATATATATATATATATATATATATATATATATATATTAAAGTATATATAACTATAATATATAACAATTAAAATGTAATAAACTAAAATGTAACAGTTATACGATGTTAAGCAAATTGATTTTTTTTTTTTTTTCCTTGCATGAAATGTCATCAATAATGTCATTCTGTGGGGGAAACATTAATAGATACATCAACTGGAAGTTAGGGTTAAGGCAAATGCCATTTAGGTATAAAAAAAAATTGTTCAGCAATAAAAATAACTTGTTTTTTTAATGATTCTTTGTTTATTCTTCTTTTTCTGAATAACTGTCTGGAATTTTGTTGGTAAATTTATGTCTGGTCTGTTTGGTCACTTATAATTAAAAAATTTAAAAAATATTGCGCGATAAGTTACATTTTTTTTTTATAGTGTGTATGTAATATATTAATACTAAAAAATTTTTGAATAAAAAAGGGGTCGCTCAAGACCCTTAAACATCAAACGGGTCCCAAATATTTTGAAAAAAAAAGTTCTTCAAAAGTATATCATGCTGGGTCTCAAAAGATATATATATATATATATATATATATATATATATATATATATATATATATATATATATATATATATATATATATTATATATATATATATATATATATATATATATATCACAATTTAAACAATTTTAAAAATGTATTCTACAAAATAGAATGCTCAATGTTCTTAAAAGAACATAGCAATTATAAATCAGTAGAAAATCACTTTACAAAATTTTTTTTTTCATTTTACACTGTGTTTTATCAACAAAGACTCATCAGAAATGATTGACCAAATTAATAAAACTTCAATTTATACCAAATTTTCACACATTTGTGGAATTTGCTGACACTATTATAAAAAGAATTCTTTAGAAATGATTACTTATGCTTTTTTTTATAAAAATATTTTAAAAAATTTTAATGTAACTATTATTTGAGCTCACTTATTTTTATAGTTTTTTAGGAGAAACTTATTTTCGTGTCTGCATTTAGAGAAATCAATTCCAATTTTTTGTTTAACAAACATTCTTGGTTTGCATGTGTAATTATTTGAAATTTTTTGAAATTTTTCTTGTAGACATAGTATGCTTTTTTTGGAAATATTGTTGTATGCAGGTGATGTTTTAAGGATGGACCAATTCAGTATGAAATCATCAATATTTTTATCTTTTAGTTCCCATATATATTTTGACAGCATGGTGTCTTTTGAATACCTTTTATTTTTAAAAGATTGCTTCTGATTGGCAAAAATTTTTGCTAATCATAAGCAATCTTTTAAAAATAAAAATATATATGGGAACTAAAAGATAAAAAATATTGATGATTTTATACTGAATTGGTCCATCCTTAAAACAGCGCCTGCATACAACAATATTTCCAAAAAAAGTCTACAAGAAAATTTTCAAATAATTACACATGCAAACCAAGAATGTTTTTGTTAAATATTGGTAATATTTAACAAAATTAAAAAATACCTTTTTTTTAAGAAACACAAGTTCAATTTCTTTTTGTTGAGTAAGAATCTTCTGCTCATTAATTTCAGTGTTTAACTCTTTACAAGACTCTTTTGCACTACAAAAATTTTCTTCCATTTCTTTAAAATCAGTCTCTAATCTTGAAATCTCAATGTCCTTCGAATGATTGTTCAAACTTTCAATAGATAATTCAGCCATTTTTAAATTGTGTGTCAAAGAAGAAATGGTTTCTAAACCAAAAATAAATTGGCTTCAATTAGAAGTCAGCACTAATCACCTAAGTAAACCACCTGCAAAAATGACTGCTGGCAATCACCTGAGTCATTTATCTGCACTAAATACTTTGATCAACCATCAGAATAAATGGAATAAAATAATGCATATAAATGACCATTAAGTTACAAATGCACCAAACACCTGCACAAATAAAGCAATGAACAAAAATAATCTGCACTAAACACCTGCACAAAGAAAGCAATGTACAAAAATAACCTGCACCAAACACCTGCACAAATAAACCAACATACACAAATAATATGCACTAATCACACAAATGACATGCATAAATGTTTTACATTTAACACCATCACGAATACACAAACCATGTGTAACAATAATTTAACAGTTGCAAACAATAGCACATATCATTAGTCACTAAAAAACACCAAATGTAAAAGACAAACACACAAAAAAATATTTTTATTTAAAACTTGAAATCTGAATTAACAATTGACTACTCATTGATCATTACCTACATTAACTATCATTAAATTAATTAGCAATCAATTAAATTAATCAACTACCAATTAAATTAATTAACTACTAATTAAATTAATTAACTACTAATTAAATTAATTAACTACCAATTAAATTAATTAACTACAAATTAAACTAATTAACTACCAATTAAATTAATTAACTACCAATTAAATTAACTAACTACCATTTAAATTAATTAAATGCCAATTAAATTAATTAACTACCATTTAAATTAATTAACTACTAATTAAATTAATTAACTACTAATTAAATTAATTAACTACCAATTAAATTAATTAACTACAAATTAAACTAATTAACTACCCATTAAATTAATTAACTACCAATTAAATTAACTAACTACCATTTAAATTAATTAAATGCCAATTAAATTAATTAACTACCATTTAAATTAATTAACTACCAATTAAATTAATTAACTACCAATTAAATTAATTAACTACCAATTAAATTAATTAACTACCAATTAAATTAACTAACTACTATTTAAATTAATTAACTGCCAATTAAATTAATTAACTACCATTTAAATTGAATATTTGTGCAAGTTGACTTTTTGATAGCTCTTCTAAATCTTTCTTTTCTTTTCTTAAATCAGCAATCTCAGTTTTATAGGAATCAACATCGTCAGTGATTTGTTGAAGCTTAATAGAAGAATGCTTTATTTCATCTAACAGACTTTCGATTTGACTATAATGAAAACATTAAAACAAAAAATGAAAATATAATACTCTCAAAACTATATTCACTCATTCATTTAATCATTCTGTATTTGTTGCAAAATGAACATTTTATAGATATTATAATAACATAGTCATACATACCATATTAACATAGGGCCTTCAAAAAATACATATTACAATTTTCTCTATCGATTTACAAACTAATATACCTAAGTATTTCGAAAAAATAAATTAAACCAACCCTAACCGGGTACAAAACTAAACATGATGCATATTTATCTCTGAGAGCATAAACATGACAAATGTTTTCTCTGTGAAGATAAAAAATGCTTACAAGAACAGCTAATATGCTAGAAAAGAAAAAGATGTTTGCTGTCACACTAAAGTCCTTGTAAATACAAATACATAATTTAAGCTCTGCTTATGGCTGCTCTCATAACTTAAACTGCGTTTATATATATATATATATATCATATATATATATATATATATATATATATATATATATATATATATATATGTTATATATATATACATGACTTATATATATATGTATATCATATATATATATATATATATATATATATATATATATATATATATATATATATATATATATATATATATATATATATATATATATATATCATATAGATATATATATCATATATCTATGATATAAAAGTTTATTAAGTAATTAAAGTAAAAGGCTAAAATAAAATTAATAATAATAAAATTTAAAAATTAATATTAATAAATTAGTATTAGTAAAACTTAAAAAAAATTTTTTAGCTTAAAAACTATAGTCTTTATGGAATCAAATCTAAAAAAAATAATTTTTGTAAAAAAGAAAATTTTTATTTTTAACTTTTTATTTAATTTTGATTTTTTTGAGACCTAGAATTATTTGTTATTACAGTTTTTTTTTTTCTTGTAATATAAGGCACCTAATGATTGCGGGTCTTGTGCAACCCCTAAAAATATTTAACAATCCAAAATTGTTATATTACTATATATAAATCATTCTAATGTTATTTTACTTAAAATAACATATTTTTATATAGAGCACTATATGGCTTAGAGAGCACCTCTAAACAAATTTATTTTTAAAAACATTCTTTCCCATTAAAACTTAATTTCCATATAGACTATTTGATTAACGTAACTGAAGAGCACAGGGGAAAAAAATGGCATAATCACATATTAGGTCTATATTATATATTTTATATATATAATATAGACCTAATAGTCTATAGTATATATTGATCATTTATAAAAGTTTTTGTATAAAGAGAGTGAAAAAAAAAAATGTAATAAAAGTTATAAAATAAAGATTTCATAAAAAATGTAAGCTTCAGATAAATTAATCAAGTCATTTATTTTTTTCTATTAACTTTTAGACTTTTTTGCTTTATATGAAGACTTTTTATAAATATTTTTTAAATGTGGCTGTGCCATTTTACATTTACTCTTCAATTGTTATTTATTTTTAGCACCTTTTAAAAGCTCTTTCTGCAATTTCAAGATCATTTATAGCTGGATCTTTTATAGCTGGATCATTTATAGCTGGATCTTTAATAGCTGGATCTTTTATAGCTGGATCTTTTATAGCTGGATCTTTTATAGCTGGATCATTTATAGCTGGATCTTTTATAGCTAGATCATTTATAGCTGGATCTTTTATAGCTGGATCATTTATAGCTGGATCTTTTATAGCTAGATCATTTATAGCTGGATCATTTATAGCTGGATCATTTATAGCTGGATCTTTTATAGCTGGATCATTTATAGCTGGATCTTTTATAGCTGGATCATTTATAGCTGGATCATTTATAGCTAAATCTTTTATAGCTGGATCTTTTATTTCAACTTGACAATCTGCTTGATGATCTATTTTCAAAACAGGATTTTCTTCTGGTGACTTCTGGTGAAAATAAGATTTGAAGAGAATTAAAAAATAATTTACAAATAACAAAATTATTAAAATTTCACAACAAAAAATAAAATAACAAGAAAGCAACCTTATTAATCTCTGAAGTGTGTCCGTCTATATTTTTTCCTTTTAACAAGTTGCTGTTTTCCTCACATCTTTTGTAAATCCCACTATATTGATTAAACAAATCATCAAGGATCTGTTTATCAGGTACATTAAATTCACCGCTAACTTCTTTTGGTTTATCTTTAGAATTCTAGAATAAAAAATTTAAAAATTCTTTTAAAAATATTCCTTAAATTTACTTCCATTTTAGTTTGGATTCATAATAAAGTAAATAATCAAGATTTTAAATGACATGATTTAAATCTTTGAAATAAATTTAATTTTTATTTTAAAAATTTATTTGTACACTAACATCACTAAGCACCTATAAGTCTATAACCTATAAACACACAAAACTGTATGCACCTAAAAAAAGGTATGCACAAAAAAACAAAAACATACCTCTTCCTCAATGACATCATCATAGATTGTGCTACAAAATTGATTGTTCTTTAAAAATAGTTCGAGTGATTCTTGGGCAGTTATTTTTTCTGTATAAATGTCTCTCAATTCTTTCTCAAAACGAATCTAAATATTTTTTTTAAGTTTAAAAAAAATATTAAAAATCCTTTTCATTCATCCTTCTCAATTGCTGTGATTTAATTTTTATAAATAAACCAAGCAGTAGCCTTTCCAAGCTTGAATTAAAAACTAAATTATTTTTTACTTAAAAAAATGAATTTTTTATTTAATCATTTTTAATAATAACAAAATATTTAGTCAATGAGAAATCAATGAGATTGACATTGGATATCTACTAACTGATTTATCAAATTTATTTAGGAATCATTATGAAAAAAAGAAGGTAGACATTTATATAAAAGGTAGACAACATCTTTTGAATTTAAAAAATAATAATATTGCACTAATCTTTCTAGAAATTATAGATATAAAAAGAAAAAAACTTGAATTTACCAACTAGGTAGAAACTGATCACAAACTGAACTTCCTTGTTATAATGATTTTGTAAATAATTCAATAATTACACATTTTAAAAGAAAATAAATAATACCAAAGTAGTTTTCCTTAATCAAGTTAAATGTTTTTTTTCAATTTATTAAAACTTTTATGTTGATTTTCTAACAGCCACAAGGGGTTGGTATATTTTTAAGACAATAATTTTTATTTAGATTGTATTTTACTTTTGATTATTATTATTGTTAAATAACTCTATGTTGTGAATTGGTTCTCATTTTTTATTTTATGACAAGCTTTAATGTAAATGGCTGAAAAGTTAAAAACACTTTTAGTTTATTTAATTCAGATTCCATTAAATTTTATTTAAAGATACCATCTCGGGTGCACCAGCAAATTCATGAGCCATTCCCTTTGAATATTTTTTAAATTTATATTAACATCAGATGTTATTTCAATATGCAATCAAACTTTCTGAAATGATCAATTCTAAAATACGATAATAGTATACAAAATAATTAGTAAAAAGTAAATTTTTAGCCAGGTACCAGGCTCCATAAGTTTTTCATTAGAAAAGCAATCTGATTTAACTTTTGCTTAAAATCATGTCATTTCTTGCCATAATTTGTATATTCTCTCATATAAATATCTTTAAGCAGATAATTTAATCAACCAAATTTCATCTGTTCATTACATTTTAATAGACTCTTTGTCAAATTATTTTTTAGCAATTTATTTTTTTTCTCTCTGTTAAACATAAACTTTATGACTCGTGAAAAAATAAAGTGTTATTTGTCTTTTTTTTATTTGATAGAAATACAAAAATGATTGCATTTAAAGAATCAATTAATTTTAAAAACCCTTTTTTTTAAGTTACCTTTACAAAATAAAATTTTGTGTCTGACATCCTTTAAGTATATAGTTATGCCTATTTAAAAGTTATTCCAAAATTACTTCTTTTTATGGAGAACTAAGTTATTTATTACTAATATTTTAAGACCATTAATATCATTCTATTTACTCAATAGCAAATTTAGTTCTCAATACCTAGGTAGACTAACAGCAATTTTTGGCATTAAGTTGCTTCAAGTTGGAGTAGATAGTTTATAAGCAAATAAGAGTTAATTCAAAAATAAAAAAAATTAAATTTGTTTAAATAATTTAAATAAGTTTGAAAAATCAACATAAATAAACAGCTTTAAAGATGCTACTTTTTTTTAGAATTACAAAGAAACACGTCATTAAAAATAACTAAAAACATAACAAAACTAAAACTTTCCAGCTATTTATTTTTTCTGAATTAAGCTGAAGTTTTCCTGAATATAGTTAAATTTTTCAAGCTAAAAAGATAAATGTTTTTTTTTCCAACTTGAAAACAAAAACATCTAAAATTCTAAACCCAAATAAGTTGCAACATTTAAAACCATTTTTTTTATAAATGTTTTATTTACACAAGTTCATCTAATTATACAGCTTTTATATAAAACTGCATTTTTTTACAGGAACCAAACATGTCTTTTAAAAGAATAACATAAATAGACCATTAGTGTTGTTTTCATCTATGACTATTATTTTACTATTGTCAACAGCACAACTTCTGGAAAGTCATTTATGAATAGCAGAAACAAAATGGGACTTGTCAAAAACAGTGTCAAAACTCAATTTGAAAATACTATCTGCTTAAAACAAACAGAACAATTTCACCAAAAATTACTTTTTAATCATCTATACTTTCTAACATTTACTATACTACATAACATACAACTACACTTTCTAACATTTTAAGTAATTCTTTATTGGTGACCATATAACATCAACACTCGTTTTGACCATATTAGACAATCTCACTGGTTTTCACAACTTTGCAAGAATTCGGATATTGCTTGGTATTACCGTTAACATAGACTAATTTAAATTTAAATATTTATATTGCTTATTTAATAAATTTGAAATACTTGATATTTTAATGGTTTAATTAATTTGTTTAACCACTACCGCATAATTAAATATAAATAGATAAATGAAGGTTTATAGAGGGTAGAATGATATTTCAGTGGTTTAATATTGTTTAATAGTGTTTAATATTGGTTCTTTTTTATTTTTGATTGCTCTATTTTGGGGTTTAATGTTTAGTTTTTTATTTACGTATGAGAATAAAAGTTTCAGTGTGAGTTTTGCTCTCATTACTAAATCTATTTTGTACTCTCAAGTTGATCTTTTGATTTGTTTTTTAACATTAGTGCACATTTTGTTGAATGCCTTTGAGATTCTTGACTGCCGATGTTCAATCAAATAAAATAGAAAATGTTTAATTTTTATTACCTTTAAAACTTCTGCATCCAACCAGGGTTGACTGTTCCTATTTTGTTATTAAAAATAGGAATAAACAATCAACAAGATTCATTGAAAGTGAATCATGTTAAAACACCTCATTTCACAGGCTGATTTATCATGAATCAGCTTAATCACAGTTGACTTAATTAAATTATTTAATCATTTGCGTAAATTTACCTTATTTAAAGGGATTCCCAACTGGCAAAACAAGTTGTGTTCATATTAAAGAAAATGTTTAAAAAAAACATTTGGGCTAAATTTTTTTGATTAAAACTAAATAATGAATGCACACCATTAATTTTAAAATTTACGTTTCAGTCGAAGCTTCCCGTCTCCATTTTTTTTTTTTGGTTCTCGGAATCTGCATGTTAGCTGCAATGTGCAGACATGATAATTTATTCTGTGCATGTGTAATTCATAACAGTTTTGGTATATGAACTCTAATAATCTCAAAACTCTATAAACTCTAATAATCACAAAGTATGTATAATTGTGTCATGATTTTGGATGGCTTCTAAAACAAAGTAATAATAAAACAAGCAAAAAAGTTATAAATATAAAAAAATATATATATATTTGTATAATTTTTACTAAATCACAAATATTTTTTGTGATTTAGTAAAAAATTATACAAATATTTGATTTTGTATAAAAGATACTTATATCTTAAAAAAATAACAACAAAAAAAATGCTATCTTAAAAAAATATTGTGATGACATATACCAAAACTGTTATGAATTAAACACACATGGAATAAATTATCAAGTCTGCAGATTGCAGCTAACATTAAACAGACTCCGAGAACCAAAAAAAAATGGAAAAGGCAATCTTCGACTAAAATGATAATTTTAATTTTGTTGGTATGTATTCATTATTTAGTTTCAATCAAAAAAATTTAGCGATGTTTTTTTAAAATATTTTCTTTAATATGAACACAACTTGTCTTGGCAGTTGGGGATCCCTTTAAAGAAAAACTAATCTCTTGTGAATAATATAAAACTTAACTAATAAGTCACTTAAACTAATAAAATATTGCCAAATGATAGAGTTATGGTATCTTTCTTTTTCATAGTGACGTAACTGCAAACCAAATTAAAGAAAACCATTACAATTCAGATTGCAAGCTAAAACAAGGTTGAGGGTGTTAACTGCAGCAACAGAATCACTTTTTTGAATGTTGGAAAATTTACTATTTGGTATGGAGAACAATCATTTAATACTTTAATAAATTCATGCTTAGTTGAGTTTTCATTCAAATAAATTAATTGAAGTCTCCTACCACAATGAGACCCATGTATTTTTTGGCCATTTGGAGTTTTGAAGCAATTTTGATTGATTCTAGAATCGATTTTGAGTAATCAGTTGTACAGTTTGGTGGTGGTTGTATATACAACCAACAATGAAATGAAAACTATTACATTTTATTGAGTATCAGGCTAGTTCAATCTTTTAACTGTTAAAATTCGGATAAACAATTTCTATATTTGTAAGTTTTTTATTTACATAAATGGCAACTCCTTTTCCAATTCTTTCTCTATATGCTTGATAAAGATATTAGCCATCAATGCTTTTAATCTTTTCAATGCTTTTTGTCTTTTGTTGTTGGTGCCACAATACACAACAATTTGCCACTTTAAAGACAAATCCATATGGTTGATCTGCCTCATTTGTCTTTATTCTTACTTAATTCAAATGCACAAATTCAGCCTGCTCATTAGGAGTGTGATCTGGTCATTTATATTTACTTTTTTGTACATTTTTTTTTGTAAGTTGTTGACAGCTCCTTTGCTGCAAACAGCATCTTGTTTCATGCTACTTCATTCTCAAATTCAATAACTAATGGTTCTGATGTAATGTTTACCAAGAGAACTTTAGATTTTATTCTGATGTTGATTTTATTATTATTCATCTATTCAGAAAACATATTAATTTGTTGACCATGTTCTTGTCATCTACCATATGTTCCTCATTTATACTTTTTTCTGAGTTAGGCAAACCAAAAATTACAACATTCTCAGACTTTTTACTGAATAATTTTTCATGACTTTAATGCTTTAATTTTTCAAAACTTTGACACTCATGACAAAAATGACGCTTTAATGCTTGCACTACACAACTCAAAACCTGGTTTGGCTAATTGCTTAGCAGTTTGGCTTTAATAAACAGATGGTAAACTAAGCGGTGACAAATTTGCATTTTTCTCTTCTACTCTTATTATTTTCTCATTAATTTCAGCATTTTTAGCATCTTTTTCGGTCATTTTCGATTTAAATAATTTAGTTTGTTTACTTAGTTTTTACCTGAATATCATCCTTTATTTGTTGGTCAGTAAATTCCATGTCAATTGAGCCAGGCCATGTCACCATACTTATCAGATTTTTCTGATTTTTATACAGTTGAGAGTACTTGGTAAAACAAAAAATCGTTGAAAATTTTAGCTTCTAGCTTCAAGAGGATTATGAAATATGATCATTTTACTTTTAACTGATCTTGACCAGGCCCCTCTTGTCCCCTTAGAAATTTGACCAAATGCTGAAAGTTTCAAAGCTCCAGCTTGTCTGGAAGATACTGAAAAATCCATCTTAAGATTCCGGTCAAAAAAGTGGGGCACATACCTCCAGCCCCCTCCCCTTGTGTCTTGGGCCCTTTTTATTAATTTTAAAATGCACGTTTATTGACACTACATAAATACCAAAATTTTTATCGCTCCAGCTAGTCTGAAAGGTAGTGAAAAATGTATGGCAAGATTCCGCTACAAAATAGTGGAGCCTGTGCCCTATTATCCATATATGGAAATCCATATACTTGCAGATCAAAATTCTTATGTTTTCTGAAAGATCATTAAACATAGAATAATGTGTACAATTTTTTTTTTTATATCATCAAGGCCACATGGCTTTCTTGAGCATCAAAATCAGGTATATAGAAAATTGCCTAAATTTATTTAAATTGATAATTACAGGTACTTAAAAATATTTTTTTACATTTCTGATTATTTCATTGGATTCTTCAACCCCGAAAATAGCCAGGTACAAATTTTTAAATCAAAAGATCAAATATTTTTAAAGCTATGTGACTTGGAACCTTTAAACAAAGGTCAAATTTCTGAGGGGACAAGAGGAGCCTAGCTAAGATCAGTTAAAAGTAAAATGATCATATTTCATGATCCTCTTGGAGCTAGAAGCTAAAATTTTCAACAACTTTTTGTTTTACTAAGTACTCTCAACTGCATAAAAATCAGAAAAATCTGAGATGTGTGGAGACATTTTTGAAATTTTCTGGCTCAATTGACATAGAATTACCCTAAGCTTATTCATATTTCAATCTTTTATTTTAATGAAATGAAAGAGACAAACACTATGGATTACTTCTTGATGTTAAGTTGTTCTTTATGTGTCAGGTCAGGAGTTGATGTTAAGTTGTATCTTTATGTGTCAGGTCAGGAGTATGGTCTTCATGATCATCCTGCTACTGGTAACATGTAACCCAGTGCAACCTGTTCCAAGTTCTGCTGCCTTGCAGGATTTGCTATCTAAGCAAAGGCTGGAAGGAGTGTTCTTCCTGTTATCAGTACTATCTTATATCAGTCATGCCTATAGTATTTTTTTTTTTTTTTTTTTTTTCCATATAGTTGGAGGTGCCTTAGTTACTGTATTAGCTCACCTGTAATCTACGTTATATGTATGTTTGTGTTCTGTCTGAACCTCTGGCGCGGTGTTCGCTCACCCATAAGTTACTTTATGTTCTTTATGTATGTCTGTGTTCTGTCTGAACCTCTGGCGCGGTGTTCGCTCACCCGTAAGTTACTTTATGTTTATGTTTGTGTTTTTTATGTTTTTTATGTATGTTTGTGTTCTGTCTGAACCTCTGGCGCGGTGTTTGCTCACCCGTAAGTTACTTTATGTTTTTTATGTATGTTTGTGTTCTGTCTGAACCTCTGGCGCGGTGTTGACTCACCCGTAAGTTGATTTATGTTTGTTTGTGTTCTGTTTATACTCTAATGCAGCGTGAGCTCAGTAACTAACTACTTACTCCAACTACAAAACCTACACTCACCTTAGACTCCTGTATTTTGTTAGATGCAGTGTTTTTCCTAATGCACTTCCAAAATGTCATGCCTGGTTTTCTCAAAGTACTGTTGCGGGAAGTAACTCCTTTTAACTATTCCAGGTCAGGTCAGGATAATCGAGATCAATCTTGCTACTGGTATCACGTAACCCAGTACCACCTGCCACAAGCCCTGCTGCCTTGCAGAGTGTGCTCTTCTTATGCAAAGGCTAGGAGAAATAAACTCTGACTAAAAATTCCCCTGCCTTGGGGCTCTTGGTTGAGTAAAGGCTAGAGATGGTGTCTCAATAAAAACACTCATCTTGGGCAGATGTTAACTGCATCCAGCTAAACATCCCCTGCCTTGGGGCTCTTGGTTGAGTAAAGGCTAGAGATGGTGTCTCGATAAAAATACTCATCTTGGGCAGATGTTAACTGCATCCAGCTACTGTCTTGTAGAAGGCCTCCTAGGCAAAGACTTTAGGGGTAAGCAGAAAAATTCTGCTAAACAGCCTCGAACCCCTTCTTCATCTATTAGGCTGGCGTAGATGTAACCTGTGTTACATTGCTTCTTGCCTAGGATGATAAATGCTGGATCTCCTTGACTCTACTCATAGAATTTTGCTTATGACTTCTTGATAATGGTTATGCAACTCTTCCTGTTATCTCCATATGAGGATACAGCTCTAAAACTCAGTTTAATGGTTCTGAGGCCGGCTGGTAGTAAGGTTTCCCGAACTCTGTGGTAGCTCTCAGAGAGGCTGATTTCATCAACAGCTGCAAAATATCAGAGTATTAACAGTGCCATGTTGTGCATGGATGGTGTCCCTGTTAATGCTTTTGGTTTGCATTGTCAAGGCCACATAAGGAGCCCTATGTCACGGCTTAGGGTTAATTAACAGGACTGAGACAACTGCATAGCTCATTGATTAGGAGGCTGTGCTCTATCTATGAATGAGTCTAGTTCTCATTAAACCCAAATCATGACCAAAGTAACCAAAAATTTAAAACCTAAAAAACCATCCCCACCACCTAAATATTTTAATATATCTTTTACAAATATTCCCGGTCTACGAAGCAACTTTCTATCAGTTGAGTTTTACCTCCTGCAAAATTCACCAGACTTGCTTGCACTCAGTGAAACAAATTTAAGTTCTGCAATTCCTTCTTCAGATGTCAGTGTTGATGGGTACTATCCTTTGATTTGTAAAGACTCCAATAGTCACATGCTAGGTTTAGGGGTATACATACGCATTAATTCCCCTATATGTCGTGAAATCAGGTTCGAATCCTTTGACCATTCTTTTATGTGCTTATGCCTAGCACCTCCACTCTATCGCCTTTCTCTTTGTTCTTTATCGTTCTCCTTCTTCCCATGATTGCACTCTTTTAGATGTTATCTCTGATCAAATTGACCATGCCCTCTCTCTTTACCCCTCTGCCAATATTGTTGTTGTTGGTGATTTTAATGCCCATCACACTGAATGGCTTGGCTCTAACACCACTGATCCTGCTGGCACTAAAGCCTTTAACTTCTGCGTTTCTCAATCTCTTACTCAGATAGTTAACTTTGTGACTCGTTTTCCTGACAACCCTAATCATTTACCTTCACTCCTTGACTTATGTCTTGTCTCTGACCCTAGCTTATGTTCAGTTTCTCCCTTTTCTCCCTTAGGTGGTTCTGACCATGCAATGATCTCTATAAATCTTTCTTCTCGTACTTCTTTTTTGGGCTCACCTTATCATCGCACCACCTACTACTACCCTAAAGCTGACTGGGATTCCTTTCGTGATTTTCTTCGTGATGGTCCTTGGGCTGATGTTTTTTCTCTCTCAGCTGACAAATGCGCCTCCTACGTAACCTCCTGGATTCAGGCTGGAATGGAAGCTTTTATTCCTTCTCGCCGGTTTCAAGTCAAGCCTCATTCTACTCCATGGTTTTCTCCTTCTTGTGCGGCTGCTATATCCAATCGTAATCATTTTTTTCATCTTTTTTAAAAGAATAACTCTCTTGAGAACAAACGGCTATTTATTATTGCAAGAAATGGATGTAAAAAAGTGCTTTCTGATGCTAAACTCCATTATTCTCAGTTCACTAAATCTCGCATCTTATCGCAGAAGTTAGGCTCTAAAGACTTTTGGAAAATCTTCAACAGCATTGTTAACAAGGGTAGATCTAACATTCCATCTCTCATTCATGGGACTGATCTTATTACCTCTCCCAAGGATAAGGCAGAACTATTTGCAAAGAACTTTTCTTCTAATTCCACTCTTGAATCTTATGGACATTCTCTTCCTTCCATTCCAGTCAAACAGGTTGACCCATTGTTAGACATTCAAATCACTCCAGCTTCTGTTGCTAAAGTCATATCTCAATTAAACTCATCTACAGCTTGTGGTCCAGACAACATTCCTATCACAGTCTTGCAGAATTGTTCTCCAAAACTTTCTTCAATTCTCTCTAAACTATTTAACAAGTGTTTGACTGAGTCTTGTTTTCCTGCTTGTTGGAAAATGGAAAATCTCAACATATCTAAAGCTTTCGACAAAGTTTGGCATGCTGGTCTTCTCCATAAGCTTGCTTCATATGGTGTTTCTGGGAAAGTTTTTGAGATTATCAAATCATTTCTTTCTAACCGGTTTATTAAAGTCATCCTTGAAGGCCAACACTCTTCTTTATTTCCAGTAACTTCTGGGGTTCCCCAAGGTTCCATCCTGGGCCCTGTTTTGTTTCTTATCTACATAAACGATCTTCCTGACAACCTTTCATCTAAAGTAGCTCTTTTTGCTGATGACTCAACTTTATACTCCTGTCTTGACAAAAAGTCTTCTCTTTTCGATCGCCTAGAACAAGCAGTTGATCTTGAATCTGATCTCACTTCAGTAATAGATTGGGGTTCACAGTGGCTTGTGAATTTCAACTCTAAAAAAACCCAATTGCTTACTGCAAACAACTACCCTAATATGGTCAACATTCCTATATTAATGAATGGCAATCCTCTTACTGAGTCCTCCTCTTTACATCTTCTTGGATTATCGCTTACTACTAACCTTTCATGAAAACCATATATACAATCGATTGCTAAATTAGCTTCTGCTAAGGTTACTTCTCTTTATTGTGCTCGCCGTTTCCTTACTTCTGATTCCATTCTCTACATCTACAAATCTCTTATTCGTCCCTGTATGGAATACTGTTGTCATATTTGGGCTGATTCTTCTAATGATTCACTTTCTCTTCTTGACAAGGTCCAAAAACGCATTGTAAATGTTGTTGGACCTGGACTATCTGCTGGGCTTGAACCTCTTTCCCATCGTCGTAAGGTTGCATCTCTTTCTCTTTTCTACAGATACTATCATGGTCACAGCTCAAAGGAGTTATCATCTCTAGTTCCATCAACTAAAATTCATTCTCGTTTTACTCGTCATTCAGCTAAGTCTCATTGGTTTACGGTATCTGTCCCTGCATGCTCTAAAAACTTTTATTCATCTAATTTTTTTCCCCGCACTTCAATCCTTTGGAACTCTCTCCCATCTTCATGTTTTCCTGACTCATACAACCTTCAACTTTTCGAGTCTTCTGTCAACCGTTTCCTTGCTCTATAACTCTGTTCTTTTTTTTTTCCTTGTAACTCCCAACTTAATAAAGGTTGCTTGCAGCCTTGTTGGGAGTGAATGCAAATAAAAAAAAAAAAAAAAAAAAAGAAGGGCTACCACTCTGAATACCATAAGATTACTTTCCTGCAGGAGGTAATCCACTGTTATTATATATATTATATATATACAATAAATATAATATATATATATATATAATATGATATATATATATATTTATATATGTATATATACATATATACATATATATATATATATATATATATATATATATATATATATATATATATATATATATATATATATATATATATATATATATATATATATATAATAAATGTATATATATATATATATATATATATATATATATATATATATATATATATATATATATATATATATATATATATATATATACTCATATAGTGTCGCTTTAAGAGCATTTTAATGTAAAAAAAGTCTCTTACGACTACAATTTTAATTACCTCGTCTCTTAAGCTGTTTTTGATTGTCATCGAAATGTCAAAGCAATTAATTTATGCGGAAGTACATTAAA
>NC_061166.1:16530977-16595977 GCF_022113875.1 Hydra vulgaris
CCATCAAAATATAACCCTAAATATGTATCTGTCCTTTCATGCTTCAAAAACTTTTATTTATCTTTTTTTTCTTCTCACACATTGATGCTGAGAAACTTTCTTTAATCTTTATGTTTTCCTAACTCAATTTACAATTTTTGAGTCTTTTGTCAACCATTTCCTTCCTCTTTAAAAATATTTTTTGTTTTCTGGTAACTCACCACTTAAATAATGGTTGCTTGCAGTTTTGTTGAGAATTAATTAGTTTTAAAAAAAGTTACTTGTTTTGAAACCTAGCAATGTATATTTTAGAGCAAAAATGTAAAAAGGTAAATACAAAAGTCTAATGTAAAAATATTTTTTTTATTAACCTTATATAATTTTATAGACCTTTATTAACCTTATATAATTTTATAGAAACTATTATTAACCTTATATAATTTTATAGACCTTTATTAACCTTATATAATTTTATAGAAAAAAAAAATTCTAACAAAAAAACTTATTGAAAATTATTTAGGATTAAACCGTATCATTAACTTTTATTATATAAGCATTTATAATCAATTGATTGATAATAAAATTTAAGTTAACATAAAAGAAAGAAATACCTTAATATTAGCAAATTCCTCTGCCTTTTTATACTCTTGTTCATTGTCTAGATCTGAAAGCTTTTTGGTTAACTGAATCATGTTTTGCATCACTGAAAGTTTCTCTTTTCGTTCAGAAAGTCTATCGCGTTCACTTGATTCGTACAATATTCTAAGCTTAGATAGTTCTGCCTAAATATGATGGTAATACAGTGATAACATTTTAACAATGTGGCAACCATCTAAAACGGTGTTATTATGTAATAGAACAGTAACTATGTTATATGGTGGTAACTATATTGTATGACAGAAGATCATTCTATATATATTCATCCACATCACATCTACCACTCAGAATTGATTTTTACTTTATTTGCAACCCACGATAAAAAAATAATAATTGAGAAAAAAGTAAAAGTTTATTGGTTTTTGAGATATTGTCAGTTGAATTTATGCTGATTCAGCACTTTATTGATAATGTGAAGAACCAATCTGTGATATTTTTAATACATTGATAATGATTCTGGGAATTTTTCTAGTATTAGAAATCCCAAAAGATTTTTATTCCAGAAACACAAAAATAGCAATCTGAAGACTTAGCTCAAGATATCCATTATTTACCCAATTTTATTCAAAAAATATTAGTGTAAATAGTTGAATTTTGGAGTAAAATCAAAGTTTACCACCCTTCATAAGATAAAGTTTAACAGTATAATATTTTATTTTAGAACTACAGGAAAAAAAATTTATACTTCATCTCTCCAATATTTTATCAGGTTACGCACTCAAAAACACCATGTAAACCGTCATTTAAAGCATAAATTTCATAACTTATAATGACATAATAAATTCTTTAAAAATATTTTTAAATAAAACATTAAAACAGTAATATTTACTTAGTGAACAAAATAAAAGTTGCCGCCAACTGTTGCTGCCGGCAACAGAAGTTTTCCTCCCTTCTTTCCTTCCTTTAATTTTTTTTTTTTTAATTTTTGAGTTTTTATGTTTTCTTTAAATATCAAAATTTAAATAGTTAAGTTTAATAGTTATAAATTTAAATAATTTAATAAATAATAGACTATAAGTAAATAGTTGCACTTGAATATATAGTTAAATTTAATAAATAATATAAATAGTTAAGTTGCACTTGATTTTATCATTTATTTGAAACTAATGCTTACCATCCATAAATTAGTTTAAGAAAAAAAATACAAAATTATATCTTATATAGTATATCTAATGTTTAAGTAAATCATAAAAATCAATCTAATGTTTATCTAATATTTATTACTTACAACAGAATACGGAAAAAATAATATATATTATAATATAATATAGATACTAAGTGTTGGATGCCTAATTCTGAAGTTATATGTATAATTTCACATCCACAAAAAAATCATGTTGTATGTGCTGGTTACAAAAATATATATTTAAAAATTCTAAAAAAATTTTTTTTTTACAGCATACTTTGATTATATATTTAAGTAAAAGCTTAAATCATGACAATAATGATGATAATGATTGCAATTATCATAATAAAGTGATGTTTTGATCATGACAATAATAACGATAATAATGATTGCAATTATCATAATAAAGTGATGTTTTGATCATGACAATAATAATAATTATTATTATTCTCATAATAACTATGACGATACCTTAGAGTTTGTTAATAGTTTTGCAGTAGCCATGTCTTCATTTTTATTTTTAATTTCGTTTAGTAGTTTTTGTAAATTCAGCACAGAGATACAAAGATGCTCTTTCTAGAAAACAAAAAACATGTTAATATTTTATACAAAAACAGAAGAAAAAAAGTATATTTCAAAGTTACTTCACATTTTGAAACTCTTTATATTTTGACATTAATAACATCAAAGTTATTTCAAGTATATAACTCTAAGAAACAATTAATTGATATAAATATTAGGTTATAAAGGGGAAATATTATAAATTAACTTGATAAAATAGTTTGCACAACTTAAATTACAACATTGAATATAAATATAACTGTTAATCAAAAAAATGATTGATAAACTTAAGCAGAGCTTCTAATTTTTAATATTTAAAAATTTGCATATTTTTGAAGTAACTTGATTTGGAATTGCTGGAAACTTGTTTCAGATAACAAGTTTCTAGTAAATTTCCAAATCAAGTTACTTTTAAAATAAGCAAAATTACTTAGGTTTTCGATTTTCAATTTTAATCAAAGATCTTTAAACAGTTTGATAAATGAAATAATTAACATTTTAATAACTGCTATGGCTACAAAAGTTTGTTTTAGTTATGGTTACAAATGTTTATGTAAAAAATACTCATTAGTTACAAACTAACACATTTTTAAAGCCTAAAAATATTGTTCAAGTAGTTTGATAAAGTTTTTATAACAATATTGTTTTTGTAACAAAAACTTTTAAAATGTTCAACTTATATAAAAAATAATTATTTACAAACAGAATAAATTCAGATGAAAAATTCAAAATGTTTATGTAATATATAATTTATTCTATATTATTCATCTGTTCTAAATTTTTGCTGCTAAAGAAAAACTTTAAACAAGATCCTTTTTTTTAACAAAGATGTAAAAAAGAATAAACAAAACATAAAAAAACCAATTGTTATTATATAATTGGTATTTTTCACATTGGCCACATTTTGTTTTTCACATTTTGTTTTTCACATTGGCCACATCTTGTTTATGCGGTAGTGGTGTAGAGGTAGAGCGCTCGCTTCATAAACGAGTGGTTCCGAGTTCGATCCCCACCACGTCCCTGGTAGTACCGCGCTCAACTCGTTTCTCCGCGCAGCAGCCTTGCTCGTCAAGGTTCGTGTTTCGGAGTAATAGAGTTGTGAGAGGGTTATAACCACAAATAAGTAGCCTCCTCGTCTGTAGTGGCCTTCTCGGCCTTGAGGAGGTGAATTAAAATAAAACTTTTATTACAAGTATGTATGCTTGAAATGAATTTATAGTATTTTAAATATATATTTGTCTAAATATATATTTACTAGTAAAGAAAAATGATTTGTTTTTAAACACTAGGTTTAAGTAATTAACCAATTATTATTCAAAAAATTAGTATCCAAAAAAAGTATCCAAAAAGTGCACAAAAATTTCTTTAGAAATTAATTTATAATGAAAGATTATTTAAATTTAAATTTTGATTTGTTAAAAATATGCACACAGACTTTTCCTAATAACCAAGCAACCATTTTGCATTGTTTATTAATAGAATTTTTCTATATTCCATTCTTGAAAAAAGATATCTTCCTTTTAGTTTTCTATTACCTCAAATATTATTTTATTTTCAGGCAATAGCAGACAATTTTAATAAACTAATTATATAACAAAAATATGCATAATATAAGTATATTAGGTTAGGGGTCAACACTAAATTTAACTAATAGACAAAACAAAAAAGATCAAAAGTTTTTCCTTGAGAGTCTTTAATAAAAACTAAAAATTAAAATAACGCTTTAAGTTCAATTAAACCACTGCGCAAAAGAGCAAATAATCTCCTACTTCTATTTTTTAAATGAGTTTAGCGTTGCATAATTTATGGATGATCCTTTATAGGTAAATAAAACTAATGTTTATTTTATTTAAGGACATATATTACAATTATAACACAAGTATAAATGCATATCAACTGTGCTGTAATCATTCCAAAGGTTTTACTTTTTATTCTAAAGATTTTGTTCTTTAATCTGAAGGTTTTATTCTTGCAATATTTAAAATTTTTAGTTTATATCTCTCTGACTTTTTAACAATGAAAAATAATTGGTACTTATAAAACCATAAATATAAACTTAAGAAATAATAATAGAATTGAAAATTCTTAATCAATTATATTTTATGAACAGAAAAAGAAAATGGTTGACATAAGGCTTGTGATATACAATTTTGACATGTGTATCATTACTATAACAATTATTTTAAGTTTTTCAATGTTTTTAGATAATTTAGTAAACCACAGTTTAAATAAGTTAATATTATTAAATACAAAAAGAAAATTAAAAAAATTTTATAATGTTTCATATCCCCTTAAACTTACACGTTACCTATTTTAAATTTATAACAAGGTCTGAGATGGGTTTACAATTACTAGAATCTCGTGTGGATTCTTTTTAAAAAGTAGAAGAAACCTGAAGCCACTGTTTAAGCATGCAAGTCCAGCCATGGTGCAGTGGTTAGAGTACTGGCTCAGAACCCAGAGATCCAAGGTTCAAGCTCATTAAGCAACAATGGTAAGGAAGGAGGCCTTAGTTCCTCGTTAAATGCTCTTTCGCAATTCTCTGTGATAAGACCATAAGGACTAATGGGAGCACCTTAATAAACAAATACAAAAAAAAAAAAAGAAAAAAAAGAAAGATGCTCAACTTGAAACTTGATAATAATTACATACTATGGACAATAATTGTTTTCAAGGAATACTATCTAAACAATGTGCTAAGTTAAACATTATAAGTTTTTGATAAAATATCTCTGCAAAAAAGTCTGAAGTCGATGCTAATAGAATCATTAACAAATCTTTTGAAACTTTTCCAAATTATTTGTTAAAAAATTTAAGGAGACATTTTTTTAACATTACGTAGTTTTGAAGTTTTGACAAAGCTAGAAAACTTACTAGCATTATTGCCTTAACAGGTATTTATTCTAAATTCATATGATGTGTAAATATAGCTTTTTTACATTTAGATGCATATCTCTTTTTATGAAGATAAGGTCTTAGTTCTTTTTTCTAAAAATCTATTCTGAATTGTCCTTTTTTTAAAATTGTAATTTTAATGATTTTAGGAACTTACTTAATCAATAGTATTGGGTAACTATACCAGATATACTTTTTACATAAAATATATATAAGATTTTGACATGATGATAGTCATTAGTTGATATAGTTTATTTTAATATAAGGTAATAATATTAAGTGTTTTTATTAATATATAATAATTATACAATATTATTACAATATTATTACTTAATAATAATATAATATTATTACAATATTAGGATTAGGTAAAGTGGTGAAAAATAACCCATTTAAGTATGTAACCTTTATGACTAAAAATTGATTTACTAAATAACAAAAGTGAAAATACTAAATATAAAACCTCCATTTCCAGTTGAGTAATGGCATTTTTGTATTCTTTTTCAACTTCAAGATGTTCATGTTTCTGCTTTTTTGTAAGGTTTCTATTATCTAACTCTAGTTTGCAAATTGTTGTTTTTAGATTTTTTTCCTTGATAACAAAATTCTTTTCATTCAGTTCATTTTTTGCTTTTAAATCCTCTATAACAACTAAAAAATAAATAAATAACTTATTTTACTTGAGTAAAATTATTAAGATAAATGTAAAATTCCAAACATTTTTTTATCTTATTTTATACTTTACATTATTAGATACCAGTCTATTTCTTTTGGTAAGCTTTAGGGTTTGCTAACTCATACTAAAATACTTTTTACACTTGTTCTGAGTACTTATTTGAAAAAATGCATATTTTTTTTTTACAACAAAAGATTGTAAAGATAGTATAAACAATTAACAAAACTTTGTATAAAAAATTTTTATAATGCATGTTACACATCAAATAAAAAAGAAAAATTTCAAACATTCCATTATAAAAAAATTGTACAAATCACTTATAGTCCTATTTTTCCTTTTTAAGTTTTTTTTTTTTCTATTTTCAGTTTTTTGTAAAAAAAAAAAAAAAAAAAAGCAAATAAAATAGCAGAAAAATTAAACAGTTTTAAATTTTTAAAAAGTTTGAAATTAAATTTAAAAAAAGATTTTAAAACCTAATAATAATAAAATTGCTCTAAAAAACTTAAAAAAAGTGAGGAGCAAATGAAAACAGTTTTCATTTAAACAACTTTATTTTTGTTCACTCGCAGAAAATGTTTGTTTTCATGAAACTTTATTTATTTCCTTTCCTTATGAAAATTTTTAATCCATATGATAGTAAAAATTCTTAATATTGAATATTACTTTCATTAACACACAAGATTTTATCTGTATTTTACTAATATAGTAAACTTATAAAATCCAAAAATAAAATCCAGTAGAAAATCACATACAAAATTAAGAACATTGCAGCTTGCAGCTTTTCACTTCTGCAGTCTATCAAAAATGGTTTAGAATAGTCACTATAAACAGTGAATATTCTAGAAAGTTTTTGATAACTTCCAATGTATATTTGGCCTCCTAAATCAACTACAGATTTTCTCTAGGGAGGGGCTATTCTAAATGTTATTTAAGCTACTAAAAAGACCAATTAAAATTTTAAAATTAAAAGGACCAAAAGGACAAATAATTGAAATGTAAAAATACTACTTTTTTAATGACATTGATTTCAAAATCACTCCAAACAACAAAAGAACTTTTTATATTAGTTTAGTTATTTATATATTTCTTAAAAAAATCATTATTTATTTCCTTGCTGACATTTTAAAAATACAGCATCCAACAAAATAAAGATATTTTACTAATACAGCATTCAACAAAATAAAGTTTTATTCAAAGCAGGGCTGTGGAGTCAGGATCATTGAGTGGGAGTTGCAACATTTTTTTTGTCATACATATAAATGTAAACAAAATTGCAACTTCAACTCCAATAGTAAAACTTCTCAGTATTGAACATGCATGTACAAAATATTGAACTTTCAAAGAATTTTTCATATATTTGACAAAAAAAAATTTTTTAATATTGCATAATATTTTTTAAAGAATTCAAAGAATGTTTCAAAAATTATGCATTGGAGTCAGAGTTGTACTCTGAAATTTCAACAATTGGAGATGGAGTTGATACTTTTATTTTACAACTCCACGCCCCTGATTCAAAGATATTACCACACTAGTTTTTATTCTGCATACAATATTGTATGCAGAATGTGCAAAAAATTTGATTCAAATAACTGAATAATTTTTTTATTGTGTCTATACCACAATTTCAGTCAAATTAGTTGATGTGTTAACCAGGATATAAATTGGGAAAATTAGGAAAATAATTTGCCTAAGAGTAGAGTTAAAGTTCAAAAAAAGGTTCTCTAAAAGTAAAAAAAAGGTCCGATCCATTTGGAAAAATCCCTCATTATATACCATTGGGAAATTTTCAGAAATGGCCTGTATAAAGGCTAGTTAATACACTGGTAGTTTTGATGCTATTATGATAAAAATCAAATAGCTATAAAATAAAACACATACAAAAAAATGCAACAATATAAAAAAGTATTAAAAATACAATAACAGTTGAAACTAAACCTTCGTAACTCTCAAGCTTTTGTTTTGTAGATTGAAGCTCACATTTCAGATTGTGAACCTCTTGATGAAAATGTTTTAACTTTGCTTTTAAAATTTCCTAATCACAAAATTATAATAACATTATTAAAACACAAGCATAAAAAAAAATTTTTGAAAAAATAAGGAAATTAAGTAATTTGTGACCAGTTCTTCTGATCTGGATTTTTTCTCTGAATCTTGAATTCTTCGTGATTTATGTACATTTTCCAAAATAACCCTCCATTCCATGTTAGATCTACATGGAGAAGGAATCCCATTATACATCTATTTGTTATATTTAATTAATTTTTTTTCTAAACAAAAACAATATTTTTATTAGAGCCTACCTAAAATAGTGATATTTAATTTATTTTTAATGCTTACATTTAATGAAAAAAAAAAAAAAATAGAAAACTTAATTCAGAGTAAATAATAGAAGTTAATCATAATAAATAATAATAAAAACAGGTGTAGTCAAAAAATGTAACCATGATTATAAATTTGTCATATTATGATTTTAATTTGTGGTATTTATGCTCATTTTTATTTAATGTATATTTTAATAGTGATTTAAATTTATTTAAATATTTACTTAAAAAATAAAAAATACCTTCAGAACTTATTTTACTCAAATTATTAGTTAACTGCTGGGTTTTTTTTCATTGTTATTATAGGAAATAGTAATAAAAAAATGATTCAATTTAATGTCTTGATGATTCAAAACATTTGTATTGTACATCTACTTAATTTTGATATTTTATCATTTTTTAGAGGTTTTTACCAAGTCTATTTTCATTACCTTTCGGATTAAGAATAGATGTTATTATATGTTAAAATTAACTAATCAAAATTTTGGTTTTATAAAATTAACTAACGATATATATGATTTAAATATATAAATTTAGTTACAAATTAGATCAAGTTTGTTCAACAATATCTTTGTACCTAAAACCATTTGAGTTGAAAATAATTGATTCTTAGTTAAATGTTGCACGATTTTAAGTCAATTTTAAAAAAAATAAAAATTAACCTAGTTAATCAATTAAAATACCATCTAATCTACATTATTTTAAATTGGAACATATTTATTACTATGCTGTTTTTATACAATTTTATTTTTGTTAATTGATTTAGAAAGAACATGCAGGGGAGTTGCAGCTATATCTATTATTATTATTATTTATTTTTTTCCATTATTTTTAATAGTATTCTCTTAATCTTTGTTATTTTTTCAAAAACATCAAAAATAATTGGCTCACTGAAATAACTAATTAATTTATTTTTGTCGCTAAAAGAGTACATAAAGTAGCACAATGGAAATATCTCCAAAGCGGTATTAACTTGAATTCAAAATTTTATTTAATTCAAATCTTGAAAAAAACAACAAGTTTTAGCTGTTGCTAGATCTAAATAAATGAAAGAAAAATCTACAAAAAAAAAACAAATAAATCATATTGATATCTTAATGATTAGCAGATTTATAGAATTTTAAGAAAACTTATGGATAAAATATTTTGGAACATGTTTCTAGATAGTTAAAGGGTTGTGTTTATATGTCTCACTCCCAACGATTTTATGATATTGGTAATTTGCCGAACAATGAAATAATGGACTGGAATTAAACACTCAATCAATGTATATTTACTTCACTACGCCATAGTCATAAAAAGTATTCATTCTTATGACTATGACTACGCGTATCCCTAAATCATTTGCTGTATATACACTCTACTGCGCCTATTCCTAATTCGATTGATATATGTATGCTCACTACCTTTATCCTTATATAGTACAATATTTGGAAAGTTACTTAAGTCAAATTATTAAAGTCGTCAAAATCATTGTGAGTGGGATTGATCTAGTTAGTGAGTGTGATGATCTAGACAGCGACGGATACAGGAGTTTTTAATGGGGAGGTGGGGGGTGTAATGTGAAATATTTTTGTACCACTTTTGCATTCCTTAAAATAAAGGTCGTTAATTTCTAAGATATTTAAGGTTTTTTCAGATTTCAAAGAGATTTCAGATCTAAACACAACCTAGTTTTACTTTTGTCAGTCGGTTATTAGTTTAAGCATTAAAGATATTTTCGTAAATTATCTGGTCTGTAAGATAAACAAATAGTTTGTTTAAAGGGAAAATACTAAAGATCCTACTGTGGACTATAAGTAATCTTTTAATATTTATTTAATTTATTAAAAATGTCGTAAAGTAATCAAGGTTTTCTATGTTATATAATTTAGTTTAATATAATTGTGGTATATTATAGAATCCTAATTTTATCTTAAATTTCTAGACCTGTAAAATATCACGTTCTTGAGTGCTATTTTTAGGTGTAGACTTTGCTTGGTGCTGAAATTGTTTTAACTCTTGCAAAGAGAATTAAGAATAGAATCTTCCTCAAGGAAATAGAAGAAAAAGAACTACCAACATTTAATTTTTTTTTATTATTATTATTAATCTTATTTTTATTTTTTAATTGGAGAACATAACTATGAGTAAAAAAAAACATATTTTTAAGGAAATTTATGTGTTTAAACACTTTGTAAAAGTTCTAGCTCTATTGACTTACAATACGTTCCAATTAAGGATGTGTTTAAATTTTTTTTAAACTATTTGAAGCAAACAGACTTAGCAAACTCCTAATGATGTTCAAAAAAAGACCTTATAAAAGTCTTAAATTCAGTATAAACAAGAAAACTTAAAAAATATTTTTTAAAGCACAAGAAGAAATAGTTGTATTAAACAAAAATAATCTTTATTTAAGTCATTTCATTTAAAACCGAATGATGGAGATTATAAAAATTTTTGTTTCAAGTTTTACTAATTGCCTTATAAATTAATATTTAAAAAAACGTGTTCGATAGTAATTTTCATAGAAATTAATAAAGTTTATTAAAATTTTATTAGAATTTTTATTTACCATATGTTTCAAAAGTTTAAAGAAATTTTGTTTAAATGTTTAAATTTTGTCGACAATAAAAACAGGGTCGAGCAGTAAAAAAAATAACTTCTTACTTTTGAAAACAGTGTTAAAATGTTTTTAAAAAAGATGTGGAATATTAGTGTTTTTAATGTGGTAATTTATACTTTAACATCAAATTAGAGTACTTTCCTCAGGTTTTCAGACCCATGTTTTTATATGGTTCTGAATCAAAATAATATATTCTATCATAATCAATCATAAAAAAGGGGGGGGGGGGTGAGAGAAAAAGTCGAGTAGCGCCGAGGATAGGACTGTGAATACATTAGTACCTTAAACTCAAACTTTGATTGCTTCTGGTTCAACTATACAATCAAATTAATAGGCTTTAGACAATAATTCAAGAAAATTAGACCATATTTATTTTACTGTTAACCATACCACAAACTTTGTTGAGCCTGAAACAGGGACAATCACAAACCACGAGTCTTTTTGGTGTAAGATGAAATGTAAATTATAGTTTGATTTTGGTTCTCAAGGTGATATGAAATGGTCTACGTTGGATGAGACAGTATATAGGGAATATTATGAGTTTTAAAATAAAGGTTTATGGCAAAATTTCAATATGTTCCTAGGTACGTATCAACTTGGAATTTTATAATTATAAATATTTTACTTCTACTTTAATTTTTTGAGTAAATATTCGATTTTTTTCAAATGATCACACACTGTGTATAGCTGATGATGATGATGATGATGATGATGATGATGATGATGATGATGATGATGATGATGATGACGATGATGATGATGATGATGATGATGATGATGATGATGATGATGATGATGATGATGATGATGATGATGATGATGATGATGATGATGATGATGATGATGATGATGATGATGATGATGATGATGATGATGATCATGTGGATGTGCGGTAATGCAACTAAAATGTTCTGTATCGCAACGCGCTTGTTCGGTAAAGCATCTCTTGTTCGTTATTGCAACTTTTTTGTTCGCTATTGCAACTCCGTGTTCGGTTTTGTAACTTGAATAATTTTGTTTTTTTTATT
This sequence comes from Hydra vulgaris, assembly GCF_022113875.1. NCBI lineage: Eukaryota > Metazoa > Cnidaria > Hydrozoa > Anthoathecata > Hydridae > Hydra > Hydra vulgaris. The sequence goes on from NC_061166.1 coordinate 16,542,826, forward strand.
AAGTTGTTACGTCGTCAGCCGGCTCAAAATAATTTTCGTTCAAAGTTAATTGGGCAGACAAAAATTTGTTTGGTGAGTGAAGTAAAAAATTGATATTAAAACAAAATTGTGTTTTTGAGAAGTAAATTTATGGAAATCTAATATATATCAGTAGCTTATATAATTATACATGTGTTTAAAGTTTTGAAATTTTTTTATTTAATTTTTATTTACAAATTTTACACGATAAAAGCTATTAACTAAAAAGTGTACAAATATTTTTGAGTACTATCAATTTTGAAGTTTATCCAACTTTACAAATCAATTTGTGATATACCTAAAAGGTATAAGCTGGCTTGAATCAAAGTAATTTATATTGATTTCTACTCAACAATTGAGTAAAAGTTCATTTAAACCACTCTGATACTAGATAGCTAGAATCTAAGTTATGGAAGTAAACTTCTACTTAAAATTTCACCTTAAACATTACAAATTTAACCAGCTTATAATAATGTTATTAATAATATACTATTATTTATTTCTTAAGTTTATAATTGTTTAGTATTTGTTTACAATATTAAAATATTTTATTCATAAAGATTATTTTTAGATTAGATTTTGTCCTTTTTACTCAAGACAAAATTTAATCTAGAGATAGCTATTTTAAAGAACTCTATTGACAAAGTTTAGATGCGGAACTTGTTATTTGCAAGTAATTTTTAAATAAGAATTTAGTAATTTTCTTTTTTTTATTTACGAATATAGTGTTGAAATTATAGATGGTATATTTTTAAACTGTAATCATATAATTTCAAAGATTTTAATTTATATTTACAACAGCTATGTTGCCTACTTCTTAAATATAAAGATTTTGTTTAAAAAAATTAAATTTTTCTCTTGTATTATTATGTGTATTTTTTATGTGTATTCTCTTGTATTATTATGTGTATTTAAGTAATATATCTGGCCAAAACTTTTAATCATACTCATACATTAGTTTCTTTAAAAGGTAATGATGCTTATTTTAAAATTAAAAGACATTCAATATTTTTACCATATTTATAATAGTTTAGTTTAAATGTTACTATTTTATTTGGCAAGTTTAATCAAAACTATCTATTAAAGTTAGTTTAAAAATTATTAAAGTTTCTCAAACATCTTCCTGGCCGCTGAATTAATTTCAAACAAATGTGCAGTTCAGTTAAGTTTCGAATGTTAAAGCAACTTTATTTTTTTCTTTATAATATAATTTCAAGAGGAACTTTTAAAACCTGATGAAGAAGATAAATGTCGTTATTCTTGTAACATATTTCATATCTTTTTGAAAGTTGCTTTCACAAATGTTTAAACATTCAATTAGGAATTGTCTATATATTTTGCAATGCAAAGTTTATTTTAAAAAAAGAAGTAGATAATATTTAATTCTTTTACATGACAAAACTTTTAGAAAAAAACTTTTGATCTCTTATGTTTTGTTTATTAGTGAAATTTAGCGTTGCATAATTTATGGACAATCCCTATTCAATTCCACTTTAAAATCAAAGAAATTCACTAGTTTTTTATATTCACTATACTTTAATTTTTGCTTATATATTATAATATTCACTATACTTTAATTTTTGCTTTTTCTATTCTTTAATTTTAGAAATTCATGGAAAACCCGATTATTTTACCTAGCTTTTAAATTATTAATTAGTTTTTAGACTTGTCCTAAAAGTTAGTTAAAATTACGATACTTACAGCAACTATAATTTTATTGTAGTGAAAATTCGCACAATCAAACAAAATGTACTATGCAAAGGTTAAAAAAAAAACTTGAAATAAAGAGATAATTGAGTTTTTTATCCTGGGGAAAATAAAAAAACTAAATTGTGCTCTTTAAAGTACTTTTTAATGTTCTGTGATTGTTATAGAGTTCAAATTTTTAAAGTTACTTATAAATCTATTTGTTTTTAGATGTTTTTAAGCTTCTGGATCATACTTTTAAAATACCTCACTCTATTGAGATCAACATCTGAAGCCTTACAACAGCATACCTTTCAATAATATCTCACTCAATATTACATCATGTGTAAAAATGCGCATTTGAATACAATTAAAATGTGTCATTTCTCAGAAAAATTTAAAAGTGCTTATTTAAATTTTTCTAAAAATGGCATGTAATTTATTAATGCTTTGATTCAGACATTGAAGATTTGTTATCAAAACAACATTTAAAGTTTAAAAATCAATCATCTTCAACAATTACAACACAAACTAATTTTCGTGGTTTTAAAAACTATATCAATTTGATCCTGTATATTTGTACAAAGATATCATGAGGTTTTATTGTTAGTTTTGCTCTTATTGCATATATATTTTTATGTATATAATAGTCATAATTTGTATTTAATTAATATTCATAATATTTAGGTATAAATTCATTATTTATATATATAAATTTTTCATATATTATATGAAAAATTTATCTATATATCATGGATGCAAAATCCCGAAAAAGGACAGCGGAGTTAAAGGACACAAAAAGATTACTTCTTTCTAGTTTTTGGTATCCAGTAGCTTTAAAGATATAAAAAGGCCTAAGGGCTACTAATGGGGAAAAAAATCAAGACTTATACATTAGTAGAACAATAATTTTTGAACTCAAAGTCCAAGGTATAAAGGTGGCATAGACTCCAGGACTTCACGCTTAAAAGCAAGAGTCCTTTTGAAGGACTTTTTGTTTCATAGGAGCCCTTTTAGGACTCTGCATCCCTGGTGTGTATATATATATATATATATATATATATATATATATATATATATATATATATATATATATATATATATAAAATGCATAAACTTGTATATATTTATACAAGTTTACTAAACTTTTATAGCATTTTACTAAACTTATGTATGTATTGTATTTTACTAAACTTATGTATGTATTGTATTAAATATATCTTCACATTTAGTGTTTGTTCCAGCAATAAAGTCATATATGAAAAATTTAAAAAGCTTCATCAACTTACAACAACAGACTCTAGATTCCAAGATTAGACTAAATTTAGACCTAAAAGGTTGTGACAAAACCCTGAAGATTTAATCAAAAAAAAAATGTGTTTTGAGTTTATAAATATTGTAAATATGTTACTATTGAAAAAGTTTATTAACTTGCATTTGCATGCATTTAATTGTATATACTAGTTTAAAAAAGTTTGTTATATATTAGTTAGATTACTGATTTAAAACAAAGTTGGTTGATTTTTTTAATTGAATTTTTTTTACAATATAAAAAATTCAATTAAGTGTAACGAACTATTAAAACTTATCAAAATATTAAATTGAAATTTCTCATGCAATCTACAATTGAAGGATTGTCAGCTTTAAGTTGAATGTTATTTGCATTTAAAATTATGTTTTTTAAAGGAGATATTTATATATACATGCATATATATATATATATATATATATATATATATATATATATATATATATATATATATATATATATATATATATATATATATATACATTTTAAAAAATTGCTCTATTATTAGGTCCAGGAATTTTAAAAGGAAGACTAAATTAAATTTACTTGGAAGCATACAAAAGATTCTCGTAATATGCTTCGTATCATTAGGTATGGTACCGTTAAAAATCTGTCAGTTAAACAACAAATAGTTTTGAAAAAAAAAAAGAGTATGACGAAATGGGTCTAAAATTTAAAATTGAGTGGAAACAAATCTGTATATATAGCTTGTGTTTTAAAATCCAAGTTTTTTTTTTTTTTTTAAATATTGTTCAAGTATTTATACACTCGTAAGTTTTTATTTTTCACGCTTAAAAGATAAAATTGTTTTAGGGTAAATGCCAATGTGTGGTATTTTATGGGTGTAATTTTGTAGTTGTTTTTTTTTACGCAAATTTATTTTGCTCTATTATCGTGCTCCGATGACTAATAGCCAATTATTTTAATTGCAAACTTAAAACTTATGGAAGCAATGAATCATTATGATAAAACAAGGATACTGACAAAATATTACTGCTTCATTGGTCTATAATTTGCAATAACCCAAAATTTTTAAAACGTTTGATATCTTGCTTTGTCTTTCCCTATCTATAAAAACTATGGATATTCTTTTAATTTTTTAGACTTGGTGAGATGGCCGTTGAAAGTGCATAAATATTTTGTAATCTATTTGAATTTGAATTTCATGCGGTAGTGGTGTAGTGGTAGAGCGCTCGCTTCATAAACGAGTGGTTCCGAGTTCGATCCCCACCACGTCCCTGGTAGTACCGCGCTTAACTCGTTTCTCCGCGCAGCGGCCTTGCTCGTCAAGGTTCGTGTTTCGGAGTTATAGAGTTGAGAGAGGGTTATAACCACAAATAAGTAGCCTCCTTGTCTGTAGTGGCCTTCTCGGCCTTGAGGAGGTGAATTAAAATAAAAAAAAAAAAAATTCTAGATAGCGCCGTTTTAATGTTTAATGTATAAAGAAAAGCGCATCAACTTTTATAAAAACAAAAAACGTTCGTCTCAAGATGATAAGATCACTAAATAAATAATCTTATTTCTAGTACAACTTAACCCTGTTTAAACTGGGTCTTGTAGGTCAAAATTATATAGCGTGCCCAAAAAAAAATTCCATTCTAATAAATCCATTATTGAATTTATTTTTGGATAAAAATACACTTAGCTCTAATACCTTCTTTGACACAATTACACTTTTAAGGCACTTTTTCCAAATAATAATACTCAATTCTAAATAACATTATTCAATTGTTAAAACTGTAAATAAACAGCTTTTATTTTACATAGTAAAAATTGTTGTTTTGAAGTATGGATTTTAAATAAATTTTAAATTTTTTCTTAAGCTTAAGGTGGTCCTTCACAGCAAAGGCAAACTTTTGATAGAAAAAGATTTTTGATTTATATTTTTCATTAAAAATCTTGTTCTTTAAACTATTTTAAAGAATCAACTTAAAAATAATGACTCGATTACCCAGTTATTTAAAATAAGAGTGAAAAAACTAGCAATTTTTGTGATCAAAATATTTATCATATCAAGCTGAAAATTGGTTTATATACTAATGAGGTATATTAATCCAGATAAGTGAAGCATTTTTTACTATTTATAATATATAAAAGGTTACAAAATTTAAAACAAACAGAAAAAATTGCTGAACATTCGTCCAGCATTTTTTCTCATAAAAAAGTACTTCCCTTATTTTGTTTTAAATATCCTTCAATCAACCGAATCCTTTTTAATTATGTAAAAAATCGCAAAAAAAAGTTAGATCAAAGCTTAAACGAGTTTAAAGATAATCATATTTTAAAGATTTGTATTCGAGGCAAAACTTAGTTTTGAGGAAACGACAAATATATAAAACAAAAGAATAAAACCATAATAAAAAGTTCATATAAACATATTAAAACCTTCCAGAAATATATTTTGAGTTTTTTCTTTATCAATTTCTTTATTACCTTTGTCTAACTAAGTCTTTCTTTATCATCTTTATCTAACTAAGCCTTTTTAATTGTTTTTAGCTATTTTTCTCTCTTTTTAACACGTTCAGTGGACTTTTGAAAAGACCGTTTGATAGCTTCTTTATATTTATCATTAAGTTTCAAAGACGTTACATATCCTGGTAGTTAAAGTTTATTAAGTACAAATAAAATTCCATTAGGACCTTCATAAAATTCAATCTCAGACGAATTAACTGCAGACTCAATGACCCCTCTACTCACAAAAATACGTTTTGGGCAGCGTCTCCAAATAATCTGGTTCAGTGTCTCGTTGGTGTTTTAGTAAATCATCTAAAGATAAATCAGTAACAGTTGGTTTCAAAATGTTGAAGACTGAAGCGATATAAATGATATTTGCACTAATTCTCAGTTTCTCTTGGGAAAATACGGTGTTGACATTCCTTGTCGTCAAAATCTGTACAACGAAACTAAACCGCCTAAACAACTTTTTTTATAGCATACAAATTGTTAAAATTGTTTCTTTTTGCTAGACTAAGAAGTTCTGCATCGAATTGATCAAAGATTAAGTTAACTTTTTTTTTTGATGTAATGGTGTGTTTATTCCTTTATAAGTTTGTACCTTACAAAATCTAGTGTCCATTCTCTTCTGTTTAATTTATTTAAATTTTGCAATAACAAAATGTCATCAGGATTTTTTAAAATTTAGTGATAATCAATAAAGTTGCTGCAAAGTAAAGTTTTCAAAAATTTGTGTTAGAGGGTGTCGTCGACAAGACCACATTAAAATGGTAATTTTCCTTTGCATTTAAAGCATCTATGCAAAAAACTATGATTCTCAAACTTATGATCAATTAACTTAAATAAGATATGTACTTAATGATAAAAATTATGATTTTTTTTTCAATTGGTATATACAATTTTTTTATAAAAAGTAATAAAACAGTGATCAAAACCCACTATTTTACTAAATAGGATAGTATCAGTCTCTCTGGTTGAGGCTATGAACTTAATTAATGAAACACTTTTAAACTTTTATATATGAACAAACTATGAATAACTGTGTTTTTATAAAAATCTGTAAAAATGATACCCAATTATATTTTTATTAACCCAGCAATTATTTTAATGTGGATTTGCAATGGACCTATATAAGCATTTTGAGCAGTTAATTAGAGTTTTGCTTATAGGTTTCTTAAGGGATTCGCTAAAAGTGGCTAGCCAATAACTCTTCAACATGTAATATAAAAGCTAGTTGTTGGCTAGCCATTATGGCGACTGCCAATTGTGGTCCACTATGTAACCAATGAGCCTTTTTACAGTGGAAAAAAAGCGGGAAACACTTAAAATGCCTATAAAAGTCTACTAAAATTCCGCTGTAAAATTTTTGCTGGGAAGATTGTTTAAAACAACAATTTGCTGTATATGTTTTTTTCATAAAGTCAAAATTAGTTTAAAAATACTTGAAAAATTTATTACTTTGATTTAAAGAAAGATGTCAGAAGATTGTTGTAAAGTTTTTATTTTAAAATAATCAAAAATAGTGTTATTTGTGTATTCAAAATGAGCGCATTTGTTAATTATAACTACGTTGTATTAAAAGCTTTATTTATTTATTTAAAATTTATTTACATAAACGTTCAATATATAGTTTTATATTCTGTAATAAAAAATTTCCCCTGTTTTAATTGATTGTCCGTTTCTTTCCCTGAAAGTCCTATAACATGCCTCTGAGACTTTGAATAATTTCCGTTCGATTTTACAATTATTATTTGCATCGATTTTATTTTTTGGATAAAAAAGAGTAAATAAGTTTTATCTTAAAATAGTAACTTAAAAATGATTGCAAAATAGACCTTTCAAATTCATTTAAAAGCGAAAACCAGAAAGTTCGGTAATGCAACCTGAGTAGTTTCGGTAATGCAACACCTCACAGTTAAAACCAAATTTCGAAAAAATCTTTTTCGTTTTAAAAGCAAAGTTTATACTTTTTAGACATTCGATTTAGTAAATATTATATCCAGCAGAAAAAATTTTCTTAAAAATGTATATAAAAAAAATTTTGTTAAACGTTTTTTTTTGAAAATCCAAGTACGAGATTTTGTTAACTGATATATTATATAAAGTTTACTTGAACTCAGAAACATAAAAACGCCACGATGATATGAAAAATGTCAAAATTTAGAAATGTGGATTTCTTTAGTTTATAGCTTGATTTGAAGAAAATGAATAAAAAAAACATACCCGAATGTCATTTTTATGATCCCCATGCATAAACCCTCTTTTTCGATGCATTCGGTAATGCAACGCATTTTTTATAACGGCTCTTATATTTAAAGTTTTTGCTCAAAATTTTTTTTCAAAAATAACATATCTAAAAAGTTTAGATCTTTCTTATTGGTAATACTGAAAAAAAATTTAAAAAATACTCATCGGCACGGCAATAATCTAAAATCCTGTGAGCCGATGACCTTGTTGCAATAACGAACAGAGAACCATATACTGATGATGATGATGATGATGATGATGATGATGATGATGGCGAGAAGAATATACATAGAAGAAAAGCTGAAAACCAGTAGATTGAGAAAAAAGACAATTAGAAGATATAAATATAAGATATAAATTTTAAAAGAGGTCCAGAACAATGCTTTTAACGGCAACGCCTTCCGTAAAATCCTTAAAAATGATTATAAGTACATGCGTGCATTTCTTATTAACTTAAAACCAATGGCAGAAGGGCTTAGAATTTTAAACAATTTGGTTGAGTCTTGTTTTGGACATAATAAAACACATAATAAAAACTTTTAAAATCACTACAGAACACTAGTTGAAGATTATGGAATAACGGTTTCATTGAAAATTTATTTTATCTTAAAACATATAGGTTCTTTTTGTGGAGAAAGAGGGCGTGAATTAGGTTGCTACTTTGAACAAGCTGTTGATCCAATTCATTACGTCTTTGTTAATGAATCTTGGAATAGATTCAAATTTTTGAAAAGTAACAGCTCCTTTTCTGAACATTTAAAAAAAGCTGTTACCATTTTTAACGGAAAAAACCTTGTAAATATTACAAATAGTTCTGAAAATATATTTATGTTTTAACTTTATTTAATCAAAACTTTTTCATGCTAGTGTCACAAAAGTATGTTAAGTTTATTAATAAACAGAATCCTAATAATATAAAGCATTAGTTAAGGTGGTAGTACCCCAAAAAACAGGCTAGAAAATTTTTTTGTCGAAATTTCAGTTTTTACAACTTTTCTTTCTTTAATATATCTTTTTTTACAATAATAAAAAAAAATCAAAATAAAAAAAATCAAAAAAATCAAAATAAAGAAAATAAAGTGCCCTAGCAAGATATTGCAAGAAATATATTAGAGATATATTTCTTGCAATATCTTGAGAAATAAATGTCCAATTTATGTAGTTTTTTGTGTGCTTATGACTAAACTGTTCCTTAAGAACTCTTGTTGGTTTTCGATCTAAAACCATATTTTAGTTATATATACAAAAATTTTAGGTATTTAAGAGGGTTATATTGATTTTATTGCTAATGCAACAGGAAATGTTTTTCTATAACTACTAATAAGTATATCTGAGAAACAAAGAAGCCTTCTTAAAACAACCATGTTAGTTTTTTTAAACATTTGCATGAAAAATGCTCTCGAAAATTCTTAAAATCCTTTTTGCGTGATTCTTGAGCTTCTTTAGAAAGCATTCCAATAGGTAATGAAAATTATTGTACAACTTCATGTTCTTATAATAAAATACAATGTAAACTTTGTGGCATTAATACCATGAATACAGTTCTGCATATATGTTTGCAACATTTATACATTACAGTTGAAAAGCAGTATTTCCATTATTCGATGTACCTGAACCACCCGACTTTAAGGGACATGAATAACAAGTCCAAGTTATTCTTTAATTTGTTTTGTATTGTTTGTTTTTTTAATTTAACAACAATCTTGTCTCTACTGATCTAGCTCAATGTTTCCTAATACCCAGTTTGTATGATATGTGTAGGAGACATTCCATGTAACGAATCCAAGCATGTAATGTTAACAGAAATTACTTTAAACCATCGTCAGGTAGTAAATGCGTCTTAGTAAGAAGGTCAATGTTATTCATTTGAGTAGGCATGGCATCACACACTGAACAATATTGACTTGAATTTGTTACATTAAACAAAGCAGTGGCAACCTTTCTATCCACCATCGTCATATAAATTGACGATGGTGGATGGAAATAAGATGATTAATCGTGATATTATCCATTAAAATAGTAGGCTGCAATTTTTGTTGACACTCTTTAATGTACCTATTAATATAAACATTTGGTTGATTAAATGACATATTGCTACAATTGAAACTATAAATATCTAGAGTGTCGTACCTTTCTTCTTCCTTTATTACTTTGACTGTTTCTTTTTAAAACTAAGTTGTACAGGCCGACAGTACATAGTGGATGATGGTTTTGGATTAATCCAAGCAACATTCTTTTGATGCAGCAGACCATAACTAAAAGGTAACTAGACCATACAGCAGTCGAGCAGCTATATGGTCTAGTTACCTTTGTAGATCAACAGAAGCTGAGTAATCAGTTACACTTATACTGTCTAGCATTTGTAATAACAAAAAAAAAAAGTTTGCAATTCATAACTTGAAAGAGAATAAATTATTTTTAAGTAAAATGTGTAGTATTTATATTTTTTATTTATTGTTTTATATGTATGTTTTATTCTATATTTTATTATGCAATATTTTGAAATCCGAAAATATGGTTGGATTCACATAAATCCGCCACTGAACCCTGAACACACACAATTGGTGCCTTGACTAGTAGGTCGGAGGCTCCTCCCTCCGAAAAAAATAGCTATTAGGGCCCCAAAATCCTTAGAAATTTTTCATTATGTATTACAAAAAAAAAACCTTTAAATTTGCTAAGGGGCCTCAAATTACCAAATAAGCCCCCTAATATTGCTAAACCCCACCCCCCAACTGAGAGTGTAAAGGAGCCTAGCCACGGCTCTGTACACGAAAGAGTTTCGTTCATTGAGCACTAAAATATCAATAATCACAATCGAACATTCGAACTTTAAAATGAACTTTGCATAGATTAATAAATTTAACATTTCTTTGATAACTATTCAAATAGTATTCAGGCTAGACTGTAATACTATTTTAAATTATTTAAAATCTCTTGAATTTTTATGAAATACAAAGTTGTCAAATTAAATGAAGTAAAACTTAACTTATGCACTTTGAAAAATAAATTGCATTATTTAAAATCTTAATATTTTATAATTTAATTAAAAAAGGTGCCGCCATTATAAACTACTTATTAGCAAAAAAATAGCAATGAAGTCCTACTACAAAGAGATTTATGAATAAATTAGACAAATTTTATCGGTGTTTGCTCTGTTTTTGGATTGTTAAAATATAATTAATAAATATATTTTTAATTGTTATGTCAAACGAGCTCACCTTAATTAAACGATCTCATTGCATAGTCATTGCATAGTAAAGATTTTTTTTACAAGTTAATTTTATTTACGGCAGTGATCAAAAATTAAATGTTGTGTCACTTAGTCACCAGTCTCGCTGTGCATTTAAAAGAATCTTCCATAAATTGTGCAGTAATGTGGTTTTAGCAATATATTGCGTTACTAAAATGTTAAAAAAAAAAATTTTTTTGATTCAAATAATGAAATTTTTTGAACAGTCTTTTTAAAATTTAAAATTTAGCGTCGTTTTCTTTTTGAAGACTAAAAATCAATTACAAAATCAAATGTAATTATTTTGGTCCGTGAAATGAATTACAGTATTTCAGCCTTGATAACAGAATTAAATAGTTCTACAAAAAGCTCAAACGATTATAAAAGCTTCTCGCTAACAAGTGCAGTACTTAAAATGATAGCAGTGGGGATTTTAAGTATTATAACAGTGTTTGGAAATTTACTTATCGTTTTAATATATTGCAAAAGTAAACAAATCCGAAGCCGTACTAACATACCTATAGTTTCATTAGCTATCACGGACATGTTTATAGGATTTTATCCAATAAACATAAACATGGTAGAAGTTGCACTGGGATATTGGCCCTTAGGAAAAGTGATGTGTAACATATCATTATTGCTTGATTTTATTTCGGTTCAAACATCAATAAACTACATTGTAATAATCAACTTTGATCGCCATTATTCTATTAAACATCCTTTAAAGCATAGAATGAATAAAACAAGAACAAGAATTATGCTGCAGTTATTTTGTGGGTGGCTATCTGCGGTTGTACTGTGGCTACCTTATATATGTTTTTATCAGTATACGGTGAGGAAAATGAACATACCGGAAACATTATGCTATGAACAGTTCGCTAAAACAAATGATGTGTCCTTTAAAAGATATTTTATTTTTATAACGTCCGTGTTAGGTTATATGTTGCCACTGATAGTGACTCTTGTGGTCTATATAAAAATGTATCTTATAATAAGACGCCAGTCAAATGAAATTTTAAAAATCAACACAACTCCGTCTAACGATAAATCTTTGGAGTGCTATACTTTATCTACTCAATCTAACAAATCGCAAGAATCAAAAAATGAATCGAAAAGAAGATTGTTCGATTTTTTCAGCGTTACTTTATTTTGTTTAAATAGAAAAACATCTCAAAGTTATAGATTGCCAACTATACCGGACACTTTTAAAAAAGAATTTTGTTACACTAGAAAAACTTCACAGAATAATATAAAACTTTCACTTTCAAAACACATGGAAAACAATAGCATTGAGGCAAAAAGAAAATTGCAGCTTTTAATTAGACAAAAAGAAATACTCAAACAAAAAAAAGCACTGTTAATGATTGGGTGTATAGTCTCAGCCTTTGTCATCACTGGGCTTCCTTTTAGTGCTCAATGGTTTTTAGTTTCAATATGTCCTAGCTGTTTTCATAAGTTAGTTTTTGATATTTCTAACTTTATAACTTATCCAAATTCTGCTCTAAATCCATTTCTTTATGCTTTTGTCAATCGAAATTTTCGTAACCATGTGAAGAAGCTGATTTGCAAGCTTTTTTTTCAATCTAAACTTGAAAATAAAAATAAAATGAATGAAGGTACAGTTAGAGAATTTTCTGTTAACAAATATTCATAAAAAAAAAAGAACTTAAAATGTGTAAAATTTATATTAATAAAATATTAAAAATATTAATTTCAAGTTATTCTTCATTATTTAGATATATCGTGAAAGCAACGAGTCAGCAATGCCTCTGGGGTTTAGCAATTTTAGGGGCCTCATTTGGTATATATATATATATATATATATATATATATATATATATATATATATATATATATATATATATATATATATATATATATATATATATATATATATATATATATATATATATATATATATATATATATATATATATATATATATATATATATATATATATATATATATATATATATATATATATGGCATCAAAAAAAGTTTCCCATAAACTGTAGTTTTAAAGAGCGCGTTAATAAACCAGACCAGAAAAAGTTTTAAAAATTAAATTTTTTTTTTAATTGATAGACTGCCTGGCCAAACCAAACCCTCAGTCGATGTAGCAGCACTCTCTTGCGAGTCAGGCTATTTGTCAGTTGTTGTAGCAGCACTCCCTTGCGAGTCAGGCTATTTGTCAGTCGATGTAGCAGCATTCCCTTGCGAGTCAGGCTATTTGTCAGTCGATGTAGAAGCACTCCGTTGCGAGTCAGGCTATTTGTCAGTCGATGTAGCAGCACTCCGTTGCGAGTCAGGCTATAAGATAGTCGATGTAGCAACATTTACGCATGTTTTAAAAATGTTTTTTATTAAATCAATAACAAAAACACCACTAATTAAAAAAAACTTTCTAGTCGTTATAATCGCGGTTTTTTAAAAAATTTTTAAAAAACAATTAAATTTAATGTACTTCCGCATAAATTAATTGTTTTGACATTTCGATGACAATCAAAAACAGCTTAAGAGATGAGGTAATTAAAATTGTAGTCGTAAGAGTCTTTTTTTACATTAAAACGCTCTTTCGACTACACTATATGGGTATATATATATATATATATATATATATATATATATATATATATATATATATATATATATATATATATATATATATATATATATATATATATATATATATATATATATATATATATATATATATATATATATATATATATATATATAAAAAATAAAGAACTTTTATTATATTTCAGCACATACTTTACTAAAGCCAACATATTATATACCAATTAAAAGGCGTGACGTAAACGACGTTTAATAGTAGAAATACTACAATTCATTCCATAGAAACGTCTCATTTGTACGTTTAAATCGACAGCTGTCAAATGGGGATTTTTTTTGCTTAGTATTACACGCAAAACAACGCGTTATCCTGATAACGCGTTGTTTTGCGTGGCCTATTAAATATTAAAAAAAGATATATATATATTTAATAAAAGTTTAAACGTATTTATTGAATTATAACCATATTTTAACGTATTACAAGAAAATGACATTCAAACGTGTATAAAACGTTTAAAAGACGTCTTTTAAACGTTTTATACACGTTTTAGACGTCTTTTGAGTGTGTTTTGAATGTCTTTGACGTCTTTTGAACGCTCAAAAGACATCTTTTTTGGTCTGGTGCCCACTGAGAATTCTACCTTTATCTTTTGTAGATTATAGTTTCTTTTATCTCCAATTAACTCGTATATCATTTTTTTTTTTTCCTCAGTACAACCTGACTGTCAAAAACCACCTTTTATACTAGTATTGATATTACCTGTTGATATATATCGATGAACCAGACGTCGTATCGAAGTCTCATTTCTATGCACGAGTTTTGATACTTCTTTCGCATTTTTCCCTTCGTTAACTACAAGATTAAAGATCAAATTTTTTAACTTCTGTACATTGTCTTCGTGCGTATTCATTGTAATTGTATTAAGTTAAATGTTACAGTGTTCCGTGACGTCAAGTGATTTGTAATTAAAACGCGTTTATATTTGATAATTGTTGTTAATATGTTTGTACAATTTTGTATGTAATTGCTAATGTGTTTATATGGTTAATGTGAAATTGTAAATATGTTTATGTGGGTTGTAATGGTAATATTTGAGGTATATGATTTAGTATAAATTGTGATTATAATTTTGTAAGAGACAGGTTCTCATTGAGTAAAGAAAAGAAAAGGTCTTGACGACAAAGAAAGTTGAGGAAGAGCTCATGTTAAGTGAACTCCTATTACAACTTTGTTGGCATACATTAGTTTGGTGACCTAGTTAACAGTATGTATTGTACTCTCTAACGTCGCACAGTGTATTGCTTCATACAAGCTAGGTGGACAAAAATATTTTGTTTTATAACTTCATTTCTAAGAATGTAGTTAACAATATTTTGGTGTTTTATTGATTAGTTATGCAGTATGGTAACCTGGGGGAGACAAGGGGGCGATTACCCCGCGCGTTTGAACTTAAAGGGGCGTCAAAAAGTCAACTTTACTATAAAAAAATTTTTTTTTTAATTTTCTTGTAAAAAAGGCGATATTTTAATTACTTTTAAGTTTTTAAAAAATTTTGTCTTCAAAAAGATAATTAAGTAATAAAAATAAATACTAAATTTCAACACATAAATAATGTAAAAAAATTTTGCCTAAAATAAAATATACTCACTACAAATATACAAAATATAAAAATATACTCACTTCACTACGTAAAATAAAAAAATACTTTAATGATAATTAATTATTATCGGATGAATCATTGTTATTTTCACTACCCGATGAATCGGACTCTAAATAATCTTCATCCTCACACATAATTCTATTTTCAACAAGCTGTGGTGGTATTATAGGTGGGATAATTAAGTTCAAAACTTCCAACGGTAGTTTACCAGTTTTCTTACTTGACAATTCTCTGTGTGAGTTGATGACAAGATCTGATTTTACTAAAAGCATATTGAGCAAATCTATATTTGTGCAAATACGTGAAGTTTTTCTTGTATGGTGTTCGCGGAATCAACGAAAATCTTTATTGCGGGCTTCTTGAGACTCTTCCGATAGTTGTCCTATTGGAAAAAGACATCTTTTTATAACTTCCGTGCTATGTACAAGTATTTTGTGCACAGTAACAGGAATATATAGCCACAAATACAGATTAATATAAAGAGTTTTGGTTTCAGAATAAAGCTTTTCAAATTCATAATAGTTAATATCATAGCCAGAGGAAAATGTTCTTAATAAAATACTGAAATTTTTAATTTGAGATTCGTTGAGTCTTATAGATGTTGGAACAAGTTGAGAAACTTCTTTTAAAGCTTGGTTAATTTCTGTTGCAGTTAAAAGATTTGTTTCTTTTGAAAAAATAAATTTAATTGGTCGGCAAAAATGCGTGGATAAAGGTCGTGGATTTTGCCAAATAATATTTTGACCGTCACTCAGTCTCAACAGAACAAATGAAAATGCAAACAGAAACTCATCTGTAGCATCAGAGTTTTTAAATCTCTGTTGGTATGTGCTGTGACCTGAGCTTCCATCACATCCCCATTTGCTGATTAGTGTGAATGGCGTAGTAAAAGTAATACTTTTAAGAACATCGCATTGGGCTTCAATTAGGCGATCAGTAGTTTTATCAAGTATAGCTTGCAGGCTAATTTCGGCACGTGTTTCTGTAACAGAAATATCTTCATCTAATGGATAACATAATTTTTTCGACTTGCATAGACTATAATAAGATGGAAATAATATATGCCCTGCTTTTAAAAACCACTTTCTCGTCTGTTTATAAGAATGAATTGTACATTTAGAGTCAATGTAATAAGCTAATGCCTCGTCACGATTTAACTGCCTGCCACCACAAATAAAGTCTTTTGATTTAATTTTTTCTGATGATTCCAGACTTTTTTTTCTTCTGATTAAAGTAGCTTGGTTTCTGTGCCCCAACACACGGCATGCTATTTCAGCAGCTGTCGTCAACTCAGTTGCACTTTGCGATTTTACTAAGTTTTCAACCCTTCGTTTTTTGATTTTAAAGGACGAGTCTTCAAAGTTCTTTTTTGGTCCTCCTTGAATTTCTCTAAATGATGAAAAAGTACATTACTTTAAATTCTACATTTTCCCCCTCTAACGAAATTTTATTTTTGTTTAAAAAGCGGTCCGTCATTATATGTGCTGCACACCATTTTATTGCGAATTTTGAAGTCATACATGAAATTTTTAACTGCAAAGACCTCTCAGAATCTCTAGTCACATCAGTTACATCAGTAACACCAAATCTTTGCAAAATAAAATCCAATAAACGAGAATTTCTTTCTTCTTGATTATGTCTTCGCCATTCTTCAAATAACTCCATTTTTGAAAAAGGGCGTACATGATCTAAATAAAATTTAATAACAAAAAATTGTGGATTGATGTGGTAAAAATTTTTACGTTGTTGTTCACCTAAGGAGCTTAGCTATACACTGTAAATAAATTGGCTTGGATATATGTGGATACAAAAAGTTGTATAAATTAGTCAATTTCTTGATATGACTTTTGTCCACCTAGCTTGTATGAAGCAATACACTGTGCGTCGTGTGCAATCCTGTCTGCTTACTCTATGCTATCTTTCTAACTCGACTACATCTATCTTTTACTCTAACATATCTTCATTCTTCCCAAACTCACCTTACTCTCAGTCCGTAGAGCGGTTATGACGTTCCTTCGGGAGCTCAACTAGTCTTTGCGGACTTCTGGTAAAGTGACCTCTATATAGCAATTAGCCGGAAGAGGTTAAACTAAAATACCAGAAAACATCTTGACTTAATGTTACATTTCTGCGAGAAAACTACATTCATTTTAGAGGGAAAAAACCAGTCAGATTCATGCAAAAAACCACCAGATTAAATTTATGCAAAATTTAATTTATATTATATTTATATTATTTGCATTATATTGATGTATCTTTGTTTTAATTTTTTTCTTTGGATTTCAAAGATTTTAGCGTAATTCTTATATAAGCTATAACTTTATAATATTATATTTTATATACAATTTTCGCTTTTCTCTGGGTTCTTTTGTAATCCATGGTGACGTAAAATCTTAATTTATTTTTTAATATTTTATATTTAGGAAAATAATATAATAAGATTTCAAAAAACGTTTTTAAAAACGAATT
This sequence comes from Hydra vulgaris, assembly GCF_022113875.1. NCBI lineage: Eukaryota > Metazoa > Cnidaria > Hydrozoa > Anthoathecata > Hydridae > Hydra > Hydra vulgaris. The sequence continues at coordinate 16,560,480 of NC_061166.1, forward strand.
ATAGGTTAAATTAGCGTCATTAGAATATGTTTTTAATTAGCGTCATTAGAATGTGTTTACAACGAAGTAAAGAAATTGTTCCTTAAATTAGAATGTGTTAACAACCAAGTAAAGATAATTGTTCCTTAAAAGTAATGCAAATCGCTTCCCTTAAAAACGTTTAACCCTTTAACAGTCCCGTGTATTTTTTAAAACTGTCGCGTTTAGTCCAGCTTTTTTTTTTTTGAAGTGGTCTCTAAATGTCCCGTTTTTTTAAATTCATCGTGTTTTTTTACTTATAAAATAAAAAATGTTTTTTACTATTTTTAACATTATTAAACACTCTAAAATGTTATATATTAAGTTTAAGAATATATAAATCATACTCCATAAACATAAAATTTTAAAATTAGTGAATACACTAATATTCACTTTTTGTATGATAATTGTAAAAAGTAAGGAGATTCAAAAAGTCATCACATTCTACATATTCATATCCTGAAACTTTTTGAATAATGTTCTTGTAACATACCGCACACCACCTTTGAGCATGAATCTTTTATCATCATTTATCAATCAATAATGAAAAGATAGAACTTCATACATTTGATGAATCAGTCCTGAAAAGATTTTATGAATGATCAATAATCATTCATTAAATATATCTTTTCATTATTGATTCATCAAATGTATGAAGTTCTATCTTTTCGTGAGTGAATGTTTACTTTTTAATAATTATTTTTGCACTGAAAGAACATCTTTATTTCTCATATCTAAAATTAAATTGAACACGTTTAGAAGACAATTAACAATTAGAAACAAAAGCTCTCTAATTATCTATTAATAACTTTTGTGACAAGTAGACGTATAATTACTGATGAACAAGATGGAAATATGAAGAGATGCACAAAATTGTAATATTACGGCGCACAGTGACTCAGGACAATCAAAAAACGGCAAAAATTAAATAAAAATTGACATAACTCGTAAATAAATAATGTTATATATTAAAATAATAATTTTTAAGTCAATGATTTCAAATTTGCTCATAATTTTTTTTTTTTTCGCGCAGCTTTGACGCGTAAAATGCGCGCTTACGCGTGTTAAAGATGACTATATGCGTACAAAATTTTTTTTTTTAGCTTTTTTTTTAGCTTTTTTTTTAGCGGTTTTCCTCGATAGCTCTTATGTTTTCTAAAAGATATGCTTGATATTTTTGGATCTGATCAAGGTTAAACACAATGATTCATCATTGTGTTTAACCTTGATATTTTTGCCGTGTGCTTAAGTCTAGAATTTCTTATCTGTTTATTTAAACTCTCTACACCTTTTCAAGATGTAAATGAGAACATGAAAGTTGTAATTAAGAAGTCGTAATATGTAATTAAGAAACACAACATGTAATTGAGAAAACGTTATATGTAATTGAGAAACACAACATGTAAATAAGAAGTCGTAACATGTAATTAAGAAACACAACATGTAATTGAGAAAACGTAAGATATAATTGAGAAATCATAATATGTAATTGAGAAATCGTAACTTGTAATTGAGAACACATAAATTAAAATAGCAAATTCACAGTCTAAGTTTGTAGGTTGTTACAAAAGGTCTTTTTGGACATGAATTTAAGTTATAATCTTAAATTTTGCTTTTGTATGCACAAGTAATAATAATGGAATTGAAAGATCGTTGTGTTATATGCCAATACACTATGACCCGAAAGTCTGTGATTAAGCTAAATCCGTGTCAACATTTATGTCACCAAATTTGTTTACGTCCAGTTCTGGAACAACCAGATTCAAGTTGTCCGAATTGTCGGCATGAAATACACACAACTGAACAAGTTGAAAGGAAACGTTACGTTTTATCTTCTCCAAATGACAGGAGAAGAGTTGTTGAATGTGCGGAGCGATTTGAAGATTGGGTGAATCTCGCTCAAACGCTAGGTATCAAATATAAGACAGCATACAATTGGGTTCGCAGCGGAAATTCAAATTTCATCGGAAAAGGAGGTTTTAAACCGAAAAAGTTGACCGAAGATCAAATCGAAGAAACATTAACATGGATTGAAAATGATTGTCAATTAACATTGGTGGCCATCAAAACAAAGATATTAAGACAATTTAACATAAACGTTAGCACAACAACAATAGCAAATTACCTCGAAGGCAGATTGTTCTCATTAAAAAAAGTGCACAACGAGCCTTCTACAATGAACAGTTATGAAAACAAACAAAAAAGAGCTGAATATGTTAGAAACATCAACGAACATATCACAAATGGTCGTCAGATAGTTTGGTTGGATGAAACAAATTTTAACCTTTTTTGTAGAAAAACGCAAGGACGCGCGAGACAAGGAAAAAGAGCAATTATGAAAGTACCTGCTTCAAAAGGTTTAAACATACACTTGATCGCAGCTATTTCAACTACAAATGATAGAAACTCGCAGGGGATCATTTAAAGCAGATTCCTGTAACGAGTGGATGTTGGCTATGTTTCACCAGTGGGTTACATCCGGGAATCGTTTGGAGGATTTGGTCGTCGTAACAGATAATGCTCCTTGTCACGCTCGTTTGCAAAGGGTGTTTGATAATTCACCAGCTCAGTTGTTACGTTTGGGACCTTACAGTCCAATGTTGAACCCGGTGGAAACGATCTGGTCCAAAATTAAAAGTAACGTTAAAAATGCAATTCGCATTCCACCTGTATAAGGTGACGGGATTGCGGAACAGCGCATGCAGTACTTAGAACGAATTGTAATTGAGGCGAAAAATACTATAATGGGAGGAGATTGTGCACGTGCGGTACAACACACAACCACGCACTATGCAACTATTTTAAATATGGAAGACGTACAAGTTGGTGCTTAAATGATCAATGAAGTGATTTTTAATTATAATTTTTAATTATAATTATAAATTTTTCCCTAAAATGTTTTTAGTGTTTATTATGTTAAATTCATTTTCCCAAAAATTATAAATTTTTCACTAAATTTTTCCCTAAAAAATTAAATTTACGCTACAAATCTTGCGTCATTTTTAAATGCGTCATTTTATACGCTCCACTTTTTTCAAATCTAAAAAAGTGTTTTTCTCGGGGTAGGTACGACATTTTTGCCATACTTATTAGTATACTATAGTATCCTATACACTTTAGTATTCCTACTTTTCATATATGAAAAGCTATTTTTTTCAAATGAAAATGATAATAGCTCTTCATACAAAGTATGAAAAAAGCTTTTTCCGATGCCGAGAAAAAAACCTCTTTTAGTCAATATAAAAGAGGAAGCATTTTCTACATCTTTTTTATATTTAAATATAGGAGAATAATTTATAAATAAAACAATAGTATTGTTCAACAGAATATTTTTTCATCTTTCTCTTTCTTTTCTGTTTCTTGAGCGAGCTCTGTTTCTTGGCGTTGTTGAATAAAATTAAAAATTTCACGTTGAGAAATCCTTTCATACTAGCAGATTACGACTACTAGCTGGTTACCACTTCTAAAAAAAGAGTGAACATAAAAAACAGTCCATTGTTTAAATGTAATACAAAAAAAGCAAACGAAACTTGATTAGCTGAGTGGAGCACATTATACTTACCGACTATTAATTCAAAAAGGGCTGATCCTTTTAATCCACTCATGTTGCCAGCGCGGTCCCTTCTTTTAAATCTCACTAGGTTATATTGGGACAGGAGTTAAACGGTAAACAGTCTAAAAATATATAAAAATGAGTGTGCTAAATAAATTTACAACCATCAAAATGACTGTACAACGATGTATTTTATTATGTAGTACTTAAATCAAGCTAAACATTTGCACCTCTCAAATTTGCTATGAAAGCCAAGTTATTGAAAACAGATATTGATATTTTTCTGTCTTCTATAACATGACTTTTTAATTGAATTTCGCTGAAATTAAGTGTTGTAGACTCATAACAATTTAAAAATCCGTTGTTGACTAAAGACTATTAAAACAAAAAGATAAATCAGCTAACACACCTTGAGAGTTGTTATTCATTTAAACTAGAAAAAAGTATTTGTCAAAGCTCTATTTTAGCCTAAAACATAAGAATCCTTTACTTAACAACATAAAATCATAAAAACTGGCGATATCATTAGCAACACAGATGAAATACACATAAACAAAAATGAAGACTAAAAAGCTGCAATGATGTTTAGATATAAGAAAGTGTATCTTTACAGTATCATTTTCACTTGGTTTTTTGTATCCGCACCAAAAATTTTGCGAACATTTCTAAAGATATATCTGTTGTCATTATGTGTATTTTCATAATTGCTTTATTAATGACAGATAACAGTTAAGACCCCTCAAAAAAAAAATTATTAAAAAAAGTTTTTTAACAAAAAAACAATTTTATCTTGAGAAACAACTAGATAAAAGGATTTAAAAAAATACAAAATAAATTTATTAATTGTCATGGCTACCAAGCAAAATGGCCGACATTTAAAAATATTTAAGTTACCCCGGCCAAGCTATCTCAGTAACTGAAAGCATGTAGGTTATGAATTTTTGGCATATGGTTAATAACATATTGATCTACAAACTGAACTAAAATTATTTAAAAAAACTTAGTACTTGACCTATAATGAAATTTTCAAAATGGCGTACTAAAAATATGATTTTTTTGTCACTTGAAACTTCTATAAATCAAAAACTCTTGATTGCATTAAAAAACTTTTAGTTCCAATTGTACAACCAGATGCAATAAACATTTGGTGAAAATTTCATACAAATTTAACTTACGGTTAATGAGATAGGATGGCCGGGAGGTCAAAAATTTACATTTTGAGAAAAACTCGTTTGAATATTATATTCATAAATTTTCATAATATTTTCTCTCGTATACTCAATTGAAAAACTTTTATCTATATGAACATGAACCAGGGTCATAAAGACAACCTTCTTGATCATTCTCTGCATCATCCTTTTATTTTTTGCATCCATGAATAACTTTTCGTCGCTTTTTAGATGTAATCCGATTTTGATATTCTGCAAAAATTAAGCGCTTTTTGTTCATGGTTGAACAGCCTTGGAGAGTATAAATACCAGGAATCATATTCAACTTTTCAAACAAAAGTATGCTTGCTTTTCTTCCAATATTAAAATTTGAAACAGCATCATAAACTCCTAACTCCAACTGCATTAATGAAACATACTTTGTTTTAGGTATGCGCTGCCATATCATTCCATTAAAACTTTCATTCTGGTTTTGGGTTTTACCATGAAGGCATTTTTTTAAGAGTTCTTCTTGAGATAAATCTATATATATAGGCTTTAGATGACTGACAACTGAGAGTGGAAGACCAGCACCTGGCTTGTAGGTAGATGTTAAATTTAGCTTTATCCTGTTTATAACGACACCAACTATTGATACCATCTGGGCAATGAGCATGCCAATTATTTTCAGCTGATGATGCAACATGAAACAATGTTGCAAGTATAGCCTTTTTCATACCTTCTAAATCATTGGCATTTTGCCTAAAAGCAATTCCATAGTAGTTTTGTAGGCGATCAATTATAGCATTTGTTAATTTGCCTTTGCCTCCAAGTCCTTTTTACATTTTTTTTCAAAATTCGCAATCTGCTACCAACACGTTTCTGTACATGTCCAACACACTCCAACTTACACACTGTTATACCAGGATAAGTATCTTTAATTACATTACATATTTTTTTACTTTACACTGTTTCAAATTTTATCTTGTTATGACTTTTAACAATTTTTACATTGTTACATCCTGTTATAACACATTTATTGTACATTACAATTACAGGATGTAACAATTTGGTATTTCTTGAAACGGGAAATACCAAAGTTGTTCAATTAAGCTTTTTCAAACATGTTGTACTTATCGAATAATAAATCGTTCTTTAAAATTGTCAATAAATATTTTAACAATTTTTTAAATAGTATATAATGACAAAAGCTCATTTTTTTAAAATTATATTTAATATTTATGATTTAAAAACTATATTAGAACAAGTTCTACAAGCAAGAAACTTAACTTTAAGTTTGCCGCCAATTTCATTTGCTTTGATATAATAAAGTTCTTAGCAAAATGGCGGAAAACAAGGTTTTTATATAATCATCAACATTTGTTTTTCTTTAATAACTTCCAATACCGCAGGAGACCGCAGTAATCCTTTTACTAGAATCCTTTTAAGTAGAAATGTTAATTAACTGGAAAATATATACATATTTGTGGAACTCGGTGGAACATTTTTTTAGCTGATATATAAACAAAAAAAATACAATTATTTTCTACTTTTTTTTAGAGAAGTCTTTAAATTTAAACGAAAAAATCAGACTTTTTTTTTTCTTTTTAGTATATTTGAAATATATAGAGTCAAAATATTATTTTAAAAATAAATATACACTTTTATTTAAATTTCAAGTTCTCTAATTTAGTTGAATAAAAACCTCACATTTTTCAGATTTCTTTAAAAATAATATCAAATTTTTTCACTTCTTTTACCTATAAAATACAAAATAAAAGATTTTTGAAAAAATTATTTTTACTTTTGAAATAAAAAAATCATTTTCTTTTAATATTATCTAATAAAGGGCACTTAATTTATAAAAAAGTGGTGAGGGGTTTATTGCCATTTTTGTTGTTGTTTTGAGTCACTTAGGACAATTAGAAACCACTTTTAGTTGGCGTAATATTATGGCATGGGTTAATTTTTTAAATCTTGATATAATTCGCTTCCGTAAAAAAAATTTAATGAAAGGTTTATTTTTATGTAGAATTTTTATGATGTCTGTGTTTATGGAGAAAAGTGATCAGAGACTTATAATAATATCTTTTTTAAAAGATAAAAAACATCAGTTGTGATTATATTGTCTAACATAGAAGCTGATTTTAATGATATTCTGGTAGGCATATTTACTAACGGTATAACTCCAATTTCAAAAATGTCATTTTAAAATTTTTTAATGTTACTGTTAGTGTGGAATTCAAAACAATTTAAATTAAAATCGCCAATTATGTAGTTTAAATTCTTTTTGCGGAAATTTTTAAAAATTATACCATATTGTAAAAATGCATTGAAATACTTTCTTACGCCATTTGGTGGGCGATAACAACAACTTAAAATTATGTCTTTAGTTAAAATTTCAATACTTAAATTATCGCCATCATAAATACTCAAGTCTGTCCTGTTAATAAACCGCAAACAATTCATTCACACAAGAAAAAACACCACCACCTTGCTTTTTATTTCTGCGCGAAAGTGAAATTAAATTGTTACCAGATTTGAATTTTTAACATCATGTTTATAACATCTGCACCATGTCTCTGTAATACATATTGTGTTAAAAATATTTGAAGTTTTTTCTGTATTGCTGTGAAAATTATTTTCTGTATTGCTGTGAAAATGATCTTAAGTTTTTTATAATGAATAACATTTAGAGAATCCCATTTAAGAAAATCTTTCAATTCATCTTAGTATAATTGCTAAATTTAATATTCAACGTCGTATCACTTTCGGTTTTAAAATAGTTTTAATTAGTTACTAAGCTTTTCTGAATTTGAAAAAGCGCTTTCTCAAAATGCTGGAAAAGAAATAAGAACAGTTTATAATACTAAAACGAATGATACAAAAACTATTGAAGAAAATGAAAATAAATTAAAAATTAAACCAAACAGAATAAGTTAAACCATTACAAATATTGATAAAGAAACCTCAGAGAATGAAAATAATAAACATATTGAGGACATCGATATAAATATTAGCAGAGCAGAAAAAGAAAATAGTCCAATTATATTGGAAATAAAGATAAAACGGATAGAGATAAAGAACACATTCTTTCAAATACACAAAAAAAAAGATTAGAGAAATTCATAATACTACCTTTGTAAGTCCAAAATTCTATAATCTTGCTAACAATACAAAGGGTCTAGATTGGCAACTCCTAAGACAAAGTAAAAGACCAAGACGTATAAAGACCATAGGCACTTTGACTAACAACATAGAATATAATAGGTCAATGAGTATGTTAAAAGTTATGACATAATCAACATTGTAGAAACTAAAAAAGACTCTAATGTTACTACAACTGCAATAGATATTCCAGAATATGTAACTATTGGAAAAGACAGAACATGTAATGGTGAAGAACTTATTAATTATGCTAAGCAATCAATCAAATTAAAAAAAAATGAAAAATTTGATGACAAGTGTCTTATGTTGAATATTGAATTTATAATTTATAATATTGAATTTATAGTTTATAATATTAGAACTGATCATGTCGAAGCGCTCAAGACCAATTATCTTGCTATGTGTCAACCACGTTCCTCAAGCGAAAAAGGAATGATAGCTAAATTTAAATAAATTAATAAAAAAAAATCTCCAATAAAAACCATCTAATTGTAATGGTTGATCTTAATGCAAATCTCATTAAAGCAATGTAAATCCAGGTATAATCACTATTATGTTCACTTAACTTGGCTGGAGTGAGAAATCAGAATATTAAAGCTATCAGAATATCAAGTACCTGTTCCACATGCCTTGATATAATTGCCATAGATCATAATCTAGTATGTCTTAAGTACAAAGTAAACAACAATTCTACCAGTGATCATTTTCTTGTATCAGCATTAATAAAAACAGATCCAATCATAAATTAACTGAAATCTTAAAGATCATTTAAAAATGTAAACTTTGAAGATCTCAGCAAAATCTCATAAAAGAGTTAAATTAATTAAATTTGAGCCATTAATGACAACAAACGAACTAGTAAGTACTCGGTAAAATGCAATCAGAATAATAATAGATGAAATTGATCCAATTAAAAATTTTCCATTTCAAACAACTAGACTTTAATGGATTGACAAAAAAATAAAAGTTATAATAAAAATAAGAGATTATTCAGCTAAAAAAAGGGGAAAACATATAGAGTTTACAGATGAAAAAGAAAAAAAAACTTAAGGATGTTAAAAAACAGATCAGAAGCCTTATAAGGAAGTTTGAAATAGACAAAGGAAAAGAGGCATTCTAAGGCAAAAACCCTAAAGATGATTGGAAGTATATTAAGAAAATGTGTTTTAATACTAAAGATAAAAATCAAACCCTTGATAAAAATACAATCAATTTTTATTTCAATTCAACATTCTAAACTACCACCCAGCTTCAGTAGTTCAATGCAAAGATAGAACCTCACTTGTATGGCGAAACAGGTGTGACCAAATCAACAGCTTTTAGTTTTAAGTTAGTGAAAATAGAAACCGTATTGAACGTACTTAACCAAATAAAAAACAATTCATCGGCTAGACATGATGGACTCTCAGCTAATATAATAGAACTATTGGCCAATTCTCTAGCAACAAGTCTAACCATCATTCTAAACAAATCTATAGATGAGGGTGTACTTCCTGAGGGTGTACTTCCTGAGGGTGTACTTCCTGAGGGTGTACTTCCTAAAATCTGGAAAAAAGCTAATACTACAACAATAGGGAAAGGAAAAGGTAGAAAATCTAATCCGAAGAATTATCGCCTTATCTCTGTTTTACCATTAGTTTCAAGATTTTATCAAAAAATAATATGCAAACAACTACCCGAATATAGTGAAGTTAAAAATTAATACCCATCTAGCAATTTGGATTCCGGAAGAATTCCAACTGTAAAACTGCTAATAACAGTAATTAACTCCTGGTATAGCTCGTTAAATTAAGGAAAACTTGTAGTAACCCTATTAATAGACTTGGCAAAAACATTTGATAGTGTTTCTATCTACTAAATGAACTGATAACAAGAGGCGTACCTCAAGGTGGCCTTACCCCAGAACTATTCAAAATCTGCATAAGAGATCTTCCACAATCATTAACAACTGAACCTTATTTATTTGCAGACGATATTACCCTATCTGCTGTAGACAGCTCACTGCAAGTTGTCACTGAGAAACTAACCAAAGCTTTTGGAGATACAAAAAAGTTCTGTGTTGATTATGGTTTCACTATTAACTCCAGTAAAACGCAACTGATAGTGTTTAAATCACCAAGAAAAAAACTTCCAGATAACTTACACATTAAAATTGGAAACATTGAGATTCAACCAGTAACTCATGTTAAGCTATTTGGGGTCACTATAGATCAGCATCTCCAATTATAAGAAGAAATTGATACAACCATTAAAAAATGTCATTCTAGTATGGAAATATTAGCAAAAGCATCTGTCTGGTTTCCAAGGAAACGTTTATATATAGCGTATAAAGGACTTAGAAGGAGTCAATTATAATATGCCAGCATGTTATACCTTGGTTAATCCAAAACGCAACTAAAAAGGTTTGACGTAACTACAAAAGCAGTACCCGAATTATCTGTCATAAATCTAGGAACACTCATTTGGCTCCCCTCTTAAACAAACTAAAGTTGTACACCTTGGGGGAGAGAAGAAATGTTCATGCAACAAGAATAGTCAAGTTGGCGTTGTCGGTAGTATGTCATACATCGATGTTTAAAATGAACGGTGATTCAAACCTTATTGTGAAAAAAGCGGCAAACCAACAAGTAAGTTAAGGCTTCGATACTATAGGAGTCAACATATTTAATAAAGTTGGCTCCTAATATATCCATAGTGTTATGTCATTGGCATATACTACTCAAGCAAGAGTAAAATTTTGTTAGTTTTCTTTTATTTTCGGTTTCTCTTCCAGAGAAACCAGAAATAATATATATATATATATATATATATATATATATATATATATATATATATATATATATATATATATATATATATATATATATATATATATATATATATATATGTATATATATATATATATATATATATATATATATATATATATATATATATATATATATATATATATATATATATATATATATATATATATATGTGCATATACATTTTTTTCTCCTTGTGGTATACGGTGTACTTGGTATGTACTTGAACTCTACAAATTTTAAGTTTCAGATCTATTATAGTTATCAGATCAATATTGAAGTGATTGGGAAAAGAAAAGACCTGAGCCCTAGATAAAAAAGACAAACCTGTGTTTTGTTAAAGAATAGTAGCCTTAAACGAAAAAATAATAAAATTGAAGATTTAAACACAAACAGTTAAAACAGTAAATTTAAAATTGATAACAAGCTAGATTCAAGTCTTTGCAGTATTACCAGAATTCCTGTTAAGCATTTGGTAAAAATTTAGGATGTTGAGTAAATAAATACACAAGCTTGCAAAAATTTGTTTAACAACAACAAGATAACTGTTTTCCTTTAAAAATCAGTGAATAATCAGTTGTTGGAGCAGAAACTGAAGGCATACAAGGAAAAAGCTAAGACTCACGAACAAAATGAAACATGCCAGGCATAGATGAGCTGTTGAGCATAAAAGTTGGACGCAAGGAGATTGATCTAAGGTAATTATTAATTTAGCTTTCTGTTAAATAATAGCTTAGCTGGAAGAAGAACGAAACCGAAAATGGATTTAAATCTTGTATTTAAATCAGTCTCTGTAGTATAATTATTCCAGTAGCAAGTCAAAATGGCGCTTTTGCAAAAAAAAAAAAAAAAAAAAAATTGAAATGTAATCAGTATTTGAACTCTTTGAGAGCTTTGAGAGTTGTAATCGAAATGGATTAATAAAATAAAAGTTTGTTGGATAAGTTTTTAACAACTATTCGATCATTCAAGAAATTAAAACAAAAATCACTATTAAGATGAAGTAATTGTTTCTTGCGTACTTCAATTATAGATATAAATATCAAAGTTTAAGACAATCTCTACTACCTATTTGAACCTTATTTTTTGCTTGCCTGTTCAGCTATAAGTTAGTTACATTCTTTAAGATTGTTCTTTCGGCCAGGAACTTATTAAATCCCTCCAGGATTTTATTTTGTGTTGGAGTATTTTTGCTGGATTTAAAAGCAAATTGCTTAATTTTAAATATAAAATACATGGCAAAAATATTACCAATTCTTATCTCGACATTTATTAATTAAATTTCTAATCTAGAAATTTATTATTAGCCGTTCAAAAAGCATAACAAAAAAATATCAACAAACTGACTTAAAATATTGTTTACGAATTTTTTAAATTTCCATTTTTTTATTAGCAATGCATTTTTTTTAATTAGCAATTGCTTATGACGTTTTTAAACAATATCATTGGATAACTATTGTTAAAAGTGGAATGTGATTGGTTAACTTTAAATTATGGTAGTTTCGCGGTGTTTAATTGAAAATTGTGACTGTTCTTTGAGAAAAGAACATATTTTAACTTCGTTCTCCCTCCAGCTACGACGCTATTATAACTCCTTGGTTAAATCTCTGATAGTTTTGATTTCTTGTAGGTGCTAATTTGTTGATTATAACTATTAATGTAATATTTGTACAATAATTTCTTTGAAACTTATCAGACATTGTTTTTGTTCAGGTTTTATTCTCAGATGAGTCAACAATTGCTGTATTGGAGTATAGAGTCCAGACAGTCAGAAGAAGGCCTGGAGAGGAGTTTAAGCGTCTAAAGTTTTAAGTGTCTAAAGAAAACAATAAAGTTCCCTTTTAAGATTATGGTATGCATGGCTTTTTCATGCAATGTAAAATCGGGCATTACGTCACGAGTTTAGCACAAAAAAAAATTTCGCTTAAAAAGTATAAAGTTCACAAACTTTAAAATAATGCGATTTTTTTTCTTTAAACGGTTTCATTTTTAAATAAAAAATTTATAAAAGATCTATCTTTCCTTGTTAAATAAATATTTGCAATAAGTAGAATAAAATTAAATACTGGCACCAAATTATTAAAAATTCAATTCTTTATACAAATGAAAATCAAAATATTATTTTTTGTACCTCCAGCTATGTTATGAAATAATAATATATATTGGTATTCAAACTTGGCTGGTTTAGCAACAAATTTTTATTTCTTTATGCGTAAGTTTTTGTATACATTTTAAAACAATCACGTGATAAGGTCACGTGATTGTTTTAAAATGTATATATATATGTATCATATTTTACGACTTTACATTTAACAATTAAAACTCAGTCAGATTACATTGCCGACAACACGGGTTTAGAAGTGGATGGACACAATCATCTATTTCTAAATAAGTTCTCTATATCTAAAATTTTCTCTAAAAAAAGAAAAAAAAAGTTCTTAAAGAAAAAAAGTGGTGGGGCACATTCTTTCCTCCCCCCCCCCTGGCGTCGTTAGCGTTAGATTATGAAGAGTATTTTCGTTATGGAAATAAAACTAGTATCAATTGCATGTACAAAGATTTTTTACTACTTCAGAACATATAGCAGTATTTTTTTTTTCAGAAATTTTTTTTTGTGCTAAACTCGTGACGTAATGCCCGATTTTACATTGCGTGAAAAAGCCATGCATACCATGATCTTAAAACTTTATTGTTTTCTTTAGACACTCTGGCTTAAACTCCTCTCCAGGCCTTCTTTTGGTATGCATTTCCCAATTCGTATAAAAACTGCATATAATCACGCCATTTGGTATTTTTAACTTTTATATTTACATCACTTTGTAGGAAGTCAGTTGTATAGTTGTTACTGATTTCTTGCACAAAATCGTATGGTAAATTAGGTGTTGTTGTTTTTCCATCAAGAATTCGGTCCATTGAATGCTTTAAGACTGAATCCAACACATGATTTGACATCCTATACCTCATGAGTTATAGCAATGCTTTTTTTTTAAATTTCTGTTGGATCATTACAATATTGACACTTGTGATATCACTTAATATAACTTTAATGCTTTCTCATAATTGATATTGGTCTAATACCTCAGTTATTCCATTAAAATTTGTTAATGTTTTCCCATAACTAAAAGTCAAAGCAGCTAAGTGAACTGCACGGTTCTGATTTTTTTTAAATAGCAATTTGCATTTCTTGGTTGTTAAGTTTCTTACAATCAAAGTGCAAAGCCTAATTGTCATTCTTAAAGTTTTTTTATAATTCAGCTGCATTTTCTGTGATTCTCTGACAGATGCCAAATAAATGGCAGGTTGAGTTGATGTAGGGATATTAATATTGTGGTCTGATAGTTGTTTGCAAACTTTTGTGGACTTAGAGAAACATAGATTAGTCTGTTTTACTAGTAAAAGTGCAGTTTATGTAGTGGAATATGGTTTAGTTTTTCTTGCTTAAGCAGGAGGCTCAACAGTATAATCACAGTCTTTAGTATAATTGTTAGAAGTTTCTGAAGATGTTGATAGATTGGATGCAACATTTTTGCTCAACAAAGAAAGATTACTACTTGTGGAACTTTTGGTCCTAACTTTTGATGGATGCATTTTTACTTGTACTGATGTTGCATAACCAACATCTTTATGTGATACCATCTGCATTTAATAAAATTGTTTATTTTGATTGGGCAACCAGATGCCATGTGTTTTAGTGATATCAAACATTTTTTCAAATTTAACTTGAGCAAATTAATATTGTACTTTAAAAATTTATCATATTTATTAATTAATACTTCAATCTTCCTCACTATTGGCTAGTTTACTGTTATGAAAGGAAAATTTAAGTTTTTCCACAATTTTTTTAATTCCAATAACTGTTATTTCTTTAGGCATTCTAGTTAAGCCATCAAGTGGATCAGTGACTGTTGCTAGAAGTTTCCTTTTTGTTACACTCTTTTGGTATGCTGTCAGGTTTTTTTTTACCAAGTAACAGACTTTTTTCAACATCTTTCTTGGTCTACTTATACGACATTTTTAAGAAAAAATAATAAATATCTCAGTGCTAATGAGTGTATGTGAAAATATATTTGATTTAATGCAAACTTTTTGGTGGTAAAACAGAAAAATATGTGATAGATAATTTAATGTAAACAAAATTTATAAGACGGAATGAAAGTAAATTAGCCATTTATTTCATCTATAAATTATTTAGTAATTAATTTGACCAAACAAAGTTCACAACAGGTGAACTACATACTGGTTTTGGTACACCGCTTGTATAGAAATATTTGAATCTTTGTCCTGTGGCTGGTTTTTGTCAAGGCAAAATAAAACAATGCTGTTTATAATATATTCGCACCATTTCTCATCAGGTAGAGTAACGGCCATTTTAAAATTGAAAAAAAAGTGAAAATTTTATATCCATATTTTGTATTGTAATCTAGATTCTTTGTTAAATTAAAAATAATTGATTTTATTAAATATATTTTAACATCAATATATAGTTTTATATTTTTGATAAACATCTAAGTTCATTTCATAATCAGTTTGTATTTTTTTTTTGTCCTACCAATTTAATTTAATTTAATTTAATTTAACAAGTTTTTTTCCCAGAAAAATATGTACAAGGTAAATTTACAATGAATATATTACTGGTAGGACTTCCAGAAGATCACATGATCTTATCATGAAGCCCTTTACAATCTATATAACGAATTAAAAGGTAGAAAATTTACAAATATTAAAAATTACATAAGCGTTAGAATATTCTTCAAATGTTAAGCAAGTTTTAACATAATATTTTATAATATGGATATATAACATTCTCAATATTGAACAATATTATAATATAAAGTATTCAGCATATATTGTTTAAATAATATTCATCACACAGTCGACAAAAATATCAAATAACTTAAAATACTAAAAATAAATAAATATATTTTGTGTTGAAAAGATTATTTCTTTTGTTTTCTTTTTAAAGGAGGAATAAGACCATTTCAAAGAAAAATCAAAGTTAGGTAAAACTATTTTATTCCAAAGAAATGGACCGCGATAAGAAATACAAAACTGGTCAATTTTTGTTTTGCTAAACGGCTCTTGAATATTTTTACTATCACGAAGTTCATATTTGTTTTTTGGTTTCAAATTATAGAGATTTATAAATACACTTGGAGATAAATTTTCTTTACATTTAAACATAAAACATAAAATATTAAAAATATTTAGTTCGTATATATTTAAAGCTTTCATTTCTATAAGAAGTGGTGTTGAGCTTGAAAAACGATTTCCAAAATTAATTATGTGAGCTGCGTGTTTCTGATGCCGATAGAGAGATTTAAGTTTGGTTTTGTGAGCGCTTCCCCATATAATATTGGCATAGTTTATATGGCAATGAATAAATGAATAATATAGTTGAGTTAGTTGCTTTTTATTTAGTATATATCGAGCTTTTTATAGAACTCCAATGTTTTTAGCAACTTTCATTGAAATACTATCAATTTGCTGACTCCAAGATAAGTTTTCATCTATTATGACTCCTAAAAATTTTGTAAATTTTTCTCTTTTTATGATTGTATTGTCAATGAATAGGTCAGGTAAAATGTTTTGGATTCTCTTTTTTTTAGAGGTTGGGTGAAAAAGTATAAACTTTGTTTTATCCGTATTCAAGGACAATTTATTTTTTCTAAACCAATATGATATTCTTTTTAATTCATTATTCATATTATTAAAAAGTATTTCTATGTTTTCGTGCGACTGAAATAAATTTGTATCATCTGCAAAATTTACGGTCGTTACCCAGCCAGCATTGTGGTACGGGTACCATGCGGGACCCGTATGGGTCATCAACTGGGCCCCATATGGGTAGCCCTCCGGGGTCCCGCTGGTTTTTGGCCGCGGTTTCCATCCGGGGCCCATATTGGTTTGCCCGCCGGGAAACCCGTGTGGGTCCCATTAAGATCCCGCATTTTTAAACCATAAGGGTCCCGTATAGATTTACAACTGGGACCCATATGGGAAAGCCCTCCGGGATCTCGCCGGATTTTGGCCGCGGTTTCTATACGGGGCCCATATGGGTTTAATAAATATAAGAGAATTCATATTATATGCTTATTTATTTCAAACAAAAAGCACATTAAAATTACATTTTTATTCTTTAATCGTGAATCGTATCGTAATCATGAATTAAAATCTTTGTGAAAACCACTTCTTTAAGCACTTTTTTCTTCATACAATATCTTTTTCAATAAGACCTGTGAAAAAATAAAAATTAAACTGCTTTGAGTTGAATTTTACAAGCAACCCATCGTTTATATTTTAAATCAACATCTTCTTTTAAATTGCATATTTTAAAATTTTTTTCAGATTTAAAAAAAAAAGTATTTTCTCACAATATTAAAATTGTGTTTAATAATTAAAGGGAGTATACTCACTAACCATTAAGTCAAAAAATTCTATACAAGAGTCATTCATTAATTCTAATAAACAAGACTACTTATCATTATTATTACTATTATATTTACTAACCTGCCATTAAAGGAGTTTATTTAATTGGAGTCATTAACTAAAATTGGAGACGTTCTGTAGTCAACTCACACCACTAGACAAATATTGCCAACAGCCAATGTGAACCTATTGCAAATAATCAGAAATATTCTTAAATAAAAAATGCAAAATACCTTAATAACATAAGAAAATGATAACTGACATTTTCTAAAGAAAATTAAAAAAATGACACAAAATAAAAATGGAGTTAAACTTGTTATACTAATTATTATAACTTAATTAAAATAAATTAGGATAAATTAGGATGTATAACTAAGATAAATAAATAATATAAATATAATAACTAATGTAAATAAATAAAAAGCGCAGATATGTAATAAATTGAGATTTCTTAGACTTTTTCTTTAGTTACTTATAAATAAATTAGCATAGCGTATATATATATATTTTTAAATTTATTTGTTTACATATATAATTAGATATACAACATATGTTAAAAAAAAGATTAAAAAATAATCACTTGACTTTCTAGAAAATTTTATTATAATATAAATGCATAATATAATATAAAGAGGTTATAAGTTTTAGAAAATAAAAAGTATTTATAATTCACAAATGTAGTTGACGCATAACAATAAAGCCACTTTTGTATGGTATTTGTAAATACTTAATATTGATGTCTGATAGTGGGTAAATTTTATTAATACCAGTCATTTTGCTTGCATAAAATATCGACAAATTATTGGAAGAAAGTGGATCTGTGAAAAATGATTCAAGAGCTGCAAATTCTTCAAACATAACCAATCCATCACAAGATTCGCCTGTTTTTATTTGTATAATATTTCTAACTAAACCAATTTTTTTTGCAACTTCAAAGCAGTTATTTCCATCAGTAGCAGAAACAAAACACTTAAAACCTTGGTAATTTTTAAACTGCAAACAATGTCTCAATGCAATGGTTATTGGTCCATCAACATGCTGGATGCTAAATTTCAGCTGATGAATATGATGTCTATCTTCCTTCAAACAGCCCTCGAAAATTCTCCTAACAATTTGTGAACATGGTTGTTGTGGCCTATGAACAAGCTTTTTTAATTGACCCAGATAATTTTCATATTTGAATGAGGAGCACTTATCCAAAACTCCAAAGTTAACTGCATCATCTGCTAGATGTATCAAAGAATGGACATTATAAACTAACTGATCTTTACCATAAAGTTTACCAAACGACTGCACAAAATAAGTAAGTAACTGACGAGCTAAACCAATATAGTTTTTCAACAAAATAGGACATAATAAAATACGAATTGCAACTGAAAGATCTAAAAAGTTTGAATAAAATTTTGGCTCAAGTAATCCCTTTAAAACAACTGGTCCAGTATATATTAGAAAAAGTCTAAGTTCAGTGGCTTTCCAATGCCGAAAATCTGATAAAGACCTTGGTTTCCTAGAAAATTCCTTTGGAATATAACAACGTATCTGGAAAAATCTATCAGATAAAATATTTACAGTATTTTGCGACAACTTACATGATCTGGGACCATTTAACCATAAGTTGATGATTCTTCGCACAACCCCTAGACATACTAGGTGCATGTAATCTAAAGGAAATTTTGATACCATGTCAAAACCCAACTCAATTAAAGGAGACACACCAATATGATGTTCCAAACTATTTTGATAACGAAAATCTGAATCAGTCCTTAAAGTTGCTGATGTATGCGGAAGGATTATTTTGCCACACCACTCTCCTTTTTGAACACAACGCTCACAACAATTATAACCATTGTGACCCTTTATACATTTCACAAATGCTCTTGCTGGTGCATCACATATAATTGCAGCAAGCTTTACATCATACTTTACATTTTCATGGGTAAAACCATTTTCAGTAAGAGCTTTAATCTCAACCAAAAAATCTTCTAGATATTCATGAATAGAATTTGGTTTTTTGTCACCACAATAAATTGCTATTGGAAATACTATTGCTCCAGCTTCAATAAGAGTACCTAAAATTGGCCAAAGAGAAGTACTGGAACTGGTGAATATAGGTATACCATCAATGTTAATGTGAATGGTAAGTTGGTTGTTGTTTGATTCTATTGAATTGTTTTTAAACATTATTAAAAGCCAATACTGCATGCTGAAATAGTAATACTCTCCGCCCGCGACAATTTTTGTATCTTTATTTTGGGGGGTGTGAAGAAGTGTTCTTGAATCTTTAGGCAAACTTAACCCATATTCTCTTAATAAAGGTAACAAACTGTTCAAAGCAGCATGTGTTATATTGAAGCTTAATGCCCAATTAGCAAGTTTATGAGGCAATTTTTCGCTGTCATTACTTTCATCACTCTTATAATCATCAGAAATAAATGACTCAGGAGACCATTCATTACTATCATCTGTAAGTAATTCAATAGTGTTTTTGTTATTTTCTATTTCGCTAATTTCAGTCTCCATAACAGCTAAACTATTATCAGAATAATTAGAATTAGTTAAAAATTCGTTAGGTTCCAAATTACTGTCAACTTGTTCTCTTATTCCATGTAAATATGAAGAATCAAAAAACATATTGCTACTATATGGATAAACATCCTGATTCTGTATATTTAAAGTTGAAGATTCTTGAAAAAGTTTTGATACCACTTCAGCTATTTTTCTACGTTTAGATCTTTCAGAAGTCATTCTAGTAAATTAAAATAAACTATAAACAAACTTCTAACAAATATCAACTATAACTTATTATAACAAATTTAACAGCAATATATATATATATATATATATATATATATATATATATATATATATATATATATATATATATATATATATATATATATATATATATATATATATATATATATATATATATATATATATATAAGTATACATATATATATATAAGTATATATATAATTGAGTGAGTCCCTAATATCATTGAAAAAAAAATTTCAACCTGGAACTTATAAATAAGCAAAATTAAATAAAAATTTCAAAAAAATAATTTCTTATTTGAAAAAATATTTAAAGAATTATTATCAAAAAACTTTTTATAACTTTTTTGAAAACCATAGGTTTTATATGTATGTATATATGATAAAAAAAATTCAGAAACTTAAAAACAACACTGAAAAAAGAAACTCTTTTTTTATACAATAACTAAAATATTTAATAAAAAAACTACTATAAAATATAACATATTCGTTTAAGATAGGATTAAGAATTATTTAAAAACTTTCTTCCAAATGATTAACGACATCTAAGCGCCGTCTTCGACCTATACCTCTGTCACGAGCATTACCAAACCATTTTGAAAGAGCCTCCTCAAGCTGTTTTTTTGTACACTCTTTTGTAGATGTATTCATTTTTATGGAAGCTGTTGTAAAAAAATATTTTCAAATTTTTATTTGAATTAAAATAAAATATGTAAATTCAAATGTAAAATAAAATATGTTAATTCAAAAATACTAAATTCTAGCATACTATAAAGAATGTTGTACAAAATGGTTTTAATAAATCCACGCTTATTTTTTTGGCCGGTCAAATTTAGCTGTCTGGCCAATACATTTCCAATAAGATAAGTCATATTTCGATTAACAAATTCTGAAATATCTTGCCCACCATTTTCAAAAAGAATATGAACCTATAATAAGATTGAATATTGCAAAATTAAACTAAATGAAAATTTATTATTACTAAATAATAAAGTACATAATTTTGATAAAGTATATGAAAATTTATACAAAATAGGTCTGATTAAACAATTACCAAAATTCCTTTGAGTAGTAACATTAGCTAATATTTCAAGAGCCTTATCCAGTAGTTCCATTGTTGTTACAGGAAATGTTAAACCTTCTGGTAGCTCCACTGATGCTATGTCTCTTTCTATGTTAAACCGTTGCAATAAATTCTGAATCATCTTAGAGTGAAATTTTTGTGTTTCTTTAATTTGTTCTAACCCTCTCAAAATAGTTTTGCATACTCCTATAAATGCTTACTGCTAAAGAATCTAATTGCTAATCAACATTAAATCATAACATATAAACACCTTTTTTTTTAGGGTCTTCTATTTCTATAACATATATAAGTATAATATTACCACTGCGAACAATGGATACGTACCTGAATTTTCTGCTGCAGCAAAAGGTACTATTGTTGAAGAATTAGGCATTCTTTGATAAGTTTCAGACAAATTGAATGAAAAATCTGCAATATATGTATGAATGGTATATATATATATATATATATATATATATATATATATATATATATAT
Organism: Hydra vulgaris; assembly: GCF_022113875.1. Lineage (NCBI taxonomy): Eukaryota > Metazoa > Cnidaria > Hydrozoa > Anthoathecata > Hydridae > Hydra > Hydra vulgaris. The sequence goes on from NC_061166.1 coordinate 16,581,934, forward strand.
ATATATATATATATATATATATATATATATATATATATATATATATGTGTGTGTGTGTGTGTGTGTACCCATTAATTATTGTCTCTATAAAGATATATTTAATAAATATAATACACATTGACTATAAATATAATACACATTGACTAACTTATAAAATATTAAATATAATAATAAAAAAAAATAATAAAAATAAAATTTAAAAAATACCATTTTATAGCAAAATATTTAATTTAAATATTACAAATAAAAATAGAATGGAAATAAAAATATTAAAAAATAAATTAAAAAATGATCATATTTAAATTTAAATGTTACAAGACTGAAATTTAAAATTATACAATTATTAACGACATTGCGCACTTAGCATAGCTTAGTGCATTGCTCATAAGATATAATATATATATATATATATATATATATATATATATATATATATATATATATATATATATATATATATATATATATATATATATATATATATGTATACCTGTTAAAGATGAATTTTTATTGAAATCAACATTATCTGAAGTGTTAGAACATCGAGGAACTATAAAAAACAGTTAAAAATGTTGCTATTCCTAAGATACTACCTTACTACTGCAACAAGAAAATAAGAACTGAAATATATACTTAAAGGAACATCTGGCTTGATAAAAGCTTGTTCTGGGGATTTATTAAGGTCTTCAAAACTTTTATTGACCTTCATATGTCTAAAAATGTTAAATTTATTAATGATATACAAAAGATTATAATTATCGCTCTAAAGCATTATTATGTAGACTAGATAGACTTAGAATCTGTTAAAAGTTTTGTTTTTTTAGTAAAAATTTTAATTTTTTAACCCTTTTGTTGACTCTGTTTTCTTTTTCTTTATTGATTTACTAAGTTCTTCTTTTAAAAAAATAGATTCAATTTCCTTTTCTAAAAAGCAAAAATGCTTACGCTTTTATGCTACACATATTTTATTTAAAACAAGTCCTGTATATCTATATATAAACAAACTTTATTTTAAGTAATATTTTACTAACTTTTTTCAAATAACTTTACTTGAGAATCTTCTTCACAAGACTGGCTAATTATAGAATACAAGCATTATTATTTTTAATTGTATTAAGATTATTTTATTATAATCATATAAGGTTACAAAAGAATGTAAATATCTTCCATCTATCGAAATGAAATTGTTGAACTTTATAGACCTTTTTCGATTTTTTAGATATAGTTCATCAACATTTGATGTATCTTCCGCATATTTACATTTTTCTTTTGCTTCAGATTCTGTGTCTAAATTTTTTAAACAACAATGAAGTCATTGCTATATAAATTTTTGTCAAATTCAAATTTTATTATTTTACTTATTAAAATATACATTATAAATTTGCTTTCTGTAAAATAATTAAAATTTATTAAAACACATAAAATTTAAATAAATTATTTAAATTTTTTTTTCTTTTCATAAAACTTATAAAAAACAAAAAAATAGTTAATTTACTATCATTTAAATAACATATAAACTAACCAGCAGTGGACAAAATTCTTCCAGAAAATCGCAGCCAACCAACTTCTGGTTCTTGACAGATTGATTTTGCTGCGTCAATTTTTTTCATATTTGTCCAGCGTGGCCAATAAAAATCTGTTGATTTCCTTGAAGATATTATAGACAGAACATTTTCGCTCATCGCATTAACAAGCCAAATTAGAGGTAGATAGTCAGTGTTATTTTCCTCATCAAAGGCAACAATTGCATACATCATTTTACTGTAAGTTAAAATGCTAATGTATACACTTGCTTTTAAATTAAAATATACAATATATATATATATATATATATATATATATATATATATATATATATATATATATATATATATATATATATATATATATATATATATATACATATATATATATATATATATATATATTGATATATATATATATATATATATATATATATATATATATATTGATATATATATATATATATATATATATATATATATATATATATATATCATAAATAAAATACTCTTAAAAATATTTTATATATAATTTAACACACACGCACATATACAATGTAGTACATAATATGTATATATATATAAATATATATATATATATATATATAATATATTACATATATAATATGTATTTATTTATATAAATATATATATATAATATATATATATTTATATATATATATATATATATATATATATATATATATATATATATATATATACATATATATATTGTATATATATATATATATATATATATATATATATATATATATATATTGATATATATATATATATATATATATATATATATATATATATATATATATATATATTAGGTACGTGGACTGATTTTTTTAAATTTATCAAATACTAGAATGTTATATATCATTTGAAAGCCCTCAAATACAGTATTTTAAAGGTGAAAAAATTATGAAAATCGGACAATTCTATCAAAAGTTATGACGTTTTAAGTAGCAAATTTTCGATTTATGGATTTCTTGATAAAACTGTGGTCAAAAAATTTTTTTTCACATAAATTGTTATAACTTTGCTAATTCTTATTCAAATATCTATAACTTGGTATCGAAAGATAGGTGTAAAAAAGGGCTATAATTTTCAATTAAATTTTAGGTCAAGGCCGCATCCAGGGATCCGGAGGGGGTGCTAATCCACTACCTACACCTCACAAAAATACACTTTTTTTTATAAAAAAGTGTTTTTCTTTTAAAAATTACAAATATCTATATACAAAAAATTGTTATTATTTTATTCCACATCACTAGTGAATATTACAAGTCTATCTCAAAGTCGGGTGTTGGGTTTTGAATAAGGTTTAACACACCCTATCAAAATTTCATTCTTTTAAATATTTCAACCTTTACTAAAACAATTAATTTTAGTATAAAAAATAAAAAAAATATTTCGATACTTGGAAAAATAGTAACTAGTGGTGTATAAATTGACTTCATGGAAGGGGGTGTAAGCCGCCCCCCTTCCGCCCAATACCTAAAAAAAAAGTTTTAATTAGAATTTAACAAAAAAAGTTTATAAATGCTTTTTAAACACATAAAATAGTATAAAAAACTGTTTTACCATGTTACAGTGGTGTATAAATTGCCTTCATAAAAGGAGGTGCAAGCCGCCCCCCTTCCGCCCAATACTTAAAAAAAAGTTTTTATTAGAATTTAACAAAAAAAGTTTAAAAATGCTTTTTAACCTCATATAAAATAGTATAAAAAACTGTTTTACCATGTTGCAAAACTGCAAATAGATACAGCAAGTTTTGTGGCTTGCAAACAAGTACAACAAGTTTTGTGGCTTGCCATTAGGTAAAGCAAGTTTGTTGTTGAACTCCAACCTAAAAAAAAACACAAAGCAGCAAGTCTTTTGAAATAAAAAAAAGTAATTAACTATTGTCTTGGCTTTTAGTAAATGATTTATGTTTTGAATTCCATTTTTGAACTGAATAAATCATTTTTAATGATAGACACCATGTGAAGGTAAGCCAGAGCCATCTATCAAAAAAAATTTGCAAGCCACAAAACTTGCTGTACCTATTTCCAAGACACAAAACTTGCGGTACTTGTTTGCAAGCCACAAAACTTGCTGTACTTATTTGCAATCCACAAAACTTGCTGTACCCATTTGCAAGCCACAAAACTTGCTGTACCTATTTGCAAGCCACAAAACTTGCTGTACCTAATTGCAAGCCACGAAACTTGCTTTACCTAATGGCAAGCCACAAAACTTGTTGTACTTGTTTGCAAACCACAAAACTTGCTGTATCTATTTGCAATCCACAAACCTTGAAGTACTTGTTTGCAAGCCACAAAACTTGCAGAACTTTTTTTTCAAGCATTTTTACATTATTTCATATTCAAACTAAGAAAATATTATCTCATCTAATACAACATCAGCAGCTAGCTGGATTTTTTTCATCTTATGCTCAACAGCTTCAATATCAGTTTTATCTTGTTTTCAGTAAGAAATAGTGTAAATTCTATCATTTTGTCTCTTGCTTACTTTTTCTAGTCTACCATCATAAATGATAGACTTTGATGAGTCAGTATCATACCATTCATGACAGAGTTTTCTGCCAGCAATTCTTTCAGACATCACATCATCTAAATCTTCAAGTTGTTTTGCAGATAAGTGTTTGTATAAATTCATCTTTTCAATGATAGTTAAGATTTCAAAGCATTATGAAGCATTTTATATAAACCCTTACAAAAAAAAAAAAAAATTAAAAACTTTTATTAAGAATTGGCTTATTTAATATAAAATACTTTTATAAAATATAAATAAGCATTAAAGTTTTTCAAAAACGAAGAACAATCATAAAAAAATATTTCAATTTATACATTAACCTGCAGAAGATTGTGCTGCAGGAACTTAAAGTTAAAAAATGATGTAAACAACAAAAATAAAATGAAATTGGGATTAAATTTATAGTATAATTTTAATGAGATAGACTATGCACTGCTAACAAAGAAATAGTTTTTTAACATACCAACCAAAGCAGATGTAGATGCAGCTAAAAATCAAAAAAAAATGTAATTAACAAAATAAATGACTTTTTTAGAAAAATCAAAACACTACTGAAAAATATTTAGTTTTTAAACTTACTATTTGTGAAAAGGATGTACTTAACCAAAAAAATATTTGATTTAGGCATTAAATTATTACAGAGATTAAAAAATAATAGCTTTTAAACTTAGTAACTGTGGCAGATATAAATTAAAAAAAGGTGTAACCAAGTAAAAAAGTATTAGAAATTGGCCTTACATACACATATTACATACAAAGTGAACAAAGAAATAGCTTTTAAACTTTCTAAATGTGGTAGATGTTGATGAAACTAAAAGTAAAAAAAAAGCTGTAATCAAAAAGAAAATTGAGTTTGATATTAAATCTATAGTATAGCCATAACAAAAGAAATGATATCGACATCCACAGCAGGTGTCGATAAAGCTTAATGTAAAAAAGGTGTAATTAATAGCAAAAAAGAAGGATGTAGATGCAACTAATATCACGAAAAGATGCAATATAAAAATTAACAAAAAAAGTTGAAAATGGGATTAAATCAATACACTACTGAAAAAGAATTGACTCTTAAACTTACCAACTGTTTCAGATGTAGATGGAACTAAAACTAAAACTAAAAACAAAATGGATGTTATCTACAAAAAAAAAAAAGATATTGGCAATAAATCTTTCACAAGTTAAAAAATAATAGCTTTTAAATTTACTAATCACAGTTGTTTAAGAAATGACTTGAGATAAAAAACATATGAATTAAACCAAAGCATACATTAAATTTCTACTTATATAAACATGACCGAAATTGCAATATACAAACTTACCAGTGGAAGGCTGAGTTGATTGGACTAAAATTAACAAGAAAACTGTATATCAAAATAAAAAAAACACCTTAAATTTGACAACAGTAAGTGAATAAGTGACAACAATCAAACAAGTTCTGGATAATGTGCAACAACTTTATTGATAAAGTATATAATGAAAACATAATTACACAAGTAAACATTAAGAAAGGTTGTATAATGATTAAAATAATAAAAGAAAGATTATAAAAAAGATATCTTTTGTATTAAAAAACTTTTAAGGCATCAAAATGTTTATTTTATTATGAATAACATTAAAGATTATATTGTTCATGTCATCCCTATATGTCACTATTATCTATCATATCTATACATCTATACATCACTATCATATCGATACATCTATACATCACTATCATATCTATACACCTATACATCACTATCATTCCTATACACCTATTTATCACTATCATATCATATCTATACACTATACACTACTTTCATATCACTATACATCACTATCATATATCACTTACGGAATCTCAAAAACTGATGAAATAGTAAGCCTGCATCTAAACAAGAAAGAAACATTAGAAATGTTTGTGTAATGATTTAAACAATAATTATAAGACTAAGTATTATACAATAGATAAATCATAAAAGATTAACATACCAAATGTTCTCAATGTAGATAAAACATAAGGTAAAAAAAATGTAAAGAACAAAACATACATAGTTTTTGCCAACAAATCTATACATAGTTGTTTTTTAAAAAAAGTTTTCAAACTTACCAACCATAGCAGATGGTGACAAAGCTAAAGGTAAAAAAATTAACCAAAATAACTTTGATTTCGACATTAACTCTATACAGATCTGAAAAAATTTGCCACTGGCAGATGTTGATAAAACTAAAAGAAAAATAAAGTGTCATCAAATAAAATAAAAAAAGGTATTAAACTTATAGTATAGCTTTAAAGAATAAGTAGAAACACCTAATAAAAAAATACTTATTTAACTTACCAACTGCATCAGATGACGATGAAGCTAAAGTTAAAAAAGGTGTAATATATAAAAAAAAAAATACACATTTTTGGCAACATTAATAACAAATAAAATAAAGGTGTAAATAACGAAAATTAGGGGTTACTTAAAAAAAAGCATTGAGTAGGTTTTATCTAGTCAATGATTTGACTAGATAAAACCTACTATAAAAACTTGTAAAAGTAATAAACAATAGTATTATTATGAAAAAACATATGAAATTACTATCTGTTTGATTACCCAGTTCATTTATATTATTCATTTTTTTAATTACTAACAATCTAAGTGAAACAATATGCAATAAACATTTTTAAAGAAAAAAAAAAACTCTCTCCCCCTCAGCCCCACCTCGGCTATTTTTGAAAACAGAAATTAGGTACCAAAAGTGTTTAACTGAATTAACTAATTGCTACATAATATTTTTTCATGAAATTTGGCAGGTGCAAAAGAAATGCATGTAGAAACTTTTTTAAAAAATCAAAAAAGCGGAATATAGATTCCTTCAACAATAATTGAACAAGTAAACATCAACATAATTTTCATGAGCAAAATAGTCAAAAAAAAGGTATGACAATCATGTAAAAAAATAACACAAAAAACAAGCCTAACTCTTCTTCTTTCTGAAAATATACTATGTGTATATACGTTTCTGTAAAAAAAACCAACAAAAAATCGTTTGCCTAACCCTACTCAAAATAATGAGACGGAAAATCCGCTAAAAAAAAATCGGAAAAACAGAAATTAGGTACTAAAAGTGCTAAACTGATTTAACTATCTGCTACACAATATTTTTCAATAAAATTTGGTATGTGCAAAGAAAATGCATGTAAAAACTTATTTTGAGAATCAAAAAAGCGGAATAAAGAGTCCTTCGACAAGAATTTGACATGTAAACACCAACCTATTTTTCATGAGCCAAATGCTCCAAAAAATGGTAAGACAACCGTACGTAAAAATAACATAAAAAACAAGCTTAACTCTTCTTCTTTCCAAAAATATACTATGTTTATATATGTGTCCGAAAAGAAACTTCTCAAAAATACGTTTGCCTTAGGCCACCTAAAAAAAACGTCAAAAAAACGAGTCACAGAATTTTAGCACAAAATTCGGCTCCGTAAATCGCTATTTCCGCGTACCTATATATATATATATATATATATATATATATATATATATATATATATATATATATATATATATATATATATATATATATATATATATATATATATATATATATATATATATATATATATATATAATATATATATATATATATATATATATATATATATATATATATCAAAGTAAATCTATATAATTTATATAGAATATATTTTTATTATAAATAAACAAAGTAAATCTATACTTTGCAAAGTCATTGTTTTTGAAAAAGACAATGAACACAATAACTTACGAAGTTTTACGTTTTCCTTTGCCACAATATTTAAATTTTTGACCACCATGTATGCAACAGTATTTGATAAAATAGTATTTAATATCAGCTGCCATAAAAGCAGCTTTTATAGGAATGGATTTCCTAGCAGCCTCAATAGTTCTGGCATCTCTTACCCACAACTTTAGGCGCTACTTGACTTTCTCCCCCCCCCCTGTTTTTATGATTGATTTTTATAGAGTATATTATACTGATTCTAAATCATATAAAAACATAGGTCTGAAAACTTGAGGAAAGTACTCTAAACTGATGTTAAAGTATAAAAATCCACATTAAAAAACGCTAATATTAGCCATCTTTGTCATACTCGGTTATAATAAAATTCTTTTTCAATAAAAACTTTGAAAAACCCTGGTTTCTATCGACGCTTCAATTTAAAACGCATTTTTTATTGATTTCCTGCCCCAACCAAACCCTGAACAAAATCATGTACATTTAATTGCGCCAATTCCTATTTGTCAGTAGATATGTACATTTATTTACGCTAATTCCTATTTGTCAGTCGATGTATGTATATTTAATCGCGCCAATTCCTATTTGTCAGTCGATGCATGTACATACATTTTTATTTTTTTGGCTACCGACTTTCGGTAGGCTATCCACGGCGTATATATAAATGTATATATAAATATATATAATATATATATATATAATATATATATATATATATATATATATATATATATATATATATATATATATATATATATATATATATATATATATATATATATAATATATATATATATATATATATATATATATATATATATATATATACAACATTATAAATACATTCACGTATACATACAAATGTAAACATACTTTGTTTGACGAGTAGCTGTGCGAAAAGTTATCTTTTAATTTGCATTGAAAAAAAATATATTTATACGGGTTGTAATTTTGTAATGTTGCCAAGAATTTATGCCACAAGTTCCTTGTTTACTTCTTTGTCAAGGAAGTAAAACAGTAAAAATGAAGATGTCAACATTATAATATTGTGACATGAAAATTATTCGTGAAACTAATTTTTGTAAAGGTGAACGATATTTAATTCAATTCTTTAAAATAACTAACTTTATGCATAGTAAAATTTAGTTCGTTTTTTAAAGAAATAAAAACTTCTTTTATATAAACTTAAACGCTAACATAATCCAGTTTTAATGTAGAAACAAAATCCAACGAAAAAACCGATTTCTCTTTAATTATAATGTAAAAATAATGTATACAAGTTCCATTTTATGAACTTCTTTGAAACTCAATTAATTTTGTTATTGTAAATGGCGAAATTTAAGATTCGGTTTTATAAAATATCTTCTTGTAACAGAACCAATTGGGCCCCAAATGGGAAACCCATCACATTCCCATATTCCGTAACCCAGATATGATTTCTACGAGAGTTTTAGCGTGATTTTTTAGCCATACGGGACCCATCAGGAAACCAGTACTCGCGCCCATTTAGATCCCGTATCCCGTAAACCCGGATATAAACCGTACGGGGCCCGTTTGCTATTGCTGGCTGGGTAGGGTAGAAGCTTTGTAAAGATCATTTATGTATAATAGAAATAATAGTGGTCCAAGTATGGACCCTTGGGGGACACCGCACGTTATATTTTTTATTATTTGCGATGAAGATTCTTTGTTATAAACAAATTGTTTGCGGTTACTTAGATAGCTTTTGAACCAATTTAGGGTTTTATCTTTTATACCATAGCTCTCTAGCTTTTTTATTAAAATATGATGATTAAAAGTATCAAAAGCTTTTGACAAGTCAATGAATATGCCTAGTGTGAATTGAGAATTCTTAAATGAATCGGCAATATTGCGTGTTACTTGGAGAATAGCGTGTTCAGTAGAACTGTTTCTCTGAAAACCAAATTGATTTTTATAAAGGAGTTTATTATCAATAAGATAAGTGTAAATTCTATTATACATTATTCTTTCTAATATTTTTGAAAAGACCGGTAAAACTGAGATAGGACGATAGTTTGTTATGTTGGTATGGTCCCCTGTTTTAAAGATTGGAGTTACTTTGGCTATTTTCAAACTATTTGGAAACGATCCTTGAGTAATAGATGCTTAGAAGACTTTGAAGAGGATATTTTTAATCTCATTAAAAGAGTCGATTACAATATTTCCATTTATATCATCAGGCTCTATTGCTTTATTCCTTTTTAATGATTTAAATGCAATTTCGAATACATTATAAGTTAGATTTGAAAAATTTATAGTTGAATTTGGTGATGATATAAATTCATCAACAGAGTCGTTGTCTACATAAGGAATCTTGTTTGATAGGTTATGTCCTATTGACGAAAAAAAGTTATTGAATTCGGCTGCGATTTCATTTGAATCGGTAATTATCTTATTTTCAAACTTTATAGCATTCGGCATCGTATTTGTGTTTGTCTTATGTTTGCTAGTAATTTCATTCATTATTTGCCACACCCGCCTTGAATTATGCTTGTGTTTTATAAGCAAGTCAGAGTAGTAAATTTGTTTGGCTTTTTTTCGGAGTTTTTCAAATAGATTTTTGTAAACTGTGTAGTTATTTTTATGTTTGTCGGATTTATTTTTAAGATATTTAATATAGAGTTTTTGTTTTATTTTTGATGATTTTTTTATTCCTTTAGTTATTCAAGGACAAGATATGTCTTTGGCGTTAAGAACTATTTCTCGAATAGGAAAATTTGCTTCATATATTTTGTAAAATATATTAAAAAAAGATTTGTAGATGATATTTATATCCTCATTAAAGTTTATATAGCTCCAGTCTTGGTGTAAAAGTTGCTCTTTAAATAAATTTAAGTTATTGTTGCTATAAATTCGTTTTTTTAGTGTTATTTTATCATTCGTATTTGTTTTGTGGTCAGCGCCTAAGCAGAAAAAAATTGGAAAGTGATCCGAAACATCAGTTTTTATAATACCTTTTTTGAGTGTAATATTGAAATAGTGTTGGTAAGAACGTTGTCAATTAAGGAGGATGAAGACTTTGTTATTCTAGTAGGTTTATTTATAATGGGTATTGTTCCCGTTTCAAATAAATGATTATAAAACTTTGTTATATATTGTATTATAAATTTATAATATTGTGTTATATATTGTATTATAAATTTGTAGCATATATATACAGTAGAGTGTCTCAGAAAAATTTTTTGAATTTAATATTGTGCTTTATGTCAATCCTCCTTATTTGGTCCCAGTTGACCATCATAAATATATCTGGGCTCAAAGTCATTGTTATGCTGAAGAAGGTGTTTTAAAAAAAAGTTTCATATACATTTTAATGAGTTTTTTTGGATCTTCTGATTAAAACTGTGCAAATATATTTAGAAATACAAAAAATAAATTTTTAATAAATTATCAGTTATAAGGATGTTGAAAAACAGACGCAGTATATACTGTATACTGTTCTAATTTGAGTAACTTTCGACAATTTTTACATATATATGTAAAATATATATAAAAAAATTGTATATTTTGTGATCAATTCAGTTGTACTTTATAATAAAGATAATAAAACATTAAATATATGTAAAATATATATAAAAACATTGTATATTTTGTGATCAATTCAGTTGTATTTTATAATAAAGATAATAAAACATTAAATATATGTAAAATTTATATAAAAACATTGTATATTTTGTGATCAATTCAGTTGTATTTTATATATATTATATATATATATATATATATATATATATATATATATATATATATATATATATATATATATATATATATATATATATATATATATATATATTTTATTTATAATAAAACATTAAATATGACTAGTGCAGAGCATGTTGGAAAAGTTAGTGGAAGAAAAATTCTTTATCTATTGGGGGTACCCTCTCCAGATATTTTATCTAAATAGACTTTTATTTAGATAAAATATCTGGAGAACTTTTTAATTTAGGAATAGAATCATTGCTCTGTATATCCAGTATATTAAAGTTTTAAAGATGAAAAGCCTAGAAATGAGCAAAGAAACCATGAGCCAAAACACTCAAGAGTACCTTGACAAAGCCAAATTTTTTGTTTTCTATCTAAATATTTTGTCATTTTTGTAGGACAACTTGACATGGTCAAGATGTCCTACAAAAATGACAAAATATTTTAAAGGTAAATAAGTTTATGTATAAAAAAGTGAAGTACATTACAAGTATATATAAAACTTCAAGTTAAAACAACTTAAAGGTCACATAATTCAAAAATGACAATGCTCATTTATTTTTATTTTAGGTATCAAGTTAGCGTGAGAGCTGAAACAGCAATGTTGTTTTCCTTATTCCAAGCTGGGGGAGTAGATATTGACATGTTGACCATTTCTAAGTCGCAGATGGCAAGAAAAAACCATGAAATCATAGAGAATAAAGCACTTATAGTAGAGAGCAGAACCTGGATAAGATAAGGGGTTTGAAACTTGTTGTTCACTTTGAAAACAAAGTTGGTCAAACAGCATAGGCCCAGATCATTGCTTGTTGTGCTGACCCAACTTGCTCAAACACTGGAAAACATAATGGTGCAATTAGAAATATTGCAGTTTATTCTCTACATTGTCCAAATCTTTGGTTAATTTACAGATATGATGCTTTACTATACAAATTACAGGCATTTTTTTTCTTTTCATTTTTTATGAGAATAATTACAGAAAATGAAAATAATAATAAATTTAGGCACTACATAATGGAACGACATGTTCATCATGTTATGATGGAATTACCATCATAACATGATGAACATGTTATGATGGTAATTCCATCATAACATCAAAAAGAAACCAAAGTGACCCAGTCAATCCTCATACAAAAAATATCAAGACTTTTGATTAGATTAAGATTGAAAAAGGTGTGAATACATTGGTCAACATTGAAAAATTTTAATGGAACAAACCTGAGTTTGCTCTTGGAACCTTCTTTTACAACCTTGCAAATAAAACAATGTAGTTCTGCACAACAGCTCCAAAAACAAATATTTTTGACAGAGGTGATTTCATGTGTTTATGTCAGCTGGTAGCTTTTTAACTTGGAGCAGATTTATTAAACTTCAGGTTTTTACAACCAGGTGCATATCACGAAGCAAGATTTTTGGCTAAGTTATTGTATCTGTTAGCAATGCAAATGACAAAGACTTACAACAAGCAACTTAGTATCAATGAGATTAAGATGATACAGGATGCAACAGATTATAAATGACATTTCACTTTTTATTCTTTTTGAAGAACTCAATGGCAGCTTAGGCTCCATCCAATGATATTAGAGCATTCAAGACTTCATCGCAGACTATGATAGATCCACTTTACTACAGGAAGTACGTAAAAAAATGGCAATGATCTTAATCTTAGTATTCTTAGACACACTTTCTAATACATTTGGTATTTTACACCACAGTGTGTTATTTTTGCTTTAGCTGGCCAGCGTTTATAGAAGAAAGAGAGGATAAATATTCTTGTAGAATTGTTAAAATATGATGTTTTAGCAATAAAGAACATTGAAAAGGAACAAACAGAACCTTTTACACAGGTCTGTCTCCTCTCAAATCTATCAGACTTTTCTCAGGAGTCTTATCTCTTTTTTCTCGATCTTGATATAACCAAAGTTGACATTTTCTCATTGAAAGCAGAAATGTCAAAATTTGGGGAAAATTCTCAACAATAAACCCATTAAGACATTTGTGTTCAGTGTACGTCAACTACCAATTGTTAATGATAGGGCTGAAAGAGACACATCAAATTGGTGCAGGATTTCATTGGAAGGATACATTCCGAAGACAGACTCCAAGACATGATGATGGCGGAAGGTGTCTAAATGTGCCACTAAACAAGAATTGAAGAATATTTAGATAAAAAAAACATTTTATGGCTATATTTTTGTTTTTGAAATATATTCTTTTTCAAACAAAAGTTTAACAATTCTTGCACTACCTATTTTTTTTTTTTTTTGTATTTAGTAGTACCTCATTTTAAAAAACATTTAAAAACAATTAAAATATTTAAATAAATTTCTATAATAAAGAATAAAACATTTATGAAACTTTTTCAAAGTTGCAATAAGTATAGCAGTCAGAATTAATGAATTGGATGATTAACTTTAAGTTAATTTGATTATTTTATTAAAATATTGAATGATACCGGAACTTCAATCAATAAATGGAAAAAAAACTCATTAAAA
>NC_061166.1:16600977-17033477 GCF_022113875.1 Hydra vulgaris
GCAGTATTGCAGTCAAATTCAACACTTTTCATATCACTTACTTCATTTTTTAAATGTTTATCTTCTTCTTGCATAACTGATATTTTACCTTCTAGCTTGTCAATCCTGTCGCTAAATGACTTCATTATTGTATTTTCAAGAATATTCATAATTTCTTTTCATTGAGCAATTGCAGCAACTTCTATTAGCCATTTTTGATGTTCAAAAATAAACACGTCTATTCACTAAAGTGTTCGCGTCCATTCACTAAAGTGTTCGCGTCCATTCACTAAAGTGTTCGCGTCCATTCACTAAAGTGTTCGCGTCCATTCACTAAAGTGTTCGCGGCAGAGAAAAAAATCTTAAAAATCTCAAAAGATCAATCAAGCGAAAGCGAAAAGATCTCAAAAGAAACGAACTGATTTATTATTTTGAGAATTAATAGTTTTTAATTAGAAACATGATTTTGAAAAAACATGGGATAGTAGTTACAATTTTTTTTATAAGGAGCAATAATTTTATTTTAAATTTTTACGGGGCTTAGTGATAAGACTTTTGTCTTCTTTTTGCCCCGGCCATGTAAACATTTATTTACGGATATATATATATATATATGTATATATATATATATATATATATATATATATATATATATATATATATATATATATATATATATATATATCCGTAAATAAATGTTTACATGGCCGGGGCAAAAAGAAGACAAAAGTCTTATCACTAAGCCCCGTAAAAATTTAAAATAAAATTATTGCTCCTTATAAAAAAAATTGTAATATATATATATATATATATATATATATATATATATATATATATATATATATATATATATATATATATATATATATATATATATATATATATATATATATATATATATATATATATATATATATATATATATACAAAAATTATTAGAAAATCATTAACAATTTTTTTTTTCATTTTACACTGTGTTTTATCATCAAAGACTCATCAGAAAAGGATTTTCTGATGAGTCCTTGTTGATGAAACACAGTGTAAAATGAAAAAAAAAAATTGTTAAGTGATTTTCTACTAATTTATAATTGCTCTGTTCTTTTAAGAACATGTATATGTATTTGTGTGTATTATTGTGTTAGGAATGGCGTTAAGTCCGGAACATCTTCAACACACAAACTAATTATGGAAAAAAATCCTAAAGTACTTCTATATTACATTTGCAGGTTGCTCATTATTTGCGAAGTGCTTTTGTGACATAATTATTATAGATTTTTTACTTGAGTATGCAGAGCAAAAGTTTCATCTGCAAAGCAACTCTTGTTTGTGAATGACAATAGATAAAAACAATTCTTTTGGGAGATCACAAATGCTTTAATTGCAGCATAAGCTTTAAAAAAAAGAATTAAAGAAATATATTTTGTTACACTGCATTATTTACTTGTTAATATAAGGCTATATTAACAAGAATAATGTATATAAATATATATATATATATATATATATATATATATATATATATATATATATATATATATATATATATATATATATATATATATATATATATATATATATATATATATATATATATATATATATATATATATATATATATATATAGTAAGTTTTGCTGTCTCTGGCTTAGTAAGCCAGTGAGTATGACTTTAATGATACTGTGTTAACCTAACTCAGTATCCTTAAAGTCATGTTATCAACTTATTTCTCATGCAGCGGCCTTGCCTGTTGAGGTTCTTTATAGAAAGGGTTGTAACCACAAAAGTAGCCTCCTCATCTGTAGTCGGTGTAGAGGTGAATAATTAAAAATATATATATTACAAACAAATATTAGCAATTTAGCTGATTTCTGGTACTGCAGGTAAACGTAATATAAAAAGAGTTTATTATCAAAATACTTTTGTATTATAAAAAATATTTCTATGTAAAATTTTATATTATAAAAATGTATTTTATATGATAAAAAAAACACTGGTTTTAAAAAATTTTTGAAGAAAAAATATTTTTGGAGTCCCTCAAGACCCTTAATCATATAACGAGTTCCTAATATTATCAATAAAAAAATCTTCAAAAGTGTATCTTGACATTTTGTCTCAAATTAAGGGAAATCATGAAAATTTCAAATATGATAATTATATTTTAAAAAATTATTTTAAAAAAAATATTGACAAAAATTGATAAAAATGCAGATTTTTCTTTTTTAGTTGATAAACTTCATTTTTTATGGTGTTAAATCTAACATTGAAATTTTCATATAATTTTGCTTCATTTGAGACTAACATGATACACTTAAATAATTTTTTTAAATAATATTAGGAACTTGTTATGTTCAAGGGTCTTGAGGGAGTTCTCAAAACATTTTTTATTCAAAAAATTTTAAAAACCAGTTTTTTTGATTATATAAAACACATTAGGTGTGTGGAAGCATATTTTATTCAAAAATGTTCATTTAAGGAAAACTCTATCAAATAGGTTCTATGATAAATAGGTTCCATATTGATGATATATTGAAGTGTTTCTTACTTTAATTATTTTTGTTACTATATATATATATATATATATATATATATATATATATATATATATATATATATATATATATATATATATATATATATATATATATATATATATATATATATATATATATATATATATATATATATATATATATATATATATATATATATATATATATATATAGTGATTTCGCCGGTTTTCCGGTTTTGCGGTTAACCGGATTTTGTTCGAATATCAAATATATATTTTCGAATAATATAAACCGACTTAAAAATTTTACAAAACTTTATAGAAAGTAACAACGTAATTATGACGATTATTGTTTGACAAATGTTAATTTATCAAAGATTATAATAAATTTCTTTTATTAATTTAAATGTTAATTTAGTCAGTTTTGTTTATTAATATATTCTAAAAACAATTTACAATAGAAATCTCAAAGATTTATTTATTACTTTTGCAACTCAAGCAATACATTTTTAAGAAAGTTTCTTCAGAGTATTCTGGAACTCTAATTCGCTTATTCAGCGTATTTTTTGAACCAATAGAATTTGTTTATTCGTAGATTTGGCGGTATTTTAGTGTTAGCAAATATTCTTTATATTATCTTTCCGCAACAAGTGTTTTGGAGAACATTCAAGTTTATCTGTGCAAAAAGTAAAATACACGGCAAAAAAATTAACTTCATGATATTTCATTTTTCCAAATCAAATGTTTTTATGAGAGAATGGTTTTAAAACATCGCTGATATTAAAACATTTAAACTATACTTGTACATTATTCCTGCCTTTTTTAATTATATAATTAAAAAGGTATATTATATTATAATATAAAAAATATATATATCTTTTTCCATGTTTTGTTATAAATATATAATATAGGACTGTATTCACTAACTGTCTTGAAAATGTACACTTTAACATTAAATTTTAAAAAATTAGTTTAAAACGCTACGTTCGTTGAAATTTAGATGATCCTGTGTTCAGAGAGCATCACTAATTTACCGAATAGTCGGTTAACCGCAAATTGATGGGAACTGTTATCCGGTTTTTAAAACGGATAACCGGCGAAATCACTATATATATATATATATATATATATATATATATATATATATATATATATATATATATATATATATATATATTATATATATATATATATATATATGTGCTCTGTTAAACCAATATAATTTAAACCACCATCCTGTGGTGATGTTTTTACATTGCAGACGTAAATTATATTTTTACTAAGACACGTACCTTGCAAAGGACATTGTGAAGGTTGCCGGCAGTTACACGTTGGAACAATTGTGTTGGAAACATTAGATAATACTTTTTTATTGTGTGAGTTAATAATATTGGTGAAGTTTGGAAGACAGCTATAATTGACTTTTAAATTATTCCTATAAAAAATTTTGCGAAACTTATGTGTTTTCGGAAAATGCTTTTTAATTAGATTTAGAAAAATTTTTGCGACGTAGGTTTTTACATTTTGCGAAAACGGAGGATTAAACCAAATAATGTTTCGTGATCTTGATTTTGGTTTTGGTGGGGAGAGATTTTTTTGGAAAGTAATCTTTTCATTCAACCCACTTGCTGCTAACGAATTGTTATAAAACAATGTTGCTCTATCGAAAACTTCTTTGCTAGATGAAATATTGCTTATACGGTTAGATATAATAGTTGGTATGGATTTAATTATACTAGGAGGGTGGTTAGAATTTACGTTGATGTATAATGGGAGGTCGTCTGGTTTTCTGTATGGCTGGAAAGTATTTTCTAATAGGTTGAAGGTAACATCAAGAAAGTTTACAATTTTTAAGTTGGTTTTGATAGTAAGTTTTAAATAGTAAGATTAAATTTCTCCTTAAAAAGATGAACGATATTTTTTTTTTTTATTCTCTCGGATTGCGGTCCATTAATTCCATGAAAACAACAAAGTCCATCATCTCTATATAATCCAACGGTTTTTAACCCATAATCTTTACTTAAAGATGTAAAATAAAGAGTTCAACTAATTCACACACCTCAGCCCCATCGTAACTTCCCATAGTGATGTCAAAATTAGGATCACCAAGTTTTTTGACCCAGAAACTATTGTGTTCAGTAAACAATAATGATTTTCTTGAGTGATTGATAATACCTAATAAATTTTCTGAAATTTCTGTAAATTGCTTGGCGTGAATAAGTGAAATTTAAAGTAATTCTTTAGAAATAGAAGGATAGAACTATTCAATATCAAACTGGATGAAAGTTTGATGCAGTTGTGTTTGTCTTTAATATTGCGGAACCAATTTATAACGTCATCCGTATTATGCCATTGATTTACAAGGGTGGCTTTTCTCACTTTATTGTTAATGTTTTCCAGTAAAATTTTACTAACCTTTCCAAGTTCTAGTTTAGATGGATTAGCTAAACGACATTTAGTATTGTCGACAAAATCAACTTTGTGATCCTTTATAGTTATAAACGCGGTATTCATTGCAAGACATTCTATCCTGTTGTTGAAACAAAACAAATTTAATTTTATTGTTATTTTAATATAATATATATTTTCTCTACTTTTGTATTGAGCACTGTCTACCGAAATATTACTTATATTACTGGTATATATACAGTGTTGTGAATAAGTTAACAACCACTAAAGAAAAAAAAATTATTTTCAAATAAAATTAATGAATTTTTTTTCTAAAGATAACAAAATAGTCTTTTTTTTCACACATATTAAATAGAACATGAGAGAAAAGAAATTTTTTTTTTTTCGAAAACTAATTAATAGAACCTATAAAAATAAGGATTAAATATTATGTATTAATTTTTTTCAATATTTTTTTTGTGAAAAAGTTTAGAACCACAAGGAATCTTAACTTTTTCACAAGTGCTAAATGCGGTGGAAAAGGCTTTTTTTTTATTGATTTTTACCTTTTTTAATTAAATATTTTATTAATGGATCTTTATTAATTACCTAAAAAGCAAAAGTATTAAAAAAAAGTATTTAATTTCAAACAAAAAAAAAACTTTTTTTTTTGTTCTCTTCTTTTGAAAAAATGAGCAGAAAAGCTATTACCTATGAAGATCGTGTAAAAGTAGTGCATTATCACCAGGAAGGTAAAACCGCTCGTGAAATTGGAAGAATAATAAAACGATCACATAGCTCGGTGCTAACAATCATTAAAAGATTCAGAAAGACGAAATCTTACATTGATCGCCATCGTTCTGGAAGACCGCGTTTGACGACACCCAATGATGATCGTCTTTTAATCAGGTTGGCAAAGAAAAATCGAACTATGTCGTTGCATGAATTAAGAAGGGAATGGAAGCTTTCAAATGGATGTCAAGCATCGCCATCACTTGTGCGTAGGAAACTAATAGCTAGTAATATGCTATGGAAAAAAGCTGTTCTAAAACCGAGACTTAACAAACAACATATAAAAAAGCGAAAAGAATTTTGCCAAAGTGTCAAAGAATGGTCTAAAGAAAAATGGAGGACAGTAATGTTCAGTGATGACATGAATATCGAGGTTGATAACCGAAAAAACCGAATTTCGCAGGCAGCCTTCCGAAAATTCCGAAAAATACAATCTTGATTGTATCGTTCAAAGAACAAAACAAGGTAGCGGGTCGGTCGGAATATGGTGCTGCGTGACATATTATGGTCTTGGTATATTTAAATTATTTGATGGTCGACTCAACTCTATTTATTACGTCGATATTTTAAATAATAACTTGTTACCATCAATTGATGCACTTGAGCAAAGCGTTCCGTTCATTTTTCAGCAAGATAATGCACCATGCCACCATGCTAAAATTGTCTCTGAATGGTTTGAAAACAAAAATATTGAGCGTCTAACTTGGCCACCAAATAGTCCAGATCTAAATTGTATTGAAAATCTTTGGAGTTGGCTTGATAAACAGATTGCCAAGAAAGCACCAAGGAGCCTTGAGGAGTTGCGCAATATTTTACCAGCAATACTTAGAAATATTCCCAAACATATTTTAGAGAATTTAATAGACTCAATGCCAAATCGTATAAATGAGTGCTTAAAAATTCATGGTAGAATTACGCGGTATTAGGTAAAAATTACCGTTTTTTGTTCTGTAGTTCTTAACTTTTTCACAATTTTTTTAAAATAAAAATTACATACAGAACTTTAAATACATTTTTTTTATTTGTTTAAAAGTCTAACTGTTATTATTATTTTTTATTTTGTTTGTCTATTTCCTAAAATTTATTATTATTATTTTTTTACTAGAAAATTATATTCGACTAAATAAAAATTTAAAAATAAAAATAAGTTATGATTTGTATTTTTGGTGGTTTTTAACTTTTTCACAATACTGTATATATATATATATATATATATATATATATATATATATATATATATATATATATATATATATATATATATATATATATATAGTCATAAAAATAATAAATAACAATATAATCAATGAAATTGCATTTTGAAATATTAGGAAATAGTCATAACAGTAAAAACTAATTTTTATATGGAAAAAAAGTTGAAGCAATGACCAGAAAAATATCATACATATAGAACATATTTATCTGAAATTTAAAATTTTTTTTTTTGAAATCCTACAGTCAGATTTTTAGAAAATTGATTTTAAATAAATAAACAAATCTATGATTTACGCTAAAAAAGGTATTAAATAAAAATAAAGTTTAAGCGCGCTAAGATTTTTATTACCTCTTTTTATTTATGTTTTTGTGAAATTTTTGTATTATTATATTAATTTACGATAAAAAAAAAGCTACATCATTGGCTTTTCAGAAATTAATTAACAAATAAACTGTTGCCATATAGAATATTCTCTGTAGTTAAGAACCGTAGCCATTTTAAAAGTTCAAAGGTTTTCTGTATTTTCTTACGTATGCGTACCTAAACAGCGCTTTTTACTAAAGCCCGTTCTCCATTCAGAACTTTTTGCGCTTTGGAGAAGCGGAAAAGTTCTTTAAGCATGCGCAAACAGTTTTTTTAAGCCAGTTTTCCGATCAAAACTTTTTGCGCATGCTCAAAGAACTTTTCCGCTTCTCCAAAGCGCAAAAAGTTCTGAATGGAGAACGGGCTTAATATCTAAACGACCGTGATCAACTTCTTTGCGCGTTAAATTCCCTTTTAAGCTCCTCTTAGATGTATTTTTCTTATGAAATGCCTTAATTCCATCATTTTTAAGTACTTTTTTGATATAAGAACGCAAAATCTTGAATTTTTATGCTAGATCTCGCTGTGACTGCTTTGGATTTCTTGCTATTGAACGTAAAATCGACTTTACCTTTTTGAATTTATAAAAAGTTTTCTTTATCCCACTTCCAGGTTTTATTTCGAAGCTTTGAATTGTCTTGAACTTATTTATAATAACTATGACTGTAGATTATGGGACATTTGAACGTTTAGCAATCAAGCGTTATGAAGTCGATGGATTTTTGCAAAAAAAGTTCACAACTTATTTACGCACACCAAATTGTTTCCGAAGCATTTTGCAAATTATTGATTTGTAAACAAAAGTTTATCAACACAATTAAAGATAAGGAAGTATTAATTAAAAAAAATAAGAAAAGAAATAAAAACCATTTGTGATTACAGAGAAATCTCAATTTAAAGCTGACCAGATTTTTCCGTGTCTACCCGATATTCCATCAAACTCTCTTTCAACCCGGAAAAAAAACGTCAAAGATAAAATCTTTGACGTTTTTTGTAAAGGAAATTTGGCTTAACGGAAAGTATATCCATGGAAGTATAAAGCAGATGGAAGTTTATCGAGCCGCAAACATAAATATAAAAGTTCGTCGAGCCGCAAAACATCAAGCAATTTCATCAAATTTCGTCTCGGCAGTATGCTTGTAAACTGACAATAATAAAAAAAAAAGTTTCACTGGACAAAAAACAAATTTCACTGTAATGATTTTTATTAAATCAAATTATTTTTATTAGAAAGAATTTATTTTAGGGATATGCTGCAAAGTTTTAACCATTAATAATTGTAATTATTCAGCAAAAGGTTTATTAAAACTCGGTAATTAAATAGAACCACTTGATTTTAAAAGCATATGTTAGTTTAAGCTTCTTTTCTTGCTTCATAAGTCATAAAAAAAAACACAACTAAAACAATTTTTAAAAAATCAAAAAAATTGTTTTATAAATAACTAAAGTTTAAAGTTTCATTAGCTGTATATCATATTTCCATTCATTCTTGTAGTACTCCATTTATCTAATACGAAGTTTATAAAAAAGTTGTTGTTTGCTGTTTCGTTGCGCCATTTTTAATATTTTTCTTGAATATTATTGGCGAACCTTCAAAATACTATATTTTCAAATTATTATAAACGAACCTATTTGCGTCAACGTATAAAGATTAAGTGTTTAAGTAGAGTCTTGATGTCGTTTTCTTTTTGTTTACGAAACAAAAGGTTACAAGCATAGTCCCGAAGAATTTCAATGCGGTTGAACTTCTATCTGTTTTATACTTCCATGGTATATCCAAGTAAACAAAGCTGTACTTAAATGGTTTAAACGAATGAGAGCTGATAATGTTTCAATTAGTAGTTTGCTGGTAAAAGAAAAACCTTATTGGAATAGCCGCGGATAATATTAGAGGAGAAAAACTTTCAATGTTTGTAAATGGAAAATCCAAGTCTCCGAGATGTTTAAAGGTGTAATAAATGTTCATTATCGCCATCAAAAAGTTGGATGTTGGGAAAATTATCCGATGAGTGGGTTAAAGAAATTGATTTAAAGTTTAGTTTTCAGAAAAGAAAATTTGCTTTAATAATAAATAATTGATCTACCCATCCTAAAGTGCAGAAACTTGATTGGGCGGAGCTTATCATACTTCCACTGAATACAACCTCGATCACCCAACCTATGGATCAAGGAATTATCCGATCTTTTAAAGTAAAATATAGCTCACTTGCAGTGAAAAAATAGATTGCTGCCTTGAAAAAAAAAAAAAAAGATACTTAAGCTTTGTATCTGTTATGTAAGTTTTGTAACTGCTATGTTTATGCTAACAAAAGCATAGAATTACATTTAGGCCTAAGAATTACGATTTTTTTGTTTGTTTGTTTGATTTCTATTCGTTGCTTTAACGAGGATATTTTATAAAAAAGCAACTTTCTTTAATTCGAAAATTTATTTAGTTCGAATTTTTATTTTCCCCAAAAAAATTCGAATTAAAGAGATAGTACTATACAAAAAAATCTTGTAAATCTTATATTTCTGGTTATATTTCAAGGCTGCAAGCAACCACTAATTAGAGTTGGAAGTTACTGGAAAAGAAAAGATGAAGATTGTAGTGTAAGATAACGATTGACAGACGACTTAAAAGATTGCAAATATATGAATCAGGAAAGCAAAATGAAGAAAGCGAATTCCAAAGAACTGATGTTCAAGGAAAAAAACTAGATGAATACGAGTTTTTGGAGACTTAGGAACGGTCACAGAAAAAGGATGAGACTTTAATGAATGACGAGAATGAATTTTAGTAGATGGCACAAAAGACGCTAGCTATTTAGAACAGTGCCCATTATAGTATTTGTAGAAAAGAGAAACAACATAACGACGAAGGGAGGTTTGCTGTAAGAGCAGGTCCAATATGTTTACAATACGTTTTTGCATCTTGTCTAAAAGAGAAAGGGCATCACTAGAAGATCCGCCCTAGATATGGCAACAGTATTCCATACAAGGCCGGATTTGAGATTTATAGAGATAAAGAATAAAAACTGGAGTAAGATAGTGTCGAGCTCGATAAAGAGATGCAACCTTAGCTGATGCTAATTTAGTTGGTATACGCGCCTTTTCCCAGTAAATAATACCCTCACGAATAGTAAGATTTTATTAGTTAATTCGTAACTCCACTGACATATTGATTCAAAAGTACATATATATCTGACATATTGACTCAAAAGTAAATGCGTTTTCTAATAAAATGAACAAGTAATAACAAGCAAGCAATGCAAGATTTCCGTCACGCCGCACCGTATGAGCACAGAAAAGTTTCGCTGCAAGTCGGCTATGTAAACCCAATGCATTTTAGTGAAGCTGCACCGAGCAGAGAACGCCTTCGAGTTGCATAATAAGTTAAAAAGAGTGTAGCAGAGTAAAATTAAAGTACAAAAGGACAGAATTCCAGTGGAAAACAAAGAGCCTCTAAGTAGAAAAATACTAATAATTGATCAAAGTAAAATGTAGTAAATATAAAAACAGGAGCAATAAACAATAACAATAAACAAGTCGAGTTGACGTGATCCTAAGTACGCAAAACTTTATTTATATATGTTTTGAGACCATTCAAACAGAATAAGATTTTAAAAAATATCACTTTAACTTTTTTGTGATACCCTTATGTACAGATTATTTTTTTTAAATTAAATATTATTCATTTAATTTGTCTACTAATTGATTGTGCTTAAATTAGAAAAACACAAAATCTATTAATTGATGATTTAGGCTGCCACGCAAGAAAGACTCTTCAGCATGACATTTAAAGATGAAAATAACCTTATTTTGTTTTCAAAATATTTTATATTTTAAATAAAAAAAATATAAAAAAAAAAAAAAAAAAAACTAACAAAAAAATCTAAAAAAGAAGTATTTTTTAAGAAGCTAACGACAGTTAATATGTTTAAAAAAAAAAATTTAAAAAAATTTAAAACATGCTATCATAACCCTTTTTAATAACATTAAACCACTGTTATTGTTTAATTCTCTAAGATCCTGATTGGATTAGACTGTTTTCGTCGACTGCGCTTAAAAGGTTCCTGAACTGTGTCTATGATTTCATCTGGTTTATTTGGTAGGGCGGTTTGGTGTATATGTGTATTTGGTATGGTTTTTGAAAAAGTTTCATAATTTCTCTTTATAGTATTATTGCTTTGCACAAAGTTTGGCTTACTTACTTTATTCATATAACTATTTTTCCTACCAGGCAAATATATATTGTTGGCAAGAATTCCTTCCATTTGCGTACAAGAAACAGATTTGTCAAAAGAATTGTCTCCACATAATGAGTAATTTGAATTAAGATATCGTAAAAAATTTTCTTCTGCAAGTCGAAGCCGGTATTTATCTAATAAAAAATGATTTGAATCATCATTTGAAAAAAGTGACGGTAAACTTCTTTGTTCGTTAAGTATTTGATGCTTTGTTGCTTGGGTTTCAAGATGTATTGCTTCTGCAACAGTTAATGGAATTTTATTCAAATTATTTGAAAAATTTCTGCTGTTCTCAGTTTGCAACTGCGTACAATCAAAACGCCGAGAATTGTTCATAAAATTTGGTTGGGGAAATACCGAAGGATGATATGGCCATCTTCCAACAGTAGGAGGAGTCTGATGCGAAATAACAAATGAATTAGGAGGTTCAGGATATGATGTCCGATAAAAATTCATCGAAGAATTATAATACGGATTATAATTTGATGGATTACACGATAAACCATTGACTGTTAACGATTCATGCGATATGTAGGGACTTAATGCCGGGTCAAAAAATACTGGAGAATAAGGTAGAACTGTAGTATATTGCAATCCTTCATGTAAATTTTGATTCTTATATGGAACAGAACATAAAAACTGAGGTGTTCCGTAATCTAAATAAAACACAACTATAAAATACAACCATAAAACCATGCTGTAAAAGTAAAAAAAAAAAAAAAAAAAAAAAAAAAAAAAAAAAAAAAAAAAAAAAAAAAAAAAAAAAAACTTATTTTAGATATTAATATAGATGTTTAATTAAAATTGAATCAACATACCTTCGCCAATGGGTGGAGACATTGTCATCTTATCATTAACATAATTTCCGCAGTATTGCTGAAATTCCTTTTTTTTTTCAGTTATAGGAGAATCAAACTCATTGCTTGATTTCGTTGAATAAAAAGAATGGCAATTATCAACAGGAACTTTATCAGAGATACTCGATAGTCTTCTCGACGATGTTGCATCAACCTTCATTGAGTCTAGGCTCGAATACCTTTTCTTAGTTTTACAAGTTGATGATACAATATTAGCATCGTCTGCATATTGAACAGTCGGATTCACTTCAGGTGAACTTTTATGAAAAGTATGTACATGATTATCAAGATGTTCAGGTTCACTATAAAACACACCACATTTTCGACAAGGATATAAACGGTAACTGCAAACAATTGCAGGAGAGTCCGATAAATTATTTTTAGTTTCTGTGCAAATATATGTGTTTAACAAGTTTGAATCACTTTTAGGAGATTGGTCATTTATTGAATTAATTTCTTTGTCAAAGTGACTAGCGCCACTCTCAGAGTAACTAGCGTCACTCTCAGGCAATTGACGATTAGTTTGAGTAGACAATAAAGTATCCGGCAAAAGGCTTTTTTTGTTTAATGTATTAAAAAAATTATAACGTTTTTTTCGAGACTTGGCATTTATCGAATCATTTTTATTTTCTGAAAAGTTGTCACGTGATTGACAATTGTGTTGATTTGGTAATATTGAGTCTGGTAAGAGGCTTTCAGTACTAATGTGGAGCAATGAGGTGTTTGAAAAAGTAGGGTCATTTTTATGGGATTGACTTTCAGTAACTATTGATTTAACACGACTATTTGAAGAATTTGAGACTTTTTTGTGCAATACCCGATTAAACAGGTTTGGTAATGGTGAACTTGTTATAGAATTATTAATATCTATAGAATTATGTAAGGTATTTAACACTGTAGTGTCATTTTTAGGAGATCGGTAACCACCAGCTAAAAAACCAATCCCACTATTTAAAGCACTCATTTCTCCTCTAGATAATTGCGTCGCCATACAAAAAATATCTTCCGCAATGGCCTTTTTTTCAGTCGGGTTATTTTGTTTTATTTCTTCAAGTAACTTACTATGAAGGGTTATAGTAGTTGTTGTTACGACATTATTTGATAATTCTTCAAGTTTTTTCTCTTCTTTTGCAACTTCTTTGCAACATTTATCATCAATAATTAAAGACATTAAAGATTCCTTGGCATCTTCTAAACTTACTAACACACCAACATCAACATCGGCTTCCTCATTTTCTGCTAGAAGAGATTCTATAGCTGGTCCAGCAGGTTTAATAATTTGCGATTCTTGTTCTTCAGGGTGTGCTAATTTTGAGCATCTATAAACATGTTTTTTTAATGGTAATTTATATTTAAACGATTTAAAGCATTTAGGACATTGCTTTACTTTCCCACTAGCTGTTTTGGATGGAGCATCATTATGATTTTTAGTGTTTTTAAATGGACAAAACTTTAGGTGACGAAGTAAAAGTTTTTTACTATGAAAATTGATAGAACAATTCATACAATGTGTTTTAGTTTGAAGTTTTACATTACCTTTGAGTAAATGGCGAATTCTCTCTCTATTTTGAATTCTTGCTTGAAAATTTATACAATCTTGTTCGCTGTGTTTTAAAAGATCTTTGCGATTAAGAAAGTAGATATGGCATTTGATACAGCTTTCAAAACCATGTTCTTTACAATGTATATCGGAATTTTTGTGGTTAAATGGTTCATAAATTATATTATGCTTTTTATGCATGTGTTTATATGCTGAAAATGCTCGATTTGAACGAAACTTACATACACTACAATTAAACGGTCTTTTATGAGAGTGTGAAACAAGATGTAAAATAATATTATCAAAAGTAAAACCACAAATGTAACAAAACTGATTTAAATTGCAATTATTTTCATGAATATTAACTATGTTTGGAATTTGAAACTTGCAAATCTGAGTATGCTTTAAATAATGCTTCTTTCGTCTAAAGTTCTGAGAACAATTACAACACGAGTATAAAGGAGAAGTTTTGTTATTAACTTGATTGTGGGAGTCAGTGATATAATTGTGGAAGCTATATGTATTGCTTGACAAATCAACATTAGATTCAGGAGTAGATATTTTTTTAATTTTGCATAAATGATTATTTAAATCTTGCTCGTTCAGATAGACGTTGAAGCAGTTTTTACATTTACCAATATTAATTGTTTCTGATACATTTATATGATTTTCGTTAAGATGATTTGCTAATATTTTTTCTGCCATACAAACAAAATCACAGTATTTGCATAGCAACGGTTTTTTTTCAAAATGATTTTCTACTAAAATACTTTTTGTACTGAAGATAGTTGTTGGAGTGGTAGATGTTCTAGTATTTTCTGACCCACATAATGGCTTTCTATGATAACCTCCTTTAAAAGATTTAAAGCTTTTGTTTGCTATGTTTCTCTTTATTGAACTTCCAATTAATTCCTTTGACTTTATTATGTAACATTTTCGAAGGTTTCTTTCAGTATTCTTATGTTCAATTCGCATATGATGCTTACATAAACTTTTTAATGGAAATAATAGTTTGCAATATTGACAACTAAACAGTTCAGCTAAATTAACATTTTGGCGCTGACCCAAAACCTTACGTTTTAAGCATGAGGAGAGATGGTTGTTCAATCTAAATTCACTACGAAGCATTTTTGAACAAAAAAAACACGAATAGAGAAGCTTCCTTTTACAAATATGTCCGTGGATTATTAATCTTGCATAATTTTGAAAAAGTTTTCCACAATACATACAAGAGTTTTCACCCAGCTCAAATGGTAATGTGTACTGAAAAGAAACAACATTATTAAGACTAATTTCCATTGTCTTGCTAGTTTCTTCATTTTCGTTGCAATTATCCAGCTCTATAACTGCTGGTAAATCAGAATCTTTTTCTAAAACTACATCAATTGGCATCTTTTTACGCAATAAAATTTGATGCTGTCTGAGATGATTTTGAGACGGAAATGGATTCTCACATTTACTACACATATATATGTCAGATGTACAGATAAAACTGATCAACCCATGTGTTTGTTTTTTAATAGGTTTTCCATCTAACATGCCTGCACAAAATTCATCATGCTCCATAAGTTTTCGACGACACTCAAACATTTTAAAGCACTTGTCGCATGAGGGCTTTGAGCGATGTTCGCATTTGAGATGTTGCTCTAAAGCTTCCAGATTGATAAATCTTTCACAACAGATATCACAGGGAAAAAGCAAAGTGGACATCTGTGTTGAACACATCTCATGATTTATGAAGGTGCAAACTTTCTCATGCTCAAAAAGAACTTTTTCTGTTGAATATTTGCGAGAACAATACTGACATTTCAGGGTTTTTTTCATAAACACTAATTTTCTTTTTTTAGATAAAGGTAAAAACTTCTTTTGTAATATTTTTTGATCTAATTTATTTGCATGTTTCGATTTATGAAATTTATTAAGCACTGATATGTTTCGATCCATTTTCTTTATTTTCTTTAATGATTTTTGATATATTAAGGAGTTGGCTAAAAAAAAAAAGATAAATAAAATGCAGTTTATCTTAATAGAGGAGAGTGGGGCACAGTGATACACTTTTGGCTTTTACTATGTAATAATTTTTTAAATATGTCTTTAGACAATTGGTTTAATTTCTAAAATAAATTTATACCTACAAAACTAAATTTATCAATTACCAAAATATAACTGGTTAAACTTGTGAAACTATTTAAAGTAAAATTAGAAATTTGTATCAAGGTACTCTGCCCATGGCTGCCTTGATACAAACTATAACTATCATTAAAAAAGTAAATAAGTATAAAACTAATTGAAAACATTTTTATTTGAAAAACAAAAAAAGAAATAACTATAATTCCAATGGTCCATACCAGATTTCGAAAATCCAGATAATATATTGTATTTAATGTCACTCTTATATATCAATAAATAATGGCTTTGTATCAAAACCGGATCTCCTAGTATTATATTTACACAAATTTCCTAAAAATTGATTCTAAATATTAAAAGAAATGATTTTTAGAACTGTTTATGACTCAATGGAGAACTATTCTGCAGTTTTAGAATACAGTTTATACTTGCTAATAGAAAATAATTGCTTTATTTTTAGTATCAACTTGTTTTTTCAATGGCTTTTTTGAATAAAGTAAAAAGTTTATGGATTGAACTGTGTTTACAAATTTGTATTATGTTTACAAAATTGTTAATTGATAGACATTTTGAATAACGTACCTTAAAACTTTAAAAACTAATTACTCTGAAATTTTTAGCATTTACTCATTTTTTCATGCTTTTCATGAGTTGAATGGTGTTTTTATATTAAATGTAGCTTGCATACAATATCCCCTAAAAATGTCTAAACATTGTACTTTAGACAGTTTTTATCAATATTTGACCCAATATAGCCAAGAACCTATAAAACATGGAATGATGTTTGTCATACCATTAATAAGTACCATATGTGTTTATTATTTTCATAGAAAATTCATGTTAATCAATAAAAGTGTACTCATTGTAGGCACTGTTATGCATCATGGTCATCAATTTTTGTGCACATTGCGACCCCCAGATGACCATGTTGACAGTAATTCACACATTTCATATTTTGCACACTTATTAACCTCAGTAAGTACTAGCTATGGTGAAAATTTCATGTTGGTGTCTTAAGCCTTTCCTACTAAATCAATGGCTAATTAAAACCATATCTCGTTAAGTTTTTTTTTTAAATACTTTTTGTACATTAAAATGTATTGTGGTAAATCATCAAAGCAATGAACTGTCAATTAAATTTTATGAAAAAATAGTTTGTTAAAGTTACAAAATCAAATTATAGACTGTTTTTATCAACAATACAAGTAACCATGTAAAGCGATATCAGCGTATGGTGCCAATGCATTTAACTGTTGGTATCTTAACTATTTACACACAGTTCTACTATTAAACAGTTTCTTGCAATTGTCAAAATGCTCATCATCATAGAAATACTGTCTTGCTGAACTGCCAGACAACATTGGTGGTGGAAGATTGCACAGCACATTAGTGAATGGTATCCAGCAGATATCTTCACGATGTGACCAAGTTAATCTGTTTGTAGGTGTTCTGTTCATGAACTTTACCAAGATATCTTGATGTTCATCGGAATATTCTGTTACGCAACCAATAAACCAATCAGTGTCATAAACAACAGCCACAAACTGTCCTGGATGCAAATCTGTTATACTTGGTGCCGGTTCAACTACCAGGTCAGGTTCTAGTGACACATTGACAATTGTACCCAAGTCATCACATGACAACCTGAATATCTTCAGTTTATTTTCACTTACTGCCACAAACCGGTGGTGTGACCATGTGCCAGGAACAGTTTGAATTAAAACAAATCGTTCAACCACAGGGCTCAAATTAAGTGAATTGCAATATCCGGAAATATATGTGGTCATTAAATTCTTAGTTTTTTTAAAAACCGTAAACACTGTTTTAATGAAATGGTCAATGATAAAGCAAAACAATAAATTTACTACTACAAAAATAATAACAGCCAAAATTTACATATTGGTTATTGTTTTTTTAAACAATAATTAATATGTAATTTAAGGATATAAAATTTAAAAAAGTTGCAAGACAAAAATTATTATTACTAAAGGTCCGAAAAAAAAAATTTCACATTAAAATAGATTTTTATTTAGGGGGAAAGTTTATGGAATTATTTATTCAAAAATTCAAATGTTTTAAATTAGAATTTAATTATTTAATAAGAAAAAAAATTATAAAGTATTTTTTTTTCAAATATGTTATTAGAGTTTCATTTTTTTTGTTTTAAAGTAACTATTAAAAAGTTTAAAATTTCAAGTATAAAAATGCACTTAAATTATTCGAAAAAGGTCTTATAGATCATTTGAAATGTCTATTATTGACAGTACATCATTATTTTTTAAGAAGTTTCCTGAGTTTGAGAAAAAAAAATATGCATATATAAAAATAAAAAAAAAGTTAATGCTGCTTCATGAAGTGGTTCAGTGCTATCTTGACCAAAAAGCGGAGAGCTTTATTTGCAAGACAGGTGGCCCTAGTTTGGAGCCAAATCTGGAGCCTGTATCAAAGACTGGCTACCAGATTGACAGGGAAACATGTCCAATGTAGAAAAAATCCTAAAAAAAAGTGGAAATTGTGTGCTTATAAAGTTAATCTGCAGATTGGAAAACAAAATAACAAACCTACTGTCAATTATTGCAAGAAATGTAAAAAGTATGCATTTGAGAATTCATACTAAAATTTATAGTTCAAATTTTAGTTCATACTAAAAGCAAAATATAGAATCTTATTTCTGATTTCCTTCATCATTTTAACTTTTTTTTTTTTATTGATCAATAGCAATTTACAGCAAAATATAACTACACTATTATAAATTTTCTTATTTTTTCATAGTTTCTGTGCTTACAGTTTTTCAAATATTTCAATAATCAGATGACAAAATCCAAAAATGTTTTTTTTTTTGTTCAATCATTAGAATGAATTGCTAGAATGATTGCATAATTTAACACATTTTATTTAAATTTTTTACACTTTTTACTATTTTGACAGTTATTAAATCTTTAACAACATTTAATGTGTCAAAATAGAGTTGAACTGAAAAAAATATTTAACTTTTTCAAACTTTGGTTGCAACTATCTTTACTATGCAACTATATCTTGATTGTTATGGTAATGATACTTTTTTTATTTTTAATGTTATATTTATGTCTTTGACTCATAAGCTTTAAGAAAGTCTATAGTCTACTTTAAGAAAGCTTTAAGAAAGTCTATAGTCTATAGGTTTACTCTTAAAGAAAATGTTGAATAATGGATTTTAATGACCTAGGTATGTCTTAATTAAAAATTAAAAAAAAAATTCTGGTACGCAAAGAGTTAATTAGTATTCTCACAATATGCGCAGAATAATAAATTCTAAATACAATAATGATAATATACCTGCTTTTCTTTTCTTAGAAATAACTTCATTCATCTCAACAACAAAAGGATTAGTATGTGCTTTATCATGTAATGAGACATCTATCTTTAGCAACTTTTCTTTCCTCAGCGACCAATTATGCAAATGACGCAAGACTTGTAATGACATTTTAACTAAATTTGGAAAATATTAAATTAATGGCATTTTGACTAGTAATCATATCTGTTTAAAAACAGTATTAAAAGTATATAGATAAATTATATATATATATATATATATATATATATATATATATATATATATATATATATATATATATATATAAAATATATACATAAATATATATATATATATATATATATATATATATATATATATATATATATATATATATATATATATATATATATATATATATATATATCAACCCTCAGAATTAGGGTTGGCATTCGGCAATGCCGACCTAACTGCTGACCTGAAAGAGTTAGAGGTCGGCAATTTTTTGCCAACCTCGTTTCTATATTTTATAGTCAGAACTTTGTATCAAATAATTTTTGCTGATCTGATGCCGACCTCAAAAAGATTAAGGTCGGCAAATTATTGCCGACCTCATTTTTTCTAATTCCGAGAGTTGATATACATATGTATATATTTTTACATATATATATTCCCAAACACACCCGACAAAACATACATTGGTTCAAGTGAGGACCTGTGAAAAACTAGATGGGTGAATCACAAGCAATCTTTCAAAAACAAAAAACTTGCAAACACAACCACGCTTTCAAAATATCTATGGGATACTCAAAAAAATCAAAAACAACACCCAATTTAAAAAGCTACATTATAAAAAGCGCCTCCGCCCAAAACAACATAACCAAAAAATACCTATTATGCTTATACGAAAAAACTATTAATTTTATTGTATAAAAATCCTAAAGAATTAATGAAAAAAAAAAAACGAATATCCAAATGTCATCATGAAAACAAGTTTTTGCTGGTCAACAAAAAACTAAAGATTAGATTTTTCTAACTCATTTTCTTTTGTACAGAATTATTATTTTTCACGAGAAAAAAACATATTTTCACCTGATGATTGCATTTAGCATAAAACTTATAGTAGTGAAAAAAATGTAGTTTTATTTATAATATATATACATATATATATATATTATATATATATATATATATATATATATATATATATATATATATATATATATATATATATATGCAGTATTAAACACACTGATGATGTCATAGGGTAATTCCATGTAAAACTGGGACAAAAAATCTAAATTTTTCAGTCCCCCTCTCAGATTTCTTTCAAATTTTACCCAGTGGTACCTATCAATGTAACATGAAAAATTATAAAATTTGAGCTCCCAAAATCAAACGGTTCAAAAGTTATGACGTTTTGAAATTCAGCCTAAAACATTCCTTTTTTTGCCAAGCCCACTATTATGGATTTTGTAGTTGTACTTTTTAATATATAATTTAAGATCTAGTTGAAGAATGAGGCTAAAAATGGGTACCTGGCCATTTTTGAAGATGCTGAATTCAAAAATGTAAAGCAAATAGTGAAATTTAAATTTTATGATGGTTATTTTTTGATTTTAAAATGGTCGGTCCAATTTTTTGTTCTGTTACCATGAGTTGCGCTTTCATCAACTCCTGGAGTTGCACAAGTCTCATGGATTCATTTTTTTTTTCAAATGAAGTAGGTGATCTTAGGTTATTTTTATAAAAAAGATGGTTTTGGTTTCTTAAAGCATTTTAAAGATATGTCATTTTGAAATTTATACAAAAAAAAATCCTTATTTGGACTCAAATTCTCTTTCATAGATTTTTTAGCTAAAGTTTAGGTGTAAACAATTTAAGTTTTAGTCAAAGAAACTGACTGAATTCAGTTTCTTAGTCATAGCAAACAGCCAACAGTGCTCCATTGGAATCAAGCTAGAAAGTGAATGTCATCTTGCAACATATACATTGTTGCTTGGAATCGAACCTTTTGAAGATATTCCTGAATATGAAAGAGAAATATTAATGTGGAGGACTGGGCTCTCAATAATCAATGTAAAACCAACAACTTGTCTACATCATAAACATATTTATTTGAAGCGTTATGCAACTAAATTAACACAGTGCTGCAATACATTTAATACTCATAACAAAGTTATAAAAGGTATTTATAGAAATCACAACTTTTATTTTGTGAAAATGCTGTGAGTTACAATAATGAAATTCTTTGCAGCCAATTTATTTTAGCTATATTTAGCCTTACTTTTAGCTGACTTCTAAAAATGCACTTTTAAATGTCATACAAATTTAAATTTAAAATAGTTTTATTACATTTTTATACATATTAAAAGAGTTCTTCCCTTTTTTTAGGCAGTCTTCGTGAAATCAACTTGGATTCAGCAAAGTACTTATGCAGTAAAGGCAAATTCGTATTGCGAGGTGAAAAACTTTGTCCACAATGCATACATAAATTAGCATCAAGTGAAGAATCAGAAGAGAACGACTTGAAGATAAAATTAACTGAAGATAATATGGAAAAAGAAATTATGCTGGAATCAACAAGATCATTGCTCAACAGCGTCAAACAAAAGCGTCTCCGCTAAAAGTTCATTTACCAAAAACCTCTAACAAACCTTCACTTGGAAAGAGAAAGATAAAGCAAGTTGAAGTAGCAGTTATTAAGAAACTTGCAACTGGATGCAGCACCGTGCTGTAACTTTTGGGGGCCCTGTGCAGAAACTAAAAAAAAAAAATTTTTCTTTCAATTCGTAGTAATTTATGGTATTGGAGAAGTTTTTCTAATGTATTTAATAGGGGGCCCAGTGCGATTGCACTTGTTGCACTTGCGATAGTACGGCGCTGACTGGATGTCACCGAATCCGATTTTGCTGCACCTAACAACTATAAAGTTCTAAAAGAAATTAAAACCAAACCGATCTAGACTTCCTTGTGAATGCATGAAAAAAAAACTTAAAGTTTTTAACAGAAGGCAGCAACTTCAAATTTTGACATTGACACCGAAATCATGGTCTATCAGAAAAGCAGTAAAAGAGTTTTCAGTTTTCAAACACAAAATTCAAAATGCAAAGCTTTTACGTGACAAAAAAGGCATCATTGCATACCCCAATGTGGTTGAACGGCATCGAATCAGTAAAGATGTCAAAGAACTTGTAAAGCTTTTTTACTGTGACGATGAGTATTTAAGGCAAATGCCAGGTAAAAAAGACTGTGTAAGTGTTGGGAAAAAAAATACATGTCAAAAAAATTGATTATGTGTAATCTAAAGGAGCTCTATGTGGCATATAAAATTAAGTACCCAGACCATAAAATTGGATTTTCTAAATTTTGCAGTTTTAGACCTAAATGGTGCATCCTTGCTGGTCCAAAAGGTACACATTCTGTTTGTGTGTGTACAATACACCAAAATTTTAAATTAATGTTGAGTGCTGTAGGCCTTGAAACATCTTACCATGAAATCATTGAAAAGATTGTCTGCAGCAGAAAATCAAAAGTTTGCATGATTTACTGATGCAATAGTTGTCCTGGCATACAAGCTGCCCAAAATTTATTTCCAGCAGTATTTCACACAAAATTATGATCCAAAAGAGCAATATGACAGTGACGAAAATGAACAGTCAGTGGATTTCAAACAGTGGACAACAACTCCTGTGTGATAAACTTGATATTATTACTTCTCATTCATTTATAGCAAAATCACAATCTAGCTATCTAAAGCATCTCAAAGAAGCAATTAGTATTGATGAGGCTATTGTACTAGCAGATTTTTCAGAGAATTACACTTTTGTAGTACAAGATGAGATATAGAGTTACCATTGGAGCAAGAGTCAATGTTCTCTTCATCCAGTTGTCATCTACTACAAGAAAGTGAAATTGGAAATATCTTCTTTTTGTGTAATTTCAGATGATTTGAATCATGATGTTGGATTTATCTATGAAGTTATGCAAAAAAAAAAAAAACAAAAAAAAAAAACATTAATCATATAAAAACTCCTCTTTGCCCCACAATTACAAAAATTCATTATTTTTCTGATGGCTGTGCAGGGCAGTATAAAAACTGCAAACATTTTTACTTTTACAATTTATGTCACCATGCTCAAGATTTTTCTGTTCAGTGCATCTGGAATTTCTTTGCAACAAGCCATGGCAAATCTCCATGTGATGGAATAGGTGGCACTGCTAAAAGGCTTGTTTCAACTGCTAGCTTGCAGAGTCCAACAACAGGTCAAATACTATCTTCTCAAGCAATGTTTGAATACTGCTAAAAGTCAATCAGTGGGATTACGTTTGTGTACGTCACTGCTAAAGAAATGGAGCTAGTAAGAATCAAACTTGCTGATAAACTATTAATAGCAACCGCTATTCCTGGGACAAGAAGTTTCCATCAATTTATACCTTCTTCTCATTCAATTATAAAAACAAAAAAGGTATCCGATGATGATGATTTTGCTCTAACATTTGACTTCCTCAATAAACAAAAATACGAAATTAATAAAATTGAGAATGTTATGATGTTGCAATACCTATTTTGCAAATTTGACGATTTTTACTGACTTGGAATGGTTTCTGAAGTTGATAAAGAGAATGACGATTTTATGGTAAAGTTTATGCATCCAAATTATCCAAGTCAGTCGTACTACTGGCCAAAGTGGGATGATAATTGCTAGGTGCCAAGAATGAATGTCATTTCTCTTGTTAAAACACCGTCAACATCTTCTGGGCGTCAGTACCACATCACAAAAGAAGACGAAACTCATTTTGAACACCCTTTATCTTGTCAACGAAAGTTGATGAATATTTTACTTTCATTATTTAAATTTTATAAACTTCAATTTTAGTCATATTTGGTTTATTCCTTTTCCTTTTTATTTTTGAGATTTTTTCAATAAAGCAGATTTTTTACTATTTTTCAAAAAGGTTTGCTTTTTAGTTTCTTATTTTTTAACACAACAAGACCCTATTATTAGACATAAAGTAATAATATTACTTTAAATTATTTTAATTAATATATAAAGAAATTATATTTTCAATGTGTTGTATAGTAAATTACATTTCCATATATACTTTTGAAAATATTGATTATAAATATGCAAGTTATGCAAAGCATTATAATTTTCTTTTCTTTTAGAAACCTAAACTTTTTTAAGACCTCTTATTTCACAATAAGAGTAAGGCAACTTTAGAAATAAGAAAAGGTAAACCATAGTTAAGAAATAAAAAAAATTAACTGTTGATATTTTAAAATTGAAAAATCATTCTCAAATACTAGGAATAGGGTTCATTTATCTTTATCTTTGTATTCAATACCTTTAAAATTGGTCAATTTTCAGTCATATTTCTCCACTAGAACTTTAATTATTCACACAAAAAGTATCGCTATAAAGTCTATAATGGAGAATAGAGGCTAAAAATGATTTTTTTTTTGTCTAAATTTCAAAATGACATATCTAAGTAATTCTTGAAGAAACCAAAACCATCTTTTTTATAACAATAGCCGAGTATCACCTACTTTGTTTGAAAAAAAAATTGAATCCAGGAGACTTGGGCAACTCCGGGAGTTAATGAAAGCGCAACCCATGGTAACAGAACAAAAAGTTGGACTGACTATTTTAAAATTAAAAAATAACCATCATAAAATATAAATTTCACTATTTGCTTTACATTTTTGAATTCAGCACCCTCAAAAATAGTCAGGTACTCATTTTTAGCCACATTCTTCCACTAGATTTTAAATTATTCATTAAAAAGTACAACTACAAAATCCATAATGGCAGACTTGGCAAAAAAAGGAACGTTTTAGGCTGAATTTCAAAACGTCATAACTTTTGAACCATTTGGATTTGGGAGCTCAAATTTTGCATTTTTTCATGTTTCATTATAATGTACCACCTGGTAAAATCTAAAGAAAATCCAAGAGGTGACCGAAATGACTGTCCCAGTTTTACATGGAATGACCCATACTAAAATAGGTAACTTCGAGGGCTTCAATACATACATCAACTACCTTATAGCCTACTGCCACTAGGAGTGCTGCATCGACTGAGAGTTTGGGATGGGGCAGCAATTTTTTTTTTCTTTTTTTTTTTTTTTTCTTGAAAAATTAAAGCACCATGTAACTCAAAATTTATTGATTTTATTTACATTTTCAAAAAAAGCCAGCCCAAATATCCCTTAAATACTCGCTAAGTCACATATATCACTGAAATTTTTTTACTCTCAAAGTATATTAACCTGTCTTTTAAATAAAACCAGAATTTTATAGAAATTTCAGAACTATTTAGGTCAGAAATATTGTTTTAAAGCCAACAAACTTTTTTTTGGCTTCAAAACTTAAAAATAAAAACATACATACATACATACATATGTATGTATGTATGTATGTATGTATGTATGTATGTATGTATGTATGTATGTATGTATGTATGTATGTATGTATGTATGTATGTATTCTCTGTTTAGACTGTGTAGGGAATAAATATTCCTTATGCTTTAAAAGTCTCAGAGGAGACTTTTAAAACATAATTAATATTTATTGGCTTTAGTATATACATCAACTATCTTATAGCCTGTTGTTATTGTTGTTGTCGTTGTTATTATTACTATTATTATATTCATATAAGCAGAGAAACAATAATGTACATTACTATAAGCAGAGAAAAATTCTGCTTCTCTGCTTAGTCTGAGCATTCTGTACATTTTTACTTCCTTGTCTTACAAAGCTAACAATTATTTGATTGATATGATTAGGATTTAGTTTTGCGACCAGATCTTGTTTGATTGACTCAATCAGGCAAGTGGTGTGTTTCGCTAAAAATCTGGATCAAAAATCATTCGCGTGCATAATTAATAGTTGGTATACATATTTTCTAAGCAAATATACATGTTCTTCTTCCATAAAATAAAATGTTTCTGTATATAATTTTCAAGAAAAAACAAATATAAATTATTCGGATAACACTGACACTAATTTAATGTTGTCACGTGTGTTTTTTTCCGATTTTTCAAAATGGAAGTAAATATGTACGCGGGAATTTTCATATTTGTATTAAATTCATTAGGGGGCATCCACGAAAATCTCGAGATTTGGAAACCCCCTCCCACCTTGCTACACCTCAGTCATTTTTATAGTGCCTCTCTCCCCCCCCCAAACCCCATGCGTACGTATGCTTCCCCAATTTCATTCGCTTTTTTGTAAGTTTTCGTTAGTTGTAAGTTCTTTTGTTTTGTAAAGTGTGTTTTTTTGAGTGTGTTTTTGTTTGTTTCAGTTTATATTTTATTTATTTGTTTATTATTTTTGAAATGTATTATGGTTATTATATTACAAACAATCAGGGCCGCCGGGAGCTTTCATGACGCCCGGGGCATAGCAGCAATTAGGCGCCCATGTAAGCATGCATATTTTTAAAATAAAAGGCATGTACAAGTTAATGATTGCTTTTTTATTTTTAGTACTGTTAAGTAACATTTGTATTTTTAAGAATTGCATCTGGAATAATAACACTAATAACTCTTTACTCGCTTTATTAGATAAATTTGAATTAGAATGCATATAGATTAGAAAATAGACTATAGGCCCTTTGAGTATATTTGGTTGAGAAGGCCTAAAGTGTTTCCATAAGTGAAAAATAAAGACTCCTTTGAACTGTTAAGATGCGAAATATCTTCCATAAAGTTGTCTTCGATTTCACAAGCTTCAATTTTTACCGGTTCTTGATCTTTCAATCAGAAGAATAAGAATCTTAAAAAAACAGTTTTTTACACTCATAATTTTTATTGGAAGCGATAAGCAATTTTGTATTGCAGTAAATGTTCACTCCGTTCTTCGAGTTACGAATATTTTTAACTTTTGATCGTAATTAAAATGTTTAATTAAAAATATTGCGCGTTATTGAACATAATTAATTATGTCAACTAGGTGTCCATGGTAAAGCTTTAGTTAAATTGTTACGGGATTTAATTAGGTTTGTAAACGGTCTTAGTAATGTACAAACCCAAGTTGAGACTTTGATATTAGATTGTGCCGAGTGTTTCATAACCCAATCTATAATAGTTTTTTCCGTCACCTTGCACAGTACAGGTAAGAGCCACCAGCTTTTAGTTAAAAACTGTTTTCATTTTTGAGGGTAGGCGTGACATTTGATTAGCGTTGAGATTTTAACTTTTCTTAGGTAGTTGTTAAACCTTAGCAAATAAAGTTAAAAAAACTTTTTTTAATAAAATCAATTTTTTTTCAAAAGTCAATATACAGTTAAATCCCGTTAACTCGGACCCTGGACACGTCGGACTTTTACTAAGTCGGATGGAATTTCAATAATCTTTGAACATTCTCTATCAACTTACTGTAAAACCATCCGCTTAAATCGTACCCTGGTTAAGTCGGACCATTTGCTAACTCGTACTGTTTTTTGATGTCCCTTTAACAAAAAACTTCGGTTAACTAGGAATTTTATTTTGAATTGCATTTAAGCGCATATAATAACAAAACTTCCAATACTTCAAAAAAAATTCCAAACTTTATACGCTCGAAAATAAAATACTTTTGCGTCAAATATAATTAAACATAAAAATAATAATTAAACTAAATTAAAATTAAAAATTAAAATTTAATTAAAATAAATAAACAAATATAATTAAACATAAAAATTCCAAACTTTATACGCTCGAAAATAAAATACTTTTGCGTCAAATATAATTAAACATAGTAAACATTTTCACGGAGATCTTTCGATTTAGTTAAGCTTCGATTAAATTCTATTTGTTTATAACTATTATAATAGTTAATATATTAATAATATATGAATTTTTAATTTATACATTAAAAATTCTAAAATATCAATTAAATTTCAAAACTTAAAACGTTCGAAAATTATCTACCTTTGCGTCCAGCGGCATAGCTAAATATTTTGGACCTTCAGGCAACAATTCGTGGTGGACCCTAGTCCCTACCCACATAACCTAATTCGGCATAATGTAATTTATAAAAATAAAATTGTGTTCGTAATTTTGTATTCGTAGTTTTACATTTGTTTTTTGTTGAAAATTGATAAAATATTTGAACAAATTAACAAATTAAAATTAACAAAAAATGACTTAATACGCTGAAAGGTTTGTGAGCACTAGCTCATGAAAATACGATATTAAAACTTAAAAGTAACAAGTTTAGAATATTGTTAATTAGAATTTCTTCTTTCTCGCTTTTGAGTTTACAAAATCATTGACAAGATCTATATAATCTAGTTTTGCTGCCTCTTTATGTTCAATAGCTAGTATTGCAAGATTCTGTAACCTGCTTTGGCCAATAAAATTTCTTTTGTAATCCTTTATAATTTTTAATTTGCTAAATGACCGTTCAGCAGTGGCTACTGTAACTGGAAGTCTAAAGAACAACATGAAAGCAGTAAAGATTTCAGAAAATTAACTTACAGTTGTGCTTTGTGAGAAGCAATTCTGAAAAAGTTTTTATCGACATTTTTTCATTTAATTCGTTTTTTAATAGAGAAATTGCGTATGGAAACTGAATTTGAAACTCAGAGGATTTCACTTCTGGGTATTTACTTTTGAGGTTGGCGCATAACTTTAAAAGCTCTGCTTCTGTTAAACTAACAACGTTTTTGGGTTCAAGAAATCCAAAACAGTTTGTAATTGTTTGCATCCCTATAAAACGTTGCCTAATCTTAGCATTTATTTTGTCCTAAACAAAATAAAATACTTCAACTTTGAATAATTGTTCCTTGTCGTCAACACAATAACCTGAGGCCAACACATAAAAATGTTTTTTTTTTTTGCGTGGTTGTCTTTTTGCATGAAAATTAGTGTCAAATTCTCACTTTTTGGCTTGTTCTTCAGCTTCTAATTTCAGTTGTTCATACGGTTGTCTAAAGTCTTATATATTTTCATTGACACAATTTAATGCAAGAACAACTTCATCTAAGTCAATGTCTTACTTCTGAATTGTTTTGGATGTACAATTAATTTTGCACATCACCTAATATAAAAATACACTGATAAAAACAAATTCAAATGTCGCCATTTTTTTTTGTATTTGGATAGTCTCATCTCTAATCCTTTTTGTTAGATTTAGTTTAATTTCAGTCAAAGCTTTCAATATACCAATATAGCAAACTTTAACAGCTTTTTTAAGGTAACTTCTGACTCACCAGTGAATGAAGATAGAAGATTCCACCTCTTTATGCTGTTTCTAAAAAAAGTATATTTTCTGAATAGTGGCAAATTACGACGATACTTTACGGGACCCATTAACGCAGTCATTAATTACCAAATTGAGATTGTGACTGGCACAATACACATACTCTTTGCATTTGGTTGGATCCTTTTAATTCTTGTTTGTCCACAATTGTATTCTATGAGAATATTCATTTTCTTTAGAATCTGCATTACCTGATCAGTCATACCTTCTGCTGAATGGTCTTTTAATTCATAAAAAACTATAAAGATTTCACTAATTTCGAAATTTGTTGGTAGTTCATTATTGTTCCGAATAATGTGGACATGTCATATAGTAATACTTAATTGATCGAATTTTGTAATATCTTGTGCTGTGTCCAGCATCAGAGTATAAAACGGTGTTGCATTAATCTTAGATGTCAATTCCTTTAACAGTTTTTCTCCCAAACATTCTATTAGCTCATTCTGAATTGTTGGACTTAAATATATCTAATTGAACCGGATGGCATGTCTAGTATCTGCTTCATAACATCATCATGATTGGAAAGTAATGAAACTTGAGATTTGATGAATATTTCGGAAAATCCTTCTCGATGGCCACGAAATGCCAGAGAATTTTTAGGTAGCATACGTGTTATACGTTTTAAACGTTCCAAAACCATCTTCTAAAAAGACGCCTTATATTGTATTTGTTCTTCAGCATTTTTATCGATAGTTTCATTTTTTTTTCCACATTTCGTGTACTGCACGTGCTTCAATGTGTTGTTGGGAACAACTATGTGTTTTTAAGCGTGGGGACAAAACTTTTCCGTTATTTTAAACCAGAACGACATTGACTTTTGATATTTGAGAAC
This sequence comes from Hydra vulgaris, assembly GCF_022113875.1. Taxonomy (NCBI): domain Eukaryota; kingdom Metazoa; phylum Cnidaria; class Hydrozoa; order Anthoathecata; family Hydridae; genus Hydra; species Hydra vulgaris. The sequence continues at coordinate 16,631,350 of NC_061166.1, forward strand.
AGCCAGCAAGGCTCAGAATATGCAGTGTCCAAAACAGTGGAATAGCAAAGCCACATGCGTGATATTAGACTATGTTTTGCCATAGAATAATAATAAGTTTTACTAAAACATCTATTTTGTTTGGGCAGGTTCTTTAGGAAACAGTCCTTTTGGTCTATGGGGTGAACAATTTATTATTGATCTCTTTTTTTCATCAGAAATGTTTTGATTTTGCCCAAGATCAGTTGTAATAATAACGTCATCTCTTTCAAATATTTTAGTTTTTGTCTCTTGACTCTCTTCTAAAGCGTCTGCTAATTAGATGTTATCATTATGCCCCGCTCAACCATTCTATCATTGTTGTCTACCGTTGACATATTTGCAACACTATCTTCTCTTTCTGTGCATAAGAAATCAAGTTTTGGTAAATTTTTAAATTTTTCTTTTTTTTAGTTTTTTAAGTTTTCTTTTATATTTCCACTCATCGTTTTAGATTTTTTTAAACAAACCATATTTAAGTAGAGTTACACAATTATTTTTTTATAATTTACAAAATCTGTCCACAAATGATCAAACAGGATACGCAAAAACTATTAAAAAGTTAATTTTGATTAAAAGTTATTAACAAGATATAGTGGCTACTGTTATGGATGTTAATAACTTATAATCTAATTTTAGCAAGATGCAGTGGCTTCAGTTACGGACGTTGATCATTTAAATCCAAATTTTAAATAACTTTGGAAAAAAATTGAAGTAACATAGGGAAAAAGGCCCCTGACAATAGACCCCCTGTCTGTCTGGGCCCCTAGGCATTGCCTACTCTTGATATATGGTAGCGACGTCACTGTTTACGTTAAACTTAATTTAACTAACTAAACATTTTCGCGGATATCTTTGATTCGGTTATACTTCGATCAAGTTTTATTTCCTAAAAATGTCAAAGGTTGCTTTGACATTTGAAGTACGCTATCAAGTAGAACTATAACAGAAAAATAAAAAATACTAAAAGAGCTCGACAAAGGAGAATCATCTGTATCTATATCAAAGAAAATTGACATTCCAAAGCAAACATGTCTGGATGGTCAAAAGAAAAAAACACAATATATTCAGAAGTCGAAGAAAATAAAACTTCTGCATAAAGAGTGAGGATGCGTGTCTCCCTAAATGAGGATTTGGATAAAGCATGTTATATGTGGCTCTTAAGCACCCGACACAAAAACATTCTTGTGTCAGGAACCATTTTCAAAGTCAAAGCTTTGCATTTTGCAAAAGTACTTGGTTGTAACATTTTTCAAGCATCCGATGGATACTTAGATAGATGGAAAAAAAGAAACAATCTATCTATCGGTTATGCGAGGAGTGAGATCAGATAAAGATATTGTTCAAGAGTTATATTGTTTCATTGATGTAGTTAAAGAAGTAATGCAAGAAGAAGAAGGAAACGAAACGTTGGTTGAAACGGCGACAAAGCCAACGACTGAAGAAGTTCGTAAAGCAGTTGATACCCTTGTTATGTAATAATAAAATATATTTGTTTTTTTTTACTGTCTTTCTGAATATCTTTACTCAATATATATACATTTGCAAATACCCCCGAGAGTATAATAAACAGTATAACCGTTATGTACAATATATACGACGCGCCCACAACATTCTTTCTGACCAAACACGTTAATAGTTTATATGAAACAAAATTATTTACACTTATTACAACGCCCCTTGATCTTTAGATCACAAAATCCGCATACTTATTCAGAAACTTCCGCACACGCGTCGATCTTCTGAGATTCAGGTTGTTTGCGGTGGGTTCTTCCGGTTCTCTCGTAGACAAGTCAGCTACAATGGAAGCTGGACGGACGTCCGACATGTGTCTCGGCAATCCATTGATTTCTACCGAAACTCCTTGTCCTTCATCTGAGACTCTTCCTCTATTCCATTCGCTAGTACATTTTGAATCAGGTGGTTTTACAAATACTTCTTGTCCTTGTGTGAAGTTGTGGAGAACTTCCTCGTTAGTTTTGGCAAAAATTGTGTGTGGTTTCCACTCATAGGAAAATATAGCTTTGTAGGGGAGCGATGTTTTCTCGCCATTTTTTAGGGAGCCACGTTATACCAATATACCATTTTTAACAGATCTTTGCCACTTCTTGCTGCCATGCGCTTGATTGTGCGATAGTGACGTTCAACAATTCCATTTCCAGATGGCCTATAAGCGCAACGAAACAGGATGGACACTTCCCATTCTGCGCATAATTCACCAACGAGTTTTGAGCGAAAGGTCTTGCTGTTGTCAAGAAGAACTTGCCACGGAGGTCCTTTTTCTCTAAATATTTCTTCCAGATGGAAACACACTGTTGCTTCTTTCTCGTTTTGTAGCTTCCTCCAAATTGCAAACTTGTTCCTTTTGCCACAGTCAATGATATACAAATAAATCTCTGATTTATAGTGGGTAACGTCAATAGCTAAACGGTACCAGCTCTTTCCAACTTCAAGATTTCCTTCTTCCCATCTGATTGGAGCAGGATCTACCGATAAACATCTTTCGCAACTTTTTACGACTGATTCAATGTCTTTTCTACAAACTTTCTCTTTCGGATATGTCTGTTTCATCAAATAAAGGGTTCGATTTACTCCAAAGTGATGAAGATTATGAAACGACTTCACATCAGGCGGTACGAGATTTGCTGTCATTACAGAATGGTTTGAATGCAGCCAATTCTGCGGTACCCTCGTAAGAGCATCGGCTTTATTTTCTGCTGACTTAACCAAAAAAAGTTTTAATTGTATACCGCACTCCTTTGTAAGTCTTTCATTTAAACTGCTTACTAATTTGACAACACGATCGTTCACCAAAGTGTCCCATCCACAACTACTCGAAACCCTTTTTAGATAGCTGCACGAAGGGCGCAACCAATTTGCTATTGGAAAATGTCCAGTCAGCTGTCCGCACCAAGAAAAGATTTGCCGACGCGTCATTTTTCCTTCAGGAACTTTGGGTATGTTGTCACGTTTCCAACGCACTTGGTTGTTTTGTTTGTACACTCGCAATCCAAGCACACGCCCACCGAAAAGTTTTTCTGGCAGCTTAGAACCCAAGCCATATTTTTTCAAGAGTTCTTGAACTCTACAACTTGACACTACGTTATTATTGACAATTATGTCATCAATAAATGAATCCGTCCCAGACTCGACAACTTTGCCTAAGGATAATACCTTTTTTAAGATTTTTTTTCATTATTCTGGGCGCCACATTTAAACCAAAACCCAATCTTGTTAGACAGTATCGCTGCCCTTCATATTCCACAACTTAATATTTCCATAATGCTTCGTCGACACGAATCTGCAGGTACGCTTTTTTTAAATCGATTATCTCAAGATTTTCTCCCAACTTTCTCCAGTTGCAAAGTTTGGTACTGCAAACATCGCCATCTGCAGTATGACTGGATACAAATTGATTCAGCTCCCCGTAGTCCATCACCGGACGTACTTTTAACTTGTTTCGTTGAATTACTGCCATCAACGGAATGATGCCATTACATTTCCCTTCAAACAATTTCAGCTATTCCTGTGCTATCCATTCACTTATTTCCATTGCGTACTCACTTTTAACGTCTTCAGAGATGTGATAGTTTGGAATTTTGTTTGTTAAAGTTGGTGGTCCCATAAGCCATTTCCAAGACACGCTCTAGCTGCCATTTTTGAATTCTGCTACGAAGTCTTTATCAATCAGCTTTTGAACAGTAGACGTGGATACTTCATTCGTTTTTCCTTGAGAGACTGCAGTAGCGCCGATAGTTAGTTGCTCCACATTAAAGTTTATGGTTTCACCTTCTCTCCCAACTTGGACACCTCCGAGCGTCCTCGAGCTCTTTATGATCCTTTTTTGGCTGCACATATTGATGAGCATGGCAACCCAGGTCGCGGTAAAACATCACACTTTTCTTCTACTATCTGCGATGAACTCATTAATTTGATGGGTCAAAAAGTACTTTTGTTTATTGTTGATGAAATACAAAAAGCAAAGTACTATAGTGTGTCAATTAATTCAACACCTGATATATCGCACGTTAATCAGTTGTCTGTGATAGTTAGTTAATTGAGTGTGGGCTAAAGTGAACCAACTGAGCATTTTTTAACATTCATTAAGATTGAAAGTCATACTGGAATTGGATTATTAAATGCATTGCTAGAGTTCTTAGAGAAAAATAATATTGATATTGATAACTGTAGTGGTCAGACGTATAATAAGGCATTGAGTATGTCTAAATGTTACGATGGTGTTATGGCTCATACTTTATCTGTTTGTGAATAAGCTATTTACACACCTTGTTCATTCATTAAGTTGGTTTTTTTTTATAAATATATATTATATATTATATAATAGATACTGTATATATATAATAGATATATACATTATATATTATATTATATATATATAATAGATATTGTGCATCGGATCTACACATTCTTTAGATCCACTCATCGATGGATAATCCACAAAAGTGATACAAAGATACCAGTGCTTAAAAAACACACATCAGACACAAGTCGGTCACCACATGCTGATGCAACAAGTACTTTGCATAAGTGTAACAAGAATATTCAGTTTGCTCTATATACCATTATACCTATATATATATATATATATATATATATATATATATATATATATATATATATATATATATATATATATATATATATATATATATATATATATATATATATATATATATATATATATATATATATATATATATATATATATATATATATATATATATATATATATATATATATGAACGTGGCGCTTGGACTAGCAAAACGTCTTGATGAATTGGAAATTGGTACTTTTACGGTCTTTTGGGACACGATGCTTCAAAGATTCAATAAAACAAGTTTAATTTTACACTTCACACTTCATTGAATAAAGCTGTTGGTTTGTTGTATTCCTGAGTATGTTCAATCGTTGAATTGGATAAATTTGAAAAATATGGAAAAGAGTTATCCAACTGTGAAATTTATAAAAAAGAAGTCAAAAGAGTCAGAAAAAAAAGCCACACTTCAATGAAGGTACTTCTGAAGAAGTTCTCTTGCTTGTTAAAAATGAATTTCGAGTTAATGTACTCATTGCTATTATCGATCAAATAAAAGCAGTGCGGGCTCACAGATAAGCCGCATCTTTCAAATGTGGCCTGCAGATTTTGGGTTCATGAACAAGTTGCAAACATTGAATCGTATAGAAATGATAAAAAAATTGTTGAATTTTAGCTGATCGTTACTCTAATGATATTGGGAGATGAAATTCTATTATCATTCTACATAATTCTATTTTGGTCTTATGTAATCACTAAATGAATTTTGATGATACAAAAACAAGCAAAAAGTTGTTTATGTACCGCATTTTAATTAATGACGGTTTGGTAGAAACTTTTCCGAATGTTACAGTAGTTTTTAAAATTTACCTTTGCCTAATGGTGGCAAATTGTACAGGAGAAAGAAATTTCTCGCAGTTAAAGCATGTAAAAAATGAATGGCGTACTAGAATTAATCAAGAGCGGTCCGGCATGCTTTCTTTGATGCGTATTGAAAGTGAGGTGAATATTTAAAATTTTTAAAAGTGTTTTGCAACAAAATAAGGGTTTAGAACCACTGTTGTAAACAAACATAATAAACTTGCGGTTTCAAATTTACAATAGTATAATAATAAAGCTAAACAATCTGGTCTTGATAAAGTAAAGTAGGCACCAAACTACAAATGCACAAATCTACGCACTAAATTACAAATTTTTAACAATAAAGAAATGTTATTAAAAGTTTTGTAGTTTTTTTTTATTTAAACTCAATTTAAAAAACTAACATATGATTTTACTGAAAATAATTGAGAAACTGTTCTATAATCATGGAGGCTTCTGGGGAAGACTGGGTATGATTTTATGAATAGATGTAAAGATCTTTCTTTACCTAGACTAGAACCAACTAATTTATTACGCGCTACAACGTCGCAAAGTTTTTTTAAAATATAGGAGAAACTCGTAAAGAATACTATATTAGTTCTAATAAAATCTATAATGCTGATGAGACAGGTTGTTGTACAGTACAAAAATAGGAAATGTAAAACTTATTGTCAGTAAAAAGATAAGCAAGTTGGTAAAAAGTAAAAAATAAGTAAGATAAGCAGTAAAAAGATAAGCAAAAATTACTAGAGGTAGACTAGTTACAATGCTTGCTGCAGTAAATGCTGTAAACGCAATTCTTTCATTTATTGTGTTTCCTAGAGAGCATTTCAAAGACTCAATGGTGCACAGTGCTCCAACAGGAACAGTTGAGACAGATTACGTGACATGTTAGATGAAATCTGAATAAATTACTTTTGCAACAGTTGATTACATCATTAAAATGCTCAGAATAACAACCTGTTTTATTGATTTAAAAAAATCACGCATTAATTAAATCACGCATAATTAAATGAGACACATTTATTTCAGTGATTTAAAATAAAATTTTTGAGCTCTTATGTTACTGATTGTTCAATAAAACAACGCGATGCCGATTTCAAATTCCGTTGTAGCACTTCCGTTAGGTTTTTGTATCTAATAACAAAACCTTTTATTAGATTATGTTTTTTTTAATTTTGTACTCTTTTGAAGTCGGATTTTCATTACTAAACTCTCTATCAAAAGTTCTTAAAATTTTATTTCAAATTATGATTTACAATAGTATGGATAGTATTTTATTTATTTTATTTTATTATCTGATTTATTTGCATTTAAAAACGAGAAATACAAAAAGGTAATACAGGTGATATCAAAATTACTCTTATGTAACATCGACAAAAAAAAAAAAAAATCAACTAGTTAAAACATTATGCAATGGTGATGAACATTGTATTTTTTTAAATTTGATTTCAACAAAGACAAAATGGACAAGTAAACAATATAATCAGGTTCCATATCTTAATAATTCTGTCACAGTAGAAAAATCTTCGTGCATCATTTTTACATTTAATACGTGAATAAAGTTTTTGTGCATGACATCTTGTAGGATAGTAAGAAGGAGCAAATGTAAAAAACTCAGAAAAAAGTAGATCGACGAGGTTATGTATAAATTTATAGGTCATTACAAGATCATTTTTTATTCTACGGCATTCAAGGAATTCTAGATTGAAAATATTGAGTCTTGAAGAATAATCTTTATAAGGAATACAACATCTTTTAGAGACACTTCTAGTAAAGAATTTCTGAGCCTTTTCTAACCGACGCATATCTTTTAAAAGATGGGAATTCTACACAAAGGTACAAGATTCTGTGATTGGTTGAACATAAAATTTATAGGCTTTGATCAGAAGCTTGAAATTATTACTGATAAAAAATTTTAAAAGTAATTAGGAACGAGAAAGCCTTGCTTGAAAGAACAGTAAATAAAAAACTTCATGTCCGAAGATACGACTATACCTTGAATTGAATTAATAAATTCAATAGATGTACCAATGTTCATTGAGTATGAATTTAATGGTAAAGAACTGTTTCCATAGCGTAGATAAACCCATTTTTTGGTTGCTACATTAAGTAGCTAAACTTTTGAACACTCTGAAATTTTTTATAAGTTATTGATGAGGTGCATGTTGTTTCCATAATTGTTTGCTTGATATAACTTGCTGTCATCAGCAAACAACGTAATGCTGCAATCACCATCAATACATTAGGGTTACATCATTTATAAAAACTAAAAATAAGATGGGTCCCAAAACAGTCTCTTGAGGTATTCCGCTCTTTACAAGAATTTTTTTTGAATACGAGTTACCAACACAGACACATTGAGAACGATTTGTTAAAAAATTGGAAATCCAGTTTAGCAATTCATTCTGGATACCATAACAATGCAGTTTGAATAGTAAGTCTAAGAATCAAAAGCTTTCTCAAAGTCTTGTAGTTAGCAGCAGTGGTCCACTCATTTAAGGTTGTCAATATCTGTGTAGAGGTGGATCTACGCTTTAAAAAGCCAATTTGATGAGTGGTAATAAGGTTATTAATTAGTGAACAGTTTGTAATGCATTGTGAAATTATTGACTCCTTAAACTTACAAACAATGTATGTCATAGAAATAGGTCTATAGTTTGTGGTTAATGACGGATTTCCTTTCCTATAGATGGAGCACACTATAGCGGTTTTCCTAATTAAAGGTATGGCATTTTTTGACATTGACAATTCAAACAGTATGGAAAAAGGAATAGCAATGGCATTGGCGATTGATTTTAGAAGTATTGCTGGGTATCCATCAGGTGATTTGGAGGACTTTAGTGGAAAATTGTGTAGAGATGAAACTACAGTGCTGTATGGAAACGTTACATTATTTAATGAGTTTGAGTGTGTTAGCAAATCTAAGACAGGTGCAATACCATTATCTGTAACAAAAACAGAACTAAAAAAAATGTTTAAAAGATGTGATTTTTCAGAATCATCTGTGTTAAGAGAACCATCTGGTCGTAATAGTGGTGCAACAGAACAACAGCATTTGGTTCTTGATTTTACAAAAGAATAAAACTAGGCAATATTAGCTTTATTGACTAAAGGTTGAAAGTTATTTTTTTTATTGCAAAGTGCTAGAACATGTGCGGAAATAGACGAGTTTAAATATTTACAAATAATTTGCCAGAATACATCAACATGTGAATTTTGCTTGGGAAGCATATACCAGTTTATATTTTGTAAATCTGATTGTATAGCATTGTAATCATCTTTGTAAAAAATTGTATTTATTTGATTTTTTAATTGATTTAGATTTCTTTAAATTACAATCGAAAACAATCATACAGTGGTCGCAAGTGCGTGTAAATGGGGCAATAGCTTCTACATTAAAAAACTTTTTTTGTGTTATTTGTTAGTATTAGATCTAGGAGGTTATGAAATTTATTTAATTTTTATTATGAAATTTATATATATATATATATATATATATAGTATATATAGCAATCTTTAATTTCTCTTTCTCATATGAAGCTGTGAATTCCTTTTAATTTTGTATCACTTTTATATAATAAAAAGATGTCAGTGATCCAAAAGTATTTATATAATAAAAAAAAAGTTTATTATATAAATTGACTGATACAGTTCATGCTTTTTTTAAAATATGAATTGAAAATTTTAATGTATATAACGTTTATAAACATTTAAAACTTTAAGTATTTTTAAAAAAATGGTGCATATGGTTGAGATGCAATTCTTAGCTCTGAGTGCACCAGGTACAATCCTGCAGGCATGTTTTGCTGACAGTAAGGTTTTTTTAGTTTATCATAATTACTACTACCTCATACAATATTACAGTAAGAAATAAGTATGAAACAGTATATTTTTCTCAAAGTTGAAGTAATATGAAACGGTTTTTTAAGTTATTTTGTTTGTTTCTACAAAATAACTTTATTCCAAACTTTAAGCTTATTCGAACAAATAATCTTGATGTTGTGTATTTTTCAATCATTTCAAGCTTCAAATTGTTATTGCTATTATTAGAATTTCTTTATTAATAGAAAATTTGGAGCATCCAGCCATTGTAAATAACATGGAAGGCCAAAAAAAAAATACCGTACTTGCATCGACGGATCTTTTTATAAACCCAACCAAAATTGCTTTTTTCGTGCCATTACTAAAAAAAATGTTATGTGCATGTTACTAAAAACAAGTCGTTCCTAATATGACTGCCAATTGCGTTAAATTAATTTGTGAATAATCTTTATTATAGTGATCTTCAGTATTAGGAGTTTGACATTGTTTTTGTTTACTTTTTCCCAAACCGTTGTTTGACGATACGCTTGTCTTGGCTTAGTTGTATTATGTTTATTGACATATTCCCTAATGTTACCAATCCAAAAATATTTCAAAACATTTTAAATGACTTTTTTTAATAATGTGTATTTCCAAGAAAACTGCTTGGAGATACACATTATTAAAAAAAAGTCATTAACAAAAACTAATTTGTATGCCCAAGCAAACTGCTTGGACCCCCTGAGAGCTCCAAGCAGTTTGCTTGGAGATAAACACCTGTATAATAATTTATTTACTAGATTAAATATGATGAAGTAATAGAAATTAACTTAACAGATAGAAATTCTAAGAGTAAGAAAAAGTATAAATATTTAAATTTATAAAAACAAAGATAAAATACTTTATATTAAGACTTATAAATAGTATATTTATTATGAAAATATAATAAAACTATAATTTAATTAAATATGATAAATTTTAAATCTTTGTTAAATGAATACAGTAAACTGAGTTTTAGAAATATGTTTTACAACAAATATAGATTTTTCCTAGGGTTCGGAAAAGTTTGTATGCGCAGATATTTGCCAATAAATTGTGCGCATAATTATATATTCGCATAATTATGCGCATAACTTTTTTTGCAATTTCAATTCATTAACAACCGTTAAATTCTTTTAACTAGACAGACAGACTAAAGAAACGAATTTTAATTCTAGTTTCATAAAATTTTTAGTTAATGTGAGAACAAAAATTAATGTGTCTTCAAAACAAAATTCATTAACAACCGTTAAATTCTTTTTAACTGAACAGACAGACAAAGAAATTTTATTTATAGTTTTCATGAAATTTTTAATTAATGTGCCTTCGTAACAAAAAAATTTTTAATTAATGCGCCTTCGCAACAAAAAAATTTTAATTAATGTGCCTTCGCAACAAAAAATTTTTTAATTAATGTGCCTTCGCGACAAAAAAATTTTAATTAATGTGCCTTCGCAACAAAAAAACTTTTAATTATTGTGCCTTCGGAACAAAAAAACTTTTAATTAATGTGCCTTCGCAAAAAAAAAAAATTTTAATTAATCGCAACAAAAAAATCATTAGTTTTAATAGTAGAACTAAAAGTTTTAACTTTTAATTTCACTTTCAAATCAATATAATTGAAACTTTTAATTTCACAATCAAATCAATATAAAGCACTTTTATAAAAAATAACTTTAATTTAATAATTATAAAAGTGTTTTAATTAAAGAGATAAGTAAGTAAAATAATGAAAAATTTAAAGATTTAAGAAACTCGTGAAAGATATCGAATATCCTTCTAACATCATTGGAAGACTTGAAAATGATGATGCTCCATTATCTTTGGTGTACTATTATTTTGGTAAAATGAACAAAAAATATGCGAACGAGGAAATTATTCAGGAAATAGTTATGAGGCACTTTAAATTCCTTATCACCTAAAATGCGGGAATTGCCTACATACTGACACCGAAGTATGCTGCAGAAGAGTTCTATTTTGGTGAGGGTAAAACTGATACAATCAGTTCAATTTCAAAATTAACCTCAAAAATAAATCCAACAGTTGCTAAGACAGTTGAAAATGAAATGATTTTATTTGTTGGAGCAAGGACAACACTGGTAGAAAATAGAAAAAAGACAACTTTCGAAATTTGTTTGCGCGTCATTTGAATATTATGCGCATAATTATGCGCATAAATTTTGAATGGTATACACATAATATGTGTATACTTATGCGCATATCGGCGAATACTTATGCGAATATATTATATTCGCCGATATGCGCCGATATGCGAACCCTAGCGTTTTCATGAAATCGAATTCTTTTTAGACCTCGATTAAGATCTCATAGTCTCTATTTATGATATAATAAAATATTTAAAAGTAAAAACTGGCTTTATAAATGTATATAAAAACTTTTTAAAACAATATTTAGATAAATAGTTAGGGAAAAGGCGCCTATGATGGCATTGCGCCTATGATGGCATATCGGTCATGTTTCCATAAAAATTAGTTTTGGTTAAAAAATGATTAGACCTACATGACTATACTGAATTTATATTAGTTTTAGTGAAAATATGTCCCTTGTGCACAAATATTATTTTTATAATCAATTAAAATGTTTTAGAATGTGCTGTTGTAGTTTTATTCCCTTCTTATATTTAAGATTGTGATTTTATTATTAACTGTGCAGAATTTTCATGCATTTTATATCAAATTTTTGTGCATTTATTGGAATACTTACTTTAATTTTATCTTTTGAACAAGGCAGACACAGCTTGTTTTAATGAAAATGATGACTTCTTCCTATGATGGCATACTAACGAGTTGGGTGTGTTGCAATATTGACTAGTTAGAAAAACTTTTTTTTTATAAGAAAAACTTACTTTTAAGTAAAGCAAAAAGAAAACGGTGCTCCAAAATTTTTTTTTGGTCCAAAAATTACATAAAACGCAATATATACAATGCGCATGCGCGAAACTTTACAATGCTACTGTATAGTATGAAATGGTAAATTAGGATGACTCCAAGTAATTTCTGGTTTTTCTGAGGGAAGACTCTAAGGTTAAATGAAATCATCAAGGTACCGTTGATCCTAACCAGCCCCATCCTCCCCTATGCTATCATAGGAGCAGTGGTTACCTATGGTGGCATACTTTTCATTTTTTTAAAAATAGGAATAACTTATAAAAAAAACAAAACTGATGATATATCCGAGGGTTATTATTGTTCTACATGTAAAAAGGAATGTATCCATAGCAAAACTTTTATTATTGATTTTCAGAATACTGAATAATAAAGCTTCAAAGTTAAGTATGCCGTCATAGGCCTCTTTCCCCTATTTAAATTTATAATTTATTCTTTTTATAAATACTTAAATAACATTTTTTTGAAACAAGTCTTGCGATTATTCATAAATATGTTTGTATTATTTTGAAAAGTTTGCTAATAATAAAACTTGTAATGAATTGATCAAATTAGGTGTGGAGTATGAAATATTTAAATTGATTAAGTTCTACCCAGCGAGCTCAAACGTCTGTGGGAGGTCTATACGACGTTGTGAATAAGCAGATAAAGTGCATTTATACAAAGCCATTTAAAATAAACATTTATAATAATAAAGATCAAAAATTTATTTTACATTTAAAAGTTTCTAATAATGTTAGCAAAATAACTTGCAATCGGAAAACTCATTTTATCTAAATTAATTTGTTTAATTACATTTGTATAAAGACTTGTTAAAGTTTATGCAGAGACTTTTTCAAGTTAACTCTAAAATAACTTTTACATAAATAATAATTTATTTCTAAAAATTAAGATGATTTTACAGAAATAAATTATTATGAAAATGATAAAAATAGAAAAAATAAAGGATAATATCTTCGATGTTTACTGAATGCAGAAAATAGAAAAAAATTCTATCCAGCAGAGACAGAATAACAACTTTGTTATATTTGATGCAGGTAATCTGCGTTGCTTGAACTAGATTAAACTTACAGAAATATATCAAATAACCATTTAAAGAAAAAACGTGGATATAAAATATTTAGGAATTTCAAAAGTTCGCAGTAATACAACATTTTTAACATTAATTTAAAAATCTAATTAAAACATTTCTAAAAATATAAAACTTATTTTTGTAGCTTGAGTGTTTCAAAAGTCATGCAACGTTTGGTTGGCAACGGTTATGCATCGTTTTAAGGTACGGTTTTTTAGATAGATGCTATGAAAAGTTAGACTGATATTTATTTGTGTTTTACTGTTACACAAAAATCTATTTTCTTTTCAATTTTTATCATGAAATAAAAATTATTATATTAAAAGAAAAACATAAAATGTGTTGATCAAATATATATCTAAAATAAAAAATAGGTTTATAGATGGAAAGTTAAAGGCAGAAATAAATAATTAATAAAAACTAATTATCTCTAAGTTGAACATTTTTAAATTTTAAAAACGTTTGAAACTTTCCAGTTTTAAAATTTCGCTGATCATCTTGTGTCACCTTGTGGTCAGAAAAGTTTTTGGAAACTCAAGGTAAAAATGCTTCAAACTTTTATTTTCACAATATTACCCAGTATGCTTGGGGAAAATTAAAACAATGTGAAAATTTCAGATTTACTTTAAATTTTCAATACCATTAAATAAATGATAATAAAGACCTTATAGTTATAAGTGGGATCCTTCATAACTTTAAACGGATTGGTTTATAGAAAAATATCAAGGGTTTGAAACATTTAAATTGCATTATTCTTTATGTAACAAAGTAACCAGGTTATATTAAAGTGTATTAGGCATGGGGCAAATTAAGCGATAGCAAAGTGCAAATTGCAATGGCCCAAAGTTATTTAACAATTTTGAAAGTGTGTTATTTGGAGCAATACTCTTTTATAATAAAATAATCTGGTCAGACGAATTTTATCTTTGGTCATTTGTCAATCAGGTTAAATGTGTCATTAAATAATAGCTACATTTAGTTTATGCAATGGAGTAAATGTTGGCAATGTACGGTTATGGTAATTATAACACTTGGGTGATAGCCTCATACGGTCCACATGTCTTTGAAATTATACTAGACTCATACTATTCAAGTATTACCGATATCATAATTAAAGATGGCCACATCTACGCAATCCTATAAATCGAGTGTCTCTATCAAACGTAACATTCATCAAAGTTTCTTAGGTAGTTTAAGCAGGCACGTGTTTTCTCCAGGCATAGTTTTAGAAACAGAGTGCAAATCGACATCTTTGCCAACCAGGTCAAGTCAGTCTTTAGATACTTCCAACTTGACTTTGCCTCCATCATCCACAGGAAGACCTACTACTCGTGCATCTACGATCTTTTGGCTAATTGGACACCCATCACCATCAATTACTGGTTCCATGCTGCCTGATTGACAACAAGTTTGAAAATTTTTTCTTTTTTTATGACACAATGAAGAAAATGTTTGAAACCATATAACAAATCAAGAAATTGGACATACAGTTATTGACAATGTGGTCACTTTTTGGATCATGCATCAAAACAAAAACAAGACATAATTATCTGTTGGATTTTATGGCACTTTTGAATGAGTGGAACAGCTTGTCTAAGAACAAGAATTGTAAAGGTGATCCGGGTGGAAAACGTGGCCAAGTTGGATTGCCTTTTCAATATCGGGTCACCTGATGTCATTGAGGAAATCACAAAATCCAGACTTCTGTCGTCAAAAAAGAAAGATGATGATATTGCTTCCTATATAGATCAAAAAAGTGACAGAAAGGCAACTATGGATGGTTATGATAAATTTTTTGAGATCAAGGCACAATCGCAAGTAGTAAAATACAATTGTGGCATTAGTATTTGATACCACAGCCAGTAATAGTAACATCCACAATGGTGCTGCTAAATTGATCGAAGAAAGCTTAGATAGAAAACTTCTTTACTTTGCTTATCTATTACCTTGTTTTAGCATATCTTCGAAACTTTCGTCGGAGCAGTTTGGAAGAAATTGTTTGGAAATATTTTTGTACCAGAAAATAAGTTCTTCTCAAATTTTAAAGCTTTTTGGCCAACATTTGATAAAGAGTGGCCCAATGAAACTTTAAAAATTGAAGACACCTGGTTAAAAACCATCAAAGAACAGACCATAAAGCATTTAATAAATCTACTAGCAAACGAAAAGGCTGCAACATTTCCAAGAGACGGCTATCGTGAATGTGCCGAAAACACATTCATCATATTTGGGCAAACTCTGCCACGTGGAGTACATTTTTTTTTTCAGTTAACAATGTTAGTCGTGATAAAATAAATTATTAATATTAAAAGTACTTTACGCTTTTTATATATAAAAAGTGTAATAACAGTGTGAAGGTTTCCGAAAGAAGATTACAAAGATCTTATCATCGGAACCTTGAAAACAATAATAAACAAATTAATTTACGAATACCTTGTAAAGTAGTACAATAAAGTAGAATATATATTACATAAGAATATATACTACATATTTTTACATAAGCAAAACTTTAAAAAATGTAAGCAACATATTTAAATGTAAATTTTCTGAAACCAGAAGCCATTCATCAAGCACGCTGGATTGTAACTTCTCTGCTGGCAAAATGTTCATGTTTTCAAGACAAATACCATATGACGAGGAAATGAAGATCAAACTTTTTAGAATGAACTGATTTCTTTCACTTTTCATCACACCAGCTTGGACAAAAGCTAGCATTGGCGCTGATGCACCTTTCAATGATCTGTAGCTCATTAATGACATGATGAATTTCAATAAATTAGACAAGGAAGCTGCTGACGTTATTCTTTCATATATGAACAATCATCGATGCTATTTGAGAAAAGAAGTAGTTCCATTTGCTTTCTTCAGTAAACATGTTTCATCATCTGTGAAACTGGAGATGGCTGCAAAACTCTTAGAAGTTCTAGTGCTGGAGATTTTTCATCTTGGAAAGCCGGTTTTTCGTAAAATCACTCATC
Source organism: Hydra vulgaris (assembly GCF_022113875.1). NCBI lineage: Eukaryota > Metazoa > Cnidaria > Hydrozoa > Anthoathecata > Hydridae > Hydra > Hydra vulgaris. Next base: position 16,647,584 of record NC_061166.1, read on the forward strand.
AAACAGGTTTGGCAAATCTTCTGGGACCTTAATCCCACACATTGTTCAGTATTCTTGGTATCAACACAGACTGGCTTGGTAAACCAATTTATTCGTGGACAGAGCATCCAGGTTACAAAGAAACTGTGGAATTTGTTTGTACGGTGAAGGTCGTTAAGGATACTGCAGAGAGAGAGGAGTGAAACTGATTTCAGAATATGCGACCATAATTACCAATGATCCACAACAAAGAACATGGCTGCTGCAGGACGTCAAAAGTCATAGGCAGCAATATCCTGATTTTGACAAAAAAACACTGGGACAACAAAAAAACTCATTAAAAAAACACTTAATTTCCATTTTTTCAAGATTTGTTATATTATTTAGTTAAAAAGCACAGAACTGAGTCAGACTGGCAAATAAGTATATGATTTGCAAGCTGTGAATGGACTTGTTGATTTTATTGTGAAATAATGACAGTAAATAACACACATGTGACTCATTGCCATTTTTTCGTTGCTTTTTAACTGAAAATTACCATGGTTTTAAAATAAAAAAATAAAAAATATTTTTACATATACCCTAATAGTAGAATAGGAAAAACTACAATCCCGGTATTTTGAAAAAAAATTTGCATAGTGGACAACTCTAAATTATATATAATATAATTTTGATCAAAATGCGAGATATATTGTTATATCTCTTGTATCTTATATCACTTATAACATTATGAACGTTAAAAAAATAAAAACTACAAAAAGTATGTTTGCATATGCATTGCTAACTCGTTGCTTTCACGGTATAGCTAAATAATAAAGAATAACTGAATATAAATACTTTGAATATTTGGTCAATATAAATTTTACACATTTCAATATTATTATTTTTTTTTTATGAATATTCGCTAACAGAAAATTCTCTAACTGTATCTTCATTTATTTTATTTTTATTCTCAAGTTTAGATTGGATAAAAACTCTGCAAATCAGCTTCTTCATATGGTGACGAAAGTTTCGATTGACAAGCGCATAAAGAAATGGATTTAGGGTAGAATTTGGATAAGTTATAAAGTTAGAAATATCAAAAACTAACTTATGAAAACAGCTAGGACATATTGCAACTAAAAACCATTGAGCACTAAGAGGGAGCCCAGTGATAATAAAGGCTGAGACTATACACCCAATCATCAGCAGGGCTTTTTTTTGCTTGAGTATTTCTTTTTGTTTATTAAAAAACTGCGATTTTCTTCTTGCTTTATTGTTATTGATTTCCGCAGGTTTTGAAAATGAAAGTTGCATATTATTCTGTGAAGTTTTTCTGATATAACAAAATTCTTTTTTAAAAGTGTCTGGTATAGATGGTAAAGTATAACTTTGAGATGTTTTTCTATTTAAACAAATTGAAGTAACGCTAAACAAATCGGACACTCTTCTCGATCCATTTTTTAATTCTTGCAAATTGTTAGATTGAGAAGGCAAAGTATCGCACTCCAAAGATTTTTCATTCGACGGAGTTGTGTTGATCTTTAAAATTTCAATTGATTGGCGTCTTATCATAAAATACATTTTTGTATAGACCACAAGAATCACTATCAGTGGTAAAAAATAACCTAACACGGACGTTATGAAAATAAAATATCTTTTAAAGGACACATCATTTGTTTTAGCAAACTGTTCATAGCATAATGTTTCCGGCATGTTCATTTTCCTCACCGTATACTGATAAAAACATATGTAAGGTAGCCACAGTACAACCGCAGATAGCCACCCAAAAAATAACTGCAGCATAATTCTTGTTCTTGTTTTATTCATTCTATGCTTTAAAGGATGTTTAATAGAATAATGGCGATCAAAGTTGATTATTACAATGTAGTTTATTGATGTTTGAATTGAAATATAATCAAGCAATAATGATATGTTACACATCACTTTTCCTAAGGGCCAATATCCCAGTGCAACTTCTATCATGTTTATGTTTATTGGATAAAATCCTATAAACATGTCAGTGATAGCCAATGATATTAAAGGTATGTTTGTCCGGCTTCGGATTTGTTTACTTTTACAATATACTAAAACGATAAGTAAATTTCCAAACACTGTTATAATACTTAAAATCCCCACTGCTACCATTTTAAGTACTGCACTTGTTAGCGAGAAGCTTTTATAATCGTTTGAACTTTTGGTAGAACTATTTAATTCCGTTATGAAAGCGGAAATATTGTAATTCATTTTACGTTCCAAAATATTTGCATTTGATTTTTTAATTGCCTTTTTGTCAAAATAAAAGCGACGCTACCTTTTATGTTTCGTGAAAATATTAGGTTAAAAATAAAAAACTTGTTAAAATGGTAAAACTATTCAAAAAGCTTCATTATCTAATTCCGAAAAAAAAAAAAAACTTGAATATCTTAGTAACGCAAGATATTGCTAAAACCACATTACTGGAAGATTATTTTTTTAAATTCACAGTGAGACTGGTGACTAAGTTACACAATATTTAATTTTTGATCACAAAAGTTTATTATAGAGTTCTATTTATATAGTTGCTGTAAATAAAATTAATATCCTCACAAATGACTATGCCATGAGCTCGTTTAATTAAGGTGAGCTCGTTTGACACAACAATTAAAAATAGTTTAAGACTTAAGTGTTTATATTTTAACAATCCAAAAGCAAATGCCAAAATAGTTTTGCTAAATATATTCATTAATAAATCTATTTTTAGTAGAACTTTATTGCTATTTTGCTTATAAGTAGCCCATAATTGCGGCACCTTTTTTTTAATTAAACTATAAAACGGTGGTTGAAATTTTAAATAATACTTTTTATTTTTCAAAGTGCATAAATTAAGTGATTTGACATGTTTGTGTTTCATAAAGCTTTAAAAGATCTTAAATAATTTAAAATAGAATTACGGCCTTACTGTCTGGCGTAACCTGAATACTATTTGAATAGTTATCAAAGAAATGTTAAACTAAAGTTATTCATCTATGCAAAGTTCAATTTAAAGTTGAATGTTCGATTGTGGTTCTTCAGATCTTAGTACTCAATGAACGAGACTTGCTACTTGTGTACGTTCTACTTGCTACTTGTGTACGTTCTACTTGCTACTTGTGTATGTTCTACAATGTATGTTCTACTTGCTATTTGTGTATATTCAAGATTTAGTAGCAAATTTATCAAATCCAATAAATTATTAAGCCATATTAGAATTCCTCGAGAAAAATTTAAATACAATTGTATGTTTTTCGAACACAGTAAAAAAAAAATACCTGTTTTTTTTTTTAATGTTTTTAAAAAACATTATGCTAGATTTTGTGTTTTATAATTCGTAATAACCGTTATGTTCAATCATGAAAGTATAAAACAGATAGAAGTTTATCAAGCCGCAAACATCAAAGCAATTTATAAAAGTATAAAAATGACATCTGATTGAGAGCCAAATATAATACATTTGAAAAAACGCAATCTCAAAACAAGTGATACTAATAAATTAACAAATAGACTAAAACAAGAAACGTGGATCAATGTATATAGATGTTAGGACACTAATAAAGCTTGCAATACTTTTTTAAGTAAATTTATAGAATAATTTAATGAAACCTGCCCACAAGAGGTCATACAAATTAAATCAAAATCAATTGCTAATTCGTGGATGGATAAATCGCTGTTAAAATGCTCAAAAAAGTAGCAAAAACTTTATAATAAGTTTCTAAAAAATAAAAACAATGATAATGAAAAAAATTACAAAAATTATAAATATTTTTACCAAAATCCTATTAAAAAAGCTAAAAAAAAAAAAATACTACAGTAATCGAATTATCAAATGCAAATTTGATACTAAAAAAAAGTGGTCCGTCATTAATGACATATTAGGAAGAAAAAAAATAAGCTCGCCTTCTTTTCCTTAAAGTATTAATATAAACAACGATGATATTTTCTGTCAAAAACAAATCTTAGAAGAATTTAATAACTATTTTATAAACATTGGTCCAAATCTTGCTAATAAAATAATTCCAACATCTGATTTATTTCAAAAATACTTACAACCTTCTAATAACGCTGTTATGCTTGTTAATGAATTTACCTATAAAGAATTTGAAGAAGCATTTTCTTCTTTAAAAAAAAAAAAAACGGCTGGATTTGATGAAATATCTGTTAATTTAGTTATTTCAAACAAAACAGCCTAAGCAAACTTCTGACCCATATCCTAAAGCTCTCAATATCTACAGGGATTTTTCCTAGCGTACTTAAATTAACAAAAGTAATTCGTATATACAAAAATAATGATCATTCAGACAATACTAACTATAGACTTATATCAATACTTTCTGTATTTTCAAAACTTATCAAACGTGTAATTTACAATCGAATCTATGATCATTTTACTAAAAACAGTTTATTTTACCAAAATCAGTTTGGATTTCAAAAAAATATTTCAACTGAACACGCAATACTTGAAATAATAAATCAAATAACTGATGGTTTTAAACATAACAAACTTGCCTTAAGATTATTTATTGACTTATCAAAAGCATTTGATACAGTGGATCATTAATATCATACAGTGGATACAAGCATTTGATACAGTGGATAATTGCATCTTTTTAAATAAACTAAAGCATTATGGGATAATTAATAAAACTTATTATTGGATTAAAAGTTATCTTTTCGTGAACACGCTAATGCCTTAATGAAAGATATGAAAATGATGGATGTATTTGAAATAAATATCAGCATTTAATTTTTATGTATCAATTTAATAACAATCTCTCTCCGGCAAACTTTAATAATAAGTTTAAAACAAATGTAAATGAAAACTATAACCTAAGGGCAAATTTAGTTAACACATATAATCTGCCTTGGAAATCTGATAAATATACGGAATATAGCATTACATATAGAGGACCAAAAATATGGAATACCTATCAAAAAGGACTTAAGTGTATGGTTAAGTCGTTAAGTTCATTTAATTATCTAACAAAAATATAAATTTTTAAAACTTGAAATTTTATATTTTTTAAAATACTTTTATATTTGTCCATATATTTACTCGGAAGTCTCTTGATCATTTTTTAAGTTTTTTCAGTCTTAATTATTATTATTTTTTTTGTTTCGTTTTGTTTTTCTTTTGCTTTTTTGTTTTTTATTTTTGTCTTTGTTTGTTTTTGTTTTTTATTTTTGTCTTTGTTTGTTTTAATTTTTAGCGCAAAAAGAACACTATTATACTTTTATAGTTTCTTAGTTTTTCGATTTTTAGTTTAAAATGAAAATGATTATATTTTATTAAAACTTTTTAAGGGACTCTATGAAAAGATTGCGACGACGTATTGTCATCCTTATCTTCTTTGAGCCCCTGTCTGTTTAATACTTTATCTAATAAAGATCGTTAAAAAATCCATTTTATTTTATATTTTTTATACAAAACGGTACCTGGTGACAAGATGTGCAATTTTACTATGGATATGTGTGTATTTATTTGTATATATAAGTTGATTGTATTTATTAAACAGCGAAATAAATGTAAATTAGAAAAAATTCAATAAAATGATTTTTATTAAAACATTAAAAAAAAATTATTTAAAGGTTAAATGGTTAAAACTGAGTAACGTAGTAACTGAGTAACGTACTCAGTTTTAACCATTAGTTATTGTAACTAATTTGAAAAATTTAATAAAAAGTGCCAAATGAAAAGAAGGTACTTAAAAAAAAAGAAAAAAAAGTCCTTTATCTAAAATATAGGGAAATTTTGATAAATAAAGGCGCCAATCAGGGTTGCTGTCCCAGGCGGCGTGACAGAGCATTAAACCATTTTTCTTTTATGTTTTGGGAAACATAAAAGAAAAAAGGCCAAATTTAGGAATAAATTCTTCTAACATTTGAGAACAAAACTTTTCAGACAGTAAAAGGTTATAAATAAAAAAAAAAACTACAAAGCTCTGCGGTTAATAAAAACTATTTACCAAGTTAATATGTAAATTAATTATTTATTTGGATTCGTAAGAAATATCGGTTTAAAAATGAATTAGCGTACTAGTTATCTTCATAGAATTTTATTTTTACTGTACAGCTGTTTTGTATTAAATTATATACTCATGTTTTTAATCGGATATATAACATTATTAATTACATTTAATTATGTTATTTATGTAATCAGTGGTGAATTCACCACTGATTACATAAGCTAAGAGCCTTAGACGCTAAGGGCCTAAGCCTAAGAATCTGGAGGTCCTAAGTGAAGGCCCTAAGTTGCTTTCTGTTTATCTTATAAATTTCATTTTTTAAATGTAATACAAGTTTTATTAAATAATTTTTAAGAAATTACATAACATGATCAGCCTTTCTTGGAGTCACTTACTAGCGCGGGTCCCCTCACACTCCTCATGGCTCAGTCCGCTTACCTTATAATATACCATATAAATAAACTTTTCTTTTAAAAGTTAAACCATATAAACAGTTATTTACATTTTTAAATTAAATGAAGAATTTGAGGAGCAAATAGTTAGCGAAAGCAATTACTCAGAGATTACTGAAATAGAAGAAGAGTTAGTATTAAGGTTCGAGACTTGTAAAGATGGAATTGAAGCAAAAGAGAAAAAGATAAACATTAATAAGATAAAGGTATGTATTGTAAAGTCAAGAATGAGCAAGTAGAAAATACTAGGAAGTGGCTATGTGGAGTGTTTAGGAAGAAAGTTGAAGTTAACTCTAAAGTTTGTACAGTTTGATTGCAAAGGGTTTATAAGAGATGTAGATGTTAAAAAGATTTTTTTTAAAGATTGTTGGTTTTGAGTGTAGAAAATATACTTTTGGTGAGTATAGAGAAGAAGTTAAAAAAGAGATTGAAATAGAAAGTGGAGAAAAGATTTTGTGTGTTAGTTTATTTTGTTATCTTGGTGATACAATTGAATCAACTGGTGGAGCAGAAGAAGCATCTATGGTAAGAGTAATGTCTGCTTGGTTACGAGAATTATCTCCATTTTAAACAGCAAGAGGTGCTTCATTAATAATTAAAGGAAAGTTCTACAGCACATGTGTCCAGAGTGTTATGATGTATAGCAGTGAAACATGGACAACGAAGCTTGGTGATGTCCAGCTTTTGGAAAGAAAGGAAAAGATGATGATTAGATGGATATGCGGGTGTGACTTTAAAAGAAAATAAAAGTAGTGATGATTTAAGAAAAAGATAAGGCGTTGTGAGTATATCTGGTTGGGTACGTCAGGGAAGATTTAGGTGTTTTAGGCATGTAAAGCATAAAAATGCAGATGACTGGTTATCGACATGTAGAGAGTGAGAAGTTTCACAAAAAAAGCTGGAGGTGTAAGCAGAAAAACTTGGAAAGAATGTGTTTCAGATGATTTGAAAAAGCTACATTTAAGGAAAGAAGATGTTTAAGACCGTGTATGTTAGAGAAACGGCATTATAAGAAAATTCCAATTCGTGCAAGCACGAAAACAAAGAAGCAAAAATAGTTATGCTGATGATGGTAATGATGATGATGATTACTCTTTTAGCCAAGCCTGAAATAAATGATGCTGCTGCACCTGCAATAGCAACAGCTACCTTAACTGACAATGGAGTAGTAACTAAGAATAAAAAATCTCCGATAATAACAGAATATAAGGTGTTTTATTAAAATGTTGCCAGTTCAATTGAAACTATGCATTGTTTATATGTTTCACATTTAAAATTAATTGATGTGGATGGCAAGAATGACAGTAATTCGTTAGTCTATGCAATCAAATACAATGGCTATTGTATAGAACAACTCAAGATGAACATAACATGAATTTTACTTGTTAAAGAAAAAATTTTTCTGGAAAATCTTACACATGTAGAAGTAGAAAATGTTACAGTATGGCTTCGGCAATAGTATGGCTTCAGCAACAGTATAGCTTCAACAACAGTATAGCTTCAGCAACATTATGGCTTCAGAAACAGTATGGCTTCAGCAACAGTATGGCTTCAGTATGGTAAACAATATGGCTTCAGCAACACTTAATGCTCTCACTGAATATGATGCTATTGAATGCTTAGAAGCAATTGCTCTAGATAATACAAGTTTCAACACTGGTATTTAGAATGGTTTAGTTGTCCAATCAGAAAAGGCCCTACTACTAAACAAATATTTGAAATTTTCATGTATGAACAATATTTTATTAATTAAAAAATTGTGTTTAAAAATTTCAGGGTCAATCCTGCTGCTTTTTTCAAGAAAAATTTCTAGATGCTATACTGCAAGACAATAAGAAAGTTGTAAGAGCCCGTACTCTCAATCAAATTCTTCAAATTATGCAATTCAAGAAAATCAATCAAATTCAAACAAAAAATCAAAGCTATACCGGAATGATTTCCAATAATAGTTTGGAGCAACTATTTTGGGAAATCATTCAGGATTTCAAGCCGAAAATCAAAGCTAAGACAGTTCCTTGAAATTCAAAGTTGAAGTTTGGAGTTAGTTGATGTTAATATTGCTTGATGCTGATGTTGCTTTATTACAATTTGCGCGTCCTACTTCATTTTTTATTACCTCTATTAAGTTTCAACAATCAATCGTATATATATTCTGAAAATTAATTTCATGGATATTTACAAATAGTAATTTTACTAATCTTAAGTAAACACCAAAAATACAGATCTTTATATATATAATTAGTAATAATTATAAGATAATAATAAAAATAATATTTATAGTAATAAACATATGAACCACAATAATAATAATAGTAAACAATAACAATTATAATAGTAATTTTAGTAACGATAATAATCGAAATTATAAGTCACATGTTATTCATAAACACAAAAGCTAAATATATATATATATATATATATATATATATATATATATATATATATATATATATATATATATATATATATATATATATATATATATATATATATATATATATATATATAATATATATATATATAAAACATAACAAAAATATGATAAAAATTAAAGAAAAAATAAAGAAAAACAAAAAAGCATTAAAAAAATGAGAAAGTTCAATATTGTTACATACATACACAAACATAAAAATAAAGATATAAACACATGCTTACCCACATGTATAGATACACACATATTTGCACATAAATACACACGCGCGCGTACATACACTCACATACATATGTATACATACACATGTATGTGAGTGTATCTATATATATAGATACATATACATATATAGCTTTAATATATATGCATTTTATATACAACTTTAAAAATATACATTTAAAAAAAATGACCAACCAACGTAAAACTAAAAAAAAAAAAAAAAAAACCGATGCAAACAACGCATTAAAACATACAACAATATGAACTATACACTACATCGCCCAATATACTACAAACAAGAATACAAAAACAAAAAACAACAACAAAACAAACGTCCCTCAAAATAAATAAAATTAAATTTTTTTTTTGTATCTTCCAAAATGGAGCAATTTCTATATTTTATTTTAATTCTTTATAATTACTTTCCATTTTCGAATGTTTTTTTCTTTTAACTTTGGTTTTTTGTCTTTTCTTTTTCTTTTCTCGTTTCTTTTTATGTTAGAAAAATAAAAAGTTTTTGCATCGACGTATAAAGATTAAGCGTTTAAGTATTGCCTTGATGTCGTTTTCTTTTTGTTTACAAAACAAAAGGCTACAAGCATACTCCCGAAGCATTTCAATGCGGCTGAGCTTCCATCTGTTTTATACTTCCATGGTTCAATGTATAATTCGTATGAAAAAAACATAACAACAAATACCATTTATTTTTTCATACAAATTATTCATTAAATATAACGGTAAAAACCAGTTAAAAAACACGAAATTTAGCGTTATGTTACTGCTATGTTACTGTTATGTTTGAAAACCTGATATAACGGGTATTTACTAGACTGCTTAGTGCATTGTTCCTGGTTTTGAAATGATAAACCCTTTTGACCATATTATTATTTACGTTTTTTGCTCTAAATAGATCTTTTGAAGTCACCACTACAGAAAGAGACCTCGGAGTGCTGGTATCAGACAAAGTCAACAAGCTAGTTGAATACGCAGCAACTAGAGCCAAATGATGCTGGGAAAACTCAAATTCATTCAGATGTCGAGGGAAACAGCTCTAGAAAGTCTTGTACACCACTTACGTGCGTCCACATTTTGAGTTTGCAGTCCAGGCGTGGTCTCCTCACCTTCAAAGCGAAATAAAATAACTCAAGCAAATCCAAAACAGAGCGACCAAAACAATAACCGAACTAAAACATATTCCCTGCGTAGAAAGGCTCTGTACACTCGGCTTAACGACTTTAGAAGCCAGAAGGAAACGTGGGGGCTTAATTTAACAATATAAAATCACACACAGAATAGAAAAGGTCGATTACTTTACCTCACAAGTTTCTGCGCCCTATTTCTCTCACTACGATCTACGCAGCCACAACCTTCGCCTAGATAAACAGCAAGTTACAAACTGCTCCGAACGATTTCACTTCTTCACGAACAGAGTCTTCAACGACTGAAACGAGCAGCCACCCGAAACAATGCATTCAAAAACTGACTCGACCAAATTACCATCCAACAATCAGCCCGGATACACCGCGTATCCTCAGCATAGAAGTGTCTGGTGATTATCCTTCCAAATTGGAATGAAAATGATTTTTTCAAATTTAAATGATTATCTTTCCAAATTGGAATGAGAAAAACTTTTTGAAAATTTAGACTCAGATGAATGCTACCAACATTTTTATAACATCTACAAGACATGCTGTCAAAATTTCATCCCTTGCATTACTTTAAAAAAAAAAAAATTACCATAGATAAACCGTGAACTGTTATTCTTAATCAAACACAAGAGAAAGCTCTGGTTTCTCAATGTTAACAGCAAGTGGAAAACCATTTCTCTGATTAATGAGTACAAACAAACTCGAAATCTGGTAAAGAGGGCAACTTGCGATGCAATCCGTACCTATGAAACTAATTTATCTAATGACAAGAAAAACCTAAAAAAAAATTTTGCTTATATTAATAGCAAACGCAGTGTAATCAACCAGATTGTGTCATTACAATCTAATGACTTGTTTGTTTAGTGTATTGGCAATAAGCTAAACAAACAAGCTTCCTGTTGACATTGTCTTTCTAGATTTCGCTAAGGCGTTTGGCAAAGTTCTTCACACTAGACTGCTACAAAAGCTGTAATCCTATGGAATTGAAGGTAAAATTTTAAACTGGATTAGAGCGTTTCTTTCAAATCGTACTTAACTTGTCTAACTTGGAAATGTGACATCGGAATACTGGTGGCGTTCCTCAAGGCCCAGTTTTTGATCCAACGCTTTTTACTATCTTGATTAATGGTTTACCAAAACAAATTAGCAGCAAAAATATAAGCAAAATGTATGACATTGACATTGAATTATTTGAAAATGTGAAATAATGCATTTCAACCAATCCAAATCCGTTCCACACCAATACTTTATTGATGACCGTGGCTCAAACAACAGTCAAAATTCAACTTGAATTAGCCTCATTAGAAAGAGACTTTGGTGTTTTAATTTCCAATGACCTAAAGCAAAATTTTCAAACATCTATTGCTACAGCCAAGGCTAACAAAACGCTTAGTATCCGAAAACACAAGTTCATAAGCAAAGATGCACAACTCTGGAAAAAGCTATATACAACTTATATACATTCACCTTTAGAATTTTCTATTACCGCTTGGAGTCCTTATTTAGAAAAGGACATTTTTGTAATCAAAAGCATTTAATGGCGTGTTGCAAAAGTACCGCAAGAAATGAAGCCTTTTGATTACAAATCAAGATGTCTTTTGCAATTTATAGTATTCTTGTCTTCATAATGTGTTAACTTGTTTTTATATAACGAGTATTTGTAAATTTATATAATGAGAAAAATTTGTTAAAAGTACGCTTACTATAGAGGCTTGATGACAAGACTTCTGTTTTCTACTTGTTCCTGTTGTTATTAATTTTTATTTAAATTTTATTGATGAAGATTGTAAAACATGATTGTTGTAAAATGTTTATAAATGACGCATTATATATTATATATTGTAAAAGAGAATAAAATCGAGTTAGTTACTGGTTTATTAATCCAACTAATATTCCCCCCAGCTATGGATTTCGCATCCGGTACCATCGCGAAATCAACCAAAGCTGTCAAGTCTGATATAACTTTTTTTGTGAAAAAGTTTAAAACTAATTTAGACATCTAAAACGCTAGCAATAAAACAGTTACCATAGCACATTCTTTTCCGTGACTGCTTTAATGCTGCTATACGAACTAACTTTGCTAATTAATGATGAATTTAGTTTCGTGTAACTTATTATTAATTGCAATAATAATAATAATAATAATAATAATAATAATAATAATAATAATAATAACAATAATAATAGTAATAATAATATGGCACAAAAAAGTACAGATGACAGTTGTATTAATAACGAAAAGAAAATAAAGAGAATATTTAAGTAATAAGGGTATTAATGTCTAAAAATTAGAATAAAATATTTTAAAGGATTTTTTTAAAATTGATTTTGTTTAAGATGAAGAAAAGGTATTTTAAGATGAAGTTTTTTAAACTCATTCAAAACGCATACAAGGCTCCTGTCCCATTCACAGACACACTGATAGACAATAGAATGTTTTACCAAACTGGGTTTCTATGAGATGATTTTTCAATTGTATTTATTTCTAGTAGAGTAGGAATGTATTAGTCTACTTTCTGTGAAAAAGTTTGATATTGAAAATGATAAATTTTTATTTAAATAGTCAAATACAAGTAGAAGATTAGCTTACTTTATTAACGCTGTGTTGTAATGTTAAGTTTTTTGAAGGACTCCGATACCAGCTAGCGCACATAAGTTGGTAAAACGTTATTAAAATGTTGCCAGTTAAGTTGGCACAACATCGGTTGCCAACATTGCTTTTAAATCATTTTCGTCATAAATGCGACGTCGCCGACAACAAAAACCCAAAGTTGGCACAATGTTGTACTTTAAGTTGGCAAAGTATAATATTCTATGTTGAATTAGCGTTATATTTTTTATTCATTTTTTGACCATGTAAAGCTGGATCCGTCCCTAATAAATATTACATATTAGGGGCAAATACAACTTTTTTTTGTTTTTGAGCTAACTTCCAGACATGGAACAAACTTAAAGTATTTATATGTTTATACGTAAGTCAAATAAAGGTGCTTTTCAAAAAGTTGTGATGATTAGAGGCTGAGAACAAAAAAGCCCCAAGTTTTTTAACACCCCTGCCATAAACATGAAACCAACAAATGAATTAAACTTTTTTTTTTACTATACTCAACTAAATTAATATTCATCTATAAATTTTAAGTTTCATAGAATTATCTCTTAGCATTTAAAAATTATGATCACAAAAATTTATTACCTCCTCAAATTGAAGGGAGTTTCAATTTTACCTTTCCTTTTTTGAATATTAGCATTTGCATACAAATGTTTGAAGTTTTCTTCATGTCTAGAAGATATATATATATATATATATATATATATATATATATATATATATATATATATATATATATATATATATATATATATATATCATCTAAATGTTCAGATTTCGATGTGGGTTTGGGTTGTATAACTTTTGCATTTTAGTATTGTGAAGGGCTATTAGTAAATATTTGTAAATTATTGGATTTATGTTTGCATTTTCTTATAAAGTTATAAATTTTTAAGAAATGGAATCAAAACTAGAAGTAAAAAAAAAACGTCATGCAGAATACTAAGCTAATTATGCTAATTATGTTTCTCAGAATGTTAATAAAAAGAAAGAAATGTCCAGAGTAAGATCTAAAAGATATCGAGAAAAATTAAAAGTCGATTCTAATAAAAAAGCAGCTTATGCTGCAAAAGCAAAATTAGGCGTTGTAAAAAGTCGCGCTCTAAAAAAGATGAGCTTAGTCTTTGAAATTGATTTTAAACTTTAAAATTAATCTCAAAGACTAAGCTCATCTTTTAAAAAAGTTCAACAAAGAGGAAAAGTATTTTAAAAAGTTTTAAAACTATTACCAACTTTAAAGAAAAAACAATCTGAAATTCTTTTTATTCTTTCAAAAAGCTCTGCTTGTAAAGATAATTCGGGTCTACCTCCAGCTGTTCAAAGGGGTATGGTCTTTCTGAAAGCAGTTGTAAACTTTTATAATGAAGATAAAGTTTCCTAAATATCACCAAACAAATAAGATGTCACTCGAATTTAATTATCTGACGGAAAAGCAAACAATATTCCGATACTTCATTTATAATATACGCTAACAGAAGCTTTAGAGCTATTTAAGAAAAAGCATTAACACATAAAAATAGGACTCAGCAAATTTTGCAACCTTCGTCTACACAATGTGAAATCTGTTACAAATTTTCCGCACAATATTTGTGTTTGTAGTTTGCATGAAAATATGTAATTTGCCTTAGATGCATTAAAAAAATCAATTCAAGCGTCTTCAATCAAAGTTGGATCTGAAATGATAAATAACTTTGTTTGTGAACTGTACATATACAATTGCGCCTTTGACAAATGCGTTGCATGCAAAGGTATGAAACAATTTAATAAACACTTGCAAGCTCTTAATACATTTGGTTTTAAAGAATCTTGGGACGAGTGGAGAAAGCCTAAAACTAAAACATATGAAAACATCAAAAAAACTTCAATGAAGTCTATTGTAACAGAACTCATCCAACACATATCAGAGATGCGTGATAAGTTCGTTAAACACGTATTTGTAAAAAAAAACCAATAAAATTTTTTTAAGAAACTGAAGGAAGTTTTAATGAGTATTAATTCTGAAGTTGACTGGGCTGAAAACGCTTGGTGTTTCTATCGAAGTAAACCGCAAGCAGCTTATTTTGGTCAAAATCAAGTTTCAATCATGACCCTTGCAACCTGGAACATTGAGTTAAAAACATTTCCCAGGGTTTCTGATTTAACTGATCATATAAAGTCTTCAGTTTTACTGTAAACTGACAAAATCCTGCACTTTCTTCCTGATCAAATCAAAGAAGTACACATGTTTAGCGATAATGTTACTTCTTAGTTCAAAAACAAAAGAATTATGGCTGCAATGGTTGTGCTTGAAAAACATCTTCAGAAAAAATTCTTCTGGCATTTCTTTGCAAAAAAGGCACGGGAAAGGAATGGTTGATGGAATTGGAACTACTGTTAAGCGAATAGCAGCCCTGAGAGTTACTTCTAGTCAAAGTCAGATCAGGTCAGGAACAGATTTTGCGTTACCATTACAAGATTTGCAAATACCTGTAATTCATTTGTCAGAAAATGACACAAGATAACGAAAAAATGAACTTGGATTCAGTTCAATTTTAAGTTATTCAAGAAAAATTAAAGGTATATTAACATCAAATTATTTTTATGTTCAGAATGATAACGTTGTTTCGATGCTATTTTCACCTGAGTATAATTAAAATTTATTACAAAATAACAAAACCTTTTAAAATGATTTTAATTCCATTTTTTTGTTTCGTCACTGAACTGATCGATATGAAAACTTAGTGTTTGCGGCTTTTTTTATGACTGCTTTATTGCGAAATAAATAAATTACAACAAAAAAATCTAATTAGCCTATCAAGAATTAAAATTTCAGCGAAAACTCGTGGTACGTGAACTGTGGTAATTCCTGTTTCACCACAGTTCCAAATATTTGATGGATCAAAATGATAACGTTTTAAAACATTTTTGTAATACAATTATTGATATATAACATTTTTGATATACAATTTTTACGGAAATTGAATGCAGAAGATCTACCAAAACTTGTAGGTTGTGGTTTACGTAGAGATAGCTTGTTATTATATCTTTTGCGAAAATCTCGTAGCCATTGTTCACCTGCACATTTATTTTTTATCCATAAAGTTTAAATTTTTTTATGATTCTCTAAAGCATACTCATATGCAAAGACCTTATCTGCTTTAATGTAAGTCCATAATGCATATTTGCAGCATCTGCCAAGTTTACCAATATTAATTCTTCTTCTGTTGAGAATATTTATTTTGGTTTGGTATGTGAATATAAATATTCGCAACTACCAGATTTTTAAAACTGCTTTAACTGGTATATTAAAGTTGATTTTTTAATGTTGCAATGTCTTGCAACTTCACTTAAACTTATTTTTTGTTGAAGCACAAAATTCACTGCATAAATAATATTTCATTACATGATAATAATATTTCTATATTTATTTCTATATTAGTATTTATTATTATATTTATTGGTATTTGTATTAAATATTTAGTTAGTATTAGTTTTTTTTTTTTTAATTGTATTATCTTCAACTCTAATTCAATAATTTTTCTCCTTGCTCAGTAACACTTCTTTTTATTCTACCATTATTCATACTATTAACTTTTATTATTTTTTATTTTAATCAGCTGATGTTACTTTTATTATTATTTATTGTCAGTATTATTACGTGCTTATTTTTATTAGTTTTAGTATTATTAATATATATAATTAACTTTAGTTTTTGCTCCTTGGTTGATGTGTTTGTCAATTGGATTATTATTAGTAGTATTAGTAGAAGTAGCAGTTCAAGAATAAATAGTACATTTCATTAAAATTCAATGGAATTATTTCATTACCATAATACTAGAAACAATTTTGCATTAAAACACGATAGAGCACAGACGCCTAATAAAGTAGATATAAATTTTATAAATTTGCGCTCTTAAAGTCCGCAAATTAACGAGGAAACAGTTTTTGTCGGTCAAAGGTACAACGTCTTAGTCTGGTCTAAGGTACACGAGATGGGTCTCTTTAACAATTATCGTCTTAATCCCCATTTACAGTCAGACATAACCATCCAAACTTTTCCATAACAAAAAAATGATGTTGTAATGTTTATAATGTCGTAGATGAATCAAACAACAATTTATCACATTTTTAAAATCAGAATAAGATTAAAAACAAATATTTACTTTTTAAGAGCCAAAACTTATAATTACAACAGGTTTCCCTATATATATATATATATATATATATATATATATATATATATATATATATATATATATATATATATATATATATATATATATATATATATATATATATATATATATATATATATATATATATATATATATATATATATATATATATATATATATATATATATATATATATATATATATATATATATATATATATATATATATTAGAGATGTGCCGGAACCAGTTTATGCCGAGTCTCAGATTCCGGGTACCCGGCTTAAAAAACCGGGTCCAAGTCCGGGTACCCGGCACCGAGTCCATTTTTTAAAAGTTGGAATAAAATCTTGTGAAATCTCTAGCGCTGAACTATTCACACAAAATACGCTTTTTATGCTAACTAACCAAAAGTTACGTGGCAGAAGTACCACTTAGCAAAACCCCACAATGCAGGGTAAAGGGCCTGAGTTGTAGGGCCTAACTTTTTTCAAAAGTTGTGCAACAGTTTTTTAATAACTATATTTAGTTTAAAATTATTTTTTTTTCCTGGTGGAGCGGGCCTAAATAATATTTTGTTATAATTATTGTCGAAATTAAAATATAAAAAATGTGTATAATATTTACCTTATTTCTCTACTTTTTTTTTTTTTTTTTTTATTTAATTCACCTCCTCAAGGCCGAGAAGGCCACTACAGACAAGGAGGCTACTTATTTGTGGCTATAGCCCTCTCTCAACTCTATAACTCCGAAACACGAACCTTGATGAACAAGGCCGTTGCGCGGAGAAACGAGTTGAGCGCGGTACTACCAGGGACGTGGTGGGGATCGAACTCGGAACCACTCGTTTATGAAAAGAGCGCACCACAACCGCATTTGAATGAAAAGTGGTATCAGCGTTCGAAAGCATTATAAGCGTTTCATTCAAAACTAAATTGCTAAAAATTATCTTGTGTTCTAACAGAATAAAAAGAAGCTGTTCTAAAACTTTTTTTCCCATTCTTTTTATTCGTATTCTCGAATTATTTCATTTAGCGTTACAGTTTTTGTATCCGTATAAATTTTTTTGCAAAAATGTATTAAAAAATATTTTGAGTGAGATTGTTTTAAGTTAATAGAACTTTGTGGTTATCGACTACATAACAATTTTAGACTTATATCAAGAAGTTTAATGGTTAAAGTTTAAATTTAAGGAAAAATCAATTTGAAGATACCCGGTGCCGGGTACTGCAACAAAATGGCCGATACCGGGTACCCGGTAAAACAGCCGAATAGCCGGGTCCCCGGGTCCGAACCGGGTACCCGACACATCACTAATATATATATATATATATATATATATATATATATATATATATATATATATATATATATATATATATATATATATATATATATATATATATATATATATATATATATATATATATATATATATATATATATATATATATATATATATATATATATATATATTTATACATATATATATATAGGGCCGGCGCGAGTAGGTGTCAAGTGGGGGGGTGCCATAACAACTTTTGTCGACTAATAAAAAAAAAAAAAAAGGTCCTCGTTTTCCAAAATTTGCCGACTGTCATGACGACATTTGCCGACTGTCTAACCTATATCGAAAGGGTCGACATTTGCCGACTAACTAGTCTAAAAGGGTCCAATTTGCCGACTAAGGGTCCAGTTTGCCGACTAAAAATCATTGATGGGGGAGGGGGGTGTCACACCCCCTATCGCGCCGGCCTTGTATATATATATATATATATATATATATATATATATATATATATATATATATATATATATATATATATATATATATATATATATATATATATTCCCAAAAGCGTACGAACGCTTAAAAGGAGGGGGGGGGGGGAAGGGTGTTAAATATAGTGAGTACGAACGCAGTTTGACTATCTCACCTAAACTTGATTTAATTTTTTTTAAAACATTGAATTTCACGTTTCTAAAAAATCAGAATTAGGATTGTTTTTCTGACTTCAGTTACAATATTTTTAAAATTTCTTGTTTCTTGAGTTTTTGAAGCTGGTAAAATTTTCACCAGCTTCAAAAACTCGGGAATCAGTGAAATTAAGTGAGAAAGGACACTATCATGGTCTACAAGCTTATTTAAAACTGATTCAAAATCATTTAGTTAAATATTCTTGAACTTTGCATGATCCACAAATATATTGCGATGGAATTGTAGCCTTCTATACTCTTCAAAGTCACCTTTGTAAAAACCCTCAACAAATCCATCTTCTAAGCACTGACCAATAATAAATTTTTCTACATTTGCTAAATGCTCAGTGGTCTCAGTTGGTTTGAAATGAGTTGCAAATCCCGTTATCACACAATCCAGAGATGCATAGAAAAGCTGGCAATAGTGGTCCTCAGGAGTCAGAAGTATCAAAGTTTACAGGAGTCGGAAGTATCAAAGTTTACTGGAAGTGGAGTATGGAACTCCACTTCCAATAAACTTTGATGTAATTTTACGTTTCCATGGCATCTATGATTTCTCAAGTAAACTACATTCTGCTGCTACAACGGCTGCATCCCATAAGACTTTGAAGCGAGTATCACCCCGGGCTTCTTTTAACACCTCTTTAAGCGTGTTGATGGTATTTCTTGCTTTGCAAAAAAAACGCTACATGCCTAAAATAATTTTCGATAAACGTTTAACATTATAATTTGCTTAAAATAATATATTAAAAAAAAACACTATGAAATAAAACTTGGAGTGCTGTATTAGCATCCTCGATTATCGCAAAGACCATGCAAAAAATTTCCAATTTGAAAAATGTGTCAACCTTACAAAAAGATTCTAGATAACCCGCTGCTTGTGACTTATTTTTTGCTGAATTATCAGAATGATTTTCAAAATTCTGTAACCAGTTGATGATAGCGGAATAGTTACTCGTAATAGATATAATGGAAGGTTTTCTAAAGATCCATCGAGTGGGGTAAAATGGCCGCAGTGATGTTCCACTTTCTACATCCTCTACATTTCGAAACTTATTAACAATGCCAGTCGCTTTGGAGATCCACGGGTAAATGCAATGAGTTATTGCACTAAATTCATAATATTCCTGATCTCTGTTTAATTTTCAACAGAATCTTGTGCTACAAAGTTGAGATTATGAACGCAGCAGTGCACGTAAATTGCCCGCTCTTTTTCCCCCCTCATTAAAGTCTGCAATCCATAGATACTTCCAGACATGTTAGACAATCCGTCAAAAGATTGGCCTCGACTATTTTGAATCAACAGGCTAAATCGACACAAAATGTCAATCAAACATTTAACAAAATTCCTCTCTTGATGTTCTCGGTTTGGTAAAATCCCATACAAAGCTACTCAATTTTAAATTTTTCATTAATACATCGAATGCAGATCGAAACTTATTCTTTTGTGGACACACCTGTTGTTTTATTGGCCATCAAACTATAGAATTGTGATTCCCTTACTTTCGCATAGCTTACGAGCAAAGTCTTGTAGAATTTCGTTTTCAATTTCCGGCAAGAGCCACTTTTGCTTTTCAGGACAGTATGACCACTTCTTCAGTTCCAGAGAATCTTCTGCTTGTAGTTTAAGTAGCATGCAAAAGTTTGAATTATTTTTAACCTTTCAACAAATGGCAAAGTCTTGCGTTCCTTAATACAAGAAGAAACATTTTAGTTATCCAGTAAATAAACTGAATGATTGATAGTTAATCTATATTTTTCTTAAACGAAATTGAGGAATTACCTAATAAAGTGTTGCAAATATTTTTGATAAAACGGTTCAATTATCCATCATTTCTTTCTTTTGGTGATAATTAAGCTGCTGGATAACGGTCGATTCCAGTGTTGCTGAGGCGATCATACTAACGGAGCCCTATGGAGTTCAGATCGCTCGTAAGAGCCAAAAATTTGTAACGCTTTCTTTCGATTAGAAAATCCGTTTAAAATAAAAGCTTCGTACGAATTTTTTTCTATTGAACTACGAGGTAAAAACATTTTCATTTGGGTAGCTTTGATGCAGGTAGAAAAAAAAATTTTTTTTTTCTCGCGGTCATGTAAAACCCATTTATATTTTTCATTCTAGCTTTCTTTAAATTTTCTTCCCTTTTTTGATAAAAAAGATGACTGTCTTGAACAACAAGGTCTAGGATCCTCTGTAAAAGACGACGAATCAATAACAGCGGTTAAATCAGCCGTGGCGAATTGGTAGCACACTTGCCTCAGAAACGAATGATATGTGGTTCAAACCTCACCTCTGGGCAAGTTTAACGACATTGATTGGGAAGGAGGCGTGAACTTCCTAATAAAATAAGACCGTAAGGACTTCTAATAAGACCGTAAGGACTTCTTGGAGCACCTAAAAGAAAATTAAAAAAAAATCAGTTGCATTATCTGACTAAACAAATGATAAACTTTCATGAGTATGATCTTGGAAGTTATTAGCATTTTGAGATTCAAAAAATAATGCAACTGTTAATTTGATTTTCTTTTTTTAAAAGTATTCACTAATCCTCTTCATTGTACAAGTTGTACAACTTGTAACTTAAACGTCAATCTACTGTTGAACAATTGAAAGATTTCTTCAAAAACTTACTTTTTTTAATTCAAATGATTTTTAATTCAAAACTTATAAATAATTAATACAATTAACACAGCCAAAGTTATCAAAGAAAAAAATACTAAACAAACGTATAACTCACACAACCAGTGGCGGAACTTCAAAATTTGGGCCCCCCCGCAAAAGAATGTTTTTTTTGCGGAAAAGAGTTTTATAGTATAAATATTATTGAGAGTATAACTTTTTTTATATGAGGGCCCCCTATAGCTGGTAGGCCCCCCCGCAACGCAGGGTCCTGCGTCCAGTAGTTCCGCCACTGCACACAACTCTTTAGTTTATGTAGTTCCGTTAATTTGCTTTTTGTTACGTTTTTACCGGTCTCAAACTCAAACTCCCTAGAGACTCATCAGAAACGAGGAATTTCTAAAATTCGAAGATTTCAAAAGTTAAACTTTTGAAAATCACCATAGGTATTGCGGAAATATTACAATCGTTTTTAAATTGTTATATTTGTTAATGTTTAAGTATATTTTGATTTTTTATTTTTTAAATATTTTAGAAAGCTTTGTGAATTTTCCCGGGCGACAAATTTCCGGATGGGGCTCGAGTCCCCGAACTCCAGCGCGTTCTACACCTATGTACATATATATATACATATATACATATATATATATATATATATATATATATATATATATATATATATATATATATATATATATATATATATATATATATATATATATATAATATATATATATATATATATATATATATATATATATATATATATATATATATATATATATATATATACATATATATATATATATCCCAGAAAATCATTAAATTAGGAAGTTATCCATATTCGCCTATTTTTATTCACTCATTTATTATAACATATTCAGTTTCGTTGCTATCGTAACCAAAAAAGTAGCTAAAAATACCACGGATATTTAGTGACATTAAAACTTTAAAAATTAGATATCTAAATTTTTAATGAAAAATATTTTCCGTGAGACTTGAGAGAAAATTTAGTTGTCTGTTGTATTTTATATATATATATATATATATATATATATATATATATATATATATATATATATATATATATATATATATATATATATATATATATATATATATATATATATATATATATATATATATATATATATATATATATATATATATATATCCCAGAAAATCATTAAATTAGGAAGTTATCCATATTCGCCTATTTTTATTCACTCATTTATTATTGCATATTCAGTTTCGTTGCTATCGTAACCAAAAAAGTAGCTAAAAATACCACGGATATTTAATGACATTAAAACTTTAAAGATTAGATATCTAAATTTTTAATGAAAAATATTTTCCGTGAGACTTGAGAGAAAATTTAGTTGTCTGTTGTATTTTTTTAAATTCTAGGGTAGTTGCACCTGAAGGAATCATTATTTTCCCCTTAAGGAATCACTTTTATTAAATAAGATACTTTTGTTGTGCCAGTATAGTCTAAAGACTTAAGTCAATAAACTTTGGTACCAGTTCGATAAATCAGGAATCTATTGCACGGCTTCCGTAAATACTTTGTTATGAAATTTACGACAACGATTTGCTGTGAATTAAATTTTATTAGAAGTCTATAGTTTTTTCATAAATTAATTTAAACGTGACGACGATAGGAAGTTAAATGGAATCTCGAGAGAAAGGAACTTCTTTTCCAGTCTGGATTGGGTCTCTTGCAGAATCTGTTAACGAACAAGTATTAATGATGCATTTTAACAAGTTTGGCCCCATTCGAGGTATAAGCATTGTAAGAGATCTAGTTACTAGGAAATCAAAACAGTTTGGTTAGTATATATATATATATATATTTGGTTCCTCATTTAATATTAAGTAAACACATCATCAACCAATTTAATCAAAAAGTTTGATAACTTTTTTAAAAGTCGATAACATTGGTTAATGTTTGTTACTGTATTACAGTTATTGACAAGATAAGTTATGCTTACTGTCTTATTTTAAATTGTAATCTTAGTTTAAGTTATCAATAATAATAATAAAAAAATACTGGAGCTGATAATAAATATTACACTTGTGTTTGTTAATTAGTCTTAGTTTAAGTTATCAATAATAATAAAAAAAAAAACTACTGGAGCTAATAATAAATATTACACTTGTGTTTGGAAAAGTTTCCACAACACAATTTTTTTATTTAAATATGAAAGAGTTGCAACAATTCTTTTTAACTAGATGCCCTTAAAGTATTTGACCTGTTTTATAGATCAATACTGAGATCAATACAATTTTTCGATATTAGGATTTGTTGAAAAAACTGTGGTCAAAATAATGTTTTTCTTTACTTAAATTGTCATAACTTTGTCAATTCTTATCGAAAAACAAATATCTTAGTGTCAAAAGATAGGTGTAAGAGTGGGCTACAACTTTATGTTAAACTCTAACCACCGGGCGTTTCGGACGGACAGAGGGGGCACCAAACCACCACCATACCCGTACAAAACCGAACACTTTTTTCAGACAAAAAGTTTTTTTTAAAGACATAAGCAATATAAATTTTAAAACAAATTGTTTTAAACTTATACTTAACCATTAAAATATATGAGAGGTGTATGTTAGCAATAGAGGTGGGTGTGGTGGTGGTGGTTTATTACACCCTAGTATCAAAAACGACTTGATTTTATATTTATATCTTTACTGAAATGTGTAAAATTAGTATACAATATAAAATTATTTTATACATGATCTTACGTCTACAAGTGGTGTTTCTATTACAGGAGGGCGTATGCCCCCCCACCCACCCATCCTAAAAAAAATATATACAATTACTGTTTTCAAAATTTGAATGATAAATTTAAAAATGAAATTATGAAATTGGAAATAAATTAAAAAATAAATTCATATCAGACAACCATCAAATATGGAAGATGAATGTAAAACTCATAGTAGATATGTTGATGATGTTTTAAAGGGGAAAGAAAGTAAAGAGGCATTTAGAATGCCTCTTTCCCCTTTAAAACATCATCAACATATCTACTATGAGTTTTTTCCCCCTCTAACCTAATATTATTATTTAATTGGTTATATATTACTAAAAAAATTATACAACTACTATTGTGGGGCTATAATTAAGTCAATTGGCTTTAAAAAACATGTCATCTTTATAACCAAGTATAGCAAATACCTATATTATTGTCTTTCATGTGATTCTCACATTAACAGAACCATACAGTATGGTTAACGAGCTAACCATTTTCTTCGGTTAATAAACAAATTTCCTGTTTCAAAATAAATATTATTTATGCAAGTCACAACACTTGCAACATATTTTTGACAAGTCACAACACTTGCACTGTGTTATTAAATTAATTAAATTGTAACTCACTGAAAACAACATCAGCAGCAAGCTGGATCTTTTTCATGCAATAGTCAACAGCTCCAATATCAGTTTCATCATCTTTCCAGTAAGAAATGGTGTAAATAAAGTTATTTTTTCTTTTATTAACTTTTTCTACTCTTTCGCTATATAAAACACTTTTGCATGTTTTTGGATCGTACCATTCATGCTCTAGTTTTTTCCGAACAATTCTATCTGACATGACATCTTCTAAATCAAATAGTTGGTCATTGGACAAGCGCTTGCATGAATTAATAATTTCGTTAAAACTCAATTTGGATAGCTCACGCTCTAACTTTCTTTTTTCTTTTTCATCCATTTTTTGGCGCTTGATTTTTTGTCTTTGGCAAATCTCATCTCTCACTTTGCATCGATGCATTAATTGACCATTTAACAACCTTTTTTCTTAAACTTAAATCTTTTAAAAAAAACTTTTAAATCAAAACATTTATTCAACAAGGAATACTAACACAGCATAAAAATACTTTAAATGATATAGTAACTAAAACAATTCAAACTTAACTTACTGATTGTTTGTTCTAAATTGTCTACAGAAAAAAAAGAGTGACTTAAAAAAATGTAAGTATTAAGTATACAAAAATACAACTAACAAGAAATAATATTGTTAGACAACAATCTACACAGGCATAATAAAGAACTGCATTAGAAAACTAATATCATTTATATATATATATATATATATATACTCTTGCATGTCTCTTGCGTGGCATCAAAAAAAGTTTCCCATAAACTGTAGTTTTAAAGAGCGCGTTAATAAACCAGACCAGAAAAAGTTTTAAAAAATTAAATTATTTTTTTTAATTGATAGACTGCCTGGCCAAACCAAACCCTCAGTCGATGTAGCAGCACTCGCTTGCGAGTCAGGCTATTTGTCAGTCGTTGTAGCAGCACTCCCTTGCGAGTCAGGCTATTTGTCAGTCGATGTAGCAGCATTCCCTTGCGAGTCAGGCTATTTGTCTGTCGATGTAGCAGCACTCCATTGCGAGTCAGGCTATTTGTCAGTCGATGTAGCAGCACTCCGTTGCGAGTCAGGCTATTTGTCAGTCGATGTAGCAGCACTCCGTTGCGAGTCAGGCTATAAGATAGTCGATGTAGCAACATTTACGCATGTTTTAAAAATGTTTTTTATTAAATCAATAACAAAAACACTACTAATTAAAAAAAACTTTGTAGTCGTTATAATTGCGGTTTTTTAAAAATTTTTTAAAAAACAATTAAATTTAATGTACTTCCGCATAAATTAATTGCTTTGACATTTCGATGACAATCAAAAACAGCGTAAGAGACGAGGTAATTAAAATTGTAGTCGTAAGAGACTTTTTTTACATTAAAACGCTCTTAAAGCTACACTATATGGGTATATATATATATATATATATATATATATATATATATATATATATATATATATATATATAGAACATATATTATAATAGCATCTATTTAATAACTACTAAGCTATTGAATACAGAAAGTAACTAACTGATGTTGTCGGCTGCACTACAACTTTGTTTATCTAAAACAGTGAAAGAAATATTTAAGTTATACATAAAGATTTAGATAGTGGGCAGATAATTTAAAAACAGTTTAATAAATTTATATCGAAACAACTTATCCATAAAGATATTTCTTATTAAATAAAAACAACGTTCAATCTTCAAATTAGATATGATTCATCAATAATTTAATTCACATCTAATTCTTATTAATAAATTACTAGATGAAATACTAGATGAGACCTTTATTTTCTTCCTCCATTTTATTTCTAAATCAAATATAAAATCAAAGTCTTATTTTAATATTTACTAAAAATCGTTTTATTAAAGTAATTTCTTTTAAATGTACAATTTTTTTAACTATATTTTTATTCTAAAATATCTAGGTTTACAATATCAATTTATGACATAAGTCAAATATTGCTAATATGAATACTATATATGTAAAATAAATATAAATAAAAACTCTCCCGCGCCAACATCAGGTAAAATGTAAATTAAGTAACAAAAGTGCAGCAAGAAATAAGGTGACTGCTACAAAATATTTTTCAACGAAAATTGGCAGGTGCATAGATAAATGAATAAATTTAATAAAAAAAATGGATAGAAAAAAAAAAGACTTTATCCTGGACATTAAATTCACCACAGAAGTACAACCAAAATTTTGACATCAATAAACTCGTTAATAAATTAAGTGAGTATAATTAAAAACCAATCGAACTAATGCTTCAACTATTCTTCTTTCTAAAAATAATCTATGTTAATAACAAATACTAAAAAGTTATTCCACAAGGCCTTCCTCAAGCACTCTAACTTTTAAGAGACTACAAAAAACGTGGAACAGAATTTTAGCACAAAATTCGGTTCCGTAAAACGCGATACTCACGTACCTACTCACATGGCCCTTACATGATACATAAGAAGATTATAATTGGAAAATATTTGCTTTCATTCATTACCAACTGTATAATTGGAATGATTGGTGCTAATGCAGTTTTTCCCCCCTCCCTTTTTTTTAAAAAATTGTTATTGTTGATTATGATAGAAAATTATATGCTGATTAATAATTGTATAAAACTTAGGTCTGAAAATCAACAGTGCTCTAATTTAATGTTAAAGTTTAAAAAATTACACTAAAAAACACTAATGTTTACCATCTTTTTCATACTCGGTTATAATTAAGTTTCTTTTAAAAAATAACTTTATTTAAGCCTGGTTTCTATCAAGAATTTAAAGCAAAAATGTTTGAAAATGCATAACTCATTAATTTCTGATTGATCTCTGGCCCTAACCCTGTCCCAAACCATGTACATGCCAATGCGCCAATCCCTATTTGTCAGTCAGGCTTTCACAGTAAGGAGTGTGATTTCACGTCTTTATATGACCATGCAAAAAATAATATGTTTTAACGATTTGATCACAGCTTTTCAAAATTTAAAAATGCGCTACAAAAACTAAAAAAAATCTAAAAAAAAAAACAAAATCTAAAAAAAAATTGTAAAAAGAACAAAAAAAACAATAACCCTCAAATTGAGAACCCTCCTCATGTCTAGAAGTTAGTTATCTCAAGCATCAAAAAAATGATTCCCCCCCCCCCCCCCCCTGAAAATTGTCTGTAAAACAGTATCCTAATTTTCATCCTAATATTCCAAATACTAAATACATGTATTTTAGCTTTTTGAATTTGTGTTGCTTGACAAATACTTGCAATAATTGTTTTTTAAATTTGTTTTGTTTTTAAATATATAACATTAATTTTAAATAATATTAATTTTTTAATTCTGGTCTTTACAAAAATTACAAATTTCTGTAGAGAAAAGTTTTCTACAAAAATTACAAATTTCTGAATAAATATGTAAAGTGCTTTTTTTTCTTATAGTTGAAACTTTTAGAAATCTTTGCAATAATTTAATGTCATTGCAATGACATTAAATTATTGCAATGTCATTTCTTTCACGTCTTTGCAATTGTTTAATGTCTTTGCAATTGTTTCACGTCTTTGCAATTGTTTTATGTCTTTGCAATTGTTTCACGTCTTTGCAATTGTTTAATGTCTTTGCAATTGTTTCACGTCTTTGCAATTGTTTAATGTACTCGCAATAGTTTGATGATGACAATCTTTTTCTCATAAAGGTTATGTAAATTACAGTAACCTAGAAGTAGCAGAGCGAGCAGCTGATCAAATGAATAATGTTGAAATATGTGGAAAGAAAATAAAAACAAAAGGTCCCCACGATCAACCAATCAAATCATCTATTTCATCAGAAAGAAAATTAGAAATTATAAACTTAACAGACTGCTACTATTTTACCCAATTTGGTAAATGTGAAGTGAACACAGGAAAGGTTTAATAATATTTTGTTAATAGAACTATATGTGATCAGAAATATTTTTTTAACTTTTTTTCAATTTTCTTTCTAGACCTGTCAGTATCGTCACTTTGATTTATTACAAAAAACAAAAGAAGTTTGCCCTAATTGGGGTAACAAAAGTTGCACTAATCTGAAATGTCCTAAATTGCACCCTAGTCAAAGGCAGTATAAAGGTATTATGAATGCAAGTTTTTTTTGTTGATTTAAATTTTTTTATTTGACTTGAAGTCAATTTTAGACAATTATTTCTTTCAAAGTCATTATTTCTTCAATCACTTCATTCATTTTTTTAAAACTATTAAGTCAGTTCAAAATGAGTGTCTTTGAAATATATATATATATATATATATATATATATATATATATATATATATATATATATATATATATATATATATATATATATATATATATATTTCAATACTGTTACAAAAGCACCAAAAACAATATTGGTTTTCAGCCAATTGTAAATGTAAACACTATTTTAAGGTACATTTCAAAATAAGGGCTTATAGCACCTGTAAGTTATACTCTAAGTATACATATATATATATATATATATATATATATATATATATATATATATATATATATATATATATATATATATATATATATATATATATATATATGTATTTTAATACTATTACAAAAGCACTAAAAACAATATTTGTAAAAAGCAAAAATAATAGTTTTAAAAATTATTTATAACATATTCAAGAGGTAAAAAAAGTTACAAAAGTTACTTTCTCGGTAAAATTCACGCTTTCCATATTTCATTTTTTCCCTACAAATTAATGAAGAATGTCAGGCAGCAAAGAGACAGCACTTTCTCTGCAAAATTTACGGTTTCCTTATTTTATTTTTCCATTCAAATTAACGGAAAAATTCCGTTAATTCAGCAAATAGACAGTTACTTAACTCATTTTACAGAGTTTACGCAAAAATCAAAAATAAATGAATAGAGTTTATATGTTGTTATAAAAATGTAATTCGACTATTAAGAAACTACTCTTATTTTAAATGATTAAAAATTATAATATAATACACATTAAGTAATAAGAGTTACAAATTGTATTATATTATAGTAGTTATATATATTATTTTATATATTATATAATATTTATGATATAATATTTATGATAACAAATAATATTTTATTATGACAAACTATACTATATTATAAAAGTTAAATATATTGTATTATAATAGTTGTAATAAACATAAATAAAAGGCCTTTTGATCTATTGATACTCTGTCCACTCAAATAGCGCTAGTTTGTTTACAAAACTCAAAACCTTTGGGTGAGGTCTGACATGCTTTTTTTTGACTGCTTTTTTACCAGTTTTTTTTCGATTTAATTTCCTTTCTCAGGAGTCATTTTTGCGATACATATAAATGACAATTAAATCATATTAATAAATCATTATTTACAGTAAGAAAAAAAAAAAAAAGTAATGTTCAAAAGTTGTATGTAGAGCAAGCATGTCGAGCATGCAGTAACATGCTCGATATGCTTAACCAGGATGTAGTGATATAGAAGAATTGCAGGCATATGAAACAGCTATGTATTTTTATAAACAAGTATGAAAGTATTTCATCACAAATGACCCTTATCATTATACTTTTGTGTTTTTCCTGGCAAAAGACGAGCACACCTGAGAAAAACTTTCAATAGCAGTTACAATAGCAGTTACAATAAAAGTTACAATTGAAATTAATCAATATATGTATATATATATATATAAATTCAAATAAATAATTAAATAATAATTTAACAATTATTAACATCAAAATTTCAATTCTACAGATAACTTTGTCAAAAATCACATTTTTAAATGATTTAAATATAGATCAGATAACTAGAATAAATGTTTATAAATAAATAAGTGAGTTTTTTTAAACTGCACTACAAAAAAATAAATACAAAAATACATCTAACATACTATTTTATTTAATATATTCCTTCTTTCCATGCGTTTATCCTCCATGTGGTTTATCCTCTTAATAATTGTCATATAGAGGCTTCAGGCCTTGCGATAAAGCGTCGGGCGATGTGAATTTTACATCGTCTAAGAGCGATTTTGCGTGTAGCTAGGGCTATTTGCGTCGAGCAAAAAATTTTTTGATTGAGTATATTTAAAGATATTTTTGAGCGGAATTTTAATGAAGTAATTTACGATTATTTTAACATTTAATAAAGTATTTTAAAAACCGCACGCAGTTGATATAAAAGTTTGAATTACAAAAAAATTAAATATGCTCATTATTTACAAGTAGAAAAAATTCAGATTAAAAAAAAAGTTTAAATCTTTTTAAGCTAACATATTAGTAAAATTATTCAGCAATAGCAAAGTTGTCGATAAAATTGTACAGTACAGTTATTAAAATTTTTGTAAAAAGTACAGTTATTAAAATTTTTGTAAAAAGTAACTCAAAAAAAATTACTTAATTAATAACAATCACTTTTTTGTTAAAATTACCGAAACTCAACAAAGCGTGCTCAAAGAACAGCTGCTGAAAAGTAGAACGTCAATAGTTTGATAAGTTTATATAACCTGGTTTTGTTACCTGGTTTCTACCGATGTAAAGCGAATTTCCAAAAACACCCTAAAAAAGGGCTCAATAAACCTAAAAAATAAAATAAAAATTAATTTGCAACCTGTAATCATAAGCCATTTATTTATAAAATAAAATTAATTCTCATATTTAACCACGCAATGTTTTCTTTGTTTTATTTTAGCGCACTTTTCATTAAATATTGTTCAATATGCAAATTTTATTGCTGAAATATGTTTTTTATACCTATAAGTAAGTGTGTAAAAATTTTAAACTATTTTTATTAATGATTATTATATATCATTAAAAAGAGGCTAAAATCAGCATTACAATAATGAAAATTTCATAACAGAACAACAATTCTACAAAAAGTTATGCTCATTTAAGTAACAAAATTTGATTACAAGGATTGCTTAAAAAAACTGCGACCAATTTTAAATTATCAGTTTCGGCTAATGGTAGTTTTTTTATGGAACTTTGTTGATAGAAGCGCAATATTTTGCTTTATTTACAATATTTTAACTTAGGTACATATTCTCCTACAAAAAATTAGTTGTCTGCTACATAAGCTTTTTCGATAAAATTTGGCATGTACCTAGAAAATAAGTTTTTAAATTTTTCTCAAAAATTTCAAAAATGTTCTCAACATTCTTTCAATATTAATTTGACGTGTGATCTACAACGAAGTTTTTAAGAAAAGTAAATTCAATAAAAGCGGTTGTAACTTCAAAAAAAAACTATCCAAAGAAGAGGTTTAACTCTTCCACTTTTCAAAAAAATCTATGCTGATATAAAATCCTAAAAATTAACACAACAAAATACATTCTTATAGCTCAAACGCTAAGCATGCTTTGATAAAATAGTCGAAGATTTTGATTACATAATCGGTGCCATAACTCATTGGATACGCACGTAACTACTATAAGATTTTTATTCTAGCATTTTATTTTATTTTATTTTACTAGAAATAAAATTCCTTGTAAACATTAAAAATCTATTCAAAATGTTCATTAAGTTTTTTAGTAATACGAGTGTTCGTTAAGTTTTTTAAGTTTTAAGTTCGTTAAGTTTTCAAAACGTTCGTTAAGTTTTTTAGTAATACGAGTGATTGTGCTTATCAACCGCTTTATGAAAATAAATAACAATAAATAAATAAAAAAATATTATACAAAATCGCTGGTAAAAATACTAGCTATTGCACAGTTTTTAATCGTACATTATAAAAATTTCCAGTTTATTACTCGCTGACTTTTTAAAAAGAAAAAATAATTATTTGAAAAACTTTAAATTACATATTAAAAAAAATCAAATATTAGCATATTTTATAATTTTTTTTAAATGTTTAGTTATAATGTTTTTTATTCGTTTAGTATAGACAAAACGTGTCAAAGGTCAAGAAAATAAACAATTGTTTTTACATTTTAAAAAACGAAACATTCCCAAACTTTTTGAAATAATAACATTTTCTACATTAATGATTTAAAGTAGTTTTGCAGTAATTAAGTAAATTGGTGCAGTTAATGTCAATAAATATGAAAAGCAAATAAAAAGAATTTAATGACGTCAAAAATCACGTCGTGCTTATGCGTCACACAGTTTTTATTCATCACAAGACCTGAGGCTTCATACCAAGGCCCATGAAGATGAGTTCAGCTCACTAATCATCGTAACCTCTTTACAGACCGAGGGTAAGTGGTTTTTAGAAGAATGAAGGATATTAAAGAAAAAGTTATAAGTCAATTTAGAAAGTTGGCATAGAGACAGCAGACAGATAAACCCTATATAATATAGGAAACCAATTTTTAGAAGTACCTATCTTTAATAAATATCTATATCTATTTATAACAGCATCCTTAATCAGCACCTTTATTATAGAAGATTTTTTGTGAATGCACTTTTATAAAAACATACAGCATGTTAGCTCCAGTAAAAACAAATATAAATATATTAAAATTTCTAACTTGAAATTATATGGGTTTATAATTTCTCCTCATTAAAAAGAACTATGGCGCTCTGTAAATGAGAAGCTATACTAAAGTATACGGTTAAAGTTCGTAATTTAAAGTTATGGAACTTCTCCTTATCATAAATATGGACAAAATCATATAAATGATGTGATAATTTCAAAAGTCTTAAAAGTATAGGTAAAAGACTGTAATTTATTGAAAACAGATTTTTTCCGTGACAAAACAATGGAAAAAGTCTGGGTTTTTCTACAGTGTATATATATATATATATATAAATATATATACACTGTAGAAAAAAATATATATATAAATATATATATATATATATATATATATATATATATATATATATATATATATATATATATATATATATATATATATATATATATATATTAAAAAAATTTAAGTAAAATAAAAATTATTTTGGATAAAAAAAGAACTTAAAAAATTAATCAAATTGAAAAAAATCTTTAGATTTCTTGTGAATGAATACAGAATATTTACAATATAGTCAAAACTGAATCAAGAAAGGGTAAACAAAATTATGAAAAATACTTAATGATATCAGCTTATCTATCCAAAGTTAATTAAAAAACATGTGAATACCCAACAATCGATCAATATTTTAATTAAAGCATTACACAATGATAATGGAGTTATGAAAAACGACCCAAATTAGATAGTAATTTTTGTTCAAGAAAATTATGTTAATTTGCCAATGTTTGCGTCTGTAATATTTGTTGCAGATTAGAAATTTAAATATTGAGAAGTGAAGTGGATCCTATCAAACTTTAAAATTTAAAAAATATAAAAATATATATATATATATATATAATATAAAAAATATAGATTTTATCCCTTGCATACATATTCACAGCTTCCATTGAGCTTAGTGAACCTATTCATTAGAAATCATCCAATTTAAAAATGCTCCGATATTAAAAAAAGGAAATAAACTGTTGTAGTTAAACTATTGCTTTATTTCTGTAAAATTTTTAATTAAGAGTTTCCTTAATGTAAATAATCTTCTTTTGGCACATCAACATGGCTTTGTTAAGAAAAGATCTTGTACAACCAATCTTATTGAGACAGTATACATGGTTTTGTATTATTTGTCTTGGGATATATCTGTAGACAAAATTTACTTGGACTATGCAAAGGCATTTGATTCTGTATTAACATTTAATTTGTAAAACTAAAATGTTATGGGATTTCTGGGATTACTGAAATGGGTTGAAACATTTTTTAAAAATAGAAGGCTTTATTATTTACATTAATGCTTTGTTTGATAACTTTATAAATATTTTAAAGATGTATGCTGATGATGCAAAAGTATTATCAATAATAAATATATAAAATATACCTTTATGTACCACTGTCACTGAAAAAAATCTTGGTGCAGTATTTAACTCTGACTTAAAATGGGCTTTATGTGAATCAAATGACTTTCTGTGCAAGTGAATCAAATGAGTTTCTGTGCAAGTGAATCAAATGACTTTCTGTGCTAGTGAATCAAATGACTTTATGTGCAAGTGAATCAAATTTATGTGCAAGTGAATCAAATGACTTTCTGTGCAAGTGAAGCAAATGACTTTATGTGCAAGGGAATCAAATGACTTTATGTTCAAGTGAAGCAAATGATTTTCTGTGCAAGTGAAGTAAATGACTTTATGTGCAAGTGACGCAAATGACTTTATGTGCAAGTGAATCAAATGACTTTATGTGTAAGTTAAGCAAAAAAATTTTGGGGGTATAATAAAGATTACATTTCTAGGTTTCAACAATGAATTGTTAAAAAATATATGTATAACTGTTTTTAACTTACTAATTTTTATTTTATGTAATTATTATAGAATTTAAATTAAACTATAATTTGTATAACTTATTTTAAATTCTATAATAATTTTGTATTATTATAGAATTAAAATTAAAATATGTCTGATGCTAGTCAAAGAAGAAATCCAATTTAAAATGGTTTCAAAAGATACCTGGCCAGTTACAAAAAAAAGGGTAGTAAAGATAAATGCAAAGTGTGCATGACTTTATAGTTTGAATGCAAAGAACAGAAGTGTTTGTGAATATAATTTTTAAACATGTTCTAGATGATAGAAGATTCACTATTATTGAAACATTATATAAAATATCAACCAAAGGAGCAACTGAATCTAGTCCGTGAATCCTGAGTCTAGTCCGTATACTGTAAAGGAAGCAAATTTTTCATGTTTGTATAAAACGCAGTGGCAACAGTAAGCAGTGTTAAATCAGTGACAGTTGTATTAGATTAAATTTTTATCTTATCAAAATCACTAAAAGAAAAAGAAGCAATGATGAGCAATGGATAGGAAGAATGATTTATACTCCTAACTTATTTTTCAGAGCTTATCAAAATAATCAATTTTTTATTTTTAAGACATAGACATCTTTAGTTCCCAATTGTTACCTCATTTTTGAAATGTTTCTTGCATTATCATTAACTACACTGCAAATATTACAACTAAATTGTTTTTCGCATTTATTTATAGAATTAACAACTACATAAACCAAATAGTCAGAAATATGCGAATGAGCAGATGTATTAATTGTATATGCAAGATAAATATTTGATTTTTAGTTGCTGTTATGTTTCACAAGCAAGTTTGTGCAACAATATTCAAAAATAAAAATAATCAAGTTGCTATTTCCATTGGAACTGATACAGATTGACAGTTGTCAATCTGTATCAGATCTTATATCAGCCTTTAGAAGAAATTAACTATGTCTTACATGATCTTTTTTAGGCAGCCTATCTTGTTAGACTTGGACAGACTCGTGATACAGCAATTTGTTTAAAGATATTGGCAGTTTCTTGGAAAAAATTAAGAGCTTGCGGCTTATAATGAAAAAACTTCAAATAGCCAATAATATTGTGTCAGCATATTGCAGATAAACTGACAATGTAAATATCATGTTTCAAAGGACATTTAAATCCACCATTCTTTCTTGAGTTAACACTGTTGTTGTCCACACAGGAAAAAGTACCAATTGGAGCTTCAATATTTAAATTAAATTCATGATGTTTACTACTCTTTTTGTTGTTACAGCCAATTTACTGATTTACTAGTAAAACGCTCACTGATCATTCTTTTTAACAATACATAAATAGTCAACTATTTGGTGTAGCAGACATCTTTGTAAAATAATATTAAAGATTATCTTTTAATAGGACGTTTTTGTGGAAAAATAACAGAGATCAATAATTTGCATTTTTAGGGTAGAAAAAGATAAATAGGTTTAAAACACCCTACCACCACACTTGCTAGTGAGGGTTGAATTACTTGATAGGCTTAACCAATTTCTGGAAAAAAGTGATAATGAAACAGTTGATTTTTTTTATTTCTGATGGTAAGTCTGTATTTTTTAGTATCCCCAATACATTAGTTTACCATTTAATAGCGTACAATTACATGCTTTTCTTGACCACACATACAATATTTTTTCTTTGAGAACTTGACTGTTAGTATTTTTTAAGATGATTTACTTTTTATAATAATATTTTAATCCTTTAAAATAATTTTTTTTGAATGGTTTTTTAAATAACTGCAACTTAAAACAATGACTTTGTCTTTAATGAACTTTTTGAAAGATTCATTAAAGTTTTATTAGTCAAAAAAATAAAAAAATTTTTGAAACAAAGAACAAGTTAAAATAATTTAATTGTTTTTTTTTTCTTTTTTTTGTAATACTAAAAAGAATGGTTTAAAATCTTCTTAAAATTATATTAAGTAAGTTGTTACTTTATATAAAAGCATATCAATTAATATTGTATAAATGGTAGAAAAGATTTAAATATTAACTATTAGATTAAATGGTAGAAGTTTTTAAATTAGTTTACAAAAGGCAAATAAAAGCAAAAGATTATTCTCTTTTAGAGTTAGTTTTATTTGTTATTTTAATTTTCTCTTTAAATGTTAAGATTTTTTTTTTTAGTTTGGCTTTTTTTTCTTTTTTCTTCTCTCTAGCAAAGTTTAGCGTGGTTTTTTAGCACATATTTCAAAAGATATTGAAACATAAAGTGCTGTGGTCAAAAAAACATTTACATTCATGGCCTGGAATAACATGACCAAGACTGCAGTCTTGGAACCTATTAATTTTTGGCTTGGGGTCTCTTGTTGTTACATGAAATTTTGAAATCTTGAAGTTTAAAATTGAGAGTTTCTATACCTAAATGTCCTGATTTTTTTCCACATAATTTGTAAGTTTTTCAATATTTTGGTAGCTCATGAGCACCATTGTTTAGGAATAATTAGTAATTTTTTATCTTTCATAATTGAAGTCCTTTACAGAACTTTCTACTCCTGTTTATATACATTTGATATACACTTAATAACATATTATGTTCAACAAAAAATGTGTTGAACGAAGTTAAAAAAAAAAATGCAACTATTGCAATCAAAATTTATAAAGCAAGAAATCGAATAATCCATCATAAAGCTACACAAGAAATCAAATAATCCAATATAAATCAAATAATCGACATTAACATCACGAACAAGTAAAGTCAACCAGAATTATTATAAGCAAAACCAACATAAATATGTTTGAAATAAAAAAAAAATTGTTATGAAAGTTTAGTTTTTGCAACAACAAAACACTTTTTGTATTTCAAATAATTTTTTTACGTACTATGTCATTTCTATTATCATATTTATCATGCGTATTTTTCAACAAGAATATATAATTGTTATTATCAACAAGAATAATTAACTGTATGTTAAACTTTTTTTCTTTTGCATTTTAGAAAACAGTAATAATTCTGAAATGGTTTTGGAACGTTGTAAATCTCACAATGCATTTAAATGCTATGGTCAGTGTGGCAAAACTGATTGTGATATTCATTTTAATGATGAGCGAAAACTCTACGATCATATAACCGAGGGAAAAAGCTCGTTATTACCCTGCAAAATAGTAATAAACGATATATAATAAAAAATATATAAATAATAATATAAACAGCCCTCGGAATTAGAAATATTGAGGTTGGCAATTTTTTGCCGACCTCTAAAGGTCGGCAAAATAAATTTGATACAAAAGGGTTACCATAAAACATAGAAACGAGGTCGGCAGTTATTCGCCGACCTCAAACACTTTAAGGTTGGCAGTTAGGTCTGCATTGCGGAATGCTGAACCTAATTCTGAGGGTTGAATATAAATTATATATACATATATATATATATATATATATATATATATATATATATATATATATATATATATATATATATATATATATATATATATATATATATATATATATATATATATATATATATATGTTTATATATATATATATATATGTTTATATATTATGAATGGGATAATTGCAAACCCAACTTTATTAAAATGGAGTTTTGTTATAAAACAAAATTAATTGAATAAAAAAATATTGCAATTTTAAAGTACAATTTAAAGTAAAATGGGTCAAAAAGCGCTATGTAATATGATTTAAATGATTGATGGCGTTTTTGTGTTTTAACTCGATATAATTCGAGATGAAATTTGCCTTGAAATTTGCCTCAAGTGAAGTTGAACTTTTTATTGGCAACCACTTAAGTAATTTGAACAAATAAAAATAAACTTGAATACTTCATACAAATTAAGCTGAGGGAGTTTTTAACAAATAACTTAAGCCGAAACAATCAATCATTTGACCTTTGTTTATGGCGTAGTTTTAAATAAATTTTACACTTTAAAAAAATTTTTTTTAATTAATTCATATTCTTCAAGAGCATCCAAATGTTGTTGGTACTTCGAGTTTTTCAATTTTTTAGTTCCCCTTCCCCAAGAGCTTGTTAAGACTCTTCCTTTTATTATCTTTGAAGAAATGTAAATTAGTTTTGCAGTTACTTTAAAGGGATCCCCAAGTTCCAAGACAAGAAAGTGTACAACCTACCTTTCTCATGTATCAAGTTTACTACAGGCTTGAACCGTTCAAGTTAAACATAGACTATTTTTAAACTAATGAATTAGACTGTATTGTATCAATTAAGTGAAACTAAACAAAAATTAAACTTAAAAAATGAATATTTCCACCAAACCATATAAAACAAATTAAATTAAAACAAATATTTCCAATAAACCATGGAAATTAAATTTATAAATAAATATGCACTAAATATAAAACAAACAACTGGACTACACTGTAAACAATTTAAATATAAAAACAACCTAGAATGAACAATCTCAATAAACTGCAGGGGTGTGGAGTCGTTAAAAAAAAGTACCAATTCCAACTCCAATAGTTGAAATTTTCAGAGTACGACTCGGACTCCAACTTCAACTTGGACTCCAACTCCAATTTCAAAGAAATTTTTTTTTTTTTTAATATTTGAAAATTTTTTCAAATTCTTTAAAAAATATTTCGCGATAATTCAAAAAATTTTTTTTGCCAAATATATTAAAAATTCTTTAAAAGTTAAATGTTTTGTACATGCATGTGCAAAAAAGAGAAGTTTTACTATATGAGTCGGAGTTGCAATTTTGTTTAGCGACTTCGACTCCGCTTACAACAGGCTTCGACTCCGACCTACAACAGGCTTGGTCGGGAATACTGACCGCTCTCGAATACTGACCACGGAAATTATATTTAGTTGCGTTAAACTGGCCAGGTTTTTTAGACTTTTACGAAACGAAAAATTTTTGTTTTACGGACATACATGGAAACATAAAAAACTTGAATGTTCTCAAAACGTCTTTGTGCAAAAGAATAAAAAGAATATTTGCGAACACTAAAAACCCGCCAAATTAACAAACAAACCAATTCTATTGGTTCAAAAAATACGCTGATTAATTGAAATAAATTTCTAGAGCATTCTGTTAAAATGTTTTAGAAATTGTATTATTCACGATTCGTTACGTTTTGAGATTTTTAGCATTGTTTTAGGAATATATATTATTTGTTTACGAAAATAAATGTTTTAAATATATATTAATTAAATTGTTAAAATTTTAAAAGTTTATTATAAATCATAGATTTTATTAGTATATTCTTATTTTTTATTTTAAAAGAGATTGTTCTCTTTATGTAAATGTAATTTTGTGTATTTGTTTTTTATCGTAATGTATCTTTTAAAGCAATTTTTATGATTTAAACAAAGACTTACAAAAATAATTGCGTTTTCAATGAAGATATTATCGTTAAAGTTAATAAAACTAATTATGTAACGAACATAAGAAGAACATAAGAAGTTTCTGGTTACTAAACACAAACAACGCATACGAAGTAACTCGCGGATGAACAGGCATCGCGCCTGAGGTCACGACAGAACACGAATATATATAGCAAATAATTAGATATAAAGAAAAGTTTCTAGATATTGGTTTACTAACTCTAATTTTTTTTGCTTAAGTTGCCATTCTTTAAACTCGTTATACTTTTTTCTGCTTTAAATACTAATTGAAATTAAAAAGCCCACTCACTAAACATCATCAGCGATATTGTGAAGCAGTTTCGCTTCCTGGTCATTAAGTATTTTTAACCTTTTTAGTTGATTTCTATCTTGATAATTTAATTCTTATAGTAATTCAATGATTTAATTATTTCATTTGTTTATCTTACTAAGAAGAATTGTTTCAAATGTTTAACTTTTTAAACTACGCGAAAAATAAAATAGGTATTAAAAGAATTAACTTTTTTATTTATATAATAAATTAAGCTTAAGTAAAACTAAAACCTGCAAACTTAGTTAAATAAAAAATATTTGTTTCCCTTTTAAACAATCGTAAGTTGTTACTTTATATAAAAAACATCGCTTAATTTTATAAAAAAAATTATAAAAGAGCGATGTTTCAAAAATATTTGTTCTAAATGTAATTTATTTAGCTTTAAATTTTTTCGCGTTTAAAGATATTTTATTTGCCTTTTTTTTTTTTTTTTCTAATTGTCTCTCATCGATGCAATTAATTTTCGTCGCTTTTTTTTTTTGCTTTTTAAAATGTTCTCAAAATGATATAAAAATCTGGCCAGCTTTTCGCAACTAAATATTATTTACGTGGTCAGCAATCAAGAGCGATCGCTCCCGCTTCCCGACCAAGCCTGCGCTACAATTGTTGCGACTCCAACTCTACAATTCCGACTACACAGCCCCGATAAAGTGAATGAATTAAAATAAATATAAACTAAAAAAATAATGAGTTTAAAGCTTCACTAGACCATAAAATATGAATTTAATATATAACGGTATTTGCAGTAAACCGTACTGGTTTAAACTAAATACTAAAAAAATAGTTACTAAAACATATAAATTAACTTAAAGTACTTTGTATAAATTAATTTAAACTTAATAAAAATGAGTGACTTTTTTTTTTTTTTTTTTATCTTCGCTTCCAACAAGGCTGCAAGCAACCACTAATTAGTGTTGGAAGTTGCTGGAAGAGAAGATTGTAGAGCAAGATAACGATTGACAGACGACTTAAAAGATTGCAAATTATATTAATCAGGAAAGCAAGATGAAGGAAGCGAATTCCAAAGAACTGATGTTCGAGGAAAAAAACTAGACGAATAAGAGTTTTTGGAGCACTTAGGAACTAATTTTGCAACGGGTTTGATATAAGGTTCCAAGAAAAATCAGAAGTAAAAGTTAATCCTAGAAGATGAAGGGTAGGAGACTTATCAAGTACATTACCGTTCATAAATATAGGAAGATCTAAACTATTGTGATAATGATTGGCCTAAAAAAATTGGGTTTTATCTGAATTAAAGTTTACCAGCCACTGTGAGCCCCATGCTGTAGCAGAAGTGAGATCCTTTTCAAGCTCAGATGCCCCCTGCAAGCAATCGGAGGGAGTTGGCTTCTTATCGTGACAAGAAT
Source organism: Hydra vulgaris (assembly GCF_022113875.1). Classification (NCBI taxonomy): domain Eukaryota; kingdom Metazoa; phylum Cnidaria; class Hydrozoa; order Anthoathecata; family Hydridae; genus Hydra; species Hydra vulgaris. The sequence continues at coordinate 16,689,788 of NC_061166.1, forward strand.
AAATGGTAGTATCATCAGCGAACAATGGCACCTTAGATGTGAGAATATCTGGAAGCTCGTTAATGTAAATTAAAAAGAGTATAGGGCCAAGGATTGAACCTTGGGGAACTCCCTGAGGTTACAGAATAAGAAGAAGAGTGCTGTCCATCAAGGACAACTTTTATACTACGATTGGAAAGGAAGGATTCAATAATCTTAAAGATGTTTCCAGATACACCGTAAAAAGAAAGCTTATGGAGAAGACCAGCATGCCAAACTTTATCAAACGCTTTAGAAATGTCGAGAGCAATGGCCTTAACCTCTCCACCTTTACCTAATGCGCGATAAAACCTATCGGTTATTACTGATAGCAAATCAGCTGTAGAGCGAGAAGATCGAAATCCATATTGATGATCAAAAAGTAGGTTATGAGATTCGAGATGAGAGATTAAGTGTTTGTTAATTAAAGATTCAAAAACCTTGCTTATGATAGGAAGAAGACTAATGGAATGGTAGTTAGACGAATCGAATCGCTCTCCAGAATTTTTAAAAATAGGGATAACAGAAGCTGCTTTCCAGCAGGCTGGAAAACAAGACTCTGATAAGCACTTGTTAAATAGTTTTGAAAGGATAGATGACAGCTCCGGAGAACACTTCTGCAAGACTATAACAGGTATGTTATCCGGGCTACAAGCTGTAGAAGAGTCTAAGGGGGAAATCACTTTAGATACAGAAGCTGGAGTGATACGAATGTCGAGCAATGGATCAATCTGTTTGGCGGCTATATCAGGTAGAACGCAACTAGTGGCATCAAGAGATGATATTGATGAAAAGTTCTTGGCAAACAATTCAGCTTTGTCTTTAGGTGAGGTGACAAAGTCCGAACCATACAAAAGAGGTGGAATTACAGACTTGCCCTTATTATTGATACTATTAAAGATTCTCCAGAAGTCACGAGAGCCTAATTTTTGTGATGAAATACAAGATTTCATGATCTGAGAATAGCGGGCTTTGGCATTAGACAAAACCTTTTTACAATGGTTCCTAGCAGTAATAAACAGACGTCTGTTTTCTAGAGAGATGTTTTGCTGATAGATATGGAAGTAATGGTTTCGATTGGCAATTGCAGCAGCACAATGTGAGGAAAACCATGGAGAAGAGTGAGGCTTGACCTGGAATCGTTGAGAGGGAATAAAGGATTCCATGCCAGCCTGAATCCACGAAGTTATGTAAGAAGCACATTTGTCAACAGGGAGATGAAAGATTTCTACCCAGGGGCCATCACGAAGAAAATCACGGAAAGAGTCCCAGTCAGCTTTAAGGTAGTTGTAAGATGTACGATGATAAGGGGATTCTGATGGTAAAGAAGAATGAGATAATAGTTTTAGAGAGACCAAACCATGATCAGAAGCATCTAAGAGTGAGTGTGAAGAAACTGAGCACTGACTAGGATCAGAAACAAGACATAAGTCGAGTAGAGAAGGTAAATGATTTGGGTTGTCTGGAAAGCAAGTTGGAAAGTTGACTATTTGAGTTAGGGATTGAGAAAGACAAAAGTTGTGGGCCTTAATGCCTGCAGAGTCACTGACACTAGAGCCAAGCCATTCAGTGTGATGAGCATTAAAGTCACCGACAGCAACAATGTTGGCTGTTGGATAAAGAATGAGGGCTTGGTCAATATAATCAGAAATAATATCAAGAAAAGTGCAGTCTTGAGATGAGGGAGAGCGATATAGAACAAAGAGAAAGGTGATAGAGTGAAGTGGTGCTAAACATAAGCACATAAAAGAGTAGTCTGTGGATTCAAACCTAGTTTCCCGACAAATGGGTGAATTCTTACGAATGTAAATGCCCAGGCCAAGCATGTGACTATTGGAGTCTTTACGAATTAAAGGAAGATAACCATCAACACTAAGATCACAAGTTGAGACAGCTGAACTCAAATTAGTCTCACAAAGAGCAAGTAGGTCTGGTGAACTTTGCAAGAGATAACACTCAACAGAAGAAATATTACTTCAAAGACCACGAATATTGGTGAATGATAGGTTTAGCGAACTTGGTGATGACTGTGGTTTTTTGTGTTTTATAGTTTTTGTTACTTTATTCATTTTTAAATTTGTTAAAAAATTTGACTTAAAGCATAGATAGTACTCAGTACACTGCTTTATAGCTCAAGCAATTGCCTCATTTCCACTAATAAACCCTAAGCCGTAACAAAGGGCTCCAATGTGGCCTTGGCAATGCACACCAAAAGTACAAACAGGGACACCATTCATGCGTAACATGGTACTGTTAGTACTCTGATATTTTTCAGCTGTTGATGGAATCAGCCTCTCTGAGAGCTACCACAGAGTTCGGGAAACCTGACTACCAGCTGTATCATGATTTTGGCTGGCTTCTAAAACAAAATAAATATAAAGCAAGAAAAAATTTATTTAGTAACTAGACGGATATACCGTTCCCACTTTCGTCTCTTAATTACCTGCTATAACACTGAACATCTGTTCAAAATATTCTATAAATAAGAAATATAACATTCTATAATACTGGTACAAAAGTCATGTGTTCAAGAAAAAATGTCTATTTAAAAAAATCTAAACAGATATATGAAAGATACAATAATTTAAAAATCATCCTGATGGTTCTTAAAAACAAGTGGCGCTAATAAAATCTAAAAATGAAATATATAACTTTATTTTTAATTGTATCACAAATATTATTTGGGATTTAGTAATAATTTATACAAATATTTGATTTGCTGATTGTAGGAAAAAAATACTTATATCTTTGATAAAAAAAAAATATCTTGAAAAAAAAAATTCGTCATACACCTAAACTGTTATGAATTAAATACGCATGAAATAAATTATCAAGTCTGCAGATTGTGACTAACATTATACAGACTCAGAGAACCAAAAAATATGGAGACGGTAAGCTTCGGCTAAAATGTTAAGTTTAATTTTGTTTGTATGCATTTATAATTTAGTTTTAATCAAAAAAATTTAGCACAAATGTTTTTTTTAAACATTTTCTTTAATATGAACACAACTTGTCTCGGCAATTGAGGAGTTATTTAAGAAATTATTTTTTTCTGTCCTAAAATGTGTTAACTCAAATGTGAAAACTAATTTATAACGTAAAAATGTTAAAACATAAGTCCCCATTATAGATAAAAATTTATAAAACCAACTAGAACTAGTTCCGATGTGATGGTGAAATGATAACAAGTTTATCAATAAAATGCAATTTCAAAATTTTTTGAAATTGCATTTTATTGATAAACTTGTTATCATTTCACCATCAAATCTTTCAAATGTTCAAAAAAATCATCAATCTTTTAATCTTGCATAAGTCTTGAAATGTATTGCAGCAATAATAATGTTAGTGGTGTACACTGGTGGTCGCTCGATGGAAAATGCCACCCAAATCTTTTAAAGGGCTACTGAAAATGTTTTGATGGAATTGAGTTATCTGGCCGGGCGACTATTTAAATTGGTTCATTTTTCAACCTATTATTTAAATTTAAGTTACTCATTATTTAAACAGATTTTTTTTGCCACAGTTTACATTTCTACATTTAGCAATGTTTTTGCCGCCAAAGGTAACTTTGTTCTTTTGTTTTCGAAAGACTTTTTATCAACAAAATATCTTTTGATAATTACTTTTTAATCTAACGTAACAGTAAAGCAACATTTTAAAAATTTAAAAATTTGTTTGAAAGCTTTTTATCTTTCAATTATCATTCATTCAAAGTTTAATTCAAAAAAAAACTTTTCTTTCTCTCTTTAAAATGAGCGAGTACCCAATAAAAATACGAAGATGTTTAAAATGCTAGTTTGAATGTTTTAAAAAAACTTTTTTTAAAAGTCCTTTAAGTCGCAATTTCATTCAATCAAAGTTTAATTACATAAAACATGACAAAAATAAAAATACCAAGACGTTTTAAATGCTGCTTTATAAATACATCAATAGTTTTCTTACAATAAGTATAACATATCATAATTGCTGAAGTTTATTATAAATTAAATTAGGAAAATAAAAATTAAAAAATGTATATTTTTTATAAAAATATATAATCTTTTTTATAATTTTATATTCATCAAACATAAAAATTTAATTTTGTTCCTAATAAAAACACACACTTAAGAAAATTCATTTAAGACATACTTAGAACATAAAGAAAACTTTATTTTGTTCATGATAACAGCCAACTCAAAATATTGGTGGGCAACCAAGATTAGCTAAATTATTACTCTCAGTACCTGCCGGATAACCGACCAAAATCCAAGTGTACACCACTGAATGTCTAATGACAATGCGATAGGACACTTTTTATTTATCAGCATCATAAAAACAAATGCGATACCATTTTAGATATGTTTGGGTATTGAAGTTGCTATTGGCATGTTTGCAATTATCCCATTCTATATATATATATATATATATATATATATATATATATATATATATATATATATATATATATATATATATATATATATATATATATATATATATATATATATATATATATATATATATATATATATATATATTTATATATATATATATATTTATTTATATATATATATATATATATTATATATATATATATATTTATTTATATTATATATATATATATATATATATATATATATATATATATATATATATATATATATATATATATATATATATATATATATATATATATATATATATATATATATATATATATATATATATATATATATATATATATATATATATATATATATATATATATATATATATAGTATTAGGCATATTGTTTTTAGAATTATTTTCATTTGTTGTATTCATTTTTTAGTTTTATTTAATTTTAATGTTTTACTTTACAGTGTAACGCTGTTTTCTTCAATAAAGATGAAATGGAGAGACATTCTCATCCTGAATATTCAACAAAATGTATTCTTTTTTTTAATCACATTTAAAAAGTTATGAAAAATATCTTATAAAAGTTTGCACAATCGTTTTTTTTTATATAATGTTATTTCAAAATTTATTCAATCAAGAACAACACTGATGTTCTTATATTTATATTTTTAAATATTTGATTGAGCTACAATTAGTATGTTCTTTTTAGTCATTTGTAACATTATATAGACTTCTGCAGACTCCTTAATATTCACTTGTAACATTATATAGACTTCTGCACATTTCTCAATGTTCATTTCTTTAGATATTTTATGTTGTTTATCTTAATATTTTTTAGATATTTTACATTGTTTGTCATAATAATCCTTTAGATATTGTACATTGTTTTTCATAGTGTTCTTTAGATATTTTACATTCATAATAAATATTAAAAAGTATATAATTTTATTGAAAAAAAAATTAGAGAGTTTCATGAATAATTTGATAAGTAATAAATAGAGTTCAATATATAGATTGATTGAATTAACTGAAGATTATCTAAGCTAACCGGCCTGTGGTAAAAGCTTTTAATGCTCTCAAAAGTTTTTATCTGTTTAAAATATATCAATATATATACTTTTTAAACAGATTAAAGTAAAAATGAATCCGAAGAATACAATGCTGGTGAATTTTATATTTTGGCTGAACATTAATGACAAAATCTATTAAATAATTTAAATTCTTAAATGCTAGTTTATATGATCATGTGCTTCTTTTCACTTCTATTTATTTACAGGAAAACCTCTACATTAGAAAATCTTTACATTATCATCAAAAGATTTTTTAAAGAATATGTTTAACCAAAAATGTGACCATGTCTAAGTCTTTATGACTAAGTCTTTATGACTTGTCTTAAAGTTGTCTCAAAGGTCATAAATGTGACCATGTCTAAGTCTTTATGACTTGTCTTAAGGTGTCTTTAAGGTCATAAAGTCTTTATGACTTTATGCCATGTCTAAGTCTTTATGACTAAGTCTTTATGACTTTATGACTCTTTGTGACCATGTCTAAGTCTTCATGACTAAAAAGTGGTAAATAGTATAACAATAAGAAAAATATGGCCTGCAAACTAAGAGATATTATTTTATCTATTAATTGTTGCATTGGTATTTTAATTATTTTTTTTTTTTCAAATAAATATTTAATTAAAAAATTTTCTAAATTTTTTATATGATCTTTTGTTACTTAGATGGTTCTACAGCCAAACTGAATTCTATTAATACTCCTGCTCCTCATAGTGGCATCAATGTTGTGCCAATAGGTGTTTTTTGGGATATAGAAAACTGCCAAGTTCCAAAAAATAAATCTGCACTAGCAATTGTTAAAAAATTGCGGGATCGGTTTTATCCTGGCCGCAAAGAAGCAGAGTTTATTTGTGTTTGTGACACTAAAAAAGAAAAAGAGGATGTTCTCGAAGATCTAAATAAAGCACAAGTATAAATTTTCTTTAAAATAAATTGGTAAATTCAGAAATATCATTTTTTTCATTCCATTAAAAGGGTTTAATTAAATAGCAGTGATTTTTTTTAGATATTTTATTCTATTTAATCTATTTTATTTTATTTATTAAAGTTTTCAATGTATTATTATTTTTTGATGATTGTTTTAAGTTTCCAATAGTTTAAAAATTTTAAATGAAAAAGCTTTTTTTATAATGAATGTACTTAAAATTTTAATTTATCACAATTTCTTATTATTATACAAGGTAAATGTTATTCACATAAATGCATCCTCTAAAAATGCAGCAGATGACAAGTTAAAGCAACAATTAAGGCGATTTGCACAATCTTATCCATCTCCTGCAACAGTTTTACTTGTATCTGGAGATATCAATTTTGTTGCTGATTTATCAGATTTGCGTTATCGTCATAACTTGCATATTATATTACTTCATAATAAACAAGCTTCACAAGCACTTCTCCAGTGTGCACATGAGAGTGAATGTTTTGATATATTTACAGATAGTATTTTGCCACATTCTCCAATGTTAATGGTATTTTTATTAAATGTTGATATATTTTGAATTTCGTATTAATTATTAGTTATGGTAATTAAAATTGTTTATATTTAATTGTTATTAAAAGTTATTTAATGTATTTTATATATTAAAAATAAATATTGTGATAATTTGTTTTATATGTTACCTTTTATATTTTTATATATATAGTATTATTAATTATTATAATATATTATTCTTATTTTATGAAAAATTTTAATTTTATTTTAATAAAAAAAATGTAAGTATGTTTTTTATAAGTAAATTAAACAATTATTTTTTTCTTTTTTCAAGTGAATGTATTGAATACATTGTATAAAACCTAATATATTGTATACATTGTATACAAGCTAATTTATTGTATACATTGCATTTTTGGACTAATTAAGGGTAAAAAAAATTGATTATAATTATTTATATTTAATGCATAAATAACTGTTTTGGTTGTGTAAAGGTTGGTGATGACTAAAGTTATGTTTCATAAAAGTCTAGTTTTTTGTTTTTTAGTTTTGCTAAAAGTTTTAAAAATAGTTTGTAAATTGTTTAAAATATAACTTTCAAATTTTCAAAACTAAATTAAAAAAAGGCTTGATTAAAAATTAAAATATAATAATTCATAATATAATGTATAGTGATTTTTATCATTTACTGGGGTAAAGCTTAGAGAAGGGGTATAACTTTTTATCATTTACTGGGGTAGGGAATAGGTATCCCTTCTGAGTCGAAGTGGAAGGGGGATCAGCAGTAAATTTTTTCTAAATGTTGACATATTATTTGATAAATCAAATATCATGAGATCAAGATCAAGTTAATTACAACATAGATGTGCATCAATGCATCAGCATCAGGGTATTGATGGATTTACCATTTATTCAAGCATCAGTCTTGAAAGCCATTAGCTGATGCCACTTAAAAGCCATTAGCTGATGCCACTTGAAAGCCATTAGTTGATGCCACTTGAAAGCCATTAGCTGATGCCACTTGAAACTTGGTACAGATGTTCAGGAAGAGTGTACCAACATGACAAAACAAAAAAATCGCTAATCGAAAGTATGTTGCCCGCGAAATTTGAAAAGTCACCTTAATTTTTGAACACACCTCGTATAAAAATTGCATATTTATATATACATTTTTTATATTTTTTTAATGCTATAACTCTAATCCAACCATATACTCCTCTAAGCTCATAAAACTTCAATAAAATGAAAAATAGTATCATTTACATTTAGTTATTAATCAAAAATACTCAGTTACATTTACATTACAGTTACATTTAGTCTGATTGAAAAAGTAAACAAAAGTAAGGCATACACACCCAAGAGTCAGGTTGTAAAAGTAAACAAAATTAGATCTTTCTTAGCATACACACTAAAGAGGAAAGATATTTATTAGTTGTTCTTTGTAAAGTTAAATTTTACAATTTGGTATTTAGTATGTTATTAGAATAAAGAACTTATTGTTTAGGTCCTATACAGCCATTGTTTCTTTTTTTTTTTTTTTTTTTTGCATCCAATTTACATAAAATCTGTTAACATTTAAGTTTATATTAAAAAAATAACAGCAGGTAAAATATGTTTTATGATTGTATACAAAATATAAACACAAAAATAAAAAAAAATGATGCTCAAAGCAACTCAAAGTGGCATCAGCTAATGGCTTTTTTTTGTTTTGTCATGTTGTTACACTCTTCCTGAACATCTGTACCAAGTTTTAAGTGTATAGCATTTTTTGTTTGGTTGTTCTGTGTAAAAAAACTGTTCTGTGTAAAAAAAAATGTTTACAAGTGGTACAAACTCTTTCAAGATGGCCGGGCCAATGACAAGCCTCGCTCTGGACGCCCAACCACGTCAACAACTGATGAAAACATTTAGGCAGTGAAGAAAATTGTTTTGGAAAATTGTTGAGTCACTATCAGAGAAGTTGCTGAGGATGTTGGTATATCGCTTGGCTCATGCGATGAAATTTTTTCTAACGTTTTGGACATGAGACGTGTGTCAGCGAAGTTTGTTCCGAAATTGCTCAATTTTTACCAAAAGAACCGTCGCATGAGCATCGCTCAAGAACTGTTGAATGGCGTCAACGACAACCCAGATATACTTAAAAGAGTCATAACTGGTGACGAATTGTCCCAATGGAAGAGCCCAGGTGATCCAAGACCGAAAAAAGCACGCCAAGTTCGATCAAATGTCAAAGTTTTGCTCACTGTTTTTTTCGATTACCATGGCGTGATGCATCAGGAGTGCTTACCATACGGTTGTACGGTCAATAAATAGTATTATCTTGAGGTTATGCGCTGTTTGCGAGAAGCAATACGAAGAAAATGTCCAGAATTGTGGAAAAACAATTCATGGCTTTTGCATCATGATAATGCCCCTGCTCACTCATCTTTGCTTGTGAGAGATTTTTTGGCCAAAAACAACACCACAATCATGCCTCAGCCACCATATTCACCGGATTTGGCCCCATGTGACTTTTTCTTGTTCCCAAAACTAAAGAGACCTATAAAAGGACGAAGATTTGCAACAATTGAAGATAATTGATTGAAATAATATTTACAGACTGCATCACTGGAAGAGCTCAAGGCTATACCGAAAAGTGCTTATGAGAAGTGCTTTGAGGATTGGAAAAACCGTTTGGGATAAGTGTATTGTATCTGAGGGGAATTACTTTGAAGGGGACAAAATAAATATTGATAAATAAATAAATATTTTTTTCTTAAAAATACAAAGTCACCTTAATTTTTGAACACACCTCATATATATATATATATATATATATATATATATATATATATATATATATATATATATATATATATATATATATATATATATATATATATATATATATATATTTATGTTTGTAATATTTATATATATTTTATATTTGTAATATATATATATTATATTTGTAATATATATATATATTATATTTGTAATATATATATATATTGCATCTTTGTTATATATATATATATATATATATATATATATATATATATATATATATATATATATATATATATATATATATATATTGCACATTTAGATAGTGAATGATAATATAGTATTTTTAATTTTCTTTTAATTCATTATTTTGTAATTATTTAGACAAGCGAAACAAAAGAGTCGAATCAACTTGCTGTATTCAATATTCCTCACTGTAAAAATATATCCACTGAACGCATAACACAACGGTTAAACTTACTTTCACAAAATACAGGAGGAAAAGTGATTAAAGTCAAAGCTTTTAAAAGTCCTAGCAATAATAAAGCTATAATTAGTTTTCCGAATGTTGATTGTGCTCGCCGGTAAGTAATTCTATTTAAGTTTAATTTTTTACAAATTTAAGAGAGATAAACCAAAGGTTTAAATATAGTCAATAAACCCTATTTATATTGTATTTATATTGATAACGTTATAATATTATTAGTAGGAAGATTGTCATACCAGTTTACCGGTAAATAACTTTCTGATAAATAGCTAAGTAAGTTTTCTTCTGAGAAGTTGCAATAATTTACCAGTAATTTGCCAGTTTTTTTTTACAGGTTGACTCAATTATTATTTATAATATTTGCTAGCTACTCTGTTATATAGAAAACACTATTTAGCATTATCTCTATTCAGTTTTAGGTGGTCATGTAATTGGGTGTTAGACATGTAATTGGGTGTTGGATATGTAATGGGGTGTTGGACATGTAATTGGGTGTTGGAGAGAGTGAACATGAAATAATTTATAGAAATATAGAATAATTTATAGAAATATTAAGAATATAGGAATATAGAAATAAGTCTAGTAAAAATCTGAGAAATTGAGTTGATTTTCTGTAAAAATTTGACAGAAATCATGCCACTGTAGCCACGGAAAAAGTCATGCCACTGTAGCTAACTACGTGTAGTTATGATATGATCTTTATAAGATGTCATTATACATGTAAAATTCAAATCTGCAGATTTAAATTTTACATGTATAATTTTAAAATGTATTAGGTTAAATTAATTCTGTAATAGGGCAGGTGAGACTCATAAGTAACGTTAAAGGCAACTTACTTAGGAGAAGAAAAAACAGAAATAAAAACTTTTAATTAAGAATTGGAGTAGTTCCTTAACTTTAGATAGCAATCAGATTAATGCCTGGAAGAGCATTCAGCTTTAGATAGCAATCAGATTAATGGAAGAGCATTCAGCTTTAGATAGCAATCAGATTAATGGAAGAGCATTCAGCTTTAGATAGCAATCAGATTAATGGAAGAGCATTCAGCTTTAGATAGCAATCAGATTAATGGAAGAGCATTCAGCTTTAGATAGCAATCAGATTAATGGAAGAGCATTCAGCTTTAGATAGCAATCAGATTAATGGAAGAGCATTCAGCTGATTCATGGAAGAGCATTCAGCTTTAGATAAAAGCTGAATGCTCTTTATCAGTAATAATGAAGGCAACTTACTTAGAAGAAAAAAAACTGAAATAAAAATTGTTAATCTTATTGTGGTGAGAATTGGAGTAGTTCCTAAACTTTGGATAGTAATCAGATTAATACCTGAAGAGCTTCAGCTTTTTCATTATATCATATTTAAAAAACTTTACTACTATACTTTAAATGTAGGTTGTATTAATGTTTAATTATGAGTCTTCTTTTTACTTTATCAATTAGTAGCCTTTAAGGGAAACAGTTGCTGTTAGTTGGTATGATTAGTTCTATTATTCTGATATTATTGGTCTGTTGTTGCTTTTATTTTCTTTAGAACAGATCAAGAATAAGTTAATAGAAACAATGACTAATCGTTTTGCCAAGTTAATTTAAGTTTAATTGAGTAAAGTGTTATTTTTGCATTTGCTGTTTTTGCAAGATTATAGTGTTATTTTTGCATTTGCTGTTTTTAGTATTTAAAAAAAACATTTCAAAAACAGTTTAGTTGATTGTCTTGTCTGCTTGTCAGTTTTTTAAAAATAAATCAGAATTTTAACTTTTATTTTTGTAAATTAAAAAAAAAAAAAAAATTTTAACCTTAAAGGAAATCTCAAAATTATTTTTTTGCAATTGTTTGTCTCATCATGTTTCTCTACTGTATCTACTTGTTTACTATTGTTTGGGTCTTTTCCTGTTCCTTTCTGTATCTACTTTTTTACAATTGTTTGTCTCTTCCTGTTTCCCTGCTGTATCTACTTATTTGCAATTGTTTTTGTCTATTCCTGTTTCCCTCCTATATTTGCTTATTTAATAAATATGCAATAGTGAAATATTTGGGAAAAGACTTGATTCTTGGTAAAAGATGATAAATAGAAAAATAGGAAGTTTGCTATTTTATTTTTCTTTCCTGCAAGTTTTAATTTTTTAGAAAGACTTGAAAGGCTTAGAGATTTGACTAAGATTTTTCACTTTTTTCCTCGGAATTTTTACTTTAATAAAGTTAGATTTTTACTTACTCTCAGAAAGCTTGATTTTTTCCTACTCTCAGAAAGCTTGATTTTATTAGATTTTAAATTTTTTTTAAATTTTATTACATTAATTAAGTTAGATTCAGGTTACTTGCTTAAAGAGATTCCTCACTGATTTGACAAGTTTTCTTTTCACAATGGAATCAGTTTTAGTAAAACATCACTTTAAAAATGAAATCAATTTCTGTAAAAATAATAACTCTTACAGAGTTATCATTAGTGCTTTTTAATGTCTTTTCACTTTTCACAAAATCATTGCTTATATAAGGCAATACAATGCTTTTTAATGTCTTTTCACTTTTTCACAAAATCATTGCTTATATAAGGCATTACAATGATTTTTTTTCACAAAATCATTGCTTATATAAGGCAATACAATGATTTTTTTTTTCACAAAATCATTGCTTATATAAGGCATTACAATGATTTTTCTTCACAAAATCATTGCTTATATAAGGCAATACAATGATTTTTTTTCACAAAGTCATTGCTTATATAAGGCATTACAATGATTTTTTTTCACAAAATCATTGCTTATATAAGGCAATACAATGATTTTTTTTTTCACAAAATCATTGCTTATATAAGGCATTACAATGATTTTTCTTCACAAAATCATTGCTTATATAAGGCAATACAATGATTTTTTTTCACAAAGTCATTGCTTATATAAGGCATTACAATGATTTTTTTTCACAAAATCATTGCTTATATAAGGCATTACAATGATTTTTTTTCACAAAATCATTGCTTATATAAGGCAATACAATGATTTTTTTCACAAAATCATTGCTTATATAAGGCAATACAATGATTTTTTTTATTAGTTAGTTTAACTATCACTTAAAGATATTAAAATAAATCATTCTGATATATAATTATCAGAATGATTTTAAATTTAAAAAAAAAATCCTTTTTCTTTGTTTTTAAATTGATTTTTTTAGTGTTACTATTTTGTTTAGACCTGGTTGAATTGTAAAACATTGAAAAACACCACAAAATTAAACACTTGAATTATGAAATCATTTATTATCATGTTTATACCTGCTCGTTTTTGTATTTTTTTAGGTGTCTTAATATCTCTCTTAAGTTAAAGTGCATGATATGAAGCAGTTATTGCAAACACAAGATATGGTTTGACATGTTGTGTTAGTCCTTCCATAGATTGAGCCTTCTCAAATCTTATTTGGAAAATATTGATTTAATTTGTTTGCTTTCCATAGAGTTTGTTTGATATGTCAAAGTGAATTAATAGATTTTGATCGTTTTGCAAAAATGTTTTGGTTTAGGTGACAATTCTGTTCATGATGTCTAGTATAAATTTTTTTTTTTTTTGCAGGTTTATAAACAACACTAAGAACTTTTGTGTTGTCTGCATATACTTAGCAGATACCATTAGAGTTGATAGATTCAGGGCTGTGAATAGTATCCTGCAATTAGCATCTTGTAAGGCTCACCTTAGCTTTTTTTCCCCTGTTAGATAAGACATCACCTTGAATAACTTATTAAAATCTTTAATATAAAAAGGTTTGATCCGTTTCAATATATTTTTATACCATTATATTTTAAGCTTGCATAATAGAGTTTTATAAGTAGTTTTTAAAATACTTATGTATTTATAAATTTAAATTACTTGTGCATAATACATATATACCAAAGTTGAAAAATTTACCTTAGGAGGGTCTTTCAGATAAAACAAAAAAAAACTATATTTTTTAAATGATCAACAAATAATTTCTAATTCACTTTGTTTATGTTTTCACAAATTAAATTCTTTAATTATATGGTTTAAAGAGTTTGAGCGTTAGTATATTAGTATTATGTATAATAAAATGCAAACATTATCGATCGCCCTCAAAAATAATTGCATAAAATGTTTAAAATTTAAACTACTCTTCTCTTCAAATAAAATTATTACAACTGATAACTTGCCTTTATCATCTAAAATCTTTACAGCAATTAATAAATTTAGTACATCACATGCTTCAGTTTCTGATAAGGAAAACTGTTCATCTTTTGATGCAGATGGTCAATATTATGACATTAATAAATTTTGTTCTTATAACTTTGACATCATAAACTTTATGTCCTTTTTCCATTCTAACATATCCTCTTTACAAAAGCACTTTGAAGATCTGAACATATTGTTATCAGTAATTAGTTTTGAATTTAGCATTGATGGAAACAAGATTAAAAAAAGAATCTCCTTCCACAAATCCAACTATTATTCAAAAATATATTTTTGAGCACATACCAATAGAATCTTCTTGTGGTGAAACCTTGTTATATTTATCAAAAAAACTGATTTATAAAAAAAGAGATGATTTGATCATATACACACCAAACTATTTAGAATCTACTTTTGTTGGCATTTTCCCTAAAAAATCAAATGTTATTGTTGGTTGCATATATAGACACCCTAGCATGGATATAAATGACTTCAATAATAAAATGTCTGTCCTTCTCCAAAAAAAATCTACTGGAAATAAATCTGTTTTTCTACTTGGCGATTTTAACATGGATCTGATGCAGTCAAACTCTGACTTTGCAACTTCTGAGTTTTTAAACTTACTTCTTATAATATTCACCCATTTATTTTTTGTTGAAAAATACCTAAATACTACGATAATAAAACACATATTTTTTAAAGAAAGAAATGAATTTAACAATAATTATGAAGTTTATTGCTATAAAAAATTTCAACCCTAGTTTAAATATTGTAATATAATATCTTAATAGTATTAAATATGTTCCTTGCTTATTACACTATAAACTTAAACTTTAAGTTATAACTTATGCTGTAAATATTAACAGTAACTTACGCTGTTTTAAACTCCACCAAAAGAGAAAATTATAAGGTAATATTTAAATATGAGGGATAGTATGTTAAAAAAATAACAATTACGTACAAAAGATACAATTCAATACTAACGCAATACCGGCTACCCCCCCCCCCTCCCATTTTTTTTCTCGATTAGATTTTTTTACATTAATTCAAGCCCTGGGCTATATCAGGTAGAATGCAACTAGTAGAATCAAGAGATGATATTGATGAAAAGTTCTTAGCAAACGATTCAGCTTTGTTTTTAGGTGAGGTGACAAAGTTTGAACCATACAAGAGAAGTGGAATAAGAGATTTGCCCTTATTATTGATACTATTAAAGATTCTCCAGAAGTCACAAGAGCCTAATTTTTGTGATGAAATACAAGATTTCATGACCTAAGAATAGTGGGCTTTGGCGTTAGACAAATTGAAACCTTTTTACAATGGTTTCTAGCAGAAATAAACAGACGTCTGTTTTCTGGAGAATTGTTTTGCTGATAGATATGGAAGTAACAGTTTCGATTTGCAATTGCAGCAGCACTATGTGAGAAAAACGATGGATCAGAGTGAGGCTTGACCTGGAATTGTTGAGAGGGAATAAAAGATCCCATGTCAGCCTGAATCCATGAAGTTATGTAAAAAAAAACATTTGTCAACAGGTAGACAAAAGATTTCTACACCAGGGCCATCTCAAAGAAAATCATGGTAAGAGTCCCAGTCAGCTTTATGGTAGTTGTAAGAGTTACAATGATAGGGGGATTTAGATGATGAAGAAGAATGAGATAATAGTTTTAGAGAGATCAAACTGTGATCCGAAGCACCTAAGGGTTAATGTGGAGAAACTGAGCACTGTCTAGGATCAGAAACAAGACATAAGTCGAGTAAAGAATGTAAATGATTTGGGTTGTCTGGAAAGCGAGTTGGAAAGTTGACTATTTGAGTTAAGGATTGAGAAAGGCAAAGTTGTGGGCTTTAATGCCTGCAGAGTCACTGACACTAGAGCCAAGCCATTCAGTGTAATGAGCATTAAAGTCACCGACAACAATAATATTGGCTGATGGATAAAGAGAGAGGGCTTGGTCAATATGATCAGAAAATAACATCAAGAAGAGTCTTGAGATAAAGGAGAGCGAAACAAAGAGAAAAACTATAGAGTGAAGTGGTGCTAAACGAAAGCAAATAAAATATAGCAAAAACATTTGCTAAAAATATAATTTTTTTGTACTAAAAAGTAGAAAATAGCTTTTTAATTACTAAAAATTGACAGGTCTGCGCTATGTTTATTTAGAAACATACCTGTCAATCTTTAGTTTACGGAACTATTAAATTTAAATTAAAAAGCTTTTTTCTACTTTTTAGTACAAAAAGATTATAGTTTTAGCAAATGTTTTTGCTATATTTTATTTTCTACTTTTTAGTCTTTACAGAGAGTTACAATATTTAGCAATGCGTTTGTCTAGATATGTGTAATTAAGTCGAGTTTTTTATCCTCAAAAAACAGAGTATTTGTTGATTAAAGGAGTGAAATATTTTTCTTTTAAAAGAATAAAATTTTTTATATAAAAGTAAAATAACATAAAGTACAAATATTTCATTTGCATTGCAACCCGCGCTCTCCCACAGATGTAATAATAAAATACAAATAAATATCTCTGCAGTCAAACTCCAAACTCCCTATAATATTTATAAATTAGTAATCTTCTGGCTTTTCATTCTCCTATCCTCAATAACTCTAAATTTTCTATCTATTTATCAAATTCTATCTACCTAATTTTTTCTTATCCTTAATTCCTTGATTATTCTGCTTTTCCTTTTATATATTTATTTTTTTCATTTTGCTATTTTTATTGTTAGTATATTATCACTGCTATTGACGAAGCTTTTCTTGAATCTTTATTTATTGTCATCATCAATTTGTTTTCTTTCATTTGTCTCTATTTATCTTTACTTCATTGTTAATATTATCACTGTTATTGAGGAGGATTTTCTTGAATCTTTTTTTATCGTCATCATCAATTTATTTTCTTTCATTTCTATTTATCTTTTTTTTATTGATAATATTATCATCGTTATTAAAGATTTTTTTATTATAATAATTATTTTTTTTTATTATGATTGAATTTTATGATTATGATTATTATTCTTATCATTATTATTTTGTTTTCAGATGATAGTAATACTAACTTTTTTATTATCTTTATTTTTATTTTATTTTCTATTTTACTATCATTATTACTTATTCTTGCTATATATATATATATATCAGGATTTCGCTGCGTAACGGAAAAGCGAAGCGTGAATAAATGTAACTTTACTCAATAAAGATATTTACATTGTTAAAAGTTAATTTACGTCAGTTGCGTTTTTACTTCATTGTAATTAAATTTAAAATGACATTAAAAACTATCTTTGAAACGAAATAGCTTTAAATTGAACAATGTTGTTATAAAAAAAAAAAATTTCAATGTTGATTAAAAAAAAGTCTTCTTGTATTAAAATCTTATACTTATTTAAACTTAATTTTTTTGCTTTTAAACATTCGTTTTATGGTTGTTTTTTTTTATTTTTTTTTTAAATAATTTAAATTTAACACTTGTTTATGGTTGATTTTCTTAAAGGGATTTATATGTACTTATAACTAGACGCATAGATTGGGTTTTCCCTTTTTAAAAAAAACGTTTGCACTAACTGGTTTTGATAAAATAAATGTTGTAAAGAAACGAAATTTACTGCTTTTTCGGCTTTGTTTTTTTTTATTTCCATTAAAATATTTTATTTTTATTTACAGTGAAACCTAATATTTTTTTACTCAATCCAAAAAAAAAAAAATAGTGTTTTCGGTTTTAAGATGTTATAAGCAGAATTTGTTTTTAACAAATATCATTTTAATTTTGAAATTTATGTATATTATATTTATAGCTCAAGAACTAGTTTTGTTTTTAAAATAAAATAAAGATAAGTTGGGCTTTTAAAGAGTTTATTTACTGATCGCGTTATTTTTAATAGGTTTGAATTTTGGTTTGTTCAAGGAGGTATTATTAGGTTTGTTCAAGGACGTATATACGTCCTTGGTTTGTTTTATAAAAATAAATTCTTCGGCAAACGACAAAGGGAAAACCCAAACATAAGATTTATAACTCGAGTTTAAAAGTATTGACGTCATTTATTAACTTGTAGTTATAAAATGAATAATGCGCTTCTGTAAATAATGAATGAAACTGTAAAATAATGGAAAAATAAAAACTGGAAAATAATGAATAATGCGCTTTTGTTAAGCGCATTATTCGGACCAGTATTTGGAACTTACCTGAAACTTAACTAAAATAAAAATAAAGTTATATGTAATACGAACATTTTAAAGTAACTTAAATTAAATTTATTAAATCTTTTTTTACTTTGGTAATTTTATCATAAAAAAAACGGAGCATTTTAAAATTAAAAAATTTTAAAATGCTCTGTTTTAAAATTAAATGAAAGAATTTTAATTAAATTTAATAAATTTACTTACTAAAAACTATAATTATTTAAAAAATATTTAAATTTAATAAAATAAATTGAAAATATTTCTTTTTTTAAATTTGATTGTTTATAAACTTATGAAATCTAATATTTAAAATTAAATATGATAAAAAGTTTAAACTTAAAACACTTTATTTTCTTTAAGTAATTTTTAAAAACAAAAAAAAAATTATTAAACAAATTGTTTCTTTAACAAAAAATCTATTAGTTTACAATTGCGGTTAAATGCTTTTACTTACGACTTTAATACTTCTGAATGAACGTCACATAAACGATATAAAAAGATAATTTAAATAATAATATCTAAAAGATAAAAGTTTTTGCGTAACGCATAACTGCTGAACGCGTAGGTAAATCGCCTTTTCGCAGGCAAAATGCGAGCTGCGTAACCCTTCTTATCAAGGCCTGATATATATATATATATATATATATATATATATATATATATATATATATATATATATATATATATATATATATATATATATATATATAAAGCAAATAATTGCTTAAAATGTTTTAAAAAGACTAATGACAAAACTGAAACAGTTTTCTTAAAAAAGAAACATTGTACTAATAAAACTATTTTACCAGTCAGTTTAGTTCAGTCATTTTTATTTTAAAAAATAAACAACATCAATTCTTCTTGAAAATAAATGTATCAGCTCCAATTTGCTTGCTGATTTTACTTGAAAGACCGAGTGGAATGTATAACTGCGCTTAGAATTAAAAAAGTCTAGAAACAACTTAAAAACTAAGAAATAGTGTATTTTACATAATGCAGAACTGTAATCAACAAAACGAACAATAGGCGTAACAATGCGTAACTATGCGCACTAATAATATTCATTGCTGTATTAATATTTAGATATTATTACTATTAATATATTTCTAAATGTCTATATTGATATATTGTATTAGGTATTTGCTTTATATTAGTGCTCGTACTATTGTAAATATCCTTGAAATGTTAAACAACTTGTTTCAGAATTTATTTGATTTGATTTGATTTGATTTGTAGTATATTTTTATATTAATATTAAACAAAGTGAACATAACATTGTAAGTTACTTTTTCAATTTTATTAAAAAAAAAAGTATTAAAAGAAAGATTTAAAAAGAAATACAAACCCACAAGCAATCTTAGCTGATTTTAAAAATAAAATTATTTATTTTTAAAAGAGAACAAAGTAAATTAAAAAAAAATTACAAAACCACAAGCAATATTAGCCTATATTAAAAATCAAAAGATTTGTTAATAAATTTTTTCTATTGTTAAACAAACGGCAAGCAATTTAGTAGCAAATTTCTCTATAAAGTGTTTATTTTTTAGAGCGTCATGGACGACAATAAAAGTTAAGGAAAAAAATTATATAAGTGAAAGAAAAGATTATAAATAATTAAATTTTTTAGCAAATAATATTGCTATATTTTATTTTCTTCTTTTTAGTCTTTACAGAGAGTCACGATATTTAGCAATGTGAAATTAAATCGAGGTTTTTATCCTTATTAAAGAAACGGAATGTTTCCTGATTAAAGGGGACGATTGAATAAGCGGGAATTTCATAAGTGCGAACTGGCGTAAGTGCAAATGGCGTATGTACAAACTGGCATATATGCGAATTGGCATAAGTGTGAACTGGCATAAGTAAAAAGCAGTTACAAAAACTTGCACGTGAGCAAACTGGCATAAGTGCGAATTTGCATAAGTTAGCCAAAAGAATTTTGTGCAAAATGTGATAAGTGCGAACTTGCATAAGTGCATCTAATAAAATTGCAAATATTGGCATAACGCAACTTATTGTACTTCGCACTTATGCCACTTCGCACTTGTGCCAGTTTTTGCAACGCCTCGCACTTATGCTACTTTGCACTTAAGCCAGTTCGCACTTATTAAGCCTCCTGGATTAAAGAAGCAGAATATATTTTTTTAAAGGATAAAATTTTTTTATATGAAAGTAAAATAACATACAAATACCATACAAATATTTCATTTGCATTGCCACCATCGTCCTACCACATAAGCAATATATTTTTATATATTAGACAAAATTATGTTGTAAGTTATATTTTTCAAGTTTATTTAAAAAAATTTTTTTAAAAATTGTTTTTTCAAAAAGTAAATATTAAGAAAAAAGATTTAAAAAAAAGATACAAACCCACAAGCGCAATATTAGCTGATTTTAACCAAACAAACATTTTTCGATAAGTAATGAATATTTTTTAATAATAAAACAAACTTGCAAGTAGTTTAGAAGCAAATTTCTATATAAAAAGTTAATTTTATGAGTCCCTTGGATGACAAAGAAAGTTGAAGAAGAGTTCATGTTGAGTGAAAGAAAAGATTATAATAAAAGAGTAGTCTGTGGATTCAAACCTAGTTTCCCGTCAAAAGGGTGAATTCTTACGAATGTAAATGCCCAGGCCAAACGTGTGGCTATTGGAGTCTTTATGAATAAAAGGAAGATAACCATCAACACTCAGATCACAAGATGATAAAGCTGAACTCAAATTAGTCTCACAAAGAGCAAGTAGGTCTGGCAAACTTTGCAAGAGATAAAACTCAACAGAAAAAAAGCTACTTCGAAGACCATGAATATTAGTAAACGATCTTGGTGATGACAATTGTTTTTTATGTTTTATCGTTTTTGGTACTTTTTTTTTTTTAAATTTGTTAAAGAACTTGACTGGAAGCATAGATAGTACTCAGTACACTGTTTAATAGCCCAAGCAATTCCCTTATTACTATTAATAAACCCTAAGCCATAACTTTAATGTGGCCTTGGCAATGCACACCAAGGATAAAAATAGGGACACCATCCATGGGCAACATTGCACTGTTGATACTTTGATATTTTTCAGCTGTTGATGGAATCAGCTTCTCTGAGAGTTACCACAGAGTTCGGGAAACCTGACTACCAACCGGCCTCAGAATCATAAAACTGAGTTTTAGAGCTGTACCCTTATTAGGAGATACTAGAATAAGTTGCCTAGTCATAAAAAGAGATACACAAGCAAAACTCATGCATCGAGTCAAGAAGATCCAGCATTCAACATCCTAAACTGGAAACAATGTATTAAAAATACATCTGCGCCAGCCTAATAGGTAAAGAAGGGGTGCGAGGCTGGTCAACAGATAGAATCTGTTTACCCCTTTAGTCTTTGCCTAGGAGGCTTTCTACAAGACAGTAGCTGGATGCATTTAACATCTGCCCAAGATGAGTATTTTTATCGAGGCACCATCTCTAGCCTTTACTCAACCAAGAGCCCCTAGGCAGGGGGTGTTTTATGTTGGAGTTGCCATCTCCTAACTTTGGCTAAAAAGTTGTACTCTACAAAGTAGCAGGACATGAAGCAGTGTGTACTGGGTTGCATGTTACCAGTAGCAGGATAACTTGACCTGACATGTACCAGTAGCAGGATAACCTGACCTGACAAGCTTTACACATGATTCTGCATAGTTTTTCCTGTTATCAAAATATCCTTGCGTTTTCCCTTTTTTATTTAGTCTTTGCTGTTTTACAGTATATTAAATTAGTTTTAATCTACTGTAAAATTAAAATTATAAAAATTAATTTAACATAACTTTTTAATGTTCTTTGTTTTTTTACTTTTGTTTATTTCATTATTTAAATAACAACTTTAAAAGAGTTGAGAGAGGATTGTAACCACAATAAAGTAGCCTTTTTGACTGTAGTGCCCTTTTTAGCCTTGGTGATGTGAACATTAAAAAAATAATAACTTTTGTAAATAATAATATTATTTGAAGGTTTGTATTTACTTATTTTTATGAAAGCTAAAAGGAGGGCAATTAGAATTAGAGTTAATTTTTAATATTCTCATTAATGGGTGGTATAAACTTGGATTTTTTTAAATTGAGGATAGGGAGAAAATGTTGAATGATATAAAGGAAAAGAGCACAAAAGTTTATAAGTAAAAAAAAAACTATTAGATGAACTTTTTTTTGCTAAATTAAATTCTTTTTCGTAGTTAGCATAAAAAAGTAAAATTATGTTCTTTTTTTTATTGTAAAATAATGTTCTTTTTTTTTTTACTGTTAAATTATGTTCTTTTTGTAGTAAGCATATGTTGAATATGTTGAAAATAATATAAAAATAAAATATGTAGTTTTTGTTTTAGAGCACTACAACGAATTAATGGCGAAAATATTTTTGGTTACACTATTAATGTATCTTTCCATTTTGAAAAGAACAAGAAAATTAAGAACAACGAAAAAAAAATTCAAGCTGAACAACCTAGAGAACATGAAGATATTGAAAATAAAACAAGAAACAATTCAGCCAGTGGTGTTTACACCAATTTAAAAAAGTTTTCATCTGCATCTACTCCTATTTTAAATAGTGTTCATGGAAACTCTCGTAGAAAAAAAGGTATAAACAAACAAAATGCTAATCAAAACAAAGTTTTAAATGAAGAAATTGCATTTAAAAGTAACCAAAATGTTGTGAAATTTATGCCACCTCTAATAGAAAATAGCAAACAAAATGATGTCAATCACACACCATTTATTATTCCTCCATTAATGGAAGTATTCCCATTTGGAATGCCGAGTTTATGTAATGTAAATCCAGTGTTGCCTAATGGTTTAATAAAACCTCCTTTTAATAAAACAGAAATATTTAATGGCATTACCATTCAAGTTTCAAACTTAGATAAGTCTAAAGATTTTAAGGAGATCAAAAGTGGTCTAGATTTTTTATTCCGAAAGTATTCAAAGGTGTTGCATATATCTCAAGGTCAAACTTTTAGTAAAACATTAAATGCACTTGTCACAGTAGCAAATATGCAGGATGCTCAACTTTGTATTTCAAAGTTAGATAACTGTTTGTTGTTTAATCGTCCAATAAAATTATCACAATTAAACAAGGATAATATTGGTTTGGTTAAAATGAAAGAAAATGTAGAAGCTATTTTATGTGAAACATTTTCTGGGTGGCTTCCATTACAAGACTTTCTTCTAAAGTACAAAGTTAAACATGAACAGCCATTTCATGTCTTAAACTTTGAGCATATGAAAGACTTAATTTATATTGATGGGAAGCCTGGTTATCAATTTATATGCCTACTTTCATTTCGTGTTGGTTTAACATTAAAACTTGATATTGAGTTTCAAGGAAAACTTGAAGGTGTTTTGCTGTCTCACAATCGCAAAGTTCCATTAGCAAGGTATTTTCTTTATATTTAACTATTTATGTGTGAGTACATATTAATTATAAATGACAATATCTCTGTATAATATTTAATAATATAATTTTTTATATTTTTACATAAATATAATATTTAATAATTTTTTGTGTTTTTTGAGACTCAATAATTAGTTTTATTTTTAAATCTAAAAATAGTTTTACTTCACTAACTTTGTATCTAAATCAAGATACAAAAAAATATAGATACAATAATTACTGTGACTGGGTAGAAATGAAGTTTTGTCAAAATTCTGTGTTTAAAATCTACACATAATTCATGGATTCTGTTTGGTTGCAAGATTATTTTAGTTTAATTTTATAAATATTTCATTCAAATTCTTGTTTTAAAATACCTTGTTTTGAATTTATAAAGAAGATAAAATAAAATAAAGTAACTAAATTTGTATATAGTGTAATAAATATTGATTTTGTTTTTTTTTTATTTTTTTTTTCTTTTCTTTTGCAACTTCTGAAGTAGATTAAAATAACTTATAAACAAAAAAAAGTTTTTCAATAACTCTTTTTTTATTTTACTAAATGTAATGATTTACTAAAGGAGGTTAAAAAATAATACTCATTTACTTAAGGAGGTTACTTCAATTAATTAAATAAAAGTGAAAAAATCACAGTGTCCCTGCTGTAAGGAAATTTGACAGAAGTCTTTCTGTATGTAGGAATCATTTTGCAAAAAAACAAAATTTGCCTTCGAAAAAAAAAGTCTCTAATTACTGAATTTGGATGGCGCCCAAATATGATTGGCGCTGTTGATAATGGTCTAGAATAGCCTCTGCTGAGTTATTGATGATGAATTTTCAGATAAGTTGTTCAGTACAATTACATGTGAATCTGGATGTTGTTTTAGTATCTCAGTAAGTTAGCTGTTATCTGAAATCATTTTAGGCTACAATAAACTTTTATTACAAATAACTGACAAATCCAATTACAAAAAAGTTAAAAATCTTCTTGTTAAGGATATTGCAAACACTGCAAAGTCCGTACTGAAATCCTAACTTGGAGA
Organism: Hydra vulgaris; assembly: GCF_022113875.1. Lineage (NCBI taxonomy): Eukaryota > Metazoa > Cnidaria > Hydrozoa > Anthoathecata > Hydridae > Hydra > Hydra vulgaris. Next base: position 16,714,723 of record NC_061166.1, read on the forward strand.
AGCTCTTTAATACTTTTGCTTGTTTTTAATGGTTAGAGGTATTTCTTTGCATTTACAAAAAGTATCTTATAGAAAAGAATATTGAATTGAAGAATATTGAATTGAATTGTATGTTTTTGCTCTCAGAATAATAAAGTACTATTTTGGAGATTTTTGAAGATCTTTTTGATTAGAGGAAAAAAATTTCTCTCAATCCGTTAATAGTTTTTTTTAATGTCAACCAAATAATCTTCTGAATTGATTATTATTGGCAATCAATAATTAAATAAATGAAATAAAATTCTTTTAATTAAATTTTTAAATCAAAACAAACTTTTATAAGCTCTTTTTAAAAAAATTGATAGAGAATAAATAAACTGGGGTAATAAGTTTTTGCTGACTTCTTAGCAAAAGATATGCTGGAATTATTTAAGATACAAATCAAGTTTTGTTTGGGCACATTCCATTTGTTTGGGGAAAATCCAATAATGCATAGGATTGATGCAATAAGATCTTTGATTAGAAATTTCAGAAACTGTTAGATCTTGGTTGTGATCAAAGACTAAAAACAATAAACCAAACATTTCTATTTTGTTTGAGAATCAACAAAACTGCATTTTAACCAAATTAATAAGATGGAAGATGCTTAAAGGGATCCCAAACTCCCGACACATGTTGTGTTCATATTAAAGATAATGTTAAAAAAAAAGGTTTGAACCAAGTTTTTTTGATTAAAAATAAATAATGAATGCATACCAAGAAAAACTAATGTTGTTGTTTTAGCCAAAGCTCGCCTTCTCCATTTTTTTTAATAACTCGGAATCTTTAAACTATACGTCACAATCTACAGACTTTGGCGATTCCTTTGTAGCGCGTTTAATTCATAAAAGTTTTAGTATTTGACGTCACCGTAGACTTTTAACTAATGAAACTCTGGAAATATTTTTATTTATTTTTATTCGAACTTTTTTTGATTATTTGTTAAGTTTTTTTTTTTCTATTTTTAACATTTAGAAAGATATTAAAAACCTCAAATATTTTATGCTGGTTCTTTGCTATAAATTGTTATTGCGCCATATATTTAATGTTTACAAATTATGAATATTTATTATCTCAATCAAGACTCTGATAAAAAATTGTTTTACATTAATTACCCTTATAAAATTAGTAAAAGCATTTTTATTTGGTTAGATAATATTTCGTCTCAATTTGCTTGGCATGAAGTTCGAGAAGTCAAGCGATAAAAATTAGTTTGAATAATCACTTTGAAATATATTCAAAACAAATTATTTTAATGAAGGGGGTTTTTAATAACAAATGTAGGTAGAAAATAAATAATTAAATAAAAAGTTCAACATTAAACATCATTTCTTTATTGTATTGCAACTGTAAATATTGAAATATTAACTTGAACTAAATTTACTTAATATTTAGAACGACTAAGCAATAAAAATAAAAAGCCCCTAAAATTATGCGATATTGTGTTGTTTATTTGATAATTGCTGTTGGTAATGTTGTTTATGTTGATTATTGTCATTAATATCAAAATAGTCCCAGATTAATCTGTTAGTTGCTTTGTTCATTGTTGCTTTATTTCTAATTTAATTTTATCTCTAAGTATAAATTTATGTTAAGAAAGAAAAATTTTTATTTCATCGCTCGCTCTTTTTATAAAAGAGTAGAACAAAAGAGAAAGAAAAGTTTCGTGTAATTAAACTTCAATGAATAAAAGAGTTGTATAGAATTTTTTTTTTTTTTTTTTTTGCGTCACTCGTTCTCTTTTTAGATGAGAGAAATAAAAGTTTAATAGTAACTTTTCTTTAAATAAATGAAAATTGAAAGAGAAAAGTGCTTGAAAATTTGTATTTGTTGTGTTATAAAATTTTTTAAATTTATTATGTTAACAGACAAATGCCAAATACAATACAAATTAGGAAATACCAAATATAATAAGTTTTTTAACGCGCGTTATGACATTTTGACAATTTAAATTACAATTTATCTTGAATTATTGCCATTAATTAATGTGTTAATTATTGCGTTAAATAAAAATAATTTGTCCGTATTTTTCTTAAATATTAGTTGTATAAAATGGGCGAAAATATACAAACTTCATGTTTTTATTTGATGGTTATAAAATATTGAACAGTAAACTAATAATCAAAATTTATAATGCCGACTTGTGTTGTTATTAATTGTACTTTTAATGCAAAACCAAGATCTCACATATCCTTTCACAAATTTGCATATCTGATACTACTGTCAACTGTATTGTTTAGTGTATTCTTGTACTTTTTTTTCATAACCTTAACAGGTTCTAATTGGTATGGAGTTGCTGACATTTTAAAAGTTTTATTATGAAAAATCAAATGTAAAATAAAATGATATTTCTTTTTTATCCGTATCCAATTTAGTAAATTTAGCAATAAATTAGCGTAATCAAAAAATTTTTATAATAAAAAAAGTTAACAATTCATCATATATCTCTAATTAATACTGTCAGTTTATGAAATTATTTGTTAATACTTTTTTTCAACAGGAAAACAAAAAATATCATAGCGTAAAAATAACCAAAGAAGTTAGAAAATAGTTCCCATTGTTCAAATAAAAATAAGTAAGATTCAGAATAAAAAAAAGTTCCTCTTATGAAATAAAAAGCTTTTATTATTTTTGATTTTTACAAAAATATGTCGTAAAAGTTGTTTTGCTGTATGTTAAAAATTTTTTTTTTGAATTAAAATAGAAAAACGCAGCTTTGTTTAATTACACTTTTCTTTTGTTAAAAAATTTACAGTGACGTCAAATACTAAAACTTTTATAAATTAAACGCGCTTCGAAGGAATCGCCAAAGTCTGTAGATTGCGACTTATAATTTAAAGACTCCGAGTTATTCAAAAAAATGGAGAAGGCGAGCTTCGGCTAAAACAACAACATTAGTTTTTCACGGTATGCATTTATTATTTATTTTTAATCAAAAAAACTTGGTTTAAACCTTTTTTTTTTAACATTATCTTTAATATGAACACAACATGTATTGGAAGTTTGGGATCCCTTTAAAGCATATACTTTATAAGGGTATTATTCCCATTCTTATAATGATGTTTTGCACTTGATTAAAAATGTTTTTCAATCAAGCACAAAACAATATCGTTTTTTAATAATATTTATTGATTATTATCCAAAGATTGCATTGTCTGTGAACATAGATTGCTACCTAGAACATCATCAGGAGTTAGGTTGTGACAATAGTGCAGGTTGCTTTTTGACCGCATACAAGTTTGTTTCCATATGTTTCCACATAACTCTAAGGCACTTATTAATAGAAGACTGACTTTTGATGCAATTAGTCTTTGTATAAGTTTTTTTAAGGGCTATTTTGAGAGAGAAGTAAAAAAGAAAATAACAGTTAGAGTATTAAAAGTAATTATTTTTTGTACTATTGTAAGTATAACCTTTATCATTGCCAGTTTTTTGTACTATTGTAAGTATAACTTTTATCAATGCCAGTTTTTTGTACTATTGTAAGTATAACCTTTATCAATGCCAGTTTTGTAATCTTACTCTGCGGTAATTCTTATTTTTGTTACTGTAGAGTTTTGTGGGTGTAAATTATGATAATGTATTAATTTTTTTTTACATTTTTTTAATGCTTTTTTGTCAAATTTGTTTTTTTAACTCTTAGTCTTCCAGGTCTTTATTGGAGCTATCAGCAAAACCTCCTTCCATTGGGTAAAGGAGGAATTCCATTAAATCATGTTTTGAGTAAAAATATCACTCTTGTTGGTTTGCCAGGATCACAAGCAGTTTTTCATAAAAAGTTACCTTCAGTGAATGGTAAATATATATATATATATATATATATATATATATATATATATATATATATATATATATATATATGTATATATATATATATATATGTATATATATATGTATATATATATATATATATATATATATATATATATATATATATATATATATATATATATATATATATATATATATATATATATATATATATATATATATATATATATATATATATATATATATATATATATATATAAAGTAAATTCCCGGTTTCGATTCTCCATAGCGAATAAAAATTTACCTTAAACAACTGAAATTTTCAAATAAGCTAGTTTAATTTATCCACTTTAAAATTACTTATTTTAAATTACTATATATTTTTCATAAAAATGAATTAGACGATGAAATAAAATATTGCATAAGGTATTGAAATAAAATGTTGCATAAGATGTTGAAATAAAATGTTGCGTAAGATGTTGAAATAAAATGTTGCGTAAGATATTAAATAAGATTAATTGAAAAAAAAAATAAAAAATTTGTTTACATGTAAAATAATAAAAATTTTACAATTAAATTTTTTTTTGAAAGAGTGTACTGTTGTTAGAAACAGATCATCATTTAAGTAACTTTATTGAACCTGCAATTTCTGATTTTCTGCAATTATAGCTATATAATAATTATAGCTTTTTAGCTGGAACATTGTTTTTCTTGTTGCGATAATTAACTAATTAAATAAATTACTCATTTACCAAAAAGATAAGGAAAACAGTATTTTATCTTTTATAAAGTAAATACAGTATTTTACTTTTTAAGAACTGTAAGATTTTTAACATAAAAAAGTATTTTTTGGGAACAACAAAATTATGTGAATATGTGAAAATTTGAATATCTGATGAGTTTTTTTTGCCAAAAATTACTTTAAATATTCAAATTTTTGAGTAACTATTTACATAGGTTTGTTAAGGAAAATGAAACCGAAAATTGCTTTGAAAAAATGGGAACTTTTAATAAATGCTGGTTATATAAACATGAAGTCAACTGTATTTTTTAAATCCAAAGGTAATTGTTTTTGCAAGTTTTGGAATTCAAAAAAATATATATATATATGTATATATATATTAATAGATATATACACAGGCCTTGTTTTAAAACGTTAAGCGTAGAGCGATTTACGTCTGCCTTTTCATCATTCTCTTTATCATTTTTTTTAACTTTTAAATTATACTATAAGCGGTAAGATAAATAAAGTAATTAATTTAAAAATAAGTTACATTAATTTTTGAATGACGTTTATGTAAAAATATTTGTTACAAAAGTTTGAATCACAATTATGTTTGATATAAACGCTAACTAAGTAATATATATAAATAATAAATTTAAATAATTATTTTTTTTCATTAGTAAATATTTACTTATGAAACAAACTCAAATAAAATCAAAAGTTTATTTTTATTTTTATTTTTTTATTGTAATGATTGATTTTTTAAGCTTGAAGCAAAGATTATAAAAACATGATTTAATTTTAATAAAAAATAGATGATTTAATTCAATACTAATTTAATAAAAATAAATAATTTTATTCTTATAAAAATACATATAAATTAATTTAGATTTAAAAAATATATAATTTAATTTTGATTTAAAAAATATATTTAAGTTGATTAAAATTAAGTTAATGCTTCGGTTTAACTTTACTGTCAAATCTATTTAAAAATATTACTAAATATTGTTTAATTTTTAAATTTTATTTGTTTTTTAAAAAAAATGAGCTTATTTTTATTGCAATTGTTTTTTCAGTTTTGTGAAGCTTTTATTCCTTGTCAGTTTCGAGTCAATCCACATTCTACTCCATAGTTTTCACCATCTTGTGCCGCTGCTTTATCTATCTGTAATCATTTTTTTATCTTTTCGAAAAGAACAACTCTCGTGTGAACAATGCCTAATTATTATTGCAAGAAATCAATGCAAAAGGGTGCTGTCTGATTCTAAACTCAATTATTCCCAGTTCACTAAATCTCATTTCAGAAGTTAGGCTTTTTAGAGATTTTTGTAAAACCTTCAACAGCATCTTTAACAAAGGTAGGCCTAACATTCCATCTCTCACTCACGGGACTGATCTTATTACCTCTCTTAAGGACAAGGCTGAACTATTTGCAAAGAACTTTTCAACTAATTTGACTCTTGAATCTTATTACCATACTCTCTCTTCCATTCCACATTAACAGGTTGACCCATTGACCACTAAAGTCAGACATTCAGACCACTCTAGTTTTCATTGCTTAAATCTCAATTAAACTCTTCTACGGCTTGTGGTCCAGACAATTTTCCTGTCTTAGTCTTACAAATGTGTTTTCCAGAACTTTCTTCAATTCTTTTTAAACTATTCAATAAGTGTTTTTCTGAATCTTGTTTTCCTACCTGCTGGAAAATGCCATCTGTAGTTCCAATTTTTTAAAAACTCTGGTGAACATTGTGACCACTTCAACTATTGTCTAATCAGCCTTCTATCTGTTATTAGCAAGGTTTTTGAGTCTTTGATTAACAAATTTCTTACATCCAATCTTGAGTCAAATAATTTACTGTCAGATAATCAATACAGTTTTCGATCTTCTCGCTCAATGGCTAATTTGCTAACTGCTGTGACTGAAAATTTTTATCGTGCATTAGATGAAGGTGACAAACCTAAAGCTATTGCTCTTGATATATCTAAAGCTTTTGATAAAGTTTGGCATGCTGGTCTTCTTCATAAGCTTGCTTCATATAATATTTCTGTGAAAGTTTTTGAGATTACCAAATTGTTTCTTTCTTTATTTTCGCTTTATTAAAGTCATCCTCAAAGGCTGACACTCTTTTTTATTCTCAGTGACTTCTAGGGTACCTCAAGGCTCTATCCTTGGTCTTCTTTTGTTTTCTTCCTGACAACCTTAAATCTACAGTAGCTCTTTTTGCTGATGACTTAACATTATACTCCTGTCTTGACAAAAAAATCTTTTCTTTTGATTGCTTAGAACAGACAGCTGATCTTGAATCTGATCTCACTTTTTTAACAGATTTGGGCTCACAATGGTATGTATATTTTAACTTTAAAAAAACTTAGTTATTTACTGCAAACAACTATCGCAACGCTGTCAACATTCCTATATTGATGAATGGCAACCCTATCACTGAGTTCTTTTCTATACATCTTCTTGGATTATTGTTAACTTTATCTCATAAAAAACATTATATACAATTGATTACTAAGTTAGCATCTGCTAAGGTTGCTATTCTTTATCATGCTTGCTATTTTCTTACTCCTGATTCCATTTTCTGCCTCTATAAATTTGTTATTTGACTCTGTATGGAATACTGTTGTCATACTTGCTGGTTCTTATAATTCTAATGCTAGTTCTTTCTTTCTCTTCTAGACAAGGTCCAAAAACATATAGTACATGAAGTTGGACCTGCTTTATTGGCTAAGCTTGAGCCTCTTTCCCATATTTGTAAAGTTGCATCTCTTTCTCTATTCTACAAATACTATGATGGTTGCTGCTCAAAGGAGCTACCTGGTAGATGAAACTGTACCGACAGGTACAGTTTCATCTACCAAAACTCATTCTGTCATTAAGCAATGTCTTATTCGTTTACTGTACCTGTCCCTGCATGCTCAAAAAATTTTATTCGTTTAGTTTTTCCTGCACTTCAACCTTTAGGAACTCTCTCTCCTCACCATGTTTTCCTGTCTTAACCTACAACTCTTTAAGTTTTCTAATACAACCTTCAACTTTTTAAGTTTTCTGTCAACTCTACTCTTTATATTCTATATAATTATAGCTCTATAACTCTATTCTTTTTATTCTAGTGACTCCCAACTTAATAGTGATTTTCTGCAGCCTTGTTGGGAGTAATTCTGAATTTTTTTTTTTAAATATATATATATATATATATATATATATATATATATATATATATATATATATATATATATATATAATTATATAGTTTGCGAATGGGAGTGCACTTTGTTATGTTGTATATGTCTTTTCTGTGAACTGTATACAAATTTATACACATAAAATATATATATATATATATATATATATATATATATATATATATATATATATATATATATATATATAAATATCAGGCCTTGCGATAAAGCGTCGGGTGATGTGAATTTTACGTCGTCCAAGAGCGATTTTGCGTGTAGCTAGGGCTATTTGCGTCGAGCAAAAAATTTTTTGTTTGAGTATATTTAAAGATATTTTTGAGCGGAATTTTTAATGAAGTAATTCACGATTATTTTAACATTTAATAAAGTATTTTAAAAACCGCACGCAGTTGAAATAAAAGTTTGAATTAAAAAAAATTAAATATACTCATTATTTACAAGAAGAAAAAATTCAGATTAAAAAAAAAAGTTTAAATCTTTTAAGCTAACATTTTGATAAAATTATTCAGCAATAGCAAAGTTGTCGATAAAATTGAACAAAAATACTTTCTTTTAGTTTTAGATTTTAAACTTAAATAATTATTTTACGTGGGTTTGTTAGGTTTTAAAATTATTCCATAGATTTAAAAATATTTATTAACTGTTAGACGTATTTAAAGTATTTAAGAGTAATTTCGAGGAAACATTTTAAAAATTGGTGAGCGCAAATAAAAAAAAAAAAAGGATTAATATTAAAACGTATTCTACTTGATTCAATAAAAAAGTACAGTTATTAAAATTTTTGTAAAAAGTAACTCAAAAAAATTACTTAATAACGATCGCTTTTATGTTAAAAGTTACCGAAACTCAACAAAGCGTGCTCAAGAACAGCTGCTGAAAAATAAAACGTCAATAGTTTTTCGAATAATTTTTAATAATAATTTTTAAGAATAATTTTTTCGCTGATATATTTCTTTTATACCTATAAAATTTTTAATCTAACATTTTATTTTATTTTACTAGAAATAAAATTCCTTCAAAACGTGACAAACGTCGAGAAAATAAACAAATGTTTTTACATTTTAAAAAACGAAACATTCCAAAACATTTTTAAATAATAACATTTCTACATAAACAATTTAAAGTAGTTTTGCGGTAATTAAGTAAATTGGCCCAGTTCATGTCGATAAATATGAAAAGCAAATAAAAAGAATTTAATGACGTCAAAAATCACATCGTGCTTATGCGTCGCGCAGTTCTTATTCATCGCAAGGCCTGAAATATATATTACTTTATATTGGGTTTTATTATAATTACATTATATTTCTACTTTACATTGCATGTAAAGTAAAAAGTACATATTTTTTTATACTGTTTGCAGTTTATTGTTTAAATATTTCTTGCTAATAGGTTACTCTTTATCAAGTTTTCAGTCAGAAATTATTTTGTTGTTAAAAATGTCTCCAAAATTTGAAATTCCTTGGAATCGTTTCTGTCTTCACTATAACCTATTTTTTGGTCGTGAGCTGTGCTTTCAAGATTTTAAATGTAATGATCTTGAAGAATTGATTAGTAAAGTTTCTGAAATAGTGAAGGTATTTATTATTCAATTTTAATTGTTCTATAAAACATATGTGTAATTATTAAAACATACCAAAGAGATATAAGTACAATCTATTAAAATTGTTGTACTTCTTTTATTTTATTTTTGTCCTTTCTAAAACAAGGTTTTTAATTGGACAAATTTTAAATTAGCAAACACTAATAAACACAAAAGCATTCTTATTAAATTTTTACCTTGGAGTTTAATTAAAGCTGTAATCCTGTAATAGTGTACCGTTATGGGTCTAAAAAAAGAATTTTTTCCAGAATTTTTTCCAAATGTAAGGCACTTTGGGATTGATATTCGGACAAACATTGCACAGAAACAAAAAAATTTCTTAAAAACGCTAGTGGTTGTGGGATTGATATTCGGACAAACATTGCACAGAAACAAAAGAATTTCTTAAAAACGCTAGTGGTTGTGGGATTGATATTCGGACAAACATTGCACAGAAACAAAAGAATTTCTTAAAAACGCTAGTGGTTGTGGGATTGATATTCGAACAAACATTGCACAGAAACAAAAGAATTTCTTAAAAACGCTAGTGGTTGTGGGATTGATATTCGAACAAACATTGCACAGAAACAAAAGAATTTCTTAAAAACGCTAGTGGTTGTGGGATTGATATTCGAACAAACATTGCACAGAAACAAAAGAATTTCTTAAAAACGCTAGTGGTTGTGGGATTGATATTCGAACAAACATTGCACAGAAACAAAAGAACTTCTTAAAAACGCTAGTGGTTGTGGGATTGATATTCGAACAAACATTGCACAGAAACAAAAGAATTTCTTAAAAACGCTAGTGGTTGTGGGATTGATATTCGAACAAACATTGCACAGAAACAAAAGAATTTCTTAAAAACGCTAGTGGTTGTGGGATTGATATTCGAACAAACATTGCACAGAAACAAAAGAACTTCTTAAAAACGCTAGTGGTTGTGGGATTGATATTCGGACAAACATTGCACAGAAACAAAAGAATTTCTTAAAAACGCTAGTGGTTGTGGGATTGATATTCGGACAAACAAACAATTTGACATCACCATAACGGTACGCTATTATTATTTTGTTAAATTATCAGCAATAAATAGTTATTATTTAAAAAAAAAAAAAATTATTAAATTAATTTTTACATACTGTCTAACTTATCTGCTTTCTTTGAGTAAAATGACATTGAACAAGAAGAAATTTCAAGACGTTTTTCGAATTTACCTGACACACATTTGCACTTGGTAGAAGTTCATTCAATGTCAGAGTTAAAGATGTTCCCGAATGTGCACAAAAGGAGTTTATTGAACTCCTTATCAGTAATGCAGCAAAAAATAGTTTTTTCTCAATATCGATGACCAAATTCATTTAGTCATACCCTGTATTGTTTGAGTTTTTCTGCTGTTTTTTCCTTTTCCAATTGTTGTAAAACAGGCTTTGTTGTTGTTTTTCTAGCTTGTTGTGCATGTACATTGCACAATTCGTTTTGTGCATTTAGGTTGTACATTATATAATAAAAAGTTATACACAATCAAAAATTTAAAATTGAGGCTTTCTAAAATGTTTACAATGTAAACATTTTATTCATTTGCAAATATTAATCAATACATGTAACTTGTAATTGTTTTGTTGATAAATTGCTTCAGATCAATTATAAAAAAAAATTGTAACAAAAACATATGTTGCCTATAAAGTATAAAATATAAATAAAATTAAATAAACAAAAAAAAAGTATTAAAATGGAATTGGTGTATCTTGTTGTACCTTTGGTTGCTTAAGTTGGAAAAAAAGGAGATTGGTTAGGTTTTAATTAAATTCTATTTAGAACAACAAAAAAGGAAAAACGAAAGAAGAAATTTATAAATAAGAAGCATTAAACAAAGAGGAATGGGCGTTTATCTTGTTTTATTGCTGAATAAAACAATATTGCATTAAACTAGATGAATGGGCATTTATCTTGTTTTATTGCTGAATAAAATACTTAATAATGTTATTTCTACAGAAATGACTTATTGTATTTCTATGGAATTGACTTATTGAATAGCATTATGGTAGTAATTTGTGCAACAATTTATATAAATAAAAGTGTTGTTTCCTAACCAATTGTCAAACAATTTTGATTTGAAAATGCTCTTTATATAATATTTCTATACTTATCTATTCCACACCGATCATTTCATTACATATTCTTTATTTGCTTCAATCTTTTTTTATAAAATAATTCATTCTGAAAAATTGCTTTAAGAGCAACAAAATGACCATACGCACCTTTTCCGCATATGTAGAGCTTATAAAAAATTTATAATTTGGTTTGTTTTTCTCCTTAACGCATATCATTGATAGCTCAGTGGTTTTGTGCAGTTTCATCAGTGTTTCTTCATCTTTTCTTTTCCAGTAACTTCCAACGCTAATTAGTGGTTGCTTGCAGCCTTGTTGGAAGCGATGATGTTTAAAAAAATAAATATATATATATATATATATATATATATATATATATATATATATATATATATATATATATATATATATATATATATATATATATATATATATATATATATATATATATATATATATTAAAAAAATTTTTAAGGACATTTTAGTTCCATAAAGTCTTTCCCATGATAATAGCATTCTACAAATGCATCAGGACTTGTACTAATCTTAGGGAATTTTTCAATGACATGCAATCTTCTCATTTTAAAATTTTTATATTGTTCTAACATAATACTAAAATATTTTTCTCTAGTTTTGACTTCATTTTAAGTTTCATATTTTGTAGTTAATGTTCCATTAAAAGATTTATAATTTTATTAATAAAACATTTGCTCTCATTTTTAAGCAAGTTAAATTTTTTGTGAAAGTGGTAGGCAGTAGTTCTACTACATTAATGCTCTTTCTAACACTGAAAAATGCCGTGGACTTTTTATCATGAGTTATCATAAGGTAATCATGCTTTTTGTAAAGTTTAAATTGTTTTTTATCTTTATTTATTAAAACTTCTATTGAGAAGTTTATTAAACTCCGTTGGAATAAAAATGTTAAAGGTTTTGGGATATATGTTATATCAGTTTCTTCTGTTTATGTATATATATGTTATATCAGTTTCTTCTGTTTAAGTTTCATTAGAATACAAAAAATCATTTTATCAATACTATCAAATCCTATTAATTTTATTTCGTTAAATTTGGACTTTGAAATTTGATTTTGGTCATCTTGTGCAGGTTTCAACCTTAAAAAGAAGAGAAAAAATCAAAAAAGTCAAACTTGTTTGTTAAAGTAAAAAATATCCTGCAACCCAACTGCAGTTTTCATTCAAAATATATTCTTAGGATTTGTGAGGATCTATCAAAACATCATAAATATTTTTTTTCCCTGTCTTTGATTGGTAAGACCTAAAATGACAGCAGTTATTTTGTCTCACCTAGTCAAAGACAGGGAAAAAAACAGTTCTTTAAAAAATTATATTTGTGTCCACAAACAAAATAGTTAAAAGCCTTTAGCGATTTATATGCTGTCACATATCTACTTTTTAAACTTTGTGATTCTGCTAAATATGTGTATATATCACCATAACTGATTTCAGGAAACAAACTAGCATTACTTTTCCAAGTTTCCTCTTCAATACCATAAGGATCGGGAAGCAAAACATTAGTTTCTTTTCTTAACTTTTTCAATTAAAATCTTTTTTCAGGATTTGCAAGAGAATTAAAGTACGGATTAGATGAAATTTATTAAGTAATCCAAAATAGAATTCTTGCTTGTTTTTTATTTATACCTACCAACTACTGCGCATGCGTTAGTTTATGAAGAAAATTTAAACGTTTACAACTGGTCTACGTGAATATATTGCATTACTTATATGCATCATTGACATACTATTACAATTTTTATTTATTTAACAAACAAATACAGTCCTAATACCAATAATTAAAATAGAATATAACAGAAGCCATAAGCGTAACCAAGTGGTACTCTACAATTTTGTTTGTGCATTTTTTTATTGTAATTAATTAATGCAATGTAATGTAAATCATTGTCAAAACGTGTTGGAAATCTTGACAATTAAGATCATAAAACTTTTTCTTGACTGTTAGTTAAGGCACAGTGGTCTTGATTGTCAAGGTTTGTTTTCTAGAGTTATAGAGTTAAGAGAGGGTTGTAACCACAACTTAAGTAGCCTCTTTGACTGTAGTGGCCTTCATGGTCTTTAGGAGGTGAGTTAACATAAACTTTAAAATAAAAGGTAAATTTGAATCTAATGAATTCAAGGGATATATAATTGCCATTTGTGTTGTGTTTATGCTACCTAATAAGTAACATAATCACCACACCAATTTTCCATTTTTAACAATGACAAGAAATACTTAAAAGACTTTATCTGTTTATCTTAAAAATTCAACCAGAAAGTTATTTCTTTCATTATGATTGTTTTAAATTGATCAGTACTTAGAGAAGTTTTTATGTTTTCCTGTAGACCTTCAGCCACTTTTACATTGATTGAAAATGTATTCGCATTAGTTGGTGTTGAAATGATACATTCAAGCATTTTAAAATATGCTTGTAGACCTTCAAGCACCTTTACATTGATTGACCTGTAGACACTCAAGCCCTTTTACATCGATTGACTTGTAGACCTTTTAGCACTTTAGTTTTTTCACATTAGTTGGTGTTAAAGCGTTACATTGAGCTTAATCATCTTGCTACATAATCATGTTATTGCATCTCAAAACAACTTTTCAACAACTCATTTTCTCTAATAACATACTGATGTGGTTTTTTAATACTTTTTAGAGGTTTTTTCTCTGACAGGTATTGTACCACTTACTATTTGTTTAAGTTTGGAAAAATTCTCCCTCCCCATCATGTACTTTCTTTAATCTTTCATTTTTTATTATTAATTTTTTTTTATTCTTTATTCATCACTTACTCCCTATCATTTTCCTCACCATCGTGTATTTTCATAATCTCAGCTAATGAAAATTTTTTCACCTATTGAAACAGTAAAAAACATATAATATACACTTTAAACACTTAACCCTACTTTGTTGCCATACCTGTCTGCTTTTCTCAACATTGTCTCTACCAAAAAGAATGACTTATCTTTTTAAACAAATTTGTTGTTGCAAACAATTTTTAAATTTCTATTGTTTCATAAATGAGCCCGGCAATTATATTAAATAAAAGCCTTTTTTTAAAAAAGTTTCTCATTCAAATAGTTATAAACGTTAGTGTATTTACTTAAAATGTATTGTTAAAAATTAAAAATTTATGTGCTGCTTCTATGGCTAAACATCTTATTCGGTAAAAAAAACTGGTAAAATTGGCGTCAAAAAACCAAGATTAAACAGACAATGACTGGACAAGGCCTGTTACCAGACTTTTTTTTTTTTTTAATTTTATAATTTCAAGTAATATTAAGTAATAATTAAAAAATTCAAGAAAAAAATAAATAAAGTTTTTTACCTACCAGGTATTAGAACTTCAAATCGTAAAATTGAGATCTTAAAAATAAATAAATTTTAGTCCAACTTTTGTTACTTGTGCCTAAACAGATATGAAAAAGAAAAAAACAAATGGCATTAAGATTAACTATTTGTTTGACTAAGTTACATATTCATGTTGAAACATATATTTACAGTATAAATAATCAAATTCAAGTGTCTTTTAAAAAAAAAATTTAAATCTTTTTTAGAGTGCAGCTTAGGCATTAATAGTCTATGAGCCTTCCTGGCCAGAACAAATCCATCTTTTCTCTCAAATCCACAAACAGATGCAGATGCATCTGTCACCTTTTTTACCCCTCTTTCACAAGACTGTGTGTAGGGGATAGTAACGTGCTTCAAAATGTGTCTCTAAGAAATTGTCAAAGTCTTTTGTAGGTATTTAACAAGTAAATACAGGTTCTGATTTATCTTCTTTGTCCCAGTGGATCAGTTCTTGTATGGTCATAGCTTCCAGATTGAGTTGGACCTTCTTCCCTGGCCTGAATCAAGTATCTCCATACTCCAAACTTTTCTGTACATCTTTGATGGTTTTAATTGCAAACCTCCTAGATTCCTTATCTGAGTTTGCTATAAGGGAAAGAATCAAATATTCAGAATGAGCAAAATAAGCTTCATTTTTTATGTCCGGAGTAACAATTTATTTTATCTCATCCTCTTGTTTTCTCAGCAGTCTTAACAGTGTTGCTATGTGTTCCGGGGCCTTAACAAAACTATTTTCACTTTGGTTTTATACTACATGTGAAAATACACTTGAACTACCTGTTTTAATATTAGTTGAAATCTTCTTAGCGCATCATTAGTAAAGCCATGGTCACTCATATAGATAAATAATATAAATAATAGCTTCTCCAATAGTAAGCCAGTATCTGTTATGGGAAAGATTGCCTCACTTAGCTATTTTAGGATTTGGGTCCATCTTGCGTGTAGTCAAACATGTAATCAGTTTATAGTAGAGAGATGTATCTGTTGACATTGAACTTAGAATTTTTTTGGGGGATCTGAATTAATGGTTCCAACTGCAGAATAGGTTCAAATGTATCAAGTCTTTCCATACTATTCATATTGGTCCAGTGAAACCAATGTTTGAATTGGTGGGTCCATCTAGAGTGACAATAATGTGCCTCAAATGAAGCTCATTGCAATGTAGCATACAAATAGACCGGAAACATTTTCTACCCAACAATTGTTCAAGATTTCTCAACAAAACCTCCATCTTTCTCTGAACCAGTTACAGTGTTTGTTGAATCTCCTCCTATTACTTCTAGAGTTTTATGTACTCCCCAAGAAACCATCCAATTAGATAGTCCAATAGCTGCTCGTTAGGAGGTAATGCCTTCATGGGTTTAAAATATGTAATATAGTGAATGTCAGATATAGAAATAACACTAATGTGTTCTTCCTTCACAACCCTTTGATGAAATTGTTTTGTTACAAGGTTGTGCTTTAAAACTCTGGTAAAATGATGTCAGATGTCATTATTGCTTTCCTAGCTCTAACAACTTTTTTAGGATCGACAGCCAAATAGGATATTTCAGGTGTTAAAAAGTTACCCTGAATAAGGTCTTGAATAAAAGCTGAAACTACTGCTGATGTTGCAGCTGGTGAAAATCTCAAAGAAGCTTCAGCACTATTAGTAACAGACATAAAATTTAGTTTCCAGTTATCAGTTGAAGCAGGTTCATCATACATTTCTATTCTATTTGAATTATCATCACTTATGAAAGGCTCAACAAGAACTTTATTCTTTGAAGTTTCTTCCTCTTTTTTTTCTGATTTTTTTTTCTAGAACTTTCTTTTCAGCTTCCTCTTTTCTAATGAAACCTGTCTAGTTATTTCCTTAGTATCTTTACAAGTCATTTGATATTTTGATAGTGACCCATTTTTTTCTCTTTTAGCTTTTAACCAAATAAGTTCACTTTTTGGAATCTTTTTTTCTCTCAGGCAGGTACACTGAGAACATGCAAAATCTAGACAACTATTTAATTTTGAGCACTTTTCATTACATAAAGTGATTTCACATTTAAAAGATGTAATGTCAAGCAATTGATCTAATTTGATTTTTTGGGTTGCTTAGAAATATCACTAAACTTACTCCAGGCTAATTCTATTTTCTGTACTAAAGATATCTTGTTTATTACCACAGGAAACTTGAAAAGAGCATTTAATCTTGTCCACTGTTGAAGTCTGCTAATTGTACACTAAGTTTTCTTACAGAAATCTTAAAAATAAAACAAATAATAAAAAGTTTGGTTTAGTGAATAGGTTTAGTTTAGTGAATACAAGCACATATAAACAATAAATGGTTTGGTTTAATGGATACAAGTACACATAAATAATAAATGGTTTGGTTTAGTGAATACAAGTACATATAAACAATAAATGGTTTGGTTTAGTGAATACAAGTACATATAAACAATAAAAAGTTTGGCTTAGTGAGTACAAGTGAATATAAACAATATTTCTGCAATTTTTAAATGCAACCTTTCATTACATACTTGTCAACATCTTTTTTTCAATGAGCAAACATTCTTGTATTAAAAGACCCTTCCTTAGGATATCTCTAATTGTAGGCACCTCTGAAGGATTAAGATTATTGCTTCCATTCAAATACAGTAAAAACTTTGATTCTTTTTTATATAAATTAAATCTTTTAATATTAGAACATTCTTTCTGTTAATATTAAGTAATTACTAGCAATTAACAAAACTGGAAATCGACCAAACTGGAAGTAAATTACTTTTGTACTGCATATTCATGTATGAGGAACAAGAATCCCCCATACAGAAGTAATTTATTTCTATTTTTATTGATTGCTACTATAAATAAATAAAAACATGTTTAAATCAGAATGTGATGTATTGTATTCTTACCAGAGTACATACAGAAGAGTACGTTAGTACAGAAGTGTGCATTATGTACAATGTACACAAAGTACACTTTTGTACACAAAGTACACTATTGTAATATTGTATTAAACATAAAAAATAATGTACACTTCCGTAAAATGCAATAAACATAAAAAATAACTATTTAAAAATAACCTACAACTTTTTAGAACTTTGCATTTCTAAATATATAGGGCCGACAAGGCGGTATTCAAAATTAGAGGTGTAGGGGGATTAGGTGGGGGTAAAAAAAGATCATCCATATCTAAAAACTTCAAAACTTTTTTTTTTTTTTTTAATTCTTTTTAAAAAAAAGTGTTTGTGTGTGTGAGGGGGGAACACATGTGACCTCCTTATCGTCATCAGCCCTGATATGATTTTAATTTTTTAATGCCAATCATGTTATCATTTTTTGATTATTTGTTAGACACAAAAAACGTCAAAATTGAACTAAACTCACTGAGATATTTCTATTTTAAATTTGTGAATTTTTAATGATCTGACATTTTCCTAAAAAAAGTAGTTCCTTTGTAGATATTTTTTATTTATTTATTTATTATATATATTGGCACTATAATATTGATGCTAGAAGTTTCTTTGCTTATTTTTGTTTTAAGTGACGTACCTTTATATATATATATGTGTGTGTGTGTGAGTGTGTGTGTGTATATACAATATATATAGATATATGTATATATTATAGATATATATATGTGTGCGTGTGCATACATATATATATATATATATATATATATATATATATATATATATATATATATATATATATATATATATGCATATATATATGTATATATAAATATATGTATATATATATATATATATATATATATATATATATATATATATATATATATATATATATATATACACACACACACACACATATATATAAGGGTGCATCATTTTATATATATATATATATATATATATATATATATATATATATATATATATATATATATATATATATATATATATATATATATATATATATATATATATATATATATACACACACACACACATATATATAAGGGTGCATCATTTTATATATATATATATATATATATATATATATATATATATATATATATATATATATATATATATATGTTAGTTAGTTAGTAGTTAAACTGTAACTGGACGAATCCAGCAAGTGTGGTTTATCACACTTTGATAGCATTAATCCAAATATATATTAAAAATGTTTAGTTAAAACTTCTTTGATTTGGCGTTATACTCATCTAATCTATTCTTAAATTGATTGACAGTTTTTGAAGTAACAACAGTTTCCGGTAAAGCGTTCCATAAATTGGCCGTACGATTTAATAAAAAATGATGCCGAGGTAAATAGTTCACAATTTCTTTTTCATATTTAAGATTGTGACCTCAAGTAATTGAATCAATTTTAAGCTTCAGTTCATTAATTAAATCAATTTCCTCAAATCTGTTAAGTAATTTAAACACTTGTATTAAATCCCCACGTTCCCTCTTTGTTTTTAATGTAGATATATCTAATATTTCCAATCTCTTTTCATAATTAATTTTCCTTAATGATGGAACTAATCTAGTCATCCTGTGTTGAACTTTTTCCAAAAGTGATGTCTCCTTTAAAATAAGGTGACCAAACAGGTACTGCAAACTCAATAAGAGGTCTAATAAATACCTTATACATTGTTTTAACCAATTTTGCATCAATTCATGAAAATGTCATCTTTAACATACCCATCATTAAATTTGCTTTAGAAGTACTTGATTTAATTTGTTTTTTCTATTTCAAGTTTGTTGAAAAATATACACCTAAATCTCTCTTGCATTCAAAATCTTTCAGTTCAACACCATTTAAAGTATATTTCAATCGCCGATTATTTGTACTGTAATGCATTATAACACATTTACTAGAATTAAAACCCAAGAGCCACTTTTTAGACCATTCCTCTACACTATCCAGATCTTTTTGCAAGCTATTTTCCACATTTATTTCATTCATTTTTGAAAGAATTTTTGTATCATCTGCATACAATACTGACTTATTTTTAAATATATTTGATATATCATTAATAAAAATAACAAATAATAAGGGCCCTATTACGGATCCTTGCAGAGCACCACTGAAGACTTTGCGCCATGAAGAAACAGCATCACCTTGGATAACTCTTTGGATTCTGTTTTTTAAAAAAGCTTCAATCCATTTTAATAATAAACCACTAATTCCATATGAAGATAGTTTAATCAATAGTCTTTTGTGAGCAACAGAATCAAAAGCTTTAACAAAATCTAAAAGTGCTTTATCTACCGAAATACCAATTGATAAATTAAATGAAATATAATCCAACGCCTCTAATAAGTTTGTTGTACAAGACTTCTCTTTAACAAAACCATGTCGTGACTTCGATATTAATTTATATTTCATTAAATATGATTGTATGCAGTCTCTGACTATACCTTCCATAATTTTACAAGTAATTGACGTCAATGACACTGGTCTATAATTTGCAGCTTCTGATTTATCTTCCTTTTTGAATAATGGTGTAATATTTGCTGCTCTCCATTGAGTTGGTAGTTCACTTTTAACAAAAAATTCTATAAAAATTAAAATTAATGGCAATGCTACAGAATCCACACAATTTTTCAAAATCAATGGATGTATAGAATCAACTCCATATGTTTTATTGATATCAACATGTTTCAATCTACTTAAAACATCAAAATAATCTATATTAACTGCATCAATAATAATATCCCCTGAATTCTCGATTTGTGGAAGCTCTTCTGTAGAATTTTCGATGGTAAACACATCTTGAAATTGTTTATTTAAAATTTCAACAATTTCATTTCGATCATTTGTTACGCAACCAGTTTGATCTCTTAATGCTTTAATTACTTGTTTAATCGTTTTTTGACTATTCACATATTTATATAGCAGTTTCGGATTTACCTTTGATTTTTCAACAAGATCATTTTCATAGTAACATCTTGCTTTATGCGATTCTATTTTCACAGTTTTGCAAATATTTTTATATTTCATTACTTTATTCAAATCTTTCCAGTTCGATGATAAATTTTGATAACGCAAATTTTGTTTTGAACGTACTAAAAGACTTACTTCATCAGAAAACCATGGATTATTTTTTCTTTTCTTTCTTGAATTTACGTCAATTATTGGAATTAAAGCATTACATGATTGACTAATTTTTTTGATAAACAGATCATACATAAATTGAACTGATAACCCATCAAATAAATAATTCCAGTCAATTTTATCAATACTTAGGCTTATTTGTGGATAGTCACATCTACTGTAATCAAATTTATACTTTGGATAATTTTCCATTGCAATAGCATCAAGGTTAAATTTACAAGTTAAAACCAAATGTCCATGATTTATATTTCCTAGAACTGGGTTTGACTCAAGTTGTTAGACTCGTTCATTGTTTTTTGTAACATTTTGTGCATTTTGAAAGGTTGGGATTGATACATGTTGGTACAAAAAACATTCATATATAATATTAATAAATTCATTTTCAACAGAATCTTCACCTACTAAAATATCACTAACGTATCCATTCGACCATTTTACATTTGGAAAATTAAAATCACCAATAATTAACAAATCTGCAAAATTATTTTTTTCTACTAATTTACAAGCTTCTGTGAATATTTGACTCATTTCAAGCATATCTACTTGTTCGCAACCAATTAAATATTTTTTATCATTTGCAACTATAATGATCCATATTTGTTCAATTTTACTTCTATTTAATATACCTTCGTTTACCTCATAAGATATTAGGTTGCTATCTATATATAGCGTAACCCCTCCTCCTCTACGCCCATCCCCCCTATTTCGTTTATACAAAAAATATCCTTCCAAATAAATTTCCGATGTCTCATTAAACCAGGTTTCTGTAATAGTAATTATTTGAGGATTTTTAAAACTGCATAAGATTTTAAATTTTTCAACTTTGTTTACTAAAGATGTTGCATTCGTATATAAAACATTAAATGATAACAAACTTACTAATTTTTTATGTTGTTGTGTTAAGTTGTATTTTTAATTTGACAATTCCATTTCCACGGATCGCATATCTAAAGGGCGATATATATTTATATATGCATATATATATGTATATATAAATATATGTATATATATATATATATATATATATATATATATATATATATATATATATATATATATATATATATATATATATATATATATATATATATATATATATATATAAAAGGTGTGTTTTTTTATCAGGTTGATATTCAAAACAATAATAGAGTGGTGACTTTTACTAGAAACTTCACAGTACAAATTTTAAATGAAGAATTAGATTCACTAATAATGTCATGCAATAGACATAAACTTCCTGTTACTAGTCTTTTTACTACATATTATCGCTTTTTTGGACATAAATTTGTGCTTGCTAATTATGGTTTTAACTCGCTTCAATCGCTGCTCTCTTCTCTTCAACACCCTTTTAAAGTAAGTTTTTTATTTTGTTTATATGTGTGTTTGTGTGTTTATATATGTGTTTGTGTGTATATATGTGTGTTTGTGTATATATATATATATAAATATATATATAATAATAGTTATATAGTTTTCTATTAAAATTTATCTTCGTATTTTCTGTAGGTGTTTAGAGTAAGTGATAAGCAAATTCTTACTAAAGTTCAAGCAGGTAATTAAAAATCATAATAAAAGTTAGTAGTTGGTTAAAGTTCTAAGTAATTTTGTGTGAAATCAAAAAGTCTTAACTAGTAACAAAATTAGGCACCTACAAACCTCTTTTCTTTTCACTACTATTTATTTTAAAGCCTTAACAACAAGGTTTTGCTTCTTACAACCTTTAAAAAATTGTCATTTCTAGAATCTAAATTAATGCTACATAAAATATTAAGATTAGGTATTTAAAATTGATGAGACAATGTCTTGATGAGTCAAGCTTGACAAGTCAATAACATTGATGAACTAACAACATCATAACTTAAACAAATTTATGTTTAGGAGTTAAAAAGAGTTCTCAATCAATTAAAGAATTTGCTGAAGAGATTATCTCTATTATAAAGGAATTACCTGAGAAGAGGGTAGCCATTAATATTCTGTCATCTGAATATCGTAAAAAGTATGGTCGCCAACTCAAACTAAACAAACTTGGATTCAGTACGTTTAATGACCTTGTTGGTGCATTATCTGGATTGGTTAAGGTGTATATTTGGTTATTTTTTTAAATTATATATTCTAGAAGAATCTTTATCAAACAAAAAGTTGGTTTTATTTATTTTTCTTTTTTAGAAATAAAAATTTTTAATTTTTATTTTGGTTGTTTTTATGCTGTAATAGTGACTCAAAAATTACTCCATCCACTTACGTGTCACAATCTTATTGACATTTACATGATCACTTGAATGGGTGGCATTAACACACACAGTATAACATTGGCACAAATAAAAATGTTAATTTAAATATAACTATAACTAGCTAACCAGACCCGTAAAAATATGGGTCTTCATAAGTCTTTTCTACACCTACCTTTTCTATACTTTTTTCTTTTATATATATATATATACAGGCCTTGCAATGAATAAGAACTGCGCGACGCATAAGAACGACGTGATTTTTGACGTCATTAAATTCTTTTTATTTGCTTTTCATATTTATCGACATTAACTGCACCAATTTACTTAATTACCGCAAAACTACTTTAAATCGTTTATGTAGAAATGTTATATGTTTATTTTCTTGACGTTTGACACGTTTTGTCTATACTAAACGAATAAAAAACATTATAACTAAACATTTAAAAAAGATTATAAAATATGCTAATATTTTTTTTTTTTTTTCTCTCAAATATATAGTTTAAAGTTTTTCAAATAATTATTTTTTCTTTTTAAAAAGTCACCGAGTAATAAACTGGAAATTTTAATATTGTACGATTAAAAACTGTGCAATAGCTAATATTTTTACTAGCGATTTTATATAATATTTTTTTATTTTTATTTATTTTCATAAAGCACAATCACTCGTATTAATAAAAAACTTAAATGAATATTTTTTATAGATTTTTAATGTTAACAAGGAATTTTATTTCTAGTAAAATAAAATAAAATGTTAGAATAAAAATCTTATAGGTATAAAAGAAATATTTCAGCGAAAAAATTATTCTTAAAAATTATTCGAAAAACTATTGACGTTCTATTTTTCAGCAGCTGTTCTTGAGCACGCTTCGTTGAGTTTGGGTAACTTTTAACATAAAAGCAATCGTTATTATTTAAGTAATTTTTTTGAGTTACTTTTTACAAAAATTTTAATAACTGTACTTTTTTATTGAATCAAGTAGAATACGTTTTAATATTAATCCTTTTTTATTTTTTTATTTGCCCTCACCAATTTTTAAAATGTTTCCTCGAAATTACTCTTAAATACTTTAAATACGTCTAACAGTTAATAAATATTTTTAAATCTATGGAATAATTTTAAAACCTAACAAACCCACGTAAAATAATTATTTAAGTTTAAAATCTAAAACTAAAAGAAAGTATTTTTGTTCAATTTTATTGACAACTTTGCTATTGCTGAATAATTTTAATTAAATGTTAGCTTAAAAGATTTAAACTTTTTTTTTAATTTTTGAATTTTTTTCTACTTATAAATAATGAGCACATTTAATTTTTTTAAATTCAAACTTTTATTTCAACTGCGTGCGCTTTTTAAAATACTTAATTAAATATTAAAATAATCGTAAATTACTTCATTAAAATTCCGCTCAAAAATATTTTTAAATATACTCAAACAAAAATTTTTTTGCTTGACGCAAATAGCCCTAGCTACACGCAAAATCGCTCTTGGACGACGTAAAATTCACATCGCCTGACGCTTTATCACAAGGCCTGTATATGTATATATATATATATATATATATATATATATATATATATATATATATATATATATATATATATATATATATATATATATATATATATGTATATGTATATGTATATATATATGGCAATGATAGTAATTGGATATTGAATCAATTTAGCTATAAATATAGTATAGTATAAGAAGTTTAGGTTTAATTGTTCAGACTATTAATTGTTCAGACATCGGCGCCGACAAAATTTATTGCTTTGCAGACGATTTTTTGAAATCAACAAAAAAAGTTTTAAACTTAGAAAATGTTTTAAGTAATATTTTAACTTACAATAGATTCTTACAATAATAAAAAAATATAATACTGGCGCCTATTAGGTGATTTCTTGACATTCAATTTCGTTGAGAATTGCACCTTCTTCAAGAATGTAATCAGTCTTGTCATTTGTGTCCATCAGCACGCTATTGGTATACAAGAATACCAGCTTTTTAACTCTCTCATTCGTAAGACCATTTCTTAAACCATCGTGTTGATACAGGTATGGACAATGAGTGAGAAATATTTTCTGCAATTCATCTTTCATCAAACTTTGCTTTCACGATGTGATGATTTTTCACATATTTGATGATTTTCTCTGCATCTTTGACTGTTTTTGTGGCCTCAGTTGTAGAAACTATGTCCTTCACAGCAAGTTGACTCTATGAGCTCCGCATCCGCTAGCCAAGATATGTGGGTATTTCTCCTCGATGATCCTCCATGCTGATTTCATAACAGGAGTGTTGTTGCTTATGAAACTGGTAAATTTTTGTGTGCCAATCTTCTCAATAACTTGTAAGATTGCCTTGGTGACTGCAGATGAATTTTGAATGATTTCGGATGTATTTATCGAGGTGTAAAAAAAAGGCTTCTGATCAGGCGTTTTAATATAAAAATTTACTATGTGATCGCCTCTTATGTTTGGCCAGCCATCAGACATCAGTATTAAGTTTGTTTCAGAATTCAAAATTTTATTTATAGAAGTAGAACATTTTGTGTATTGTTTGTCGAGCAGAGATCCTGATAAGGCTTTAGCATTCGGGATGACAGATGTGTACGATGGATTGAGCGACTTAATGAAATCCTTAAAGGCCTCCGGTTTGACTAAATGAAATGATATACCCATACGGTAAAAGGAATTAGCAAGCTTTGTGTCTATATAATTTTTGAGCTCTTCATTAATTGGTGGTGGTACACGCTGCGTCGGTGAATCAGATGTAAACAGAAGTTGTTGAGAATCATTGATTAAATGTGACGATTCATAATTACTCTTAGAAAATACACGATTTCTTGATTCTAAATCACTTTAAATTGTAGTAAGAAACACAAAAGTTTATATTGATTGATTATATGTAGCTCGAACCAAAAAGAAACAGACAAGTAATGAAAAACTCGCAAAAAGTAGATAATTATGCAAAAATAATTTCTGGATATTTTTCTCAACCTTAAGTTTTTCTGGATATCCAAAATGTTTTCCATACATACAAGTTTAGGTACATATTTTTGTAATATATTTCTTTTTTAAGCTTTTTTACTCGTTGCTCATACAGAATCATTTAGAATTAATGAAGTTAAAAATAAAAAATTGGAAACAACTCAGCTAAAATCAAAATCAAAGGGAATATAAGGGAAAATGTATTCCGGATTTTTTCCGTATATTTTACCGAAACAATTTCCGGATTTTTAAAATACGACCAGGATGATCTATGCACTCTACCATAAATGGAGGGTTCATCCATTGTATGGATGAGCCCTCCATTTATGGTGTTGGGAATGATAGGCCTGACATCTTTTACAAGTAAACAAATCTAAAATTACTTTAATTTACTTTTAAACTTTAAAAGTAATTTAATAAAATAGTAATGTAATAAAATTACAAATAGAAGAATGTAATAAAAATTATACATATTTTTAATCAAAATATAAAGCATAATCATTTCAATCAAACCATTTTTACTAAAATCAGAAGGCTAAAGCTAAAGAAATTAATATATATATATATATATATATATATATATTATATATATATATATATATATATATATATATATATATATATATATATATATATATATATATATATATATATATATATATATATATATATAGTTTTGTTTAATTTACTGTTAATAAATGCTTTAAAAATTTATCAAATGTTTAAAAAAATTTTTTAAAAAAGATATTAAAAAAATACTCAAAATATAATTATACTACTATTCAATTAAAAACTTTTAACAAGACAATAAAAAATTGACAGTTGCATTGACAACTGTATTTTTTTATATTTACTGGATAGCAACAGTAAATTTCTCTAAAACGGTTAGTCATAAAACACTTTGATGTTTATGGATTGTAGTATAATTCTATTTTAAAAAATTTTATCTGTAAAAATCAATCATTTAATATTATTAGGTTTTGTGCATTAATTAACTAGCTAATAAAAAACAAACAAATCTTAAAATTATCATCACAATGAGTTGCATTAATAATACTGCAAGAAGGTAATTTGTTGAGACATTAACAGAATTAACTCATGTAAAATGCAGTCTTATGTGCTGGTTATTACATATTAGAGTTCATAATAGTAGTTAATAGGCTATTATTTAATTTTGAAAAAACAAACAAACAACTTACATATCCATTTCCGCTTCAGCATGCTCTAAACTTAAAAGTTGAAACAATACTTTTTGCCATGGCTGATGCTCTGGTGGAGGATAGCTGATGCTCTGGTGGAGGATAGCTGATGCTCTGGTGGAGGATAGCTGATGCTCTGGTGGAGGATAGCTGATGCTCTGGTGGAGGATAGCTGAAAAGGATATTACAGTTTAAGTTATAGTAATAATATGTAGTTAATAAATTAATGTTATACAATTATGCTAATTATAATAAATTATTATTATATTTAAATATGAATGTTATTATAAAATTCACTTTCCAAAGCAATCAATTAAGTAAGAGCTTTACCAAGGAGATAATGCAAGCGATCATCCATTACAGTCTTTTGTGCCTCAATAATAATATTATTTTTTAGTGATTTTCAATTGCATCCAGTATTGACACAACCTAATAGAAGAAACCAAAAGACAAGTTTTTTAGTTCATCAACTAGTCAAAAAGTATAAAGCTGTATATTGCAACTAGAATATCCAGAATCTTTTAGCAACCATATTAAATTTATATTCAAATACTCACATGAAATATTTACACAACTTGAAGATTTAAAAAAAAATGGAAAAAATGTATATAAGTTAAATAAAATATAATAATATATTATGCAACAATAAAATATATAAAAAGTTAAAATACAATAAAGATATAAAAATTAAGTTTTTTGGACCTCTTGGTACATTTAACAGGACCACAGATGTTTCTATAGTATATCATAAAATCGTATACTAAACTGTTACTATATTCAATTCACAACAATAAAAAATAACAAAAAACTGGAATAATTTTTATTAAAAATAAATTGGATTAACATACCAATGAGGCCCCTACTTTGCGATTGAACAGGATTAGATTTTGAACATACTAAAGCTGCTTCTAATTTCTGTCTCTTAAGAGGAAAAAGCACATTAGGCGGATCTTTTTCAACGTTCAAAAACTGCGAATCTTCCATCAAACTAGCACCTACCTCCACCAGAAGTGGTAAGAAACAATTTATTTCTTCCACTGGAAAAACTTTGGAAGTTATAAGTTTACTACATTATATGGAAAATCTTTATTAAAAGAAAGAAAACAAAAAATGTTGTCCCTGTTTAAACAAATATTGTTTACTTAGAATGACGTTATCAACTTATCAAAAAATAAATTTGAAAATAAGAACAATTTTACATGAGAGTCAAATAAATTGTCTATTTTAACAGCTGTTTATTTAGATGCTTTAAAAACATTATACCTAGCAATATGAGCATCATAATGTATGGTATAAATTTAAAAAAGTTTTGTAAATATTTCATTATTATAATTTTGTTTGATCAATAAAAAAATCAAATCAATAAAAAAAATTAAATTTTTTGTTAATATATCCAGGTTAATATATCCTTTGCATGAGCATGCTTTCCTTTAAATCACATACACCAATAACATGGTGAAGGTCCAGTTGTAAAATTTTGGTAGGATAGTAATCGAGAAAATGTTGTTTTGGAATAACAGTATGTCCATAAAATATTTCTGTAAACAACTTGTGATGAACTCTAATCACCTCTGTTAAATAAGTTATTAAAAAATTTCT
This sequence comes from Hydra vulgaris, assembly GCF_022113875.1. Classification (NCBI taxonomy): domain Eukaryota; kingdom Metazoa; phylum Cnidaria; class Hydrozoa; order Anthoathecata; family Hydridae; genus Hydra; species Hydra vulgaris. The sequence goes on from NC_061166.1 coordinate 16,743,593, forward strand.
GTTAATAACTTGTGATGAACGCTAATCACCTCTGAATAGTCAATCTTGGAGCAAAAAGATTATTCCACATATTTCCAATAGTAAACGAATTAAATGAAAATACTGGTTATCAGTTTCTACAACATCAATAAAAAAATCCTCCTAAACACCAACTTTGAGTTGCATTCAACCTTTTGTCTTTAGAAACAAGTTTTTATGTGTTATTGGCACTGGCCTGTTTTTTTTATCAATCCCAAAATTAAAAGTTTGCAGATGGCCATTGAGTTCCTCAATGGTCAACAAGCCATCAATTAGTAACAAGCGATGAAGAACTTTTCAATTCGTACTGTAAGCAACCCTCAAGTATGTCATGCATTGAATCTGGGCAAATGTTATCAGGAACAGAAAAATACTTAAGCTCTGACAAGGGATTTTGTTTATATTTACCAGACAATTTAACATATTCAGTATCACTAAAAAGTACTTGACAATTGGCAATGTGGCGTTCTTCTTCATAAAAAGTGTGTTGCATTTGTTCTTTTGTTGTATAGCAGTAAAGGCAGCTCTTATTGGAATTAAAATTTGAACTAAATCCAGAAATCTGTTGCAATCCAAGATTATCCCCAGACCACATAACAACTGCACCAAATATGCAAACGTAACATCCTTTTATATATAATTTAACTCCTTTTTCTAGCACTTGTGCACAATCATTGTATCATAGAAGCAATGGAAGCACTTGTGCACAATCATTGTATCATAGAAGCAATGGAAGCACTTGTGCACAATCATTGTATCATAGAAGCAATGGAAGCACTTGTGCACAATCATTGTATCATAGAAGCAATGGAAGTCATAAAATGATTTCCATTGAAATGATCAAAAATAATATTACTATAAGGTTGCAATTTTTTTTTAAAAGATTGTTTTTTTTTTGGGTACAAGTTTTTTTTTTTGGCTCCAAGTTAATTAGACCCAGTGTATGAGTGGTACTTTCTTTTATTAAATTTTGAAAATACTTTATTTAATTAGGTTACTTTATATATTATCTTCTTTATATGTCATCTTTTTTTGTGTTGTATTCTTTTTTGAGAACCCAATTGTATTAATGTTGAATCCATAAAAAAAACAATGACTAATTATTTATTGAATGCAGTGTTGGTGTTTTTTTTTTTTTTTTTGTTTTTTTTTTTCTTTTTAGATTTTTTTTTTATGAAATTTTGAAATTTTTCACCATTTATAGTATTATATTATAATCTACTTTTATTTGTTTAACAGGTTGAAGTTGTTGATGAAACAAAATATTTATCATTGCTAGAAAACATTGAGCATCCTGCATTATGGCATGAAATTACACTTGTTATCAAAAAAATGCCATATTTGACCATTATGGCTTTGCATTTGCCAAATTATTACACAGAGATGTTTAGAAAACCGTTTCCCTTAGTAAACTTGAAAACAACCACTTTTTTTGATATTATTCCTCCTACATTTCTTGTATGGTTTAAGTTATTTATATAGTTATTTTTTGTTTAAACATGTTTATTCACTTTTAAAACTGAATTTTGTGTATTTTTATTATCTTTTACAATAGAGCATTGGGGCTGGATCTAATAGAATACTTATGAGTAAAGGTAGATTACATTTATATATATATATATATATATATATATATATATATATATATATATATATATATATATATATATATATATATATACACATATATATATATATATATATATATATATATATATATATACACACACACACATTAGTGATGTGCTGGGTACCCTGTTCAGACCCGGGGACCCGATAATTTGGCTGTTTTACTGGTTACCCGGAATGGGCTATTTTGTTGCAGTACCTGGTGTTAGGTATCTTAATTAACCTTAGATGCTGTAACTATTTGGTACTTTAAATTGTGTCAAAATATTGTTAAAAGGATTGCTTTTAGTTTAAAATTCAACTAATAAACTTCTTGATATAAGTCTAAGAATGTTATGTATTTAATAACCCAAAGGCCTATTTACTCAATATAGATATATCTCACTTAAAATAATTTTAAAAATATATTTTGGCAAAACCAAAAATCAGAATATGTTGCAAAAAGGAAACCGGTTTATATGGGTATTTAAATAACTTCATTTTATTGTGTGAGAATATTTTTTGAAGTTGATTGAGTTAATTTTAACTTTAAAGTTCTTGATGTTTTTGGCGTTAACAATTACATATGGCAAGTTGTTCCAAATATTAACAAACCTGAGGGAGAAAAAATATTTGCTAACAAAAAGTTTACACATTACTTTGCATAACTTGAATTTATGACCTCGAGTGTAAAGTTGTTTATTAAAAAGAAACTTGATATGTTTAGGCGAACTAAATTAGAATAAACTAACCAGCTTTATTTTGTCAAAACAATGCATGGCTAGAGATTTCACAAGCTTTTATTTCAACTTTTTAATATGGACCGGGTGCCCGGACCTGGACTCTGTATTTTCTGCTAGGTACGTAGAATTAGGGGCTCTGCATAAACTGGTTCTGACACACCTTTAATATATATATATATATATATATATATATATATATATATATATATATATATATATATATATATATATATATATATATATATATATATATATATATATATATATATATATATATTAAAGGTGTATTTCTTTTCTACAATTACTATAATGTGCGCTGCTCTAAAGAGCTAGCGTCTCTTGTGCCATCTAATAAAATTCATTCTCGTGTTACTTGTCACTCAATAAAGTTTCATCCTTTTTCTTTGACTATTCCTAAGTGCTCAAAAAACTCTTATTGTACTATTTTTTTTCCTAGAACATCAGGTCTTTGAAATTCGCTTCCTTCATCTTGCTTGCCTGATTCATATAGTTTGCAATCTTTTAAGTTGTCTGTTAATCGTTATCTTGCTCTACAATCTTCATCTTTTCTCTTCCAGTAACTTCCAAATCTAATTAGTGGTTGCTTGCAGACTTGTTGGAAGCGAAGATGTTTAAATATATATTTATATATATATATATATATATATATATATATATATATATATATATATATATATATATATATATATATATATATATATATATATATATATATATATATATATATATATATATATGTATGTATGTATGTATATATATATATATATATATATATATGTATGTATGTATGTATGTATGTATGTATGTATATATATATATATATATATATATATATATATACATACATATATATATATATATATATATATATATATATATATATATATATATATATATATATATATATATATATATACATACATATACATACATACATATATATATATATATATATATATATATATATATATATATATATATATATATATATATATATATATATATATATATATATATATATATATATATATATATATATATATATATATATATATATATATATATATATCAGAGGCTATTCTAGACCAAATTAAAATTTGAGGACCTTTTTTTATTTATGGTTTTTTTTTTACGTTTTTTTGGCAAATATTTACCGCTATATATGTGTGTGTACATATATATATATATATATATATATATATATATATATATATATATATATATATATATATATATATATATATATATATATATATATATATATATGATATATATATATATATATATATATATATATATATATATATATATATATATATATATATATATATATATTTAAACAATTTAAAATGTATTCTACAAAAAGAGTGCTCAATGTTCTTAAAAGAACAGAGCAATTACAAATTAGTAGAAAATCACTTAGCAAAATTTTTTCTCATTTAACACTGTGTTTCATCAATAAAGACTCATCAGAAAATCTATATATATATATATATATATATATATATATATATATATATATATATATATATATATATATATATATATATATATATATATATATATATATATATATATATATATATATATATATATATATATATATATATATATATATATATATATATATATATATATGTATATATATATATATATATATATATATATATATATATATATATATATATATATATATATATATATATATATATATATATATATATTTAAACAATTTAAAATGTATTCTACAAAAAGAGTGCTCAATGTTCTTAAAAGAACAGAGCAATTACAAATTAGTAGAAAATCACTTAGCAAAATTTTTTCTCATTTAACACTGTGTTTCATCAATAAAGACTCATCAGAAAATCTATATATATATATATATATATATATATATATATATATATATATATATATATGTATATATATATATATATATATATATATATATATATATATATATATATATATATATATATATATATTTAAACAATTTAAAATGTATTCTACAAAAAGAGTGCTCAATGTTCTTAAAAGAACAGAGCAATTACAAATTAGTAGAAAATCACTTAGCAAAATTTTTTCTCATTTAACACTGTGTTTCATCAATAAAGACTCATCAGAAAATATTATTTATAAGAGATCTGTTTTTTTTTTGTTAAGTCTTTCTTCTCAAAAAGGAGATATAGTACTTTAAGAGTATTACTTTTAGTTTCATATAATTATAAGTATGAATTTTTTTTTTGGCACTGCTACTAAATACTTTTTTTTAATATATATACATTTTAAGTAGAAAATGATCCTTCTGTCACCCATAATGCAAAATGTTCCTTCTGACATAATACAATATACGCTTTATATTCAATACTATCATTAGTATTAAATACAAAACCCCTTGATCTCTAGATGAAAAGGTTTGCATGCTTTTCAGGGATTTTCCCCACTCTTTTTAGTCCCATATGATTTAATTCATCTAAGATGAGTTCTACTAATTCACTTTTGCTCAAGTCACTGCTTTGTTATAAAGTCAAGTCAGACTTTAGAACAAGGAAGGTATTGGACTTATGTCTCAAAAATTTATTTTTTCTCTACCAAAAATCCTCATTCTGCATCTGAAACTTTTACTTTGTTTCTTTCCCTCATACATTATAAGTTGGGCAGTTTCACAATTATTCCTTATCCTAGTTTACAGACATGCAGTGTTTTGTCATTTGGTTTAGCAGGAATTGTGAGTGATTTCCACATATATACAGCTTTATAGGGAAGTGGTTTTTCTTTAAGAGACTCTAGAGCAAACAATATATTTATGGCATTGCAAAAAATTGCTTGAAATTCAAGGGTATATTGCTTAAATCATTGGAATTCATGGTATCTGCACATCTTCTCACTTACATTTGCCACTGGTAATGGTGGCTTTGATTAAATTTGGCAATAGTTAACAGTAAGTCTAGTTCTGTTTTTAATTTTTCACAATTTCTATGAATCTTTGTTGCGAATCCTAAAAGGATTTCACTTTTGCTATAGCATCGGGCTATAAAATAAAAAAAATAGATAAATAACTGCTTTTAGTGGCTGGTGAACTTTAACTCAGATAAAACTCGATCTTACTATATTTTTGAACAGTAATGTACTTGATGATTCATCTACCCTTCATATAGGATTAACTCTTACTTCCGATCTTTCTTGGAAATCATATATCAAATCCATTGCAAAATTAGCATCTGCATTCTTTATCTCTGTTATGGAATACTGTTGCCATATCTGGAGCAGATATTCGAATGATGCCCTTTCTCTTTTGGACACGGTGCAAAAATGCATTGTAAGCATAGTTGGACCTACTCTTGCAGTCAACCTTCAACCATTGTCACATTGTTGTAACGAACATCATGTTGCTTCTCTTTATTTTTTCGATAAATACTATAATGGACACTGATCTAAAAAGCTAGCGTCTCTTGTGCCATCTACTAAAATTCCTTCTCTTATTACTGATCATTCAATTAAGTCTCATCCTTTTACTGTGACTGTTCCTAAGTGTTCCAAAAATGTTTATTTGTCTAATTTTTTTCCTTGAACAATTTTTTTCTTTGAAATTTCTTTGTTTTTTTCTGATGTTTAATAAAAAAAAATTTTCATTGAACAGCTTACTCTTGTTTTTATATAAAATCTTTAAAGTTTTTGTTTTTCCAAAACATTTTTTTTTTTAAATCATTCTCTTCAAAACATAAATCTAAATAACTTAGCAATCACTTGGTGAATTTTAGTTTTTAGATTAAAAAAAACTAATAAAAAGTTTAAAACATTTTTAAATAATTTAATATTTACTAAAAGAATCAATTAATAAAATTAAGTGATATAATTAAAGTTTAATTTTTCAGAAGTGAAAATTTCTAAAGAATATCATATTTATTCAAATTTAAAAGTATTTTTTATTTATTCAATTGGTTTATTTTTGTAGAAAGTTGTCCATGTATATTACGTTCTATTTTGCTGGAAAACTTCTTATATTCTTGTGAAGAGTTTACATCGAATTCTTTGGAAATTTCAAATATTTTTAAAAAATTTGGTAATATATTGAAACCAGAAGAAGTTAAGGATATATTTGGATTATGCAGACATCCATCATTTAAGGTTAAATTTTTTATATTATATTATATTATAAGTTTTTTTACTATTGTGTATTTATTTTATATTATACGTTTTTTTACTATTGTGTAAGTATAAATATAAATACTTGTTAATTATTTTAAATTGTTTTTTAATTATTAAAATAATTTTGGTAATGTTGTATTTTTTTTAATTACAGCTGCCAATCATCATAAAAATTCTAAAATCTATCCAGTTTCTAAAATCTCCTATTTAGAACAAATAAGTTTCACTTTTCTTTTATTAAGTATGATAAAATCAATAAACATTATTGGCAGGCTATTGCCATTAATGCAATTTATGCAATATAAATTTGATCAAACTCCTTAAGTGTTGAAAATTGAACTTCAAGTTGAGAAAAAACTACAAAAGTGTGATGATTATCTTAGTTTTAGATCAAAAATCAATAAAAGTTGGTAGTTGCCATAGAACAGGCTTGGTCTGGAAGCGGATGTGATTGTAGTTGATAAGTTGATAAGCGGGTGTGATTATAGTTGATAACTGAACATGGAAATAATATTTAGTTGCGAAAAACCAGCTAGATTTTTTAGTTGTTTTGAGAACATTTAAGTTTATGTGTGTTTCCTTGTTTGTCCGCAAAATAATATTTAAGTTTATTATTTTATCGTAAATTTTAAAATATTTTGTTTTACGGACTTATATGGAAACATACATAAACTCGAATAATCTCAAACATCTTTGTGTATAAAAAATAAAAAAAGAATATTCGCGAACACAAAAGACCTGCCAAATCTATGAACAACTAATTCTATTGGTTCAAAAAATACTAGCCGAAATATCTAGAGTATTTAAAAAGTAGTAACCAAATGTTCTAGAGTATTCTGTTGAAATATTTTTAAAAATTATATTATTTGAGTTTTGTAATGTTTTCGTTAAGATTTCTAGCATAAATTATTTTAAGAACATACTATCAAGCGAACTATTATTTTAATACTATGGCTCATACTCGGAGCCACATCTACAAAGCTATAAATGTTTTAAACTAATATTTGTTTACAAAAATAAATGTTTTAAATTTATATTTTTTAACTTGTCAATGTTTTGTAAATATATTATAGATTTTATTAGTATATTCTTATTTTTTATATATAAGGGATTTATTTTTTATGTATGTAATCTATTTTTATGTATATAATGTAATTTTATTTATGTGTATTTTCTTCAAATGCAATCTTTTAAAGCGATTTGTGTGATCGATTTTGTAAACAAAATTACTTTCAATAATAACTGCGTTTTCAATGAAATTATTAATCATCAAAGTTAATACAAATAATTTTAACCACTAATCCAGTTTCCTCAGTGTACATGATACTTTGCATCAGTATAGTTGTTTTAGGTTGAATGTCATGGTAATGGAAAAATATTTGGCTAACTATTAGACCTTGTCAACCTGACAAGGAAACAATTGAAAACGAAATAAAAACCGCATCTTCTTGGGAGATTTTGGTAATTTTTTACTGAAACACCTTATAAAAGTGTGTTTATTATGGCGCATATAGGGTGTGTAAACTTGTATAGTGTTAATAAAACTAATCAATATATACACTGTGTGTATACAATTGTATATGTCACATTAATATTTTTAAAATATATATGTACTTATGCATTTTAACACTGGTTCTTGAGTAAAAAATATTGATATTTGAGTTTATTATCAAAAGTTTATAATTTTTTACTCAATTTAAATGTAAACCATTTGAATATAAATTTAAATTTATATTTTTAATAAATATAAATTTAGATTAGTTTAAATATGGAAAAGGTTTTAATTAAAATTATTTTATTAAGTTAGAAGAAGCCATAAAAAAGTAAACCTATCAGAATTTGTAAATGAAATTTCAACTAAACAAAGTAACTCTGTAGACCTTGATGAATCATTTTGCTCTCATTGCCATCAGAAGGTGGGTAAGGGTATCAGACATCCATGTGGACGGAGGGATAAAATTCGAAATCTACAGTATCTCATACAATCGAATCGTTCAAAGATTTCCCAGAGAGTTGTATCTTCTGTATTGAAGGAATTGGCTACAAAAGAGGGAAGCAAAACACTAAATCTTGCAACAAGTTTCATTTAAACTTGATTAAGTAAATTTTTAAATTAAATTATTATAATAAAATTTATTTTCTAAATAGGTGGTATTTCAATAAAAGTAAATTTGTATCCAAAACAGGCACCACTGAGGGAAATTTCTACCAACACGTTATTCAACATAAAAAGGAAAACAGATCTTCCAATGACAGCTATAGATTGTATGATGACTGAGATTACAAAAAACTTAAGGCGCAATGGTATTGAGTCAAATGCATCAAAGATCATTAAAGACAAGTCCTTTTTTCTTGAAAAGTATTATCACAATCAGACAATTGAATTTCAGCGAGGTTATAAGGTAGTTACTACATATTTTAAATTTCTTCAAGTATTATAAATATTCTTTTTTATAATATATCTTCTGAAAAAATTCTTTAGGTTGCTAAAAAAAAGGCTTTTGAACTAATTTCCAAAGATGTCGTGTATGTTCCTGAACCATGGAAACTAGTAGAAGAAATATGCAATCAAAGAGATCTGAAGTTAATTTATTAGAAACTGAAATAAATAATTTATGCATAAGCATTTTAATTTAAAATAAAATTCATTAAAAAAACATTATTGAATTTTTATTGTTAGGGGCAAGGCGGAAAGTTTGCCTGTTGTTATTGCGAAGGAATGAAAGAAGAATCCACCGGCCTATTAAGAACATTTCCAAGTCTTAATGATTGGCACCTAAAGTATGTAGAAGATGGCGAGCAATACAAGAGCAATACAAGAACATGCAGATTTACAAAAATGTTGTTGGTTGATGTTTGCTACAAGAAAATCCAGAGACTCTGGTAATTGACATAGTACTACCTCCTGAACTGCATTTATTTGAGCGATTCAAGTTACAGATGTGCTAATTGCTGATGAGTTCACTAAAAACTACTTGTTGAGTAAAACAGTTATCAGATATGGGTATAATGGAGGAGGGTATGATGGACCAAATTGTCACAAAGTCCTGTCATGTTTAGATGAATTTAGAGATATATATCCTCCTCACATTATACCTTGCATTGAAACATTAAGGAAGTTTAGAACAGGTAGCAATTAATTCTGGGTAGAATGTATACAAAAAAAAACAACCTATATATATAATTTTAAAATTTTTTCTTTTAGTCACTAAGAACTGTTTTGGAATGGAGCTATCACCAGATTTTGGCAAAGACATCAAAGATTTTGTAACCAAAATGTGCAACTTAAAAAACTATCTTAAGAATCATACAAATTACTCTCTTAGCCTGGGATAGAAATTCCACATAATACAAGTTTTATTGAAAGAAAACAAAGATCCTTGGGTGATTTCAATGAACAAACCTCTGTACACAAAAACGTAAATAAAACAATGAAGAGGTTTTCAATGTCAGAACTTAATAAATCACATGGAGAAAAGTTGATAAAAATGGCAGTCACATACTCAAGTATGAGAATTTAGAGAGTCAATTCAGACATTTTCCAATAAAAAAAGAACATGCATATGATTTATTTAATGATATTTAACTACATACAATGTTAAAAATTACTTAAGTTTTTAAATCTTGCCAATTTGCTATTATATAAAGATGTGTGTTATATAAATTTTGTCTTACTATTTTTCGTTGATTATTAAGATATAAAATTTTCTAAAACGGTTATTTATTAAACATCAATAGATCAAAGTAAAATTTACCAATGTATAAACTAATGTGTTTGCAATAAATAGTCATACTACACATGTCAGTGCATACACCCATTTTAAACACCCTTGTGCAGGGTGTTTCATTAAAAAATCATCAAAATCTCTCAAGAAGATGTGGTTTTTATTTCGTTTTCAATTGTTTCCTTGTCAGGTTGACATATAGTTAGCCAAATATTTTTCCATTACCATGACATTCAACCTAAAACGTCTATATTGATGCAGTAGATAACTGATTCTTTCCCCCAAGAAAAAAAAGTTTTTAAGTTCTTAAAAATTGGTTTACTAACTTCAATTATTTTTGCTTCAGCCATTCTTACAAACTTGTTATACTTAAACTCAAAGTTACTCTTTTCTGTTTTAAATACTAATTAAAATTATAAAGCCCACTCACTAAACATTATCAGCGGTATTGTGAAGCAGTTCCGCTTCCTCCTCACTTAGTAGTTTAAATTTTTTAGTTAATTTCTATCTACCCAATTGAATTTCTACATTAACTCAATGATTTAATTATTTCATTTGTTCATCTTACTAAGAAGAATTGTTTCAAATGTGTTAAACTTTTCAAACTACACGAAGCATAAAACAGTTATTAAAAAAACTTTTTTATTTATCATAAATAAATCATCTAGGGTTAGTTTTATTGGTTGAATCTTGTTGGACTTTTTAGGGGCGAGGGCTGCATTATTTTTATGTACCACAGCATAAAAATGACTAAAAAAATACCAAATGGTCCTCTTGACTATTTCACAGCCCCTAACATTGTGAGTCCCAGGATTATACCCCTTCTACACACACACACACACACACACATACACACACACACACACTCCTCCTTAATCCAGCACTGGAAATAAGACATAAGTATATAAATAAAAATTATATATATTCTTTGATTATTCTTTTCTTAAAATAAAAAATGTCGCCTAATTTTATAAAAATATATAAGAGCGACGTTTCGAAAATATTTGCTCTAATCATATTTATTTTGCTTAAAGTTTTTTCGTGTTAAAAGCTATTTTCTTTTTTTAACTGTCTCTCATTGGTCCAGTTAATCTTATTGCTTTTTTTGTTTGTTTTTGAAATGTTCTCAAAACGACTAAAAAATCTAGCCGATTTTACCCAACTAAATATTATTTCTGTGGTCAATTATCGAGTGCAATCGCACTTGCTTCCCGACCAAGCCTGGGCATAGAAGCATAAGAATATGATTCATAGACCAGATCCATGTTCTTAAAGGTCACGGCTGTTTCAGAGTGAGCTTTATGGCTTCTTATTTTTTTTTGAAAATTTTAACTTGAGGGATGTTACTAAAATATTTATAACTTTTGAAATATTAAAGATAATATTGTTTTGTAAAAGGAATAAAAACAACAATAAAATGTTTAATCATATGACATTTAATATAACAGTAAAAAAACTTCTTTTAGTTTAGAAAAAACGCGAAAAAAGATGAAATTGTCTGAGCTTTAGTAATTAGTTGTTACTTTTTATCAACAAAATAATTGAATATATATATTTCTAATATTTATGAACAAGTTATAAACATTATTAGAATATTATAAAAACAAAAAAAATATCTCTCAAACTTTATGTTAATTTAAACAGAGATAATTAAGTCATAAAACAAAATCGCAAAAAATATTAGAGAAAATGTTTTAAAGTTAATGTGCTCATTGCTTTTTTGTTGCTAAACATGCCAAGTTTGAAAACATATTCGCTAACATAGCAAAAGGTACATAAAATAATTTTTATATTTTCATCTGCATAAAAGGTCGAAATTTCAATAACTTTCGCCATCCATCAATAAAATTGTATTTTACATTTAAAAGAGGTAAATTTAAATGTATAAATGCATTAAAAATTGAGTTATAGTAAAAAAATCACCATGATGACGTAGGAATCTGATAGAATAGACATTCATTGATAAGTGTTCCAAATTTCAACCATCAATCATGTAGCTATGTTAGCGAATCTTGGTTGGCCCAAGACAGGTTTTCCGTAAAAAATTGCCAAAAACAGAAAAGTGATCCAAAATCATTTAAAATATTTTAACAATGTTTATTTTTATTTCGTTTAACGTAAATATTTACTTAATGAAGAAAGATTGTTCTTTTATATTTTTTTTTATTCAAAGATGAAAGCATTTATAGAAAAAAAATACTATTAATTTAAAGTTAGTGGATTTTTATACTTTTTATGCGGAAATTCTTTTTTTTTTTTTTAAACACAAAAATTCTTGTGACGTCAAGCTCGCTTTTATATTGAGTGAAACAGCCATGAGGTAATTTAATATATGGCCTATAAAAATATGGATCTGGCTTGCAAAGATAGTTTCTCTAAAAAATTTGAACAAAATTGTGTTTGAACAAAATGATATGAAAAAAAAACAACAGGTTTTCGAGGTTTTATCATTAGTGGATATTAGAGATAAGGTTTTATCATTAGTGGATGTTAGAGATACTGAAGCTCTGTAGTAAGAATATAAATCTGCATTGTCTCATATATGTATATATATATATATATATATATATATATATATAAATATATATATATATATATATATATATATATATATATATATATATATATATATATATATATATATATATATAACTATTTTTAAACTATTTTAAAATCTAAAAAGTAGTGGTTAAGTTATCACAAAAAATAAATAAATGCGTCGTCAGGAATATAGTGTGATCGCACGCCTTTCCTGTCCAGGATTAATATATATATACATACATATATATACATATATATATATATATATATATATATATATATATATATATATATATATATATATATATATATATATATATATATATATATATATATATATATGTATATATATATATATATATATATATATATATATATATATATATATATATATATATATATATATATATATATATATATATGTACATGTCAGTCAAAATATATTGGTGATGAGATCAGCTAAAAAACTAATTTTGCTTTGCTGAAAAACGACATGAGGTTAAAAAAATGTTTATCTTTAGTTTTTATGGCTTGTTGAGTTGTTGGTTGTATTAAAAAGATTTGTTAAAAAATAGACTTGTGTCAGGGTTTCCAATTATTTAACAATTACTGTTTGGATATTGAATACATAATATTCAAAATATTAAAAAACTTGCTTTGTTTCTGTAAATTTTGGTTTTGTTGTAAGATATTGAAATATTTTAATTATTTATCTTTGTGTTTATGTTTGTTAAAATCATGAAATGTTTTTTTAACAATTTTCTAGTTATGTTGTTTTAATATTGAGCATGGGTAATGAAATCATCATTTTCAGTTGTTGACTTTCCAGCAGACTTTCACTTGCAACTTCTTTTATACTTCCTCCATCTCAGTATGCTCAGTAATGTTATTGTCGTAACCAAATATATGAATGATTTCAAAATTTCCTGCTGCCAATGCAATGCAAATATCTAAATATTTAGAGGAGTGTGGAATATTCCCTAGTACTAAGAAGACTATTGGTGTCATAACTACTTTATCTCAACATCCATTCAAATTTTTTCATTTTGACACATTTTTACTTATATTCATTTGTAACTGATCTAAGCTTTCAAATGTAAGTTTACAAACAGCTTCAGTAGTCAAAAGGGTTTGGTAAAAGGGTTGCTAAATTTTTACTCAACTTATTTATTGCAGTTGCAATCTTATTCTCCTCTGAAATTTTTGTTGTTCTTGTTAAGTTTTGTTTATTTTATTTTAGAAACTTATAAAAAAATATTTTAGGAAGTATCAAACTTTCTAATTCAAAATCAGTTAAAGATATTATTCTTCATAATTTCAAAATAATCATGGTATTTTCTTGCCTTGTTGTTAAAGGTGTAAACCACCATAATCGTTGTCAGTGATTGCATCACAATTCATAATTGGTGAACATTAGTTAACAGAAAGTGCAACATATCGGGATTGAAGCAAGAGTTGGGTGGCCGCCAAACATTGACTTTGTGTGCTACAAATTGCTTAACATAGGCTTTGTCTGAGAACTACCATTTTTAAAAGCTGTTTTTTTTTTGCTAAATAATTGATTTACACAAAATTTTAATCTATATAGAGTATATGAGATATTTTTCTATATATATATCAGGGATGCGGAGTCCCAAAAGGACTCCGGCTTTGTATCTCCACTTTTCCAAGTCTGTAGTGTCCAGAGGCTCTAAACATTTTTGTTGACTTATGTTCTGCTATAAGAAAAAAATTCATGAGATTTAATGACTTGATACCTATTGTTTTTAAGCCGGGAGTCCTGGAGTCCCAGAGTCCTCGCCGCCATTAAATTTAAAGACTCCGGGTTCAAAAAATGATTGTTCCTCTAACCTAAAAGTCATAATTTTTTTCCTGTTATTAGTCCAAACTTGTTTATATTTTTAGAGCTCTCCTGGATACCAAAAAATAGGATAAAGTATTCTTTTTGTGACTTTCAAATCCGGAGTTCTTTTTGGAACTCCGCATCCCTGATATACATACATGCATACATGTATATAAATACATGCATTATAATAATAATAATATACATATTGGTTGATAGCTATGCAATCACTCAAGCAACGTGATTGTTTAGTGTGTTGTCCATGCATTTTTATTTTTTGTATTGATAATAGAGAGAGAGAGAAAGAAAGAGAGAGATAGTTGCCGTTAAAAAGATCTATATGTGTATATATATATATATATTTATATATATGTATATATATATATATGTATATATATATATATATATATATATATATATATATATATATATATATATATATATATATATATATATAGTGTGTGTATATATATATATATGTGTATATATATATATATATATATATATATATATATATATATATATATATATATATATATATATATATATATATGTATGTATATTATATATAGCAGGCGCCAAAAGATCTAAATGTGTGAATGTGTATTTATGTGTAGGTAGTTAACAATGGCATTACTTTGGCGCAGTCAGCTGCTTGCAAGATGTTTGAGCATGACATCATTAGCTTATTACATGAGGAGCCAGAGCTAAATTTAAAACTGAAGGATATCATAGGGAAATATCAAAAAAAGTTTGGCAAAACTTTGAAAGTTACTGATTTTGGATATACTACTTTGCATGCCTTATGTGCAAATCTCACTGGAGGGATTGTTGTGGTTTGTATATATTTTTAAAAGATGCTATAAATATATATCCCTGCAGTTTAATATAGTTGTGATATTTCTATATTAAGGTGAAGAGAGTTAATGAAAATGATAATGAAAACTTGGTTGAGCTTGGTCCACTAGGGAAGATTTACTTCAAATGCAAAAGTGTTGTTGATTTTCATCATGGAACTCTGATGCTTTGTAACTTTGCCACAGAATATCATAAAATGCATGGCACACAAATTAAACTGGCAGATTATGGGTTCAACAAAATATTGGACCTAATAAATTGTTTTCATAAAATATTTTTAGTTCACACTGAAAAAAATATGAAGTTAATAATTTCAATTGAGCACCTGAACAATTCAAGTGGGTTTAATCAAGGTATGTAAATTTTATAGCATTTATTAAAAGTTTGTTATCAGTGAAAAAGAATATATATTTTATCTAAATAACAATAAAGTTATAATCTTATATATATATATATATATATATATATATATATATATATATATATATATATATATATATATATATATATATATACAGGGGCTATTCTAGGAAAATAATTTGGGCGGCGGTACCCCTCTGCCTCACTCCCCCCCTCTTAAAATTTAAGTAATGGGGGGGGGGGGGGGCCGAAACATGTTTAGAAAATTTCAAAATTTTTGTTTTTAGATAAACAAAAATTTAGTTAGTTTTTAGCTTTATTATTATGTTTAAATGTATTTGAAATAATTCACTATAATTCATTCCTGTTAAAATGATCTGTTACATAAATTTTATAAGGAAGTTGCTACCTAAAAATAAATATTGCACAGAAGTTTCACTGAAATAAAAATAAATTAACAAATAGCCAAATTACCTTAAATTTACTAGATTGCAAATGTTTATGGGGAAAAAAACCCACATATTTACTGCAACAAACTTACTAATCTCATTGAGTCCATAACTTATATGTATAACTTCCATGTATAAAATAATTATTGTATGAAACTGCTGTTGATGTAGTTAATAAAAAAAAATCTTTAAAATAATTATTGCCATATTTTTGCCAAAAATTAAAACAAATAAATATAAGCTAAATAAAAAAACATTACTACTTTAATCAACCTAAATGCGTTTACTAATGTACGAACTTTAAAAACAATGGTACTGGTGGTCCGGTGAATATACGCGCTAAATTAAAAAGTTTTGTCCAAGTCTCTTCAAAATAAAAAACCATAAATTGAAACTTATTTTCATATTCATTTATTTTTATATAACGGCTGCAAGACAACGGATCTATTCAAAATTAATGCCAAATAAATATATATATATATATATATATATATATATATATATATATATATATATATATATATATATATATATATATATATTTCTCTATCATATTTATAAATATTTACATATATGTTAAATAAATTTAAAAAAAAGGTCTTCAATTACCTGAATTTGGGCGGCGCCCAAATATGGTCGGCGCTGTCGAAAACGGTCTAGAATAGCCCCTGATATATATATATATATATATATATACACACACACACATATATATATATATATATATATATATATATATACACACATATATATATATATATATATATATATATATATATATATATATATATATATACACACACACACATATATATATATATATACATATATTTCTTTTATAGCTGATTTAGATGAGCGTATGCTCACTACTTTTGCTTATCTTTATAGCAAATGGTGTTTTCAGAAAAAGAAGGAAAAAAAATGAAGAATAATGAGAATAAAAGATTGCCGCCCCACCCCAAACCCTCAGTCAATGTTGCAGTACTCCGCTGCGAGTCAGTTTATTTGTCAGTCGATGTATGTACTGAAACCCTTGGCAGCAGGCTATTTTAGTGTTCTCAGCTAAATAAGCAATTTAAGTTATATATATATATATATATATATATATACAGCGTTTTCAAAAAAAGAAGAAAAACAAAGAATAATGAAAGAAGAGATTGTTACCCTGTTTCAAACCCTTAAATTTTTAAACCCTATAGCAGCACTCCTTTGCAGTAGCAGGCTATAAAATAGTCGATGTATGTACTAAAGATCCCACCAGTAGACCATATATATAAAATTATGCAGTAGAATGTGTGTATATATATATATATATATATATATATATATATATATATATATATATATATATATATATATATATATATATCAAGCCTTTCCAGAAAAGGCGTGCGGTATTTTGTCTGGTACAACCACAAAAACAAGAGACCGTGATCACAGCCGTTTGCGGTGTTTTTTCTTTTAAAGAGGAAAGAGAAAGTATGTATCGTCATCTGTTTGTAAAATATATTTGTATAATTATAATGTAACAAGTTTATATCAAGAGTTAAATTATACGATCGTGATTTGCAAACTCTGGTAAAATATTAGGTCTTTAAAATTTTAGTTCATGCAAAGCTGTGTACTTTGTTTGCTAGCGAGAAAGTTACAAAATACAAAACAAAAACAATAAACTTACTACTACAAAAGTAATAAAACCTTAGTCATTAACTGCATTATAAAAGTAATAAAACTATAATAGTGTTATTACATTTATAAAGCACTTATTACTTTTAAAGTTCATTCTTTGTTCAAACAACATTATTAATTCCAAACATTTATTAAAGTAGAAAAGCATCTAGAAAAAATAAAGCGGATATTCAAATATTATTAAAAAATTCAGGAACTTTCACATATCACTTAAACAACATTACTTTATAAAAAGTATAGCATTATGAAAAATGTTACGTAAAAACGCTCGTTAATTTTAAAATCAACCAATAAAAGTTTTTTATTGGTTAATTTTAAAATTAACGCGGGTTTTTATGGTCCATTAGTTATGTTTTTCATAATGCTAAACTTTTAATACAATGCGTTTTCATAAAGTTGTTTGTCACGTTTTTATAAGTTACTTTAGTTTTAATATTATTTGAACATTTACTTTATTCTTCTAGATATTTCTACTTCAAGTAAAATTTGGGATAACTAATGTTGCTTAAACATAGAATGAATTTAAAAAGTTATAAGTGCGTTGTAAAAGTAATAACACTATTATAGTGTTATTACTTTTGTAATGCAGTTAGTGACTAGAGTGTTATTACTTTTGTAATGTAAGTTTATTGTTTTATTTTTTATTTTTTCGCTAACAAATTTAAGTTGATTCTCCCCTTAAAAACAAGGAACACGGTTTTGTATAAACTAAAATTTTGAATACTAGATATTTTTTCAGATTTTGCGTTTTGCATTTGCTTAATTTAACCCTTGTTGCTACATTAAAATTATAAAAATAAATTTTACAACACATTGCAATTTTTATTTTTGCTATCCTCTTAAAAAAAAAATTAAGAAAAGGAAAATCATTTTTATTATTGTAGAATTCAAACTGTTTTTTTTTTTGTTTCGCCTGACCTATTTTTGTTGCTGAATGTAAAACTAAAAAGAAACAATAATAAAAACAGTAAACAAATTATTTAAATTATTAATTTGTTTTTATTTTTTTCTATTTCTATCTCTTATGGTCATACAAGACAAAAAACTGTGTATATATATATATATATATATATTTATATATATATATATATATACCCATTACCTGGCCACAATATTATGATCACTTCAGCCTTTCCACATATTTTGTTTTCAAAGTTATATTAAAGTAATTTTAAGGTGAGTATATTATTATTACTAACTTATTATACAATACTGATATCTATTGAATAAAATAGAAAAGAAAATTTATTTATAATCATGACCAATGTGAAGTTAGGTGTGTTCTAAGTCAGCAATTCAAATTTTTGTCAATTTTAAAGAAGATGTGGCTGATCTGTCACAAACTTTTTTTTTTATATTTTAACAGTGTTTTTTTTAGTGAAAAGTGTTTTATTATTTTTAATACATTTTATAAAGTCCGAGTTCGATCCCCACCACGTCCCTGGTAGTACTGCGCTCAACTCGTTTCTCCGCGCAGCGGCCTTGTTCGTCAAGGTTCGTGTTTCGGAGTTATAGAGTTGAGAGAGGGTTATAGCCACAAATAAGTAGCCTCCTCGTCTGTAGTGGCCGTCTCGGCCTTGAGGAGGTGAATTAAAATAAAAAAAAAAATAAAAAAAAAAAGTTACTATAAATAGCAAGAATTAATATATAGTACCATTTTATTAACATTTTTAGTGTAACAGGTTGTAATTAAAAATTTCAATAAAAAAAAAAACATAGGTAAGGATATGAGTCCAAGCAAAATTTCAGAAGTAAAAGCACTTTTACAACATTCAGAGCGTTCACAATGGGAAATTGCAAAAATGTGTAAAGTTTTGCAACCTTTTGTCGATAAAATCAAACACAAAATGGAAAACAACATCACTCTTTTTTCAAAAAGGTAAAGACAGAGTGGGTCAAAACGTAAAACCACTCCCAGGACAGACAGAATTTTAAGAGAAATATGTCTGGAAAATAGAAAAAACTCATCTCTCTTGTTGTCAAAACTTGATCAGCAGTATGGAATACAAGTTTCGGAGTGCACAGTGAGGAGATGTCTGGCTGAGGTTAGTTTAAAAACACACAAACTGTTTAAAAAACCAAGGCTAACTCCAGCAATGATAAAAAAGCGATTGCTAGGCAAAAAATCATAAGTATATGACTATTGGAGATTGGGAACGTGTAAGTTTATTAATTTTGAATTCAATGTTGTTAAACAAGTGTTTAAATGTTGACATAAACTTGATTACAACCTCACTATGATGATTTTTTCAGGTGTGTTTTTAAGACGAATCAATTTTTAAGATGTTGTTGGACAAAACCACCTTTGTTCGAAGAAGACCAAATGAAAAATATCATCCAGATTGCATTGTACAAACATCCAGCTAAAGGTATGGTGTGGTCAGTTATCAGTGGTAAAGGCACAGGAAGACTATATAATGTCAATGGTATAATTAACCAGTATACTTATACAGTATCAAAAGGTTATGGAGAGCCAATTTATCCCCCAAATACAAGAATGGTTTCCAAATAACAGAACGTTTATGTTTATGCATGATAGTGATCCATGCCATAAAGCTAAAAGGATCACAAACTTTCTTAAAGCAAAAAATATCCCTGTTTTAGATTGGCCAGGAAACTGACCTGAATATGATTGAGAATTTGTGGAACATTTTCAAAAAGGAAATCTCTACTGAGGTTTCAACAAACAAAAAGAATTTGATTGAAAAATTACTCTATCATTGGCACCACAACGAAAAAATTAAGACAGTAGCAATAAACTGTATTAAAAGTATGCCAGACTGAATAGCTAAAGTCATTTTGTTGAAAGGTGGCATGACAAAGCATTAATATTTTTTTATGATTTGCAATCAAAAAGAGTAATTGTTTGTTAAAATGTGTGTATATTGATATTGAATTATTATTTTGTTATTAAGGAAAGATGTTTTATCAATAAAATGTAACTAATATTGCAATTTAAACTTTTAACAAACCCTTAAAGTTAAAAATGCACAAAAACTGTAGGTGATCATAATATTGTGGCCAGGTGCTGTGTGTGTGTATATATATATATATATATATATATATATATATATATATATATATATATATATATATATATATATATATATATATATATATATGTATATATATATATATATATATATATATATATATATATATATATATATATATATATATATATATATATATATATATATATATATATATATATATATATATATATATATTTAAACAATTTAAAATGTATTCTACAAAAAGAGTGCTCAATGTTCTTAAAAGAACAGAGCAATTACAAATTTATATATATATATATATATATATATATATATATATATATATATATATATATATATATATATATATATAAGCTTGGTCGGGAAGCGGGAGCGATCGCTCTCGAATACTGACCACGGAAATTATATTTAGTTGCGAAAAACTGGCCAGGTTTTTTAGTTGTTTTGAGAACATTTAAGTTTATGTATGAAACAAAAAAATTTCATTTTACGGACATACATGGAAACATAAAAAACTTGAATGTTCTCAAAACATCTTTGTGCGAAAGAATAAAAAGAATATTTGCGAACACTAAAAACCCGCCAAATTAACGAACAAACTAATTCTATTAATTCAAAAAATACGCTGATTAAACGAAATAAAGTTCTAGAGTATTCTGTTAAAATGATATTATTCACGATTTGTTACGTTTTGAGATTTCTAGCATTGTTTTAAGAATATATATTATTTGTTTACAAAAATAAATGTTTTAAATTAATATTAATTAAATTGTTAAATTTTAAAAGTTTATTATAAATCATAGATTTTATTAGTATATTTTTATTTTTTATTTTAAAAGAGATTGTATTTTTTATGTAAATGTAATTTTGTGTATTTGTTTTTTTATCGTAATGTATCTTGTAAAGCAAATTTTATGATTTAAACAAAGACTTACAAAAATAATTGCGTTTTCAATGAAGTTATAATCGTTAAAGTTAATAAAACTAATTATGTAACAAACATATAAGAAGTTTCTGGTTACTAAACACAAACAACGCATATAAAGTAACTCGCTGATGAACAAGCATCGCGTTTAAGGTCACGACAGAACACAAATATATATAGCAAACAATTAGATGTAAAGAAAAGTTTCTAGATATTGGTTTAATAACTCTTATTATTTTCGCTTAAGTTGCCATCTTTAAAACTCGTTATACTTTTTTCTGCTTTAAATACTAATTAAAATTAAAAAGCCCACTCACTAAACATCATCAGCAGCAGTTTCGCTTCCTGGTCATTAGTATTTTTAACCTTTTTAGTTGATTTCTATCTTGATAATTTAATTCCTATAGTATTTCAATGATTTAATTATTTCATTTGTTTATCTTACTAAGAAGAATTGTTTCAAATATGTTTAACTTTTCAAACTACGCGAAATATAAAATAGGTATTTAAAAAATTAACTTTTTTATTTATAAAATAATTTAGCTTAAGTAAAACTAAAACTTGCAAACTTAATTAAATAAAGAATATTTGTTTCCCTTTTAAACAATCGTAAGTTGTTACTTTATATAAAAAACATCGCTTAATTTATAAAAAAAAGTTATAAAAGAGCGATGTTTCGAAATATCTGTTCTAAATGTAATTTATTTAGCTTTAAGTTTTTTCGCGTTTAAAGATATTTTATTTGTCTTTTTTTTTTTTTTTTTTTTTTTGTAATTGTCTCTCATCGGTCCAATTAATCTTCTCAAAACGACTAAAAAATCTGGCCAGCTTTTCGCAACTATATATTATTTACGTGGTCAGCAATCGAGAGCGATCGCTCCCGCTTCCCGACCAAGCCTGATATATATATATATATATATATAAATATATATATATATATATATATATATATATATATATATATATATATATATATATATATATATATATATATATATATATATATATATATATATATATATATATATATTCATATGTGTGTGTGTGTGTGTGTGTGTGTGTGTGTGTGTGTGTGTGTTAGTTAAATTATTTTACTATTAATTTTATTAACATGTTACAACTAAAAATCTGGACAAACTTTGAAAATGATTACCTCATGAATGGAGTTATGAACTTTTTAAATTTAAAAAGCAAACTAACAAAAAGTATATAATTTACAAAATAAAAATAAAAATTATTTGTTTATCAGTCCATTTTGTTGAGCACAGTCAACTCTTGTAAAGGTACTCGCCCCAAACCTATGTACTCAATTTTGATTGATTTTTTTCATACAATACTCGATTCGATTTCTTAGTTAGCAAAAATTTTTAGCTTGCCAATTGTCTGCATACACCAATCTTTTAATTTCACTCCAAAAATCCTCAATTGGGCACAATTCGGCACATTAGCAGGGTTTATGTCTCTGGGCACATATTTGATATTTTTGTCTTTTAGGTAGTTTTGTACTTTGTTTGAATAGTGTGCGGAGGCTAGATCAGGCCAGAACACAATTTTTGTTGTTTTTATGAACCTTGTTGAAAAACTTCTTTAATTTAACCAGGCATTTGGAAATGTACACACCCTTGCCCAAATGTACACACAGCTTGACCCAAAGGACCTATGTAATGCTTTGAGACCCCTTTCTCTGACAAGGATATCCAAACTAATAATTTTGGCTAATATTTCTTTTGAGCTTAACCTCATTAGAAGTTGTGTCGGTATCAGAAGTATAATATCCTACGTTGCCAGAAAGCTGTGTGTTGCACATAAGAAAATACGACTTGTTTTTAACTATCACAAATTTTTTCTGGAAAAGTGCAACTAATTTTTGGCACTTAGGATGTACAGCAGCTTTCTGAGTCAATGTTCTTTTTGGCAGTTAGTTTTTTTACAATATCGAATGCTTGTCTTTTCGTTGATAATTTTGGATATATACTGCTGGGAAACATTGAATCTTTTGAAGTTACGCTGTGATAAATATAATAAACATTTTTATTCAGCAGATAGTTTTATGAACTTCTCTTGATACTTTTAATGAAGGATGTTTATATTTTGGCAATTGAAGAACATTTTTCTAAATAAATATTTTTAAATTAAATAATAAAAAAATATAAAAGAAATTTAATATTTCTGATGTTTGGGATACTTCAAGTTAAATCAGGGAAAACATGTTATGTATTTATGAATTATCAGAGAAAAATATGAGAAATTTCCTTTTAAATGAATATAAATAATATAAAATACTTTTTGTTCGTCTTTTTTCTAAAATAATTTTTGATTTTCCTTATCTTCATTTTTCTTATTTTTTCCTTTTCATGGTTAAAAACCAACTCAGCAATTTGCGATGCCATTGCAAAGACCTCATTATAAAATGTAAGCAGCTGTAAACTTAAATATTCTGGTAGAATATTAATTTTACTGGAAAATTTACTAGGTAAAGTTTGGTTTTTAGTGCATTTTTAAACATGACAATTATATATAAAAGTAAATCTAAAAACACAATGTCAATTAAAAGCTTTTTTCAATACTCTTAGCAACTTGTATCTCTATATCATTTTTGTTTTTATTTGTCTGTGTGGTTTTAAAGGTACTTTAAGATTTCTTGAAATATCATAAATACGTATATAAGGCACTTTAAGATTCCTAGGTTTTATCATGAATATGTATACACAATTTATAGTAATAAAAATATGATGGTAATATGTAATCCATGTGACTCTTGGTTAAGTAAGAGACATAGTAAGACTTAAGATAGTGTTGTAATAAAAATACTTATCTGGGCAGAAAGTTCCTTAAGTTTTTTAATAAGTCATAGCGTTAACATTTTTATACAGTTGAGAGTGCTTAGGCAGTGCCCTATTTATTTTTTCAAAAAAAAATATTTTTTTCTTTTTAACAAAGTTAAGATAACTTTGAAAACATTGCTTTCTAAAAATATTTTGATTTATACTTGTTTAGTTTCATTTAGATATTTATGAAATAAAAAACAATAAAGTAAAGTGTTAAGATTGTGTTAAGATTTATTTAGCATCAATGGTATACATATGTCCAGTTGTTTGTACAGGTGCATCAATGATATAAATTATATTGATAATTAGAACCCAACACTCATCTGCTTTAGATGGCCTAAAACATTTGTTAAAAAGACTGTGCAGTTGCATAAACATTACCATAACATCTTGCTCAATATTGTCATTTCATTTATCATACCAATCCCATGAAACGTATCATATTTACACAGAATAAATTGACCAAATTTTAATGTATTGATGTTAACTTGCTAATTAGGTTAAATGAAAATGTTATTACAGCAAAAAAAAAACTTTTTTGGTATATTAACATTTTTTACTTAATATCTTCACTTGTTAATTTAAGGCTACTAGTATCTATTATAGATACTACAAATTAGATAGTATAATTACGTAAGTATATAGTAAATATTCTTTATATATTTAGTATATATTATATAGTGTAGATTATGGGTTAAATTGGTGATAGCTCCTAGTTCCAGGAAATGTTCTATATAGCAGAAAACCTGTTTTAAAAGCGGTACTCAATTCTGCCATTCTTTTTTTTTCAATCTTAAAAAAAATCCCTTTTATATTGTTTGCACAGTAATCAAACATTTTATTACAATTCAATATCTGGTCATCTATGGGCCTTAGTAGACTTGCATTTTCAGTTAACTCTTTTATAGTGCCACTAATCTCATCACATGGTGGCTTACCATGACTTGTAGCTTTTCTATAACAATCAAATCTTATTAAATCAGTCTTTTTACAATAAATTAGTATCATTTAACAGTTTTCCAAAATCACACGAATCCATTTTTACTGTAAATATAACTATTAAGTTGCATTTCAGATTAAATTGAAAATGAGAAACCATAAAAAAAGAAAAAGTAATTAATAAACACCATGGTAATGGAAAACTAAACAGTGATTGATTTTTTTTATCTTTTTTTTTTATGTAAAACATAGTTTTTTGTTTCTTTAACAAGATAGTTTAGTTGTAATTAATGTGTTAACGTTAAAAATGTTACTAATGAATTTAATAGGTAATAAATTTCTTCTATACTAGTGTAATGACTGGATGTTACTAGTGTAATGACTGGATGTTACTAGTGTAATGACTGGATGTTACCAGTGTAATGACTGGATGTCACTAGTGTAATGACTGGATGTTACTGTTAATAGTTCTTATTTAAATAGTAATTATTAAACAACTTGCTGTCAAAATTGTAGAATTTGCAAATACCAATTAAAATAATGATGATGAATTTTTTTTTATTGATGTAATGTTATGGCAGGATGTTTTGTTTTTTTTCAACTGTTGGATTTTAGTAAGTTAAACAACTTTCTTTAAACATTTTTTAGCATTAAAAAGTCTCAACTTTTTTCTTTCAAAAAGTCTTAAATTATATAATTTAAAATTCTGTTAACATGATTATTTTAGATGGATGGCTGTTTTTAATCCACATACTTGCAAATCTAAATTGTTATAAACATGACCTTTCTTAAAATATTTTTAAAAAATCATTAATTATAAATTAATATAAATAAAAAAATTTCAAGAAAATTAATAAGGTATGGCCCCTGGTGCACTGGCACCATAACCCCTTTGATTGTCTGCCCTGGAATTTTTGCTTCCAGGGTAGACAACACATGGAAAGATGTTCATCAGGGCTACACAAGAAAATTTCAAAGCTCAAGTTTGTCTGAAAAGTAGTAAAAAAATCTATTTCAAGATTCCGCTACAAAAAAGGTGCACATTCCCCAGTCCCCTGTTGTTTTGGGCCCTATAAACAATTTTAACATGCATTTTTATCAATGCTACAGAAATGCAAAAAGTTTCAGAGCTCCAGCTAATCTGGAAGGTAGTGAAAAATCAATCACAATTTTCCACTACAAAAAAATGGGAATCATGCCCTGTTATCCATATATGGAAATCCATATACTTGGAGAATAAAATCCTTATGTTTTCTGAAAGATCATCGAATTTAGAATGATATGTAAAACATTTTTCTTGATTATCAAAGTCATTTATATAAAAAATTGCCTAAATCTATTTAAATTGATAATTACAGGTATGTTTTTAAAATTTCTGATCTATTCATTGGATTTTTCACCCCTGAAAATAGCCAAATCTATTTAAATTGATAATTACAGGTATGTTTTTAAAATTTTTGATCTATTCATTGGATTTTTCACCCCTGAAAATAGCTAAATACAAACTTTTAGGTAAAAAAATAATTTTCAAAGTTAAGTGACTTGAAACCTCCTAATGTTGCAATTCTGAGGAGACAAGAGGGGCTTGGCCAATTTCTGCTAAAGGTAAAATAGTTGTATTACAGGATCTTCTTGGAGCTAAATACTTAAATTTTCAAGAAATTTTTATTTTACTAAGTACTCTATAAAAATCAGCAAAATCTGAGATATATAATGAAATTTTTAAAAATCTCAATTGACTGGAATTACTCTTTTTTAATTTTAAACATCATTAAATACTGACCATAATCAAAATTTTTATCTGTATTTTTAGGTCCACATTTATGAAATTAAATTTTGATCAACTTTTTTTCAAAAACATTTCTTTTAAATTTTTTAGATTCTAAACTGTTAAATTTTACCTGTTTCCATTTTAAAATCACATGAACTTTTTATATGATCCCTACTGCAGATTGGTTCCATTTTTCTTCTAATTAAATACTTTTGGTGGTTTTTCATTTTTGTAGTCAACAATACCATATAAATAAAGTATTGAGAGAAAACTTATTTATTGGCGTTTATAAATTAAATTAAAAAACTTCCATAAGATATCATCATTTAAATATATATTTTTTTCACAATTATTAATATTAAAAAAATAGTTCTACTGTTCAATATATGTTGTATAGTTTTATTTCTTCAAAAAAGTGTTGCAAAATTTTAAATCTAAAAGTGGTAAAATTTTAAACTTTTTATTTTTTTATTTAAGGTCTAAAAAAAACAAATAAGAAATTAAATTTAAATAAAAGGTTTTAAAAATACCATCCAGAGAAACTCTTTTTATATGTAAACTAATTTATGATAAAATTTTATAATTTATATATAAACTGTAAAAAAAAAAATTGATATTTAGTTTTGTTAATATTTTTTTTGTTAATTATTTCTCGTATATTTTTATTTAAGTTCTTTTTTTATTGCAGATTTTGACATTAGACATGACTTGCAATTAGATCAACTCAAATTTGATGTCAATTCTGAAGGTAAACAGTTAATTTTGTCTCTAAACCATAATTTATTGAACTTTTATATAAAAATGATATACTTACATCTTATTCTGAATGGAGGAAATTTTAAAAATTAAAGTTTTTTTTTTTTCTTTTTCTAAATAATTTGTAAATACATTAAAAACTGACTAGCAGAACATCTTATAAAAAACCTATATATATATATATATATATATATATATATATATATATATATATATATATATATATATATATATATATATATATATATATATATATATATATATATATATATATATATATTAGGGCTGTCCAAAAAAATTTTTTTTTTCAGATTTGATTGCATAGTTGTTTATTTTGTGCCATTTGACATATTAATTAACTGTGCAAAAAAAGTCCACAAATTTCTAAAACCCGGTTAATTAGATTTTTCAGATTTGATCAGTTTTAATTATCTCTAAATATTAAATTCTGAATACAAATTACAATCCACATCCACTTTATACTGGTTTATTAGCAGAGAAATTAATGAAATAAAATACTGCAATACGACTAAAGTTCTGCGGTTTTTGTTATATCAGAATTTTTCCAAAATAAAACACTAAGATTTTTGACTCTTTGTCATTGATTAAAATACGAATTATAAACAAAAAAAATTATTGTAAAGGAGTAACAGTTTCTCAAACCGTTATCAACTACTAAGTAGGTCAACTCAAAAACATATGAACAATTAACATTTAATTATCGTAATGTTATAGTTCGTGCAATGTTAATGCTAGCGAGGACTATAACTCTTCAGAGTACACTTTCTGGCATCTGGCACTTGCTTTCTGTGATCCTCAACCACCTGAATTAACCTCTGCATTTCAGATTCATTCCTTGTAATCGATTCATTAAACATCGACATTAAAGCCACAGATCGTTCGGCAGCATCATTTACTACTTTCAATGAATATACTAAATTTTTTCCTTCTTGGTATTCTAGGGAATCATTCCAGGTAGCTGGATCGTTGTTGAACAGAAAATCAATATCAACCTTCATTGACCGCAACACACTTGCTGAAACTGATGTCACCAGCATGTCCAGAGATTTCTTCTCTAGACTTTCAATGTTCTTTAATTTGATCAACCTTTCAGACCAGTTCTCACCGTGAAATTTCATGTTGGAAATCATTTTTCGCTTCTCTTCCGTTTTAAGTTTGTTTGAAAACAAAGCTAGTGGGACCAATTCTGGTGAAAGGTACCACAAATGGTTTTGAAATTTCTTGACTGCTGCTTCGGAAATCGTTTTATTCACAAACTGCTTAAGTTGCTGAAACAGAAACAAGTCATTAACTGGAGCATCGCTGGCATTTGGGCATGATATCCAAGATTTTACATAAACCAGACTAGCAAATAAGCAAAATTCACAGAGATTTTTTTCCTCTTTTGTGGTCAACTTGAACTCTTCACGAAATAAATAAATCTTAAAACAATAAATAACCTTGGCCATCCAGCGAGCCATGTGATAAGCACCAGGGATCTTGAAATGATAATTTTTCTCTTCTTGATCAGGCAGTTTTCCAAGTATTAACAGACAGAGATCCATGATTTCTTTGTAGTCATCCCTTGGCATTTTAACATGCAGGTTTTCTTTGAGGAATGCCATCACTTCATTTTGTAGTTCTTGCACCAGGGGTATTTTCATTCGAATGTCATCCAGAGGTTTAAAATTTCCTTGATTAACTTTGAGCCAATATTGCTGAAATCTCTGGAAAAGAGGTATGTTGGGACCAGATGATGGTCCAAATAGTGATCCAAACACTCCTGCTACTATGATCTCATGAACATGGTGTCTGCAAGCAAAATATAACAAATTTCTACCTATATGTTTCTCTAGAACTACACATGCACCATTTTCGGAGCCAGTGTTAGAGGCTGTAGTATCAAAACTCATTCCAATAACATCACCAATTATGTCCCAGAAATTAAGCAGATAAATAACTCCTTTTGCTTGGGTTTCTCCAGTTCCAGCTGATAGTTTTGCTATTCCAAGTATTTTGTCAACATTGTGACCTGTCACACTTACAGATAGCCGGCAACATTTGCTTTAGGGTCTGCAGAATTTGTACGATCTATCATCAGTTTGCCATCCCAGTGGACGATTAATGGTGGTTTGTCCAAATCGCAGAATTCAGTTCGAACAGTGGCTTCAATGTTTGATCGATGATAGGTTCGTTTTCTACGGACTGTAGAACGTGACAATGATCCATCATCGAGGTTCTGTCCACCAGCCCTTGTAATTGCTGCTGCTAGTATAGTAAATTTTGTGTCAGATAGATTAATTCTGTCTAATTTTAATGAAACATCAGGCGAGTCAAGAATTGTATCTAAGATACATTGTCGTTTTAGAGTACTTGCTAAACTTGAATCAGCTGACCCTGAAGAACTTGCTTTACTGACTTGTTGTCTGTAATAAACAGGGATTTCTATCTCAAAATCTCTATCAACCATTTTGTCATTATCAACAGCATCGTTATCGTTGTCATCACTATAACTTTCGTCATGTAAAGGTTCAATAACAGGAACTATTGCACTCGCACCAGATTGTCTTTGCCCTTCTTTTAGCTTTCGTTCTCTCTCTGCTTGTTTCCTTGCTTCATTTCTTGCTTCTAATTTTGAAAGTTCTTTGTCCTCTCCAAACATCACCATTTTTCTCTGACATCTCTGATCCAATAAAAATTCTTTATCTTCTTCAATTCTGATCATGGTTTCAGCATCCTTGTGGGCAATGTCAAAAAGTAGGCCAATGGTGTCTGTAAATGATTTCTCTCTTGATTTCTGAGAATCTGACAATCTGGATTTATTTTTTTTTAATTATTTAAATTCCTGGACTAAAGTTTTCAACTTTAAGACTACATTCGGATGAAATGCTGTCGGAATACGGGCTTTATTCCAAATAATAATCAGTTCATCAACAGTTGTTTTAAGACTTTCAGGCACTGACTTTTTGGTTGAATTAAGATGATAAAAAAATGTTTTTAAAACATCAGATGTTAAGGGAAGAACTTTATCTGGAAGATTTGGCTCTGGTTGTCCAATTAAAAAGATTTCGGTTTGAAGTCGTGTAGAGATAGCAACACGAGATGATGCTGCCATTTCAATGATAACTGAAAAATTATGAGAAAATCAAAACTCAATACCATATTATACAAACTTATCATTCAGTTGTTGGTTTATGCAGCTGCAGCAATATATAATAATAATTATTACTAAAGAAATTAAATAAATATTTTCAAATTAGAAATTATTATTATCTGCACTTAATAACAAACAATACACTACCAGACTACCATGCTAGTTTTCTGTAATAGGTTACTAAGGTTAGGTACTATCAAAATATTAATACATTTGTTGTCAAACTGAAAATGTAAATAAAAATAATATTTATACTTGTAAACCTTTTTATTCTGTTTGAACAAATTCTAAATTGAGTTAAATAATAGTATTAAAATTATGAATACAAATTTTAACAAAATGATATAAACACAGTTGTTTTAAACACTAGCAGACATTTTTTAGTCTGGTGCCCTGATGACAGTTAATCTGCTGCACTTTAATTAATCTATATAGCACGCAATCAGACAATATTTCAGTGGAAAAAATCTAACTAACCAGGTTCTAGAAATTTTTGGAACTTTGGAACTTTTTCCACGTTTTTGACGCTTTTCGTAAAACTTTATGGTCATTGAGCACCCCCTAAACATTATCTGATTGGAAAGATTTTTTACACAGTCAATTACTATGTCAAATGG
Source organism: Hydra vulgaris (assembly GCF_022113875.1). Lineage (NCBI taxonomy): Eukaryota > Metazoa > Cnidaria > Hydrozoa > Anthoathecata > Hydridae > Hydra > Hydra vulgaris. The sequence goes on from NC_061166.1 coordinate 16,775,604, forward strand.
CACAAAATAAACAACTATGCATTCAAATCCGAGAAAAAAATTTTTTTCCTGTGTTCACATGAACAGCCATAATATATATATATATATATATATATATATATATATATATATATATATATATATATATATATATATATATATATATATATATATATATATATATATATATGTACATATATTGTGATACTAATTTGCTTCTAAAATTAATTTTTTTTAGAATCAGATGAAGATAATGCGGGTATGTATATAATTTATACTTGGGTTACTATATAATTATAAATGTTGCTCGAATTTTTAATGTAAATTTATATTTTTTAATTACTTTATTGGTTGATGCTTCTTGATTTTTTGATTATTGAATTAGTTGTGAAAGACTTGGTAAATCTGATCAATGAAAATTAGGTTTTATGATGGAAATTATGGAAGAAATTTAGCTATTATGGGATAACATGATTGGATTTTTATTAATTTATTTTTCTTTAGTTTTTATTATTTGGTTAATTAGAACTTTAAAACATTTTTAAATCTAAAAATAATTTAATTAAAATTAATTCTAAATTTCATTTTAAAAAATTTTTATTCAAAAATTTCTCTCTTTTTTTTTTAGTAATACTTAAGTAAAGTTTTTAAAGATTTTTTCTTAAGTTAAGTTTAAGTTAAGTTTTTAAAGGGTTTTTTTAGGGGACTCTGAACTACTTTCCATGCCACTCATATTATTTACTATTAATTACAGGGCTCGAATTAAGTGATCGCGAATTGCGATATCTGGAAATGCTTCCGGTCTTTAAAATTTTAGCTTTTTGAAAACCACAAAACTGTTTTGATTACTAAACTCAATAGATATCATTTAATAAAAAATATTTACGTCGATTATGATATTAAGTCTTAACGTAAAACCAAATTATCACTATTATTTTTATTATTATTAAAGATTATAATTTAAACTTTAATATTTTAATTTATTTTATAAAACATCAGATAAAACTAGAAAAATAAAGCATGATAAAGTACGATATAAATATTTAAAAACAAGCGCTAATCACAACAATCTAAAGGACTTTAACAGTGATCGAATATTTTAAATAAAAGAAATTGTTAAATAAGATATAAAATACTTTTTTTTTCATCTTATTTAAATCTCATTCAATATTTTTTTATAAATTTATCGCTTGTAACACTTTAGCTGATACGAAAATAAAATTAAAATACGGAAACAAATTAAATAAAAAAACTAATTTAAACTTTTTAATAGTTACTTTAAAACAAAAAAAAAGAAACTCTAATAACATATTTTAAAAAAATATACCTAATAATTTTTTTTTTTTAATAAATATTTAAATTCTAATTTAAAACATTTAAATTTTTAAATAAATAATTCCATAAACTTTCCCCCTAAATAAAAATCTATTTTATGTTTTATATAATGCGCAAGGTAAATTTATTGTTTTGCTTTTTCATTAATTTTTGCAATATGATAAACTGACCGTTTCATTAAAACAGTGTTTATGGTTTTTAAAAAAACTAAGAATTTAATGACCACAGATATTTCCGGATATTGCAATTTGGGATCACTTAATTCGAGCCCTGAGTTATATTATTTTACTTGTAAAGATAACTTTTTACCCTCATAGACCTAATTAAGAAACTGTGTAGCAGGCCATAAATATTTAAGAGGACGCTAGTAAAGCGTGTACACAAAATAAATGTGAAAGTAGAAAAACAACTAAAAAAAATTACTCTTCAATTTTTATTTCGAACCAAGTGATAACTATAATACAATAATATAAGATAAAACATAAAAAAATTCCTGTGGGAATCTAATAAAACATCGAGCTTTTGCTTTGGTGGTACCCATGGTTACCCTTTGGTACCCATATGCATAGAGTAAAAATCAAAATATTTGATGGTTTTTTAAGTATTCTAATATCTTTAATGTTTTTGCAAAGTTTTTTTGTTTTTTTCATTTTTCTTTTAATAATAGCCAAGTACTTTGTTTTTTTCATTTTTCTTTTAATAATAGCCAAGTACTTTTCAATAACTCTCAGTTCTGGGCAGTTAGGAGGATTTTCTGTTTTAGGCACAATTTTCACATTTGTTTTTTATACCACTCCATAGCTAGTTTACAATAATGACTTGAAGCTAAATCAGGCCAGAACACAGGTCTGTTATTGTGTGATTTTATGAGAGTTTTTGTAAACTTTTATGAGAGTTTTTGTAAGTCTTTAATATTTGATCAAAAAGTGTGGACTGACAAAATTCAAAACAAGACAAGTTTGCTTTTTTAGCAAACTTGTCTTGTTTTGTGTATTTAAATTTTTTGTTTGCTTTTCCTCTATATTTGGCAATATATTAGAAAGCACCAGGAATTTGCTAATGACCGTACTTGATATAAGTTTCATCGTCTTCAATAATAGAGAAATATTTAGAAATAAAATTGTCATACAATTTTCTGCAGCGGATTCTTGCACTTTTTTGTTGAGTTTTAGATCAGTTAGACACTTTTTGTGCTCTGAAAAAATGAAAACCATGTTTATTTCAAAATTTTTCAACAAAACTTTGAGAAAGTCCTTAATTTTTTGCACTTTCCCTTAGTGTCAGGCTTGGGGTAATCTTAAAACTTTTAAACAGTTTTTTAACTAGTTTTATATCCTTAAAACCCTCCTTTCTTCCACCACTAGATTTGCGTTTGATCAATTTTTTTTGAGAAAAACGTTGAATTACACGACTAACGGTGTATGGATGTATTTGCATTGCTTTTGCTATTGAATTGTAGCTACTATTGGGATTTTTCAAATATATTTATGCATAATTTTTTCTCTTATTTATTCTTCTTTTGTCATTTTTAAAACTAATTTTAAGTTAAATCGAAAAACTAACATATTTTTTTGAAATCACAACGCGCTGTAAACAAAATACAAAACACTTTTAAAGATTTTAATATAACCACTGAAAAAAAATGACGTACTTATTCTTTTACATTTATTTCATGTACACGCTTACAAGGTTACAAGCTTGTTTTAATTTTTGAAAAGATAAAAATTAAAAAATTTTTTGAAATTACATTTGAAATGCAAAGGAAAACTTGCTTAAAAACAAATTCTGCTAAAGTAATAATTTTTCAAAATTTTTACTTTTAATATTGCATTTATTTCACACGTCAATATTTTCATCTTTCAAATAATCTTTATTAGTACTTAATCGTTGATTACTTCATTTTTCTGGTTCTGATGATTTTAGTTTTGACAGTTTTGATTTCTTATTGTCCATTTCTAAAATTAAAAAAACTTTTTTATGGCAGCTTGAGCACAATTTTCTTTATCTGTCTAGATTCTAAGGAGATAGATTCTAAGGAGATAGATTCTAAGGAGATAGAGCTGATAAATGGATCAGAGTATCTCATTGCAAAGTCAAAGATGTCTTTGCTTGTCTCAAACATTTACAAGCATGTAGTTCACAATGTTGTCTGTAATATTTGTTTCAGTATTCAGAAGCTAAGACTCCCAAGGGAACTGGTGAGTTTACCATGATTTCTACTCCTTGTGCAAGAACTTTGTGAACTGTTGACTGCACTTTATACTCATCATATAAGTATTAAGCTGAAATAACTCTGAGTTCAATGTTTGCTAATAACATTTATATTAAACATTTTAATAATTGTCTCATCAATCCCTAATATTTCACTTAGTTCTTTTGGATCAAAGAATGGTTTTCTGCAAACATTTCCGGTTGTAGATATTACTGCTCCACTAATTGCTGGTAAATCTGAGATGCTACCTTTTGAACGTTAATTGCTCGATGATTTTTTTTTTGTTGCTGTAGGTTGTTTTGAATTCTTTGTTTTTCTTACACTAATTGCAGTTCATGTAGCTCTGCATACACATTGCGTTGACAATGTACTATAATTGCTAAAACGTTTCCGTCAATCATGCACATAATAAAATTGAAATTCATAATAACAAACTTTCCATTAGCCAATTCAATGTTCTCTGGATGCTAATCTGAATTTTTATTTTCTATTTGATGCTGTTTGTCTAAAACAACTACCTGTTAGATTCATTTATAGCCAGATATGCTAATATCTACAAAGAAAATTCTGTTTTATTATATTCTTTTTTTCAGGCTATAAGTAATGATTTTTCTGTTGCATTAAAGTTTCAATTCGTATGCTCTCCTACGCTTATCCGACATTTCATCAGAATCTTTTTTTTTTTTTTTTTTTTGTCTTTTTTTTTATTTGGTTTGCGAAAATTTCAATGATGAAGAGTCTATTTCAAACTTTTGATTTACTCAATTTTTATGTTTCTTTTCAAACAAATACTGTGTTTCTTGATGAATCTCTCTAAAAACTCCATTTAACTTTTCTACCAAGTTTTCTTTTTACTCATACAAATTCTAGAAGTTATGAATAGTTTGTTTTATACATATTTCATTGTTTAGATTTTCTTTTTTTGTTGAATATTTGAAACAGCTAATAATATTTTTCGTTATAAAATCCATTAGTATTATTTTTATTTATTAATACACAGCTTTTATTTTTCAAAATAAAAAAAAGTTTTGTTTTTTTTAATTATGTTAGTTTTAAGCATGGAATATTAATTTAAACACAAACTTCAAACACAAACTTCAAATAGAAGTTTCTCGCATAGATGCAAAAAGTTGTCGTTAATTTTTTAATTTCCTAAAATTACACTCAATAATTTGGTCGATACCTTTTGATACCGTATTTTTTGCGAGTTCAAGTTGAAAATTGCAATTTAAACTAATTTTTTTGACTTACAACATCATGAATATTGAAAAAGAAAAAAGTTTCTTTTTATTGTGAGCATCTTAAGTTGTATATAATTTGATACTTTTTAACATATAAATAAGTTAGCAGAAAAAAAAACTATTTGTGAAACATCGCAAGAAAAACAAAAATATAATTTTTCAAAAAAACTTTATATAGTCTATCTTTATATAGACTATCTCAGAGAACTAATAAAATAATAATGTTTTATGGTAATTAAATTATATTTTAACACAGAGTAAAAATATTTTGGATTTTCCCTAATCTGAGCATTTTAAAGCAATAAGAATTTAGTTTATGGATATGTTTGTTATCATATTGTCAGACAATTTATTTTTGTATTTTGGCTACCCAAAATTTCAGAAAATCAATAAATGTATTAATAAATCAATAAATCTCATGTATTAAGCACGCAAGAGAGAGTACATTAACTGGAGTGAAAATTAAATTCAGAGATCAAGAAATTTCTCAATCAAGCAGTTGCCCTGATAATTATAATATCATAATATACTCTTAAAAACATTTTGATTTTCAGAATGATGATGTTAGTTTAAAATGAGGACTTATATATTCAGTAATTTTCAGAATGATGATGTTAGTTTAAAATGAGGACATATATTCAGTAAATATTTTGATAATGATGAAGTTCTACATTGAAAATTTTAACATGTTAACTCTCTGCATTTCAAGAAATTTGTAAAGGACGCGAATCATTAATGAATGGTGCATTTTGTTTAAATATGTTTTACTGAACACAGGGTCATTTTGAGTAAGGAGGGGGCATCAATTGGTGTTTAACTCCCCTAAGAAAATTTTATTTAAAAGTTTTTTGGCAAATTGAGATCTTTAGTTGGCTAGTTAATCAACCCCCTCCCCATTTCCCCTAAATACTTAATGCTATTCCCCTCCCCATTTCCCCTAAATACTTAATGCTATTAAACAATCATACCATAATATATTAAATAATCATGCTGTTAATCAAATTCAAATAAATTAATTTTTTAAATTATTGATTTGAATTATAATTTAATAGTTATTAAAATAATTAAAATGAAATTTTTTATTAAAATAAATTTTGGGAAAGCCATCTGCAAAACAGCTAAATGCCAAGAATCTGGAAAATCTGCAAACAGGTAAATGCCAGAAAAGTCAGCTGATTGTAAAAAAATTTCTTAACACTTAATTATGGCATATTTAAATAAGAAAATGACATAAAAACCTGTCCAAACCTCTTAAGTGTTGGTCTATGGATGTTATCTGTTCAAATTTTTTAAGTGTGTGTGTCCATGGATGTTAAAACCAAAGACAAATAGATTAGTAAAAAATAATAAACTTATTTCCATCATATTTTGGTAAGGGATGGGGCAAACATTTTTCAAACTACTTTATCCTAAAAAGTTATTTTATTCAATAAAATAGATTGCTACAGGCTTTTGTGTTAAAAAGCTGTGCACATTTTTTTTTGTTTAATTTTTTTGAAAGCATTTTATGTTTTTGATATGGGTAGTTAAAGGTCTGGTAAATTGCTTTATAACTAAAATGTAAATTTTAAAAAAATAGATGTCATGTGATAGATTATGTCATTATTTCTGATCAAGGAAAAATGTTGCACCCTATACTTTGAAATAGTTTGTGTCATGTTGTTAAGCATCTATAATGAGGAAAAAGCTATAAAATATCTGTGGCTATTTTATTATATAAAATATAATATTAAAATATTTTATATAGTAAATTTATTTTACTATATAAAATATAATATCTTGAGTTATTTTATTTGTAAATTTAGATGTCGAATTTTAATTTTTGTGCCACGTGACAAAATATATCAAAATGAATAGTTTTGGTTGTGATTTAAAGCAACAACATACTCTCGCATGCCTAATACACAGAAAGGGATATTAATTAATTTTTGGAAAGTTTTCCCACCCATCCCATACTTATTCTTGATCTCTGACCTCCCTGTTTAATACTTTTTACTTTTTATCAACAAAAAATCTTTGTAAATTAAAAAAAAAGTCATTGTAAATTCATATCAGTCACTGATAAGAATTTTATTGCGATCTTTAGATTTTAATTGTGAGCTTTAAAAATTGTGGCCTATAAAAAATCTCATAAATCTCCATTTGTCGAAAATTAGCTTTTTGTTTATTCCGAATCATAGTGTAAACTTATATAAAGAAGGTACAAATTTTTTGCCCTGAAAACTATGGTCTTTTCTTTTTTTATATTTTTTTTATTTAGGGACATTTGCACAACTGGTTGTGTATTTCTTTTGTTTTATCTTCCTGTTTTATTTATTTGTCCTATTTTGTTTTTGTTCACTTATGTTTTCATCTATTCCATTAAAGTTTTTGGTAGTTCTTTTGTTAATGTTACAGAAAGTTGCTTGTCTGAAAACCACCTTAAGCCATCTTTTTTTTTTACATTTAGTACAACCTTAACATAGTTTTCATTTTTTAGAGACTATAATAACATTTTAAAATTTGCGTTTTGAGATATTTTCAATCTTAGTTTGAGTAGATATGCTGATGTTATAAAATATCAGGTGGAAAGAAAAAAAATATTCTTTGCAAAAGAGTTACAGTTAATTTAATAGCTGTTCTACTCTATTGTCTTAAGTCATCAAAACATTCCATGCTTACGCGCATGCTTATGTAATAGTGTCGTTCTACAAATGCTGAATCAGCACATTAGGGTGGATATATATATATATATATATATATATATATATATATATATATATATATATATATATATATATATATATATATATTTATATATATATATATATATATATATATATATATATATATATATATATATATATATATATATATATATATATATACATATATATATATATATATATATATATATATATATATATATATATATATATATATATATATATATATATATATATATATATATATATATGTATATATATATATATATATATATATATATATATATATATATATATATATATATATATATATATATATATATATATATATATATATATATATATATATATATATATATATATATATATATATATATATATATATATATATATATATATATATATATATATATATATATGGAAATAGGCTGGGATTAAGGTGAAAATAACATTTTTCAGAAATACAACTTTTCTCCCTGATTTTTAATATTAGCTATAGGAAAACTAAAAAAACGAGACCAAAATTAGCAAAATCGGACAAGAATTACCCCCTGCAGCAATTTTTGACTTATACTACATATTATTGTCAGCGCAAATTTTACATTAAAAATTTTTTTTTTAAGTAGAAGTTACAAAGTGAAAACATATTAGGGTGGAGCGAAAATAACTTTTTTTATAAAACTCCATTTTTTCCCCAAATTTCTATATTAGTTATAAAAAAACTATAAAATTGAGATCATTGAAAAGATGAGTAAAATTGGACAAAAATTACTCCCTGTATAGGGTTGCCATTCTCCTCTTTTTTCCGTAGGAGAGCGCAGTGAAAACTTCAATTTTAATTAGTTTAGCGCCGCGTTCTCCTACGTAAAAAAGAGGAGAATGGCAACCCTATTCCTGTAGCAATTTTTGGCCAAACTAGGCAAATTTTCAAAAATTTTCATATTTTAAATTTTTTATTCCAAATAATGATTTGTAGTATTTTTTTCGAAATAATTATTTCTAGTTTATTAACATTTTAAAGAAATTGAACAGGTGAATTTATTACATAATATTAACATAAAAGTATGCCAATATTTAACTTGATGTTAAATATTGGCATGCTTTTTCTTGATTGCAGACAGACGCGTATCATACCATCTCTTTTTATATCGCTGCAAATCGAGGCAAAAACAGATGTCACCATCTTTACACAACGTTCTACAGCTTGCGTGTGCCTCGTTAACTTATTCAAAAGATTACTTAGTTGAATGCAATTCTGTTTTGCTTCTTTCAGTTCCTCATCAGTGAGCTGCATTGTTAGTGGTGGCTCTGTCCGCTGTGTATTACTCCAATCAATCAACTTCCATGTGTTCTTTTGCCATAAAAGTGAGAGTCAGAACTTTGAGTTGCTGCACACTTGGATTAACATTCATACTTCTCTAGCTCTTTGTATACGCCTAACACTTAATTCTTGCATTTGCGGCTGCTCATCTGATGTAATTGCCCGAAGAATATTTTCTTGATGACCAAAGAATGCATTTGTTTGAATAACTCTGTCTACTACCTTATGTTATGCATCTGGCAGATACCATTATTTGACTATTGTCCTGCATAGATGCTTTCTGCCATGAAAAATAGAAGACTCTTTCTTTATGATGAACCACTAGGAGCATAAACGCGCATAATGTATGTTGCAATAGTTACTAAATTTGATGAAGGACTGGTGGTGAAATATATAATCTGAGGATCCTGTTGGCAGGGGTGAGCCATATAAAATGAGCCAGTTTTCCAGGGCTGCATTTTCCCAGATTGACAGAACAAGTGGTACTTAGTACAGCTTGGCAGATGTCGAAAAGGTAAAGCTAATCTGTACCAAGCACTTCTGTCCACCTCTGACATTTCTACATTATACACCTCTGTCATTTATACATTATGATTTATAAGTTGAAAATCAACAACCTTTAAGATCTCACAAGTTTTAAGGGACTTTTCAATAGAACCTGAATAGTATCTAGGACCAGATGTTGGTCCATCCAATTCTGAAAACAATCTGAAAACAGCTCATTTGTATGTAACAAACAAATTACCCATTGTAGAGGTCGTTTGAGTTCTAATTCAATCAATCTAATAACACCACTCTTGTTTCCAGTGTTTACATTTGTTTCATTACAGTCAAGCACCTATAAATCATCCAAAATGAAATTGTTTTTTTTTTTTGAGTATTTTTGAATTTGAGATTTTATAGCTTCAGCTGTTCCGCTTAGAGGAGTGCAGTGTCCCAAAATGCCCCCTCCAAGTTCCTGAATCAAGGATATATGCTCTTCCATCACTGGTTTTGTTATTAAAAAATTTAAGGGTCTAGCATTTTTTGCCATCAAAATACAACGCCTGTAGTTTGACTTTAACTAACTTTCAAGTTATCCCTGGTATTCATCCACCCACGTCTTATCTTGCTCTGGTCAGTAACATATTTTTTGTCATCACTTAAATGCCAACATTTTAAAGAACAGCTGATGCCAGGGCTGCAGCAGATCTGTCTGAGAGTCCGTGGCAGTCGCAGAGTAATGAAAGAAAAGGGAGTGCAATTGTATTTGCTTTGAAGATGATAATGATGATGGAGTCTTTTCATCTATACAGGCAGTTTTAAAATACTGGAACAATAGAATCTAGTGGCACTGCACCATTAAGGTTTTAGCTCTGTTTGCTTTGGGTTTTCTGCAGTTTTGCTGTAAATTCTTTGTCAATTGATCCAATACTCATTTTATGTTCAATCCTTTGATCTTCCAGAAAAGTGTGTTCAGTGTGCACGAGTTTATTATTCAATTATGAATAATATTAATATTTACAAACAAAATATTCTTACTAATATTTAAAAATATGGTTTGTATTGAAACTATGAGTAGATCATGTATTTTATTAAATTTTATGCTAAATATTTAATTTTTTCAATTGAAATATCTTTCTTTTCGATGTGTTTTAAAAAATTTCAACAATTTTTTTAATACAAAAGTGAATATTTTGGTCATAATACTAATGGATAATTCAAACATAATATGTTTTCACTTTATAACTTCTACTTAAAAAAATAATTTTTAATGTAAAATTTGCGCAAAGTATTATTAGTCAAAAATTGCTGCAGGGGATAATTCTTGTCCAATTTTACTCATTTCGGCCTCGTTTTTTATAGTTTTCTTACAGCTAATAACAAAACAAAATGTACGTATTAATGATCCGTAATAACGGTCAAATATTCTTGAACTTATGTATTTTATCTTGTATTGCTGCGGTGTCTAAAGGTGAGTTTCCACTCATCCGTTTTTTCACGGGAACGGGAAAAATAATCACGTGGACATGCGTAGAATAACTTTAAATATGTCTGAAGAAAAACTACGCATGCTCACGTGATTATTTATCCCGTTCCCGTGAAAAAACGGATGAGTGGAAACTCACCTTAAGATCCTAAAGCAGCTCTTTGTTATTGGTTGCTAACGACCCTGTAGCTGACTAAGCTACAGATACATCTCTTATGTCAACATGTTTAAGAACTTTAGTCGGATCTACACGTTTCAAGAAGAAAATTTAAGCATATCATCTCTCACATCGTACTTCTGTCTAAACGTTGGTTTGTTATTACAGTAATCTGTTACTATTAATAGCACTTATTATGACAACAAATTAAACACAAATCATTTTTATTGTTATTACGCAAATTAAAAAAAAAAAGAAAACTTTAAAGAAAAGTTTAAAAAATATCTGTATTAAAAAAAAAATATCCGTATTAAAAAATGCTTTTTATTTAAAACATAACTTTATGGTTTATTATTTATATTAAACAACTATTTCAAATTGACGTCAATTTTATTTTAAGATCTTCTGGAGTTTGATGACGATGGCAAGGATGATGTTTTATCAGATCTAATGGAGAAAGAACTTGCTAATCCATTGGAGTGGTGGATGGAACCCAATCCGAATCTCTCAGATTCAGTTCTTGAACCTGAGCTCAGTCAAAACGTTGTATACGATTTGATTTCTTTTACAGAATTCGAAGACAATCAAAACATTGATAATGGTGGTTCAGATGATTTTGGAAAAGTTAATTCAGTTAAGCCTTTGCATTCTCACCAAGTAAACGATTTGGCAGAAGTCTTTTCTTATGAAACACCCATTGAAAAAGTTGCAAACAACTTTGTTGAAAGTGAGAGTTGTCAATCTTTTAATCGTTACTCTTGTTTTCCAAGTTCTACGAGTGTTGCTGAAGGATTGCAAAAGACCCCAAATTCAAATGGAATAAATACGTCTGATAAGATCTCTGTGCGTCCAAAACTTGCTGCTAATTTTTCTAAAAATTAAATATTTTTGTGTTTTTGGTCTTTTCTTTGTTAACTCTTAAATGGTTTATTTTTGTTCGCATTTGATCCTTTGATCCATTTATTTTCGTTCGCATTTCATTAAGTTTTTCCTTATGATCATATTTTATTTTCAGTGTAGTGAATTCAGAAGAAACATAGAAGAAAACAAGTATGTTTTCTTCTATATTTTCCAGACACAAACGAGATGTTGTCTAAATGCAAATGAATCATGTATATTGACCAGAGACACGTGAAATGTCTAAATGCAAATGAATTGTGTATATTGACCTGACGCATATAAGATGTTGTTATACACTTTTTATTCTTTTTTCTTTTATTATAGATAAAGGATATTATTAGAATAAAATGAAATTAAAATCTTATTTTGTATTAAGATTTTATTTCGAATGCAGAAGTAGTTGTATACATATTGCATGATTTTCAGAAACAGGCAAATATTTAGTACTTGTAACCATCGTTACAGAAACAAAAATGTGTTTGTTATAATTACTGTATGCGCATGCGTTTCTTTATGGTAATTGAAATCAGCTTTTTGTGGTTGTTATTACCGACTTATATGCATTTTCATGTTTACTGATTCATGAGTATATATATTTGCCTTGATTCCAGAAAGTGATATGTTTTTCATAAAGAATGAAATACTGTGTATTTTTCCTGTACAGAGACACTGTACTTTTCGTTATTTTCAAAAACAAGACAAAAAGTATATTTTTTATGATTTTTGAAACGTGCATGTGTATTTTTTATTCTTACAGTGAGAGGCGTATATATATTTTTTGATTGTATGTGCAGTACGTATATAGAATTACATAATTCGATTAATATATAGATATATAGATGCACAAACAACATTACGTCATAAATATACATGTCTTTTTTTTCATGCACGCATTAGGTCATATGCATGCTTTTCTTATTCATAACTCATAAGTATACGTTATACGTATACAGGTAATATGCGTCAAGCATAAAGTGTTGTACATATACATATGTCGTATGCATCGGACTTAAATGTATACACATGTCGTGTGCATCAGGCTTTAACGTATACATACGTCGGGTGCATCAGGCTTTAACGTATACGATTTATAGAGGTGTAGTATTGATCGTGTGTAATATTGAATGGATAAGTTTTTATAATACATCGTATGTATCATCACAATCGTATTATCACAAATACGTCTTGTTATGGATTCTGTTCACTGCTTGTTTGCATATTTTTTATTTTATAAAAGATAAATGTAAAGTGTATTTTTTTGGTTTGTGAATTATTTTTTACATTTTTTTTTTATTTTGTTTTGTTACACTATAATATTATATACAATATATTATAATTTGTACAAGAAATTGATAATTTAAATATAAACTGTAATAACAAGTAAATCAGTACAAGGTGATTACAAAAAAGTATTACTCAAAAGATGTGCGAAGCTGAAATCAGTAAATAGATTTCGTTTTTTCTTTTTAAATTTTCATAAAAAAAAACTAACGGTTTACAAGTGTTGCTTATACAAGTTTTTTTATTCTTTATTTTTAAAGATGTCAATCGATATAGTTTTTATCGTTCGTTAATATTAATAGTATTCAAATTGTGATCAAAAACCTTTTATTACCCCTAAAATTTTGTGAAATAATTTATAATAAATGAAATAAATCCCCATAGTACATCCTGTTTTAATAGGCTAGTATGGACAATTGCATATCATATTAACGAGGCGATTTATCGATCTATATCGGTAACTGATTTTGTTCCACTGTTAGTTCTTTTTAAATTCTTTTGGAGAAATACCTTCGAGTTAAGTGCTTATATGTTGCGAAAGTTTACGTAATTTTTCTCGTTCAATTTATTTTTTCCTGTATGAAAGGACGAGTTTTTTTTATATGTTGGCAGTGTAAATCTACTGTCGTAAATACAAATCTAAAATGCTTTATTGTTGTTTTTTTTTATTATTTTGATTTTTTATAATCGAAAGTTACTTTATGTAAATAAAGATTACTAGACGTATAGACAATATTTTATTGAAATTTGTATAAATGCAAAATGAAATACGTTTAATCGATACTTATATCTTACTCGAAGGATTGTTTTCTTGAAAACGATCCTCTGAGATTTGTTTAAAGAACAGTAAGTTTGAATGCCACTTTGCTTTCAAGCAGTTTGCCATTTAGGCAAGTTTCTGCAACTAACAGAATGTTTGAGTTATCGAGTGATTTTAATGAGAAATTGGTTTCAACGGGGATTTGAAAATATTTCAAAATACTATAGGTTCGAGTTATTGAGGGTTTGGTTATCGGGAGTTTACTGTAGTTTGCTCTTAAACTAGAATTTGTAAAATTGTTCTGCGCGCTTATTTTTTGGTGCTTACGCAGGTTCGCGTTTATGCAATTTGTTTTCACTTAAAAATGCCTATTTTATTTGCCCCAAAGTTATGGGATCAAGGCCAGCTCTAAGGGCGGCCAAATATCTGATTCGGCATTTTGACATAAACATTAATAATTATACTCGAATAATTATTAAAGTTGTGTCTGTCTTTCTGAGGAAAAACTTTTTTTGGTTTTTACTTTTCGATGGGAAATTACACGGACCACAACTTGAAACCACTGAATGTTTTGGTCCCAAAAAGGGTTTAAACCGCTCACTCGATTATTTATAAAAGCGACTGTTAATCTTTGAAATTTGCTTTAAAATTTTTTTATAACAATGTGAACTACAATCTGTGCTAGTTTCAAGTTCAAACTATCAAAACTTGCAAAAGTATAGCAATTTTCATGAGTTGGTGATTTTCGCAGTTTTACTCGGCTATTCAAAATTTCCTAAGTACAAATCTGAATAAGCGAGACTCTTCAATAAAGGTCATTTTGTAATTATAATAATAACGAACATTTGTGGAAAATTTCAAGAAGTTTTATAAAGTTTTAGCGATATTTTGTCATATTATGTAAACGGTTTAACCAAACAACAATATGTTCTGTAAAAAAACAGTTTTAAAAATAAGTTAATATTTATTAACAAAACAGAACTAACTCAATGGGATCCAAAGTTATAGGGTTGGCATCCTTTAATGTCTTTTATTTAATATAAACTCTTTTCTTACACCTCTTTTTACTTTTCTCTGTGTTTTTAAAATATTAGATGACGATTTACAATGAATTAAAACTCTATTGTGGCCACTTTTTGCATTTTTACAGAGTTCCCACTATTAAAACTGAGGCAAAAAGTTTGGATTTTAAGGAGATATTTTCCTAATATTTAATGAGATTTGATCTAAGACGACATTTTTTTGATAAAAATAAATTAAAATAAATCGCTAATAACGCATCACGTCACGAATAATAAAAAATAATTTTTAAATGTTGTTTTATTGTTTAATGACGATATAATATAGGTAATACCAGTAACCAATGAGGGCGTCGTCCCGGACTCTAAAAAAACGTCTTATGGGTTGCCAAAGAAAACAACATGGAGCAGATAAAAAAAGCCTTTTTAAATATAAATAGTATTATTATTTTTTTTTTATTATGATTATTCAACTATTTTATTACTTTGGGTTTTATCCCCTTTTTTGTTGTTGTTTAAGTGCCCTAAGAAGTCCTTATGGTCTTATCACAGAAAAGTCCATTAGGACTTCTTGGGTCATCTACGTGCTACGTTCGCTACGCCTCTGGTTAATAAAATTAAAAAGATATTTTTCAATAAAGTTAAAAATAATTTTTTTCTTTATAAAAAAATACTATTTGCAATTCTCGCACATGTTGTTTACCAAATTAGAACAGCAAGATGTTGAGCTGCAGTTTCATCTCCAAAAAAAATGCCACAAGCTTGACATTTTTTTGAATTCAAAGAACTATCAGATTTACAGTGTTGATATATGGAAGTCGCTTCGGATTCTGACATAGTCGGAGTTTCGATAACTCCCACTAGTTGTTGTTTCCGCTTTTTAATAGTAGGTTTCTTAAACAAAGCAGCTTCCTTTGCCAAACGTTTTTGAATCTTAATTGGATTAGCCTACCGTTTTGTTTTTTCACGCAAAACTTTTCTAGTTTGTATTTCGTTATTCTTATTTTGTTACATTGTTTGCTTATTTGTAAGTTCTATCAAAGCTTCTTCAGAAGTCATACTGTAACTTTTTATGAGGCGCATGTTATTATTAGAAACATTTAGCTTTGACTCTGATACGGAAGCTAATAAATTAGTAATACCTAGCAAGTGTAACTTCGCCGCCGTTAAAACACATTTGATTTGAATTAACCAAATAGTTTTAACTAAATAGAATTAATCAAACAGGACTTCTTGGGGCATCTAAAATAAAAAATTAAAAATACATTTTACAAAATGATAACGACATTCGTCAATCACCTTATCAAACTAATTCTGGAAAATACTGTATTTCATTTTGAGGAACATTAAAATTTAAAATACTGTGTGTTGTTAACAACACACAGTATTTTAAGTCTAGTCAAACTAAAATCACTCATTAATATATTAAAATTTTTACTAAAATGCCCTTATTTTTGTGACTTAGCGCGTTTTGCAGACGGGCTCCTCATATCATCTAATAAAAAAATGACTTTTTTAAGTTTTTTTTTGAAAGAGTGGTAGCTAACCTCTTGAAAAAAGTCAAAATTTTTTAAAACTATTTTATTCCAAAGTAATGTTCCTCAAAATGAAATACAGTATTTTCCAGAATTAGTTTGATAAGGTGATTGACGAATGTCGTTATCATTTTGTAAAATGTATTTTTAATTTTTTATTTTAGATGCCCCAAGAAGTCCTTATCATTACCTTATGGTCTTATTACAGAGCACCGCGGATGAGCATTTAATTGGAAGTTCACGCCTCCTTCCTAACCGATGTCGCAAAACTTGCCCAGAGGTGGGGTTTGAACCACGGATCATTTTTTTCTGAGGCAAGTGCACAACCACTGTGCCACGGTTGCAAAAATGTATTTAGTTTTTTCTTTTTTTTTTTATACAAATTATGAAAATGTAATTAAACAAAAAATATTGTTTTTACATTAGCATAAAGCATATAACGTTAAAAATATTAAGCTCATATATATTTAAAACTTTCATTTCAATTAATAGAGGCTTGGAATGAGTAAATCAATCCTTAAAATTAATAAGGCGTGCAACATGTTTCTGTTGATGATAAAGAGGTTCCAGTTTACTTTTATTAGTACTACCTCACGCAATGTTCGCATAATTTATGTGACAATGAATAAGCGAATAATATAGTTTAAGTAATTTATGTTTATTTAAAAAAACTCCTTACTTTGTATAAAATTCCTATGCTTTTTGATATTTTACTACTCAAATTTTTTATGTGATTTTTCCATGACAAATTTTCATCAATATAAATACCAAGAATATGGTAACTGTTACTTTTTTTAGAAGTATGTTATCAATAAAGAGCGGTGGCATGTCATTTGGTATAAGATTGTAAGTACTTTTAGGCTACAAAATGTTGATTTGGGACTGCGTGTCCAAATAATTCCATTTAAACGCTCATTAACATTTTGCATTTGGTCATGGAAGTATTCAATACTAGCAAGAGTCTTGACTTAATTCCTAAAAAAAAAAAAATTTTATTTATTCTAAGTGCATAAGGAATACGTGAAAACAAATTGGGAATGAATTGCACTAGAAACAATGACTAATAATCAAACAATCAAAAACAAGAAACAACTTGCAATAGAGAGGTTATAATTCCATAGCATAGTTGCTAAAGACGTTGCTGAAAGTAAAAATCTACACCAACATGTTGGTATATTGAAATCTGTACAAGTTGGTATATATTTTCAAGTTTTTCTTATGCACTTAACATAAATAAAAAAAAAATAAACCCTTTTAGGGACCAAAACCAACTTTTTATTAAAATTAAAAAAAAAAATTATTATTTTGTCTTCATTCGATCTATTTGTGTTATTATATTTGTATTGTATTTATATGTGCGGCCGTGGCGCATTGGTTAGAGCGCTTGCTTTATAAGCAGGAGATCCAGGTCCGAAACAAGGCTTGGACATATTTTCGCGTCACCGTAAGGAAGGAGGCGTGAACTTCCTGGTAAATGCACTTCCGCGGTGCTCTGTGACAAGACCGTTAGGTCTTCTTGGAACATCTAAATAATAATAAAATAAAAAAATAAAAAATTGTAATTTATCTTAACTATAATTGTAATTAATGTTTTTTAAGAAAAAAGTTTTCTAATTGTATAGAAGTACCTTGTAATATTTTTTAAAGTATCAAAGAAGCATGCTAAATAAACCGAGATTAAAAAGTTAAAACTTTTGACGCAAGCTTTAAAAAGAATTATTAAACTAAATTAAAGGGAATATCCAGGGATCGATTTTGACAGCTTTAACTTACACATTTGGTACTTCTTCAATTTCTAAATCCCGAAAATACAAAACAATTTTACTAACTAAAATCCCGCAAATTTGCTTTGCTAATTAAGCGGTGTGGTAAATTATTAAAAAAGAATATATATTAAAATAAAAAAAACAAAAACCGTACGTTTTGTTACTGCAATCATGACCTTGACACCCACTGCATGCGTTTTAATATATTTTTATGCAAGAACATATTGGTATATCGGACTGTTTCTTATCCTTATCATTTAGTGTCGGAAAAATACAACCATTTTTTAATTTTCATCCCCATTCATTAGGATCCAAGTGGAAAATTTTATTTAAGATTTTCTATTTAATAACCTGGAGATGAATTCAAAGATCATGAAAATAACAGTAAATAAAATCAAAAACCTATTTCGACGTTCGAAATTTTGAAAACAACCAAATTTTAGGTAGGTTTTTAATCACCTACAAAAAATAACCACCAGGATATGTGGATGGTAGCTGGAGCTACCATCAGCTATGTATATATGTGGATGGAATATGTATGCATGTATATATGTGGATGGTTTGTATATATGGATTGCTGCTACATCGACTGGTTCGGTTGTGATGTGTGTGTGTTTGGATTGAGATGTGTGCGTGTGCATGTGGGGATGGTAGCTGGAGCTACCATTATATTTATATGTCGAATACATTAATTTACAAACTTCGATATGACCTTAATATGCTTAAACCAAAACTTTTAGAATCTGTGTTTGTGGAAATCATAATTCCTAAAAAATCAAACATCATTATTGGCTGTATTTATCGCCATCCTAGTATGGATATTTCAGAATTTATTAAATCATATTTAATTCCACTTTTTGAAAAGCTATCTATGGAAAAAAACAAAACTACTTTTTTAATAGGCGATTTTAATGTCGATCTTTTATTAGCAAACTCAGATAATTCTGTCTGAATTTTTAGACACTATTGCTTTAAATAACTTTCTTCCCTTTATTTCATTGCCAACAAGAATCACAAATCACTCCAAAACTCTAATTGATAACATATTTTCTAATGCAACTTCTACAAATATTTTTGCCGGTAATTTTACTTCTACGGTATCAGATCATTTGCCCCAATTTTTAATACATCCTCTTTATAGAACCAAAATTAATTCTCGTAAAAGCTGCATTTTTTGTCAAAATCTAAAACAAATAAATTGCGTCGAGTTATGTAGTGATTTCTCAAAAATTAGCTGGATTAATGTAATCAATGTCAACGAAGGTAAGACTAATAAGTCATTTGAAGAGTTTTTCTCAAGTTTCAATTCTCTTTTAGATAAACATGCACCATTGAAAAAAGTCAGCAATCGTTGCTTATCAAGAGGTCTCAAACCTTGGATAACACGAGGAATCTTGACTTCTATTAAAATGCGAAATAAAATATTTAAAAAATTTTTTAAAGCAAAGAATCCTAATAACAAACTCAATCTAGAAAAATCTTATAAAGCATATAGAGACTTACTTGTTACTCTCACCCGTCGTAGTAAAAAGAACCATTACTCTAAGTTCTTCTCTGACAATGCCAAAAATTTGAAATCTACATGGAATGGTATTAAGAACCTTTTAAACATTAGTTCGAGAGTTAACTCATCTCCTTCATGCTTATCTTCTACCAACTCCATGATACACGACCCCATTAAAATTTCGGAATCTTTTAATTCATTTTTTGTTTCAGTTCCGGAAGATTTACAGAATAAGATCCACTCATCCAATACTGACTTTAATAAATATCTTAAAAATCCTAATCTTAATTCAATGTTCATAAAACCTACAGACAAAAACGAAGTATTATCGATTATTCATTCTCTTAATGACAGCAAGGCTTCTGGACCTAACAGCATTCCAATACCTATTTTTAAAGCTCTTGCAAATGATATCTCTCCTGTACTTTCTGAACTATTTAATCTGTCATTCACAACCGGTGTATTCCCTGATATTTTAAAAACTGCTTCTGTTATCCCAATTCATAAAAAAGACTCAAAACTTGAACGTAATAACTACAGACCAATTTCATTATTATCAAATGTCAGCAAACTTTTAGAAAAACTTATGTATTCTCGTATTTACAACTTTTTAAATAATTCTGCTTGTTTTCATATTCGACAATTTGGGTTTCGCTCAAATCACTCCACTTCTCACGCTCTTATTAGCATTACTGAAATGATTCGTGGTGCAATTGACAGTGGTTCTTTTGCTTGTGGTGTATTCATAGATCTTCAAAAAGCTTTTGATACGGTTGATCACAACATTCTAATAAAAAAGTTAAACTACTACGGAATACGTGGTATTGCTAATCATTGGTTTTCTTCATATATTACGGATCGCACTCAGTTTGTTTCAATTAATGGATTTGAATCCACACATAAAGTTATTAAATATGGCGTTCCACAAGGTTCCGTTCTTGGACCGTTGTTGTTCTTATTATATATAAATGATTTATCTTGTTCGTTAAAAAATTCTATGATACATCATTATGCTGACGATACCAATCTTTTATATATCAACAAATCCCTCACGACTATTTGTAAAAAAGTTAATCAAGATCTTCATCGCTTATGTAACTGGTTAAATAGTAACCGTATTTCCTTGAATGTCAATAAAACTGAATACATTATTTTTCATTCCCCTCAAAAAACTATTGATCATATTAAAATTAAAATTAATGGTAAAAAACTTTTTCCATCAAAGTATATATCTTGGAATATATCTTGATGAAAACCTATCTTGGTATAATCAACTGTATCATCTAAAAAAAAAACTTACACGAGCTAACAGTATGCTTTCTCTAATTCGTTACTATGTTCCTATCCAAACTCTTCGAATGATTTATTTTTCTTTATTCTCTTCTCACCTTTTGCTATTGTTGTATTGTTTGGGGTCAAAAAAGAAACTTTTTACTTAACAACATTGCTAGTTTACAACGCGCATCTATTAGAATAATGACGTTTTCCCCAATGAGATCTGATATCGAAAAAAAATTTTCTGAACTAAAAATCCTATAACTCCATAATCTTGTAAAGTTTTACAATTGTCTTTTTGTGTTTGACTTTCTCCAAAATAAACTACCAAGCCCTTTTTCAAATTTTTTTATTAAAACAAACGAAGTTCATAATCATCACACCAGGAATACAGAAAATAGTAAGCTATACTATTCTTTTTTCAGCACAATCAAATATGGTAAGTTTTCCATAAAACAACAATGTATCTCTCAATGGAACCAGTGTATTCCTGCATTAACAAAAAAGTCTAATAAAAAATATCCACTTGTTACGAATTTTTTACTGCTCAACAGAATTCAATTTAAAAATATATTGTTGGAGTGTATTTCTTTATAATTTCTCTCTGTACTATAGTTGTCTTGTGGTTTGATTTTTATTTTATTTATTATTTACCAATCTTATATTTATTTATTATTGTTTTATTAATGTTACATTTTATGTTATTATTATATCTAATTATCATCTATGATTTGTACATACAATTTATATTGTATTATAATATTCTTAATATTATTGGTACTTTATTGTTATTATTTTGTATTATTACTATTATTATTACATATATCATTATTATTTGTTTAACAATCTTTTCTTCTTTTCTTTATTATTTATATATACAGATATTGAGTTTTTCCTTTTTTTTTTTTTGTCTTGTTTTGTTTACTTTAGTTTCCTTTTTTTTTTTTTCTTTCTATTTATTTATTTTTTCGTGAAATTTTTATGTTTTTTAGGTGTCACTCCATTGACTAGTTTGTAACTATATGAGTGACACCTAACCAATTTACATTAATTTACGATGAAATTTGTAAATTTTATTGATATGGTTGAATAAAAAAAAATAAAAAAAAAATTAAGTATTAGTTTAAAAAAAATAATGCTTTTATGAGTTTTTTATGAGCCTGAAATTCAGAAACAAATTTATTTTAATTTAAAAAATTACTATCTTTTACAAATACCAATATTTTAAGAAGAGATTTCTGATTTTTTTAATAAAAATTTACAAAGGTCAAAATGTATTACACGATTGTGGACGTGGACGCCCACCTAACAACGAAATTATTTAAGATCATGCAACAAGACAGTATTTATTTTTCTTTTTAAAAATTTAAAACTACATTTACTAAATAAGGTAAGAACACCCACTGTACGACGCAATAATATAAAATTTTGCAACTACAACTAGACAGTTTTTTCTCTTTAAATATTTGTTAAAATTTACTAATTAAAAGTATATTTCACAATATATTTTATACATGAATTATTAAATATTACACAGAGATATTTTTAAAATACTCAACAACGCATATCAAATAATTTAGCAATGTAACCAGCTATAATTATTCAATGAAATTATGCAAACTGTGTTCATCTTTAAAATCAAAAAACAATTTCTTAGTAAAATGGTAACTCAGAAAAAACCTATTTTAAAAACAAATTTTTCCTAGCTAGTAATGTAAAACATTTCAATTGTTAAAAATCTATTGTTCCTAAAGCATTTGCAATGCAACTTAAAAACAAATCAAAGAGAAAAAATAATGTAGTTCAAAAAAGTTTAAAATCTTTAGCTAAAAATAATGTCCGAGATAAGAAGATAAAGAAGATAAGAAGACGAATCGTCCAGCGCTAAGGATAAAACTATATACAAAAGATGTTTCGGACTGTGCAACATACTGCAAAAAACAATAATAAAAGTTATTAGTTTATCTACAAAAGCGCATCTTTCGATTTATCTTTTTTAGGTTCAGATATGCTCAGCGCTTCTCTTCTTTTTTTAAGGAAGAGGACAACAACAATGATCAAAACTAGGATCAAAAGTAAACTGATGATTACAATTATAGTGATGGTTTTCTTATTAGAAGATTTTTTATGTCGACCTAAAAATAAAATCGTTGAAAAAATATATAACAATTTTAAAAGATGCCTGACTCTTTAAAAATTATAGTTTTATAACATATTTGTATTTATAAAATATAGTTTTATAAACAATACAATTAAACTATTTACATTGACAAGTTAGTGCAGATTAGTAATAGCAGCTGATAAAAAAAAAAATGATTTTTTTATTACTGATTAACTTGTTACAACTAGGGATTCTTTCTGGGAATTTTTTCCAGGGAATTTCCCGGAAAAAATAATAATCTAAATTCTCGTAGCCCCGGGAAATTTTTTCCGGGATCACGGGATTTTCGAACATACATTTTCTAACTTTCCCGCCAAAATCTAAAGTGTTTTGTTTTACGGACTATAAGAAATAATGTTTATTTATAGTTTTTACGTATTGAAATTTATGACAGCAAATTAGAAATTAAAAAAAAATGCTTTTAAATCCAAAAACTTCTAAAGTTTGGAGTTATTTTGATTCTAAAAACACAAACGAGGCACAATGTAAACATTGTCCAAAGGTATTATTATCCAAAGGTGGTTCGACTTTTGGATTGAAAAGACATTTAGAAAAAATCCACAACATAATTTTAAATAAAGACGAAACATCAAATAAAAAACGTTGTGTTCAACTAACAATCGATTCTATGACAAAAAAAGTTTCATTAGGTGAGCGATTGGCTCGTTTTGCTGCTACTGATGGGTTTACTATAAGTGCAATAACTAAATCGGATCAAATTTGTGAGTTTTTTCGTGATAAAGGGTACACCACTCTACCAAAATCAAAAACAGATATCATAAATCTTATTTATAAATATTATATGGAAATAGTCGAAGAAAATAAAACAAAGATACTTAAAATAAAAGAAAAGAACATTAAGTTTAGATTTGGACGAATATTCAAAACATGGCAGGAGATTTATGAATATAAATCTTCACTTTAAAAAAGGGTTTATTAATCTTTGATTGCAGAAAATGTTAAGATCACACAACTCAAACGATTGCCTTAAACTACTCATAAAAAAATTAGACATGTTTAACGTAAGTCTTTTAACGGATGCAGTCTGCATTACAACTGATGGTGCTAGTGTTATGGAAAAACTAGGAATTATTTCTCCTTCCGAATATCAGCTTTGTTTTGCACATGCAATTAGTGATGTAAATTTTCCAGTAAAATTTAATTCAAAATTTAACGGTAAATTTATAGGTAAATTTTAAATAAAGAACGGTAAATTTTCCTTTAAAAAATTAAAAAAAAAGTGGAAAAAAAAAAAAAAAAAAAAAATTTTTTAAATTTACCAGGCGGTAAATTTTCAAAATTTACCGGAAAATTTTCCGGTAAATTTTACCTTCGCAACACTACATGCATTACATTTAGCTGTAGTTGATGTAATTTATAAATATAAAGTTAAAGGTAATAACCCGAGTACTAAGAGTACAGAGGACAAAGATAATGAAGATTATGGTTTTGATGATGATAATGATGTTGGTGATAATGAGGAGGAGGAAAAAAAATGATACTAGTCACCAAGCTCCAGATCTTGTTCCTGAGCTTCATAAGGTTATGGCTAAAGTTTGTACAATTGTTGTATTTTTTAAAAGATCTTCTTTGAAAATGGATTCTTTAAAACGTTATTCTAAAAATGAATTTGGACAAGAGCTACTGCTAATTTTGGATTCAAAAACTCGTTGGAACTCAATGTTGTCCACGATTCAAAAATTCATTTGTTAAAAAAGCAGTTTTTAAATCTCTAGTTGATATTAGTTTAGAAAGTTTCATGCTATCTGATGATGATGATGTTATCTGATGATGAAGATGTTATCTTATGTTATCTGATGATGAAGATGTTATCTTATGTTATCTGATGATGAAGATGTTATCTTATGTTATCTGATGATGAAGATGTTATCTTATGTTATCTGATGATGAAGATGTTATCTGATGTTATCTGATGATGAAGATGTTATCTGATGTTATCTGATGATGAAGATGTTATCTGATGTTATCTGATAATGAAGATGTTATCTGATGTTATCTGATGATGAAGATGTTATCTGATGTTATCTGATGATGAAGATGTTATCTGATGTTATCTGATGATGAAGTTACAGTAAAGAGTTTTTGGAGCACTTAGGAACACAGAAAAAGAGACTTAATTGAATGACGAGTAACACGAGAGTGAAATTTAGTCGATGGCGCAAGGGACGCTAGCTCCTTAGAGCAGTGCCCGTTATAGTATTTGTAGATAAGAAAAAGAAAAGCAACATTACGACGATGTGATAATGGTTGGTCCAACTATGTTTACAATGCATTTTTGCACCTTGCTTATCAGAGAAAGGGCATCATCAGAAGATCTGCCCCAGATATGGCAACAGTATTCCATACAAGGCCAATTTTGAGATTTATAGAGATAGAGAATAGAATCCAGAGTAAAAAAGTGTCGAGCTCGATAAAGAGATGCAACTTTAGCAGATGCTAATTTTGCAACAGATTTAATATATGTATTCCAAGAAAGATCAGAAGCAAAGAGTTAATCCTAGAAGATGAAGGGTAGATAACTCATTGAGTACATTACCGCTCATAAACATAGGAAGTGAAAAAAATTGAGTTTTATCTGAATTAAAGTTCACCAGCCACTGTGACCCCCATGTTGTAGCAAAGGGGCTCACAGTGGTATCTGCACAGCTTATTTTTTTGAGCCATAGATACATGTAAAAAAAATAATGCAAATTTTAAACATTTAATAAAAAATGGAAACACAGGAAGTAAATAAATGATTGATATTGACTTTGAGTAAGACTAACCGAAATAATTTTAGTGCTGAAGTGCTCAAGAACTTTCATTTTGCGTATAAAAAAACTTTTTACACGAATCTGAAGATGTTGTATGACGATTTATCACTCCAGTACAAACAAAAAGAACAAAGAGAACAAAACAAAACAAAACAAAAAAAAAAAAAAAAAAAAGAAAAGGAAAAGAGAGCCTGATTCGATCTGCTTTCTGGCCAAGAAATCGAAGGTGTTGAATTCTAAATGCAAAGCGTAGTGAAAAACATGAACTCAAGGGCTGAAGTGAAGTCTGAAGTGAAGTACTGAAGGTGACAAAACACTTGATAGAAATCAAAAATATCGCTTTTTTCGATATTTTTGTTCTTTCGATATTCCTAGTTCTTTTTAATTTCTAAATTGGCGAAAATTATATATTTCTAAATTAACGAAATCACATAGAGAATGTCATCCTTTTTGTCTCAAGTAAAATAATTTAAAGTTGACAAAGTAGTTAATTGAAAAAATACTGAGCATTGATTTATACAAAATATCTGAGCACTAATAAAGTTGAAAATGTTCTAGACCACACCAAACATGTCTTTAAAATAAAACACCTAGCCTCTGTGATGATCCTGGGTGTCATTAAAAGTGAAGGAAAGAGGTGCCTACAAGAGTTTGTTATGAAAAATCAAAAAAATGAAACAGAATATTTGAGGTTTCCACAGACCAAAGTCGTTCCCTGAATAAAGAAGACATACCCAGATGGTAATTATGCATTTCAGCAGAATGGTGCACCTGCTCTAAAAAATCTTAACAGTACCTCTCTAATAAAATGGGACAACTCTGGAAGTCAATGTCCTTTAAGTCCAGACCTGAACATTTTGGACTATTTTATGTGGGCAGCTGTTGAGAAGGAAACATGTAAGACACATCATAATAGTATCAAGAGCATGGAAGAGTACTCCAGCAATTGACATCCTGTATGCCTCCCGGTCATTCCACACTGGTTGATTTCAACAAATCTATAAAGCTGATGGAAGTCATTGAATACATTTGTATTCAATATGATTTCCATCAGTTTAGTTTGCAGTAAAAATTTTCATCTTTTTTTTTTTTTAAATAAATTTTTTACAAAATTTTATTACACAATTGCTAGATCACCTGGTATCTTGATGGAACCTTTCCCTTAACCTTGATGGAACCTTTCCCCTTAACCTTTATGGAACCTTTCCCTGGTGGCCACAAGATTTTAGTTTAATTCTAAGACATTTTTTATTTCATTTTCCACATTTTATATCCTACTAAATGAATTACTGTTTAGTATCAACTATCTTTTTATTACATTTTTTTAATATTTATTCAATAATAGAATATTATGTTAGTTCAAAATGATTTGGGTGTCAACTAAATCAACTAATACATTTTAAAAAATGTCAGAATATATATATATATATATATATATATATATATATATATATATATATATATATATATATATATATATATATATATATATATATATATATATATATATATATATATTGCCTCGTGCCTCATATTTTGTGTGTGTGTGTATATATATATTCTCTTAAATTAGGATCTAAATACATATTGGTTATATGTTAATTCAAATAAAAATCATTATCACCATCATCATCAAAACCATCATCTTCAATATCTTTGTCCTCTGTACTCTGGTTATTACCTTTAACTTTGTATTTATAAATTACATCAACTACAGCTAAATGTATTGCATGTAGTGTTGCGAAATCAAATAAAAGATAATTAAATATCAAATTAACCTCATGACCTAGTACAAAATAACCAATTGATTACCAGCCTCTATATGCTCTCTTGCTTACATCACAGCATCAATTACAAGATTGCTGGTTCATATTATCCCAAAACACAAGGAAAATGTATTGAGATAATTTCCTTATGCTTTGAAATGATATGACCCAGCAAACTTGTGATAATCTTGTGGTACAATTAATAATAAAATATGAACCAGCATATTTTATTATTTTTGAAAAAGTCAAGGACCTAACAAACATGAAAAAAGCACATCTTTGAAAATTTCATACTTTTGCAGTAATCTTTATCAACTTTAGTGACATTGCTTTTGTGTTTGCATGCTTTCATTTTTAATTCTGCATAACTTTTGTACACATGCCCATCAGAACCACAAACTGGCTCATCTTTATGAAGACTTGCAGAAGAAGGACAATAGCATTTGTTGGATGTAGCGTTGCATTCCTCATACATTGAACAAGTGTTATTTCCACAAACAACAACTAAAAACAAATGTTATCTTTTAAATACAAAAATATCAAAAAATCCAAAACTAAACCTAATTATAATCAAATAGAAAAAAAACAATTTTTTATTTATAAACAAATATATGACTTTATCTTAAAGCATTGAAAACATTTGAATGTTTTCAATGCTTTAAGATAGGCAGCAACCTTTTTGTTATTCTTTATTTTTTCTTCTTTTTCTGAAATAACTGATAAAGATAAACAAAATGAGTAAAAAATATAGCAATTGCTGCTATATGGTAATGCTATATACTATAATTGTTATATGCTATATTGCTGCTATATGGTAATATATGCTATATTGCTGCTATATGGTAATATATGCTATATTGCTGCTATATGGTAATATATGCTATATTGCTGCTATATGGTAATATATGCTATATTGCAATATATGGTAATATATGCTATATTACAACATATGGCAATATATGTTATATTGCAATATATGGTAGAAAGGCTTTTCTCCTTAATCTCTTGGTTTAATCTTTAATCTCTTGGTTTAACTTGATTGACTTTCAAATTTAATAAAGTGCGGGAATTAATTTTAAATAAATAAATCAATAAATTTTATTTAAAAATTGTATTTTTACCACAAAAATATTGAAATTGAAATAATGCTAAAAGGCTTTTATTCCCTTAAGTATTTTGTTTTGGTAGATAGTAAACTTCCTGAAAACTTGTGCAAATACTGCATCAAAAATTTACGCAAAGCAAATGTTAAATATGTTTAATAACACAAGTATTAGTGCATATTAACTGCTTTATAAAGAAATTCTTCAATAAAATGTTGCAAACCTAAATAAATCTTTGCTGGTCATAACAATAATGCTAGTGTATAAAATAGTAAACATTACTGGGATTTTTATTTTTAAAAAATTAACAATTTTATGTATAACTGATTTGAAAAATAAAATATAATATATTTTTTGATTGATTTGAAAAATAAATCAAAAAATATATTATATTTTAATAATATATTAATAAAAATATATTAATAAAATATAATATATTTTTTGAACTGATTTGAAAAATAAAATATAATATATTTTTTGCAGAACCATACCAAATAATATTTTTTCATTATTTTTTATTTAGATTGTCAAATGTCAAGAATAGAAATAAATTTCTTAATTTAAAAATAATTAATTTTAGTAAAATAAATATTGATTTTTATAAATTATTTATAATTTAACTCTTCAAGACAAAAGGTAAGATTCATCTGTCGAACATCTATGGAGTAGTGCAAGAACATCTGTACACTTTTGTCTAAAATCATCTGTATTTTTCTTTTGCTCTAATAACATCTATCCAATATCATCTGGAAATTTAATGACTCTTAACAACATCTTTAGAAAGATGCAACCACATCTGGTAATTTTTCTTGAATACATCTGGAAGAATTTTTATTTTTTTCTCCTATGTGTAACTACATCTGCATTATTAATTCATCTTAAAAATAACTTCATCTTAAAATCTAAAAATGTAGTTGCACAGATGTTATTATACTTTGATAATTTAAAAGATGTAACTACATCTGTAATATTTAACTTTTTCTAAGATGTTATTAGACATCAATAAAATTTCAGATGTTGTTGAACAGATGTTATTATACCTCATTATTTTTACAGATGTTATTAGACATTGTTAGACAGATGTTATTAGACATGGTAAAAGCTGATGTTGTTACCTTGACCCAGACAAAATGCTGTAATAATGCGGAGGGCTTTTTTACGCCATAATAGTTTGCACTGAGGTGTTACTTATAGGGTTTGTAACATCTTAAATTTAGTCATACACCCTTCAAACTTCAATTTTACAATTCTAAAATATTCTATGGAACTAATAAACACAACTTGTGTTTATAAAAATAAAAATAAATGACTGATAAATGACAATCAATTTCTATCAAAGATGTTGTAAATTTTATTTCGGAAGAAGACTTGATCTTTCTACGCTAAAAGAATCTGGCAGTGAAATAGAACTTTTAATCGAATCAGAGACAGATGAAGCAATATGTTATATATTCTTAAATATGTAGATGATATTCTTAAATATGTAGATGATATTCTTAAAAATATTCCATCAATTGTGAAAGATATATGCATACCTGATACCACAGAAACAGTCTTATGTAAAGAAGTTGGTACTTCTTATATATTTCTTGTAAAAAAAGTAAAATAGGAACTTCAACTAAAACAAAATTTTTAGCTTTTTTGATATGATTTATTAGTTTAAACCAAAAAAAAGTTTAGCCTAAACATTTTTGTAAAACATTTTTTTAAATATGAAAATAAAATATACTCGCTAATAGTTTCCAATCTTTTTCTAAAAATTCACGAGGCAAGCTTATTGTTGTGTCAACTTTTATATTAAAATAAAAGTTTTAATAAAGAGATAATCTTTATTACTTTTTAAACGTTTGTATATGTTTGTGTTGATGCCATAACGATTTTTTATTTTATTTACTATTTGTTTTATTTATTGACTTTAGATTCACGCAAACTTTTATGGCTTTTCAATAAATTATTTATTTAATAACTTATTGGATATAAATGAGTTTTGTTCATAAATATAATATTTGTTTATTTATCTCTTAATATTTGCAGTAAACATTGCTTACAATTTCATTTATGTTTATTTCTTTATTTTGTTTAGTTACATTTATTTATTTAGATACTATAAATATTTATAGTATCTAAATAAATAAAGTTATAAATATTAGATACTATCTAATATTTAAGTATTTAAATACTAGCAGTAAGCATTTCCTTGCTTTTCTATTTTTATTCATAATTTGTTTATTTATTTAGATTTAGATTTATAAAATTTATGTTTCCAGAATGGTGATTAATCTTAAATCAGTTGTTGAACTGATGAAATTATAGAGATTTATATATCATATATACTATATATTATAAAGAAGCTGCATTTGATATTGTTTCCACATTAACTTTTTTTTTTGCACTTATAAATAGTTCAGTAAAAATTATTTTTTATATTTTATTAATTATAACAAAAGAATTATTAAGTTTGTTTTCATGCTTCAAATAAAATTAAAAAAGCTTTATTAATTTTAATAATAGCACCATGATGTTTTATTACTACAATGTTCTTAAAGAACAGAGTAGTAATAAATCAGTAAAAACACCTATCTAGCTTTTATATATCTTCTACAAATTGTTTCTCTAGGATCATCAGAATATATATATATATATATATATATATATATATATATATATATATATATATATATATATATATATATATATATATATATAATTTTTCTTTTAATTTTGTAAGCAAGATATTTATTTGTAGTTTATTTTAAAGTTTAGATTAATTAAATTATTTTACTCTATCGTGCAATTTAGAGTAGGATAAAAAGAGATTTTGAATTATAGAGAATTTGAATGAATTTTAATGATATGTTTAATGAAAACTATGATGTTGAAGGGTTGGTTAGGCTAAATGAAAATTTACATTTACAAAATGATGTAAATGAAATCAAACAAACAGAATTAGGCGAGATGAAGTTAATCGTCAGCAAAATGAAAGAAATAGGCTTAATCATGATGTAGTTAATCATTGTCAAAATGTAAGAAGAGCTGTTATACGAGCTGAAGATAATTTGAGTCCAAATTGGGAAAGTTTGGTTGGGCAAGTTGAAAATATTCATCGCCGAAATGAAAGAAATAGGCTTAATTGTCGCCAAAATGAAAAAAATGCTGCTAGACCTGGAAGAATGTATTCTATAGCAAGAAGTAATGCTATTCCATATTGTAATTATTTAGGAGAAATGAATCAAATTTGTCAGCACTGTGGTGCTAAGAAATTTCCAGGTGAAACAAATTTACTATGCTGCCATAAAATTAAGGTTTACAGGATTTATTTACAGGGAGTTATGTAGATCGTAATGCTAATGACAATTTTTTAAAACATTCGAAATTATAATGCCTGTCCTTCTTTCGCTTCTTTTAAAGCAGATGTAGTTCAACCAATAAATCATGGTCCTCCATGTTTTAAAATATGTGGTCAGATTTATCATTATTTAGGTAATCTTAGGCCAGATCAAGATATTCCACCAAAATATTCTCAACTATATATTTATTATCCACTTGCAGCAGTAACTTTTAGAATGCAACAACGTGGTAATGATCTTTGTTTACGTGATTTAGTGTTTCAATTGCAAACTTTATCTACTGAACAAATCCATTTGCTTTTGCATTTAAAACATGGCTGAAGTAGAAGATGAAGAAATTAGTCAAGCAGCTATAGAACGTTGCCAAGCTTCTGTTGTAAAAATGTCTTTACTTGAAGGGGGTGATATACGTTGCTATAATCTACCTTCACACGATGAAGTTGCAGTTGTATTTGTTAGCGAAGATGGTGCTCCCCCAACTTTCAGGGAAGTTGTTATTTACCCAAAAGGTCATCCTTTTAAAATTGTATCAAGTATGTCAGCCAACTTGGATCCTATGATTTATCATCTCTTTCTTAAGAGGTGATGCTGGTTGGCAGAACCAGTTAGTGCTTAACTCTGAGCGTGCCACACTGGTTAGAAGTCATATTACATCTCAGTTCTACAATTATAGACTTTCTGTTAGGCAATTTTTTTGTTGTGATGATGGGTTGGTTATCAATATTAAAAGCAACAATGTAGATAACCATTGGGTGGTACCTTACAATCCTTGGTTATCTAAGAAATATCAAGCTCACAATAATGTTGAAGCTTGCATGTCTGTAAAGGCTGTTAAATATTTGTACAAATACATATACAAAGGGCATGATTGTGCGAATGTTTTGAAAAATAAACAGGTTAACCATGATGAAGTAAACACTTTTTTAAATTGTTGTTATGTTAGGGCACCTGAAGCACTGTGGCGAATATTTGAGTATCTCATAAGTCATATGTCACACACTATTATCCGTCGAATCAGATTGTGTACTTTAAAGGAGAAAAACAAGTGGTTTTAGATTACTACCCTTATCCCTTCTTCCATTAAAGAAGGAGGGGGGAGGGAGGGGGGAGGGAGGGGGTAGCGGTGGTTACCATAGAACAAGGGGGTGGGGGGTGGGAGGGACAATTAATATTTTGTAGGTTACAATCAGAGTTGATAATGCCGCCCGGCGGCAAAGTAACTATCTGCTGAAGGCTGACTTTTTAAGGAGGCGGAAGCTGTTGACGACGGCCTCCCGATCAATTTTTAGCGCCAAAATATTCTTTCTTCCACCTCCAGTGGCTTCCGCTTTTCTATTGGCGGCTGCAGCCGCAATTCTTTTTTGGAGGCAAAATGTTTTGGAGGTCGACACCAATAGAGTGGCGGAAGCCAATGGTGGCCGCCTCCAGAAGAAATTTTGGAGGCGAAGCCATTTGGAGGCTGCCTCCAAATTGGTTGCGGCCTCAAATTGGAGGATGAAATATTTGCCTCTCGCCAGCAGATGTAATGAAAAATAATTGCTGGTTTGCTTTAAAGCAATTAAATATTAACTAGAAACAAATATTAAATACTTGTTGTAATAAATAAATAAATAAATGTTAAATAAATTAACTTTATTAATTTTCAATAATGTTAAAAGATGTTGTGTTTTTCAAATATTTTTACAATATATAATGAATAGAATTAATAATTTAAATAATTAATTTAATTATTTGTCATAAACTTTTTTTTTTTTTTGCTTAAGGCATTTTTTTTGCTTGAGGCAAAAAATTTTAATTTTTAATATGTGTTTTAAAATAAATATTACTAATTTATTCAATAATAATAGATAAACAACCGCTCTGACAAAGTTATAATTTTTTTCAAAAATTTGTTTAAATAGTCAATAAATAATACAAAATAAAACTTTGATGTTAAGTTTTTTAGAGCAATTGGAAATAGGTGAAGTGATTATTAGTAACTTCAGATCACTTTGTTGTTATTTTTTATTATTATTATTAGAAGGATTAATAATAATGACAATTTTTAGACAGTAGAACTGCTGCTGATTTTAGTAAGTTTGCTATATTTTTTAATTATATATTTTTATTAGATTTTATAGATTTATTCTTTATTAGATATATATTTTATTTATTTAACACAGAAAACTGTCTGTGATTTGTTGACAAATAAGTTTATATACATAAATGTGCCTATATCCCAGTATATTTTACATTTCTCTGTATATGAATATTTTCTCTTAAAAAATATTAATATACACATACTCTTAAATTCATTAATTTTTTTTATTACTTTATTAAAATATACTGACTGATATTGCTTCATTTTTTACACTTTTAGATTATGTATTTTTGTTGCTAAATTACACTTTATTGATGTAAATAAATATTATTTTAAATTTTTGATAAACAACATATAAACTTAAAAAAAGATATGGATTTCAATTTATCTTTGATTAGTCTGATAAAAAGTCTTTGATTAGAAAAGATCACAATTTGTAAGATTTTTTTTACATTTTTTTATTATTCAGTTGTAACAATAGTAATATTACTGCTAATATGTTTAAAGAATACAGTGAAATTGAAATGGCTAATAATTTAATAATAAAAGCAAAGAATTTATTTGTGTAAATGCTAATAGGCGAAAATAATTTTTGTCCAAATAAATGAGATAGAGCTAGGCAAGATAAAATTAGTCATTGAAATGTAAGAAATGCTGCTTGGCGAGCAGAAAACTTACTTGCTAGCATTCAGTGTCAAGCCGTGTTAATGTCTGTTTATTTGATTTTACTTTGAACACTTTAGAACAATACCAGGCATGACTTTTACTTTTTATAGTAACAGTCAATAATAGTTTTAAATTTAAATGATTTTAAATTTTTTTAATAAATTTAAACATAATTATGTTCTTTTTTTTTTTAGTTGTTATCACTTGATTAGTTAGCTTACTGTTGAAACATGGTTTTAATTTTGTATGTTTAATGATATGAAATTTACCCTATTAATCATTAGTTGACAGTTAAAGAGAAGTTGGAACTTTACATAATAAAGGTAAAAATAAATTTGTTTACTCTTAGATGAGAGTTAAATGAGAATTACTACATGGAGCATCAATAAAACTTATTTAATTACTGAGCTCTTAAATGTTTCACAATACCACAATTGATAGTTACCATAAATAAAAAAATTTTATGAGCTGCTTACTATTTTATAATATAATTGTTCAAATTGTTTAAAGGGATCCCTAACATATGATCTCATATGAAAGAGCATAAAAAAAAAATATGTAAGTTTTTTTTCTTTTTCACTAAAATGTAATAATAAATGCATGCTAACAAAAAGCAATTGCCGAAATCACTGAAAAACAACTCCATTTTGATTTTATTTTTTTAGTTTAGCTGTTAAAAATCACGTTAGTACGTCACAACAACTTTAGAATATCTACTTCGATTTTCAAGTAAAAAAAAGTCGTGATTAAATAGTTAAGTTTTAATAAAGTTTTTTTAATTAGTTTTGCAAAAACAGTATAATAGAATTCGGTTGAAAGACGTCATTAAAAAAATTGTTTTTTTTAACTACAATTGTTTTTCACACTTTTTTCTTAAAAAAAATCTTTTTGCGATTTGTTTTTTTTTTGGTTGTTTAATTACTTTTACTCTAGCTTAGCATTTTTTTTACCAATTCTTAAAAGTAATGTTTTCATCATAAAGAACGTCACACAAAATTTATTATTCTGAATAGTTAGATGAAAAGATGATTTGTGCCGAGATTTTCTTTCAATGTAAAACATTTTTGAACTTAAATTACTTTAAATCTCTGTGTGGAAAATTTTTAAAAGGTCGGTTAAAGCGAAAAGTTGAAAAAGGCAAAAGACGTTAATTCGAATTTTTTCTTCATTCTAACAAAACAGCCTGGTTTTTATCTTTGTTTATCAAAACATCATGTTTAAAATAAGGCTTAAAAACGTTAGAGCAAAAAAATTGCTGACTTTTATTTGCATTTTTATACTGTTTAAAAAAAAAACTAATAAAAAAAAATTAATTAATATTAATTCTAATAATTATTAATTAATATATTATTAGTTAATTCTTTTTTATTAGTTTTTTTTTTCAAATAGTAAAAATGCTAATAAAAACCAGCAACTTTTTTACTTTAACGTTTTTATGCCATATTTAAAACATGAAGTATAATTTGATTTATTAAACCAAATTTTTTTGTTTCACTTTTTATTGGAAAACAATTGAAATAGAAAAATTGAATAAAAACATCAACTTAAAAACCATTTAAATGAAAAACTTAATTATATTTAAACTTTTATTAGTCCTTTATTCAAGAAACAATAAATTATAAAAAATGTGGTATCTAATTTTTTATTAAGTTTTTGACAATGTTTTTTGATTTATTGACAATAATTTTTTAATTTATTAAAACAATTTCATTTATTTGCTTCATTTTATTTTAAACACATTTTATGTTAAGTAAAAACAATTACTTAATTAATAGTATTAAATACGTTACTTGCTCATTATACTGTAACTGCAACTTAAACTATAAGTTGTAAATTATAACAGTAACTTATGCTATTTTAAACTCCACCAAACAAGAAAATCATAAGATAACATTTAAATATGAGAGATAGTATGTTAAAAGATAACAATTACGTGCTAAAGAGACAATTTTATACTAATGCAAGCCCTTCCCCCATTACCGCACATCGGCGCGAGCTATAAGAGAGAAAGAGAGAGAGAGGGGGGGGGAGGGGAAAGCAAAAAAAAATTTTTTTCGCAATTAGATTTTTTTTGCGTTAATTCGAGCATTGTTTAATTTCTAATAAAATGTCTATTCAATCTTATCAATTTGAACCAAAAAAATATAGCAAAATTAACATAAATGTTAATTTATGTTAATTTTGCTACACCACTACCGCAAAAAAAATGCGGTAGTGGTGTAGTGGTAGAGCGCTCGCTTCATAAACGAGTGGTTCCGGGTTCGATCCCACCACGTCCCTGGTAGTACCGCGCTCAACTCGTTTCTCCGCGCAGCGCCCTTGTTTGTCTAGGTTCGTGTTTCGGAGTTATAAAGTTGAGAGAGGGTGATAGCCACAAAATAAGTAGCCTCCTCGTCTATAGTGGCCTTCTCAGCCTTGAGGAGGTGAAGTAAAATAAAAAAAAATAAAAAAAATTTAACTAAAACATTTTACAATAATTATTTTTTTTATCAAGTGAAAATGAGAAAAACCGTCACTTTCGAAACCATAAAAATGACTGAAATAAATTTATTTTTGTACTAATGAAATATTTTAAATAAACTTTCATGTGCCTACATCAATATTCATTTGTTAAAAACAGACTAAAAAGAGTTTAAAATTTGACATCTATTCATTTTTGGCCATGGAATTGCCCTTATAACACAAATATATAAATAAAAATTAAAAATATTTTTACAAAATTCTACAAAACTTATTCTTGTAAGTAATTTTGTGTTAGTTAAAAAAAAAAACGAATTTACTTTTAAATTTAATTACCAACTAATACGTTTGCAATAATGACATTTTGTGTACTTTGTTTAATTTGACGTACAAACGTTAGTTTTTTGAGGCAATAGATCAATAAACTTTGGACAAGACGCATTTTTTTTAATCGATAAAAAAGCTTTTTTTGAAAATTAAATTTGTTAGTGTGTGTTCATAATTACGTTTTAGAAAAAATAATATACATTAAACACTTTTTTTTAATGCTCTTTCATATAAGATCATATCTTTATAGCACTTAGGGATCCCTTTAACAATAATTCTTCAATATTGTAATAAATAAAATCTTTTTAGTACAAGTATTTTAGTTGAAAAAATATCTTATTAATTTGTGGTGTTACATGTTATTACATTATTTATTACGTTAAGTTGTCTAGCCTTTTTATAATCTTTGCTTTTTTTAATTATTTTGGAAAGACAGTAATGTGTGCTTACACATATTTCTAATGCTATGCGCTATTGTTACTGTGTTTTGTGTTAATGGAACTGGGCTGTTACAGCAAATTTTTATTTTATTTCTACTAACAATAAAACGCAAATAATATTTTTGTAATTAAAAATTGTAATTAAAAAATTGTTCAGACCCAAATAAAACAATATAAAAATAAATATTTTGTAACCTTGATTGAATAATAAACAGCTGATTAAAAGCCTCTTTATTTTTTACCAAAAGTATTTAAACAAATAAAAACTAAAAATTATAAAATGAATGTAAGTTAAAACAAAAACCTTTTGCATGTTTTTTTGATGAATTTGTAGTTTTAGCTTTTGGAACCAAAGTTGATGAAGTATTTATTGAAGCTTTGATAACTGAAGACGAAGTAGGAACCAAAACAAGAGTATTGTTGTTGACCAATGATGTTGAAACTTAAAAAAAAAACAATATTTAAGACATATCACTTAATGACATAAACAGTTTATAGTCTCTGCCTATTTCATTATGATGAAATAGGCAGGAGCTTCAGGACATTTACTTAGAGTTAGGGTATAAACATATATATATCATGCGGCAGTGGTGTAATGGTAAGAGCGCTCGCTTTGTAAGCGGGAGGTTCAGAGTTCGACTCCCACCACGTCCCTGGAAGTACCGCGCTCAACTTAGTTTCTCTGCACAGCGGCCTTGCTCATCAAGGTTCGTGTTTCAGAGTTAAAGAGTTGAGAGATGGTTGTAACATGAGTAACAACAAAAAATAAAAAACACAAAAAAAATGAGTAGCCTCCTCGAATGAAGTGGCCCCCCTCGGGCCTTGGGGAGGTGAATAATTAAAAAAAAACAAAAAAAAAAACAAGGAATAGCAAATGTATGAAGATTTTATTTTACTGATTCTTTTTTCGTTATTTATTTTTCAAAAAAAAATGTCTGGATTAAATGAACATTTAAATTGTCTGGAAAGGTGAGCAATTAAAACCTGCAGAATATTTTAATAATATATTAGAAAATACTTTAAAATAATATAAGTATTATTTATTAGTAATATATTAGAATATAATTTTTTTGTGAATATATAGATTCACAAGATATTTTTACATAAATTTTGTGAAATCTTTTTTTTATTTTAAACAATAATTATAAAAAACCACGATACACAACAATCTAAAAAAATTGGACCATTATGAGCACATTAGAAAATTCAATATTTTGTAAAATTTTTTTACAAAATATTGAAATTTTTATTTTGTAATTGTAAACTGTGATTGTAATTTGTATGTTTTTATATTTGCCCCAAATTCGACTTCTTGTTTATTTGCATTTTGAAAAGGTTTTTTTTTTTATTACTCCTAACATATATGTAGGCTTTGGCAGGGATAAACAACTTTATGAAGGATGAAAAGCCTTACAAACACAAACTAAGGAGGCTAAATGATGGCTTTTCGTGCTGGCTGTCAGCATTTACATAGACTTACACTATAATTTTTTACAAACAAAATCTAGGAAACTTCTTGAAAATCTTGACAAATTTTGAGAAACTAAAATGATTTTAATTGGTTTAAAATCTTTTGTCAGAGTAAATTGATAATGTGCCCTTATAGATTTCATATGTCTGATTCATGGCTTGAGACTTTGATTCTTCTAAAATGTAATAAAGACTTATAGGCTATATAGTGATAGTTAATGGTTGTGACTCATAGTTAATGCTAACAATTAATAACAACATATTGTTAATTTATAAATGTTAAAATCAGTTGTTAATTTATAAATGTTAATATCAGTTGTTAATTAATTAGCATTAAGCACAAAAATACATAAAGTTAAAGAATTATTTATTTTTGTTTTCGGCTTTCATATATATTAAGTCTTTCCAGAAGGCCTGTGCCGTCGCACGCCTTATTTGTCAATGCTTAAAGTATTTTTTAGACAAACTGACCACCACAGTTTGCATCTTTTTAACTTATAAAGAGTTTCGAAAATTCGCAGCAAAAAGCTAAACTTATCTACTAAGAAAAAATTTATTTACAATTTTTATGAGTCCATATAATTAGGAAACTAATTTGCTATGCACGCTAGAACTATAAGAAGTTTTGTTAACTTTTTTCCGTACGTTTATTTGTTTATTATGTTTATTCACTTTTGCGTCTTTTCGCTTTTAATAAAATTTATGCTATATTTGACATTTTTTTCAATAAGAAAATAAGAAAACAAAAAAATAAATTGTTATTTATTTGTAAACAATATTATTTGATAAATAAGTTTTGTTAATGATGGAATAAGTTAAATAAAAGAATAACATTTCTTTAATTTAACTTATTCCATCATTAACAAAACTATAAGTAATAGTTTAAATAAGTAATAAACTATCAGTTTCTTTAATAAATGTATTTACTGCATTTGATGCATGTCTGAAATTGTATTTTTATATTGCCCAATTTCTAAAGTTATTACAAATTACTAGAGATTATGAACATAACGATAGCGCTGTTTAAAAAAATGTATTTAAAAACTTAAAAAAAAGTTTTAGGCTCCTAAAAATTTTGCAGCATCATTTTTTCATTTTTTTTTAAAAACTTGTCAAAAAAAAAATATTTTTTTTCACAAATAAATAGCAATTAGTTTTCTCACTTTCATGTGCATTGATAAAAACAGTAAAGTTTAGCAAAGACATTTGAAAAACAAATTTAAAAATTGTTAATGTTTCTAGTGCAATTTATAAAGTATTTCTTTTATATACTAACTGAAAAAAGTTGCAAAAAAATTGAATATCAAAAAACATTTTTATTTTCATTATATTCATTTCTACTTTTTCCCTCGAATGCTAAAAAATAAGAAACTAAAAGAGTAAAATACTTATGTATATTATTTTTTTTGACAAAAATTATCTTTTTTTATAATTAAACTTTTTTTAGCTTATTTTATTTAGATTTTCTATTTCGCATAGTCTTGGGTTTTTTTCTTCGAGTATTGCTGTTTTAATCTCTAGTTTCTTATTGTTTTGTTTTACCTTGTATTCCTAAAACACTTACTATATAAAAACGTGGTCAAGTTATCTAAAAAGATTAATTTAGGTGTGGACGTACAAGGTATGCATGCACTTCCCAGGAAGGCTTGTATATATCTACAAGTATATTTTCTTATTGACTTTGCTGAACTCTGTGCATAACCTTGGTCTAATTTCACAACATGTGGTAATATTGTCACAGCACTTCCTACCTACAGTTTTTTTAATAATGGGCCTTAATGTAAGGCCAAATTTAAAATCTTTTGTCTTGAAAATGTTTGCGAAGGCCTTGGCCTCGAAACTCTTTTTCTTGGCCTTGGTTTTGAAACTCTTATCCTTAGCCTTAAAACTTTTGGCCTTGGTCTTAGCCTTGCTAATTTTAGCCTTTTAACAACTCTGTCCTTAGCAACACTGTTACTGTACTATTTTTTTAGCTCATTACACTCAGTTCCACTTCCTTGCTTCTCTCAGCTCATTACACTCAGTTCCACTCGTTTCCGCTTTTAAAAGTTATTTCTTTACTCTCAAAGTTTTTTAAGTTTTATGTTCAGTTTGTACTGTTCAGAGTACTTTCCATTTTGTCTTCCTTCCAAGTAAAGACAAATCAATAAATTTGCAAACTACAACAAAAATGGGAGAAAATTTTACATTTTATCATATTCCCTTATTAAAGCATCTTGACATTTTACTGTAGAGTTTAAAAACAAATGCAGCGTTATACAATTCTATTTTAGTAAATTCTCAGTTTATTAAAAACCGTGAACACTGTTTTAATGAAACAGTCAATTTATCATTAATGAAAAAACAAAACAATAACTATAACTATAAAAACTTAACTATAAAAAGTTTAAATTAATTTTTATATATTTTTAGTCTCCTCTGTCTTTGATTTTGTATACACAAAGTGACATATCCAGAAATTTTTTGAGCATACCGGTCAAAAAATTCTGTCTACGATAAAGCTTTTTTTTTTTTTTTGTACACAAATTTAATTCATTCGTTTTATTCGCTTACTAATATATAGAATATTATTTCATAAACAAGCAATAATTAAAACATTTAATAAACAATATTTCTATGTTTCTTTTATATTGACTTATTTATTGTGTACTTATTGCATAACAAGGTCAATTCATTCAAAATTTTAATTAATTCATTCAAAAATTAATAACTTATTTTCTTGCCATTTTCTTACTGTTCAAATCAAGTTTTTTGGCATGATTATTATGTTATTATGTTTTAAAAACTTTTATTTATCTAATTATTTCAAACATTTTTAATGGAAATTATACTGCAGACCTTGTGATGAATAAAAACTGCACGGCGCATAAGCAGAAGGTGATTTTTGACAAAATTAAATTCTTTTTACTTGCTTTTCATATTTATTGACGTTAACTGCACCAATTTACTTAATTACCGCAAAACTAGTATAAATCATTAATGTAGAAATGTTATTATTTAAAAATGTTTTGGAATGTTTTGTTTTTTAAAATGTAAAAATTTTTTTTTTATTTTCTCGACGTTTGACACGTTTTGTCTATATTAAACGAATAAAAAACATTATAACTAAACATTAAAAAAAAATTATAAAATATGCTAATATTTTATTTTTATTTTTCTTAAATATGTAATTTAAAGATTTTCAAATAATTATTTTTTCTTTTTAAAAAGTCAGCGAATAACAAACTGGAAATTTTAATATTGTACAATTAAAAACTGTGCAATAGCTAATATTTTTACTAGCAATTTTATATAATATTTATTTATTTTGTTTTATATATTTTCATAAAGCGGTTGATAAGCACAATCACTCGTATTACTAAAAAACTTTAACGAAAGTTTTGAATAGATTTTTAATGTTTATAAGGAATTTTTTTTGATAAATTTTTGGTAAAATAAAATAAAATGTTAGAATAAAAATCTTATAGGTATGAAAGAAATATTTCAGCAAAAAAATTTATTCTTAAAAATTATTATTAAAAACTATTTAAAAAACTTTTGACGTTCTATTTTTCAGCAGCTGTTCTTGAGCACGCTTCGTTGAGTTTCGGTAACTTTTAACAAAAAAGCGATTGTTATTATTTAAGTAATTTTTTTCGAGTTACTTTTTATAAAAATTTTAATAGCTGTACTTTTTTATTGAATCAAGTAGAATAGGTTTTAATATTAATCCTTTTATTTTTTTTTTATTTGCGCTTACCAAATTTTAAAATAATTTCTCATAAATACTTTAAATATGTCTAACAGTTAATAAATATTTTTAAATCTATGGAATAATTTTAAAAACTAAAAAAATACGATAAAATAATTATTTAAGTTAAAAATCTAAAACTAAAAGAAAGTATTTTTGTTCAATTTTATCAACAACTTTGCTATTGCTGAATAATTTTACTAATATGTTAGCTTAAAAAGATTTAAACTTTTTTTTTAATCTGAATTTTTTCTACTTGTAAATAATGAGCATATTTAGTTTTTTTGTAATTCAAACTTTTATATGAACTGCGTGCGGTTTTTAAAATAAATGTTAAAATAATCGTAAATTACTTCATTAAAATTCCACTCAAAAATATCTTTAAATATACTCAAACAAAAAATTTTTTGCTCAACGAAAATAGCCCTAGCTACACGCAAAATAGCTCTTGGACGACATAAAATTCACATCTTCCGACGCTTTATCGCAAGGCCTGATACTGTAATTTGAAATGAAAAAGTTTAAATCTCATATAATTTAATAATTAAATAAAATTTAATCGCTTTGAAAATTATGAAAACAGAGGAGAAACTCATATTAGAGTATTTTAAAAATGTTTTTATTAAAAAACAGTAAGCGTTTCATATTTTAAATCAATCAATTTACATTTTAATCCAATTGTAACATATTCTATACTTTCTTAACGTGAATTCAAAATAAGCTTTCTTTTTGGCTTAAAATAGATTTATAATGTGTTTTAGAAGTTGTTTTTCAAATGTAAGTGACATTAATAGCAAATTTTATCATCATAATTATCATCATAATTATCATAATTATGATGATATGGCCCCCACCATAATATATATATTGGATGTTATAATGGAAATATAAATAATGAAATAAGATCACCTCAATACCAAAAAATGCATTTTTTAAAATCAGAAAAAAAATGCATTAATAATTTTTTTTTTAATATTTACAAAGTAAATTAATAAAGGTGCATTATTATTTAGATTAAAAACTATTTTATCTAATATTTTGAAAGAAAAATTTATAACAAAAGAAATCAAAATACACGTGGTCTAGACGATTATTTAAAAAAAGTTGCGCAAATAAAATACTATTTTGTTTTTTATTTTATTTTAAATTTTATTTTGTTTTAAATTTTGTTTTACAAAC
Organism: Hydra vulgaris; assembly: GCF_022113875.1. Classification (NCBI taxonomy): domain Eukaryota; kingdom Metazoa; phylum Cnidaria; class Hydrozoa; order Anthoathecata; family Hydridae; genus Hydra; species Hydra vulgaris. Next base: position 16,820,066 of record NC_061166.1, read on the forward strand.
ACATTTTAGAACTTTAAAATATAATAAAAATGAATATGATTTGGAAATTGTATGTAAAAAATAACAATCGGTGCTTTAAACAAACAAAACAAAAAAACTATGACTTCATGCACTAAAACTCCTATGAATTAAACGCGCTTGAATAAATTATCAAGTCTGTATAATGCGCCTGAAAAATTGCGTTTATTTTACATACTCAAAATACCAGAGTAAACGGAGAAGATGAGCTTCGACTAAAACAACCAGATTTGTTTTTCTTGGTATACATTTATTATTTAGTTTTAATCAAAAAAAATTTGCTCAGACGTTTTTTTTTAACATTCTCTTTAATATGAACACAACATGTCTCGGGACTTGGTAGTCCCTTTAAGGCAAGTGAAAACACAACGGTATATATTTTTTTAATAAATGGTACTTGGAAACTTAAATCTTTGTTTGTCACATGAAAAGCACTTGTAAAATAATTAACTTGAGTTTTTTTTTTTTTTTTTTTTTAAACAAGTAATATTTTTTGTTTGCTTATAACTTTTTAAAAAGTAAAAAATTATTATTTGCAAAGTTACAACTTTAAGAAATAATGAAAAAAAGTATGAAGATATTATAATTCATTTATACTAATGTAGAGAGAAGAAAAAAACTAATTTATGTTAAATGATATTAAAAAATTTAATATTAAATTTAATCATTTATTATTAAAAAAACAAACCAACAAATTATTAAAGAAAATAACACTTCTAGATTTGTTTTTCTTTTATTAAAATAATAAGTAAAATAAACTTGTTTTGGAGTAATTCATTTTATTGCAGTAGTAAGATAATTTTATGACGTCAAAGTCATGAGGAGCTAATGTGCTAAGCTGTTTTTTATGTAAACCCCCTGTTTTTTATGTAAAAATTAATTTATTTATACAAATACAATCATATACAAATGTATACATACATATATAGATATACAGTTTACAAAATATTTACAACTTTATAAATGTCCGACCAACATTTAACAAGAGAAAAAAAATTGCACAAAAAAATCATGACATTATAAGCAATAGGTAACAATGTCTAATAAACAATTCAAAAGAATGTCTAAAAAAAAATAATATTAACAATGTAAGAAAATAATATAAAGTTAAACTTTCTTTTTTTTTTTTTCCCCAGTTCCTTTTTTGCTGTAAAGTTTTTATTTGATATTTTTGTTTGCGGTACTTTTTTATTATTGTTTCCTATTTTCAAACTTCTTTTTTTAGTTTTTAAATGTATTTTGTTTTTAATAGTTTTTTTTCCTTATTCTTTTTTCTCTCAAGTTTTTTTATTTATTTAAATTGCTTGGTCTTGTTTTTACTTGGTTTATTGTTGTTTGTTTTTTCTTCTGTTTTAAACTTTTTCTCTTCTTTATCTTTTTTTTTTCTTTTTTCTTTTCACAGTTAAAAAACACAGAAATTTGCAATGTCATTTAAAAACATGATCATAATATAACTTGCTAAAATATCATTAACAATATTATTTGTTAAGATATCACTTATATTATAGTTTGATATCTTTTTGTTTTTCCAGTTAGATTTATTGTATTTGATTGTAACTAACTAAAAATATTAAAGGCAAATAAATGTTTTTCACACATTTCTATATATATGTGTTAAAACAGTTCTACATTTCAAGCCAAAATTTTGTGTGGTTATTTTCTTTGAAAAAATGTACTTAAGCCAAAGAAGTTTGAAGAAAGTATGTTGGTTGGTTGAAATTTTAAAAAATTTAATTGATTTTTTATTGAACTTTACTTTCTTTTTTTCTTTTAAAACATTCAAAATTTGAAATAACAAAAAGTGATTTAAAAAAATTTGTTTTGTATTGTTTTTAAAATTAAAAGAACTTATTCACCAAACCATTGTCAAAAGTATTTGAGTTTTTTTTTTAATTTTATTTTAAATATTTATTAAAATTTTGTTAAATTTTTTTTAAAATTAACATTGACATCTTTATAACGATTTAATAAAAATAATCTATTTTAGATATCTATTTTTTTTCTAGTTAAATTATTTAAAGTGTGTTAAATATATCAATTATATCGATAAATTAATAATGTTAACAAAAGTAAAACATGATCTAATTGCTTTTCTTAATTTATAATAAGTAGGTCAACTCTTTTAATGCTCAGTATAAACAGTACAAAACAAATTAAAATTTTTTGAAACATGCACAAAAGCTTTAAAAAAAAAGGTGTTTCCAATAAAATGTCAAATCAACCATTATCACTAACAGCTTGCTCTCTCTCTCTCTCTCTCTCTCTCTCTCTCTCTCTCTCTCTCTCTCTCTCTCTCTATATATATATATATATATATATATATATATATATATATATATATATATATATATATATATATATATAATTATTATTTTATGTTTATATATTTTTTTAGATGGTTATTGTAGTTTCTACATGAAGTTAACAGATATTAAAATTATTAAATGTATTAGAACTATAAAACACAATTACCTATAAGTTTAAAAACTGAACTATTTTATATGAAATATGTAATTAAAATTACCTTGAATAGTGGTTTCATTTAATGTTGGAGTACCTAATGTTGTGTTTTGAGAGGTTAAAGCTGTATTATTTTCACAATATACCAATGATATGGAAACAAAAATCAACAAAATCATTATTAGAGAAGTCATCTAAAAAAAATTATTAAAATAAATTTATGAATTTTAATATACTATTACCCTTATATTACATATCACTTAAATGCAATATTAGCAAAATGCAATATCAAACAAGCTAACACAGTGAATAACAACTGTTTGCTACTTGATATCCTTAATAGATACTTTATAGTTAATATGATTGACTGGTGTAACAGTTTCAGAATATTTTTTTACAAATTAATTGTTCAAAGAATTGAAACAATAGCATTCTGATAAAATTATAATGAATTTTTTTTTTTTTAGCATTTCAATAAATGACATGATTAAGCTACTTAATAATTTATTTGTTTTTATTTTAAATTTACATAAAGCAGGGTTAATAATAAAACAGGTTTAAAATCTGTAAAAATATCAAAGTATCAAGATTTAACTTGCTTCTCCTATTAGACTAAATCACATTAAAAACAACAATAAAATATAATATCAATTAAAGTTAACTAAAGTATACATTTGTATAAATTTATTTTAAACATTCCAATACTTATTAAATTTTTTAGCCAATTTCTGTAGACCTTTTTAGACAAGTTTGTATACACACACCCTTTGGACACCTAACAATACTACTGCAAATAATATATTTAGACAAATAGAATTTTTAAATACTTTTCAGAGCTTATTAAAGGGTTTGATAGAGTATTAAACAAGATTATTAAGAGCTATTTAAAAAGAAAACACTTTAAGATAAAAAGCTCAAGAAGTTTAAGGAGTTCCAGACAAAATTTAAAACTTATTTCATGTCAACATTATGTCAACAGTTACAGTCTAAGTCTAAACAAAAATATGAAACCTGTTGTAAGAAAACTGTTTTTGTTTACAATATTTTTGTGCATTGCAATCAAATTCAAGAGTTTTTCATATTCTAGAATTGCTGAAAATTGTAAATTACTTACTTTTACTTTGAATTAAAAAAACAACAAAAACACTAAAAAAATTTATCAACATAAAATAGTAACAAAAAATTTTAATCTGATATATTGATAATAATTTTATTTTCTATTATTTTTTGTTACAATAAAAATACTAAAACATTTTAAAGATTTTTATATTTTTATGTTCAATGAATTAAATTCAAATTCTTTTTGTTCTACTCACCTCCCACAAAGCTTTGTATTAAATATTTATATTACCATTTAGTTGCATAGCTGGCTGAAAAATCTAAGTTTAAATACTTTTATTGGCATATTTTGTATCTATAAAACCTAAGTAATTTTTTGTAACTATTCGACATTTGTTATCAGCGTGGAGTTACATAATAGCAGTATTGCAAAGATAAATATAAATTCATAACACATAGATACCATTTAAACGTCTTAAATATATGACTATGACTCTGCCGATGATGACAGCTGTAAAAAAAACATGAATAAAATTAAATTTACTTGAAACAAAATTCATTAAATATGCAAAATCTTATTAATAATTAGCTCTTATTATATATAGACAAGTTGTATACATTAATATAAAAGGTTGTAAATACTAATATTGTAAGTATAAATTATTGACAAATTTATACACATGCCATGAATTTTTTTTCCATTAATTAAAGTTAGTTTAACCTTAATAATTCCGGTTAAACTTTTTTTTATTAGGTTAAATAGAATAAAAATGCACAAAGCAATAAAAAATTAGTGCTCATTATACTGAATATATACTGATCAAACAAAAATTATCACTATATAATCAAATGTCAAATCATATTAAAGTTTGTCATAAACAAAAAGTGGTGTTTAAATAAAATCAGTAATCGCTCATTTTTCAATTCTAATTAATGAAGGAAGCACGTGCATTAGACACCAGGTTGCTTAAACTCTCTCACAATAAATTATGCTGCTCAGCTGCGTAATTTTTTTTGGAAAAAATGCCGCTGTCAAAAAATTTTGATTCATAAAGTTTGTTTTAAAAATTTGGATAACGAAAAATATAAGTGTAGTGCAGTAAGCATTGGGATCAAAATTTTTTATACTCACTGTCTCCTGGATAAAAAATTAAACAAAATTTGGTTTAAAAGTAAATAAAAAGTTATTAGTTTCACACACCTATCGAAATAGGCCACCACCATCACTTTTCAATACATGCTGGGTTTTGAATATCAGTGAAATAGTTCAGTGGCGGAACTTCAAAATTTGCCCCCCCCCCCCCGCAAAAGAATGTTTTTTTTGCGGAAAAGAGTTTTATAATATAAATATTATTGAGAGTATAACTTTTTTTATATGAGGGCCCCCTATAGCTAGTAGGCCCCCCCGCAACGCAGGGTCCTGCGTCCAGTAGTTCCGCCACTGAAATAGTTATCTCCCAAAAAACTCAAAAAACGAAAGAAAAAAAAAAAGAAAAAAAAGCATATCTACCTGAGTCTCAAAAAATTACCAATAGTTTTTTTGTACGTAAAATTCAAAACCTTGATTTTTATTTAATAAAAATCAAGGTTTTCAATTTTATGTACCAAAAAAAAAACATTTTTTTACAAGAGGTTGTCCATTAATTAGATATTTTATTAGGTTTTGTAATTATATTAATTATAAAATTAATTAGGTTTTGAGGTGTCCATTAGTTATGTTAACAAAATAGCCTGACAATTGTTGACAAAGGGGAGGAGGAAGATTTAAAAAGGTTGACGTCATAATATTAGTTTTTTAAACAAATTAATTTTTTTGAAGGGAAAAAAATATGTGCTTTTTTTTTCATTTTCAAAATCGCTAAAATATTGAATATTATTGACATTACTAAGACTAAGCTTTAATATATTGAGCTAGAAACGTTGTAATTTTCTACAACATGTCTATAACTACATATTGTAGCTAACTCAGTATAACGACAAATCTATACCTAGTCGATGGCTGTCGATACCTAATCGACGGCTGTCGATAAGCTGACTATATTATTGCGATGTTGTTAACTACATATTGTAAAAAAATATATACTTTTTTAATTTATTTTAGGTGCCCAAGAAATCCTTATGGTCTAATGACAAAGCACAGCGGAAAAACATTTGAAAGGAAGTTCACGCGTACTTCCTTATCGATGTTATAAAACTGGCCCAGAGGCGGCGCTGGACCATAGATCTCTAGTTTCTGAGGCAAGCGCACTAACCACTGCGCTACGGCAGCTCAATAATATTGCTTGGTAACTTTGTAGCTAACTATATCATTAAAGGCATGGACAGGATTTTTTTGTTTTTGAGATAAGTAACTTTCAGACATAGAGCAAACTCGAATCATTTATATATTTATACTTACGTCAAATAAGGATGCTTTGCAAAAAAATTGTGATGATCGGAACTTGGGAACAAAAAAGCTCAAAAATTTGATGCAATACGTTGATAAAATATTATTTACTATTCTTAACTAGACTTATATTCATCAATAAATTTTAAATTTCATTGAACAATCTCTTAGCGTTTAATAGTTATAGGCACTTCACTCGATTTTACTATTATTATTATCTATTGTTATAATAAATACCAATGTATGGGGATAATAAAGACGTTTTTTAAAATGAGTTCGTTTTTAAAATTTGGATAACTGGTTCCCAAGTTATGACAGTTAATATTGGGCTTATTTTTTGACAAGATTTGTTGAGTTTTCCTTGAGGATTTATGGCACCAAATTTTGATAAAAAAATTATTTTCAAAAGCTATCAATGAGAACGAGTTTCATTGAAGTACTTATGCTAAATTATTTTTATTGATTTCTTTTTTTACTAAAGAATCAAAGCATTCAATTCTGAAAATTATTATTCTCTTATTAGGGGCCCCTAGGTAAGGATTCCACTGCTCGTTTGCCCCATTTTGGGCATTTGGATCAAAAGCTATAAAAACTTTGTTAAAACCGTAAAAATTAACTTTAAGTAAAGAAATAGAGTTTTTTCAAACTGTCAGAGTAAATTTGATATTTATAAATGTAAATAAACAATTTACATTTATAAATATCAAAAGTATGTGTAAAAAGTTCAGGTCTAATTCCCCAAATTGAGGCGATTGGGCCGAGTTTGAAATTTCTGTAAAAACAAAAAAAATAAACTTTAGGTAAAAAAACGAGAGCTTTTTTATATTGTAAGAGTAAATAAATTCAAATACATTTTTAAAAATCTAAATTATCCGGAACGAAATGTCTTTTTTAACCATAGAAATACAATGCCTTGCTTTGTCCAACCACTGTCTGAAACACTCCTTGTACTTTCTTCTAGGGCATTTTCAAACTAAATGCTCGAGAAAGAATTAGTAGTTTTTCTTTTAAATATGAAATGTGGAAGAAAAGAGTTACCCATTGCATTGACAAAAGTTATTTCTCTGATTGTTTCCCGGTTACCTAATTGGCGATATTGTAGATACTCAACTCTTTTTTTTAGCAACTTTTTTTCCAGGACGATAATCAAACTGCATCCCAGTCTCATCCATATTCCAAATATTTTGTGGTTTCTGAAATAGGTTGTTTTCCGTTAACACATTTTTAACAATGGAAAAATATTTCAACACTTTACAAATATTTTAATCTTTTCATTTTAAATCTTTCAATTTTAATCTTTTCATTTTAAAGTAAATTTAACTATAAAATGGTTATGACTGTCTAAAAATAGACATTTTTGTATAACGTTTAATTAAACGTTATAAAAAAATAAGCAAAAAAGCATACACCGTTTTAACAGCATTATATCACAACTATTAGCAATTTAAAAGATTTACAAAAGCAAAATGTTTGAATGTATTCAGGAAAACTTTGAAAATACCAAACATCGAGTTTACAGAATATATTTATCAAATTTTTAAAAAATGATCTCAAAACAGTTAACGAGTCAATAAGTACTTTAAACTGCATATTTATAAATTATAAAGTCTAAATATTGTATTTTTACTTTAAAGCAATCAATACAACCCTGCATTAAAGATTTTTTTGAAAATCGTTTAGAATAAGGACGCATATATAAGTCAGTTTATCCTAAATAACTAGCTATGTAGGTTGAACGGAGTACCATAAAGGCGTCAAGATAAATATCGAAAAAAATAAAAAAAAGTGATTTTTTTAAATTGTAAAGTCCAGATTTAAAAAACAAATTTTATAAAAACAAGTATCAAATATTGTAATATCCCGGGGGGAAATGAGCTAGCGACTAGCGAGCGAGTAGCTAGCTTTATAGCGATTTTCAAGCGATTTTTTTTTTTCTCATTTTATTCTTTCTAATGTCTCTAACATCTTTAAAAACTCGATTTTTAGTGTTGAGTCTATTATAATTATGAGAATAATTGAACTTTAAATATTACGATTTTGTAGCAATGTGTCGCTAGCTACATATCGTAGCTTTGTAGCTAGCTACAAAATATCTACAAATCCAGAGCTGTTTGATAGCTACATACCAAAATTTTTTTGATAGCGATTTTATTACGATATGACGGTAGCTACAATAGCCTGTGAGTCTTTAGCTTATTAAGCTAGCTGTCCTCGTAGCCAAATCGCTGTCTTTATCTTTACCAATATCGTAACGATTATAGCTAGCTATTCGCTAACCAATATCCCACCGGGATAATAAGCAAAAAAATATTTTTTGATGTGCTAGAACCCAAAAAAAGCAATTTATAACATATATATATGCTTATTTTATTTACACTTTTTGACAAGTATATATAGTTGTCAAAAAGTGTAAATAAAATAAACTATAGAGAAAACGACTTGAAAAATCTTCTAGCTTCTTTTTTAAGAAACTTTGAAGAATAATCTCCACAGATCAACATTTTTTTTTTAATTTTTGCGAGTGAAACACAACAGGCAATAGGGTTTGAAATTAGGTTCTATGAAAATATATATATATATAAATATATATAAATATATATATATATATATATATATATATATATATATATATATATATATATATATATATAATATATATATATATATATATATATATATATATATATATATATATATATATATATATATAGTTTTGTATAGTAGTCACAAAGTTTTTCCCATAAACTGTTGTTTTAAAGAGCGCATTAATAAGCCTGACCAGAAAATGTTAAAAAACTTCATAAAAATTTTTTTTTTAATGATAGATTGCCTGCCCAAACCAAACCCTCAGTCGATGTAGCAGCACTCCCTTGCGAGTCAGGCTATTTGTCAGTCGATGTAGCAGTACTCCCTTGCGAGTCAGGTTATTTGCCAGTCGATGTAGCAGCATTCCCTTGCAAGTCAGGCTATTTGTCAGTCGATGTAACAGCACTCCGTTGCGAGTCAGGCTATAAGATAGTTAATGTAGCAACACTCCCTTGTAGCAGCATGCTATAAGATAGTCGATGTAGCATCACTTACGCATGTTTTTTAATAAAATAAAAACAAAAACACCACTAATTAAAAAAAACTTTCTACACCTTTTCAAGATGTAATTGAGAAAACAAAAATTGTAATTAAGAATCGTAAGATGTAATTGAGAAAACAAAAGTTGTAACTAAGAAACGTAAGATGTAATTGAGAAAACGTAAGTTGTAATTAAGAAACATAAGATGTAATTTAGAAAACAAAAATTGTAATTAAGAATCGTAACATGTAATTGAGAAAATCTAAGTTGTAATTAAGAAATAGGAAGATGTAATTGAGAACACGAAAATTTTAATTTAGATATCACTTTAAAGGAGTAAGTGTAAAATGGCGCTTAAAAAAAATTGCGCGTAAAAAAATGGAGCGTATAAAATGACGCACTTAAAAATGACGCAAGATTTGTAGCGTAAATTTAATTTTTTAGGGAAAAATTTAGGGAAAAATTTATAATTTTTGGGCAAATGAATTTAACATAATAAACACTAAAAACATTTTAGGGAAAAATTTATAATTCAATTAAAAATTATAATTAAAAATTATAATTAAAAATCACTTCATTGATCATTTAAGCACCAACTTGTACGTCTTCCATATTTAAAATAGTTGCATAGTGCGTGGTTGTGTGTTGTACCGCACGTGCACAATCTCCTCCCATTATAGTATTTTTCGCCTCAATTACAATTCGTTCTAAGTACTGCATGCGCTGTTCCGCAATCCCGTCACCTAATACAGGTGGAATGCGAATTGCATTTTTAACGTTACTTTTAATTTTGGACCAGATCGTTTCCACCGGGTTCAACATTGGACTGTAAAGTCCCAAACGTAACAACTGAGCTGGTGAATTATCAAACACTCTTTGCAAACGAGCGTGACAAGGAGCATTATCTGTTACGACGACCAAATCCTCCAAACGATTCCCGGATGTAACCCACTGGTGAAACATAACCAACACTCGTTACAGGAATCTGCTTTAAATGATCCCCTGCGAGTTTCTATCATGACGACGTTTGTAGTTGAAATAGCTGCAATCAAGTGTATGTTTAAACCTTTTGAAGCAGGTACTTTCATAATTGCTCCTTGCGTTTTTCTACAAAAAAGGTTAAAATTTGTTTCATCCAACCAAACTATCTGACGACCATTTGTGATATTTTCGTTGATGTTTCTAACATATTCAGCTCTTTTTTGTTTGTTTTCATAACTGTTCATTGTAGAAGGCTCCTTGTGCACTTTTTTTAATGAGAACAATCTGCCTTCGAGGTAATTTGCTATTGTTGTTGTGCTAACGTTTATGTTAAATTGTCTTAATATCTTTGCTTTGATGGCCACCAATGTTAATTGAAAATCATTTTCAATCCATGTTAATGTTTCTTCGATTTGATCTTCGGTTTAAAACCTCCTTTTCCGATGAAATTTGAATTTCCGCTGCGAACCCAATTGTATGCTGTCTTATATTTGATACCTAGCGTTTGCGCGAGATTCACCCAATCTTCAAATCGCTCCGCACATTCAACAACTCTTCTCCTGTCATTTGCAGAAGATAAAACGTAACGTTTCCTTTCAACTTGTTCAGTTGTGTGTATTTCATGTTGACAAATCGGACAACTTGAATCTGGTTGTTCCAGAACTGGACGTAAACAAATTTGGTGACATAAATGTTGACACGGATTTAGCTTAATCACAGACTTTCGGGTCATAGTGTATTGGCATATAACACAACGATCTTTCAATTCCATTATTATTACTTGTGCATACTAAAGCAAAATTTAAGATTATAACTTAAATTTATGTCCAAAAAGACCTTTTGTAACAACCTACAAACTTAGACTGTGAATTTGCTATTTTAATTTATGTGTTCTCAATTACAAGTTACGATTTCTCAATTACATATTATGATTTCTCAATTATATCTTACGTTTTCTCAATTACATGTTGTGTTTCTTAATTACATGTTACGACTTCTTATTTACATGTTGTGTTTCTCAATTACATATAACGTTTTCTCAATTACATGTTGTGTTTCTTAATTACATATTACGACTTCTTAATTACAACTTTCATGTTCTCATTTACATCTTGAAAAGGTGTAGTCATTATTATTGCGGTTTTTTTAAAAAACAATAAAATTTAATGTACTTCCGCATTAATTTAATTGCTTTGACATTTCGACGATAATAAAATGCAGCTTAAGAATTTATACATGTAATTTATATATATATGTATATACACACACACACACACACACATATATATATATATATATATATATATATATATATATATATATATATATATAATATATATATATATATATATGTGTGTATGTGTGTGTGTGTATATATATATATATATATATATATATATATATATATATATATATATACATATATACTTTTGTATACATGAGTTTCATCTTTATAGTTTATATGTTATATATTATTAAAATATTTATTTTAAATTGTCATTAACATTTTCAATGTTTCTTATACATTGTTTCTTTTTAGGTGAAACAGTTATCATTAATTGGCGGTAAAAATCTAGCTGATACAATTAAAAATATTTTGCTCTTGTAAGTAATTAGCAAAAGTTTGAATTTTAACTTTTATGATTGACAGTACAGCATTTATCTTCTTTTTTATATATGTAGACTGCCAACATACACTATTTTGTCAGAATACAGCATGATTTGTCTAAAGAAGAAAAAAAAGTTTAAAGAGTTGACAATTCTATGTAACCCTGTCACTGGTATTCTTATTAGCTTATTAATGTGTTTTATTAATTAAAAATTAAAAATGATGTTTTAATTAAAAAAAAAAAATTTTAATTCCTTTGGCTATGGAACATGACATGTATTCAAGTGTATGAATACATGACATGTATATTTTATTTTATGATCTTATTGAAACATGTTTTGTTGTTTTTTTTAGAAGCTGCTTTTAAGTCAAATAAAAACTTAACCAAAATGAATGCCATCCAACTTATTGGCTTATTAATTAATATGGAAATTAATTAAAATGGAAAATAAATAAATACAACAGTTAATTAAGCCATCATTAATCGAAATCCATATTAGTGAATGTTCTCTTTATTCGGTCAGAAGAATGCCTACTTACTCTCGAGAGTAAGTAGGCATTCTTCTGACCGAATAAAGAGAACATCGACTAATATGGATTTTGATCAATAATGGCTTAATTAACTGTTGTATTTTTATTTTTTTTCCATTTTTAAGCAATTTTCTTCTATTTATAATGCACTATTGATTATATTCTACAGTACTTATTAGTTTTTAATTTGGAAAATGTAACTTTGTTTGAAAAATTATTCTTATTTTTTGTAAAGTTATTAATTTATTTTAAATATATCAAATTACACTTTATTTACATTGATTTCTTTTTATAACTTCTTATGCCTAGATTAAGGCAAATCTAAGGTGTGTGTTGTAAATCATTGCATTTTTATATAAATTTTAAAAGAATGTCTTGGTAAAATTCAAACGTCTCTAGGACGTCTGAAAAAGACGTCCTTAAGTCTTTCATATGAAACCAGCCAGAGACGTCTCTAGAACGTCTGCATAAAACGTCTCTAGGACGTCTTAAAAAAACGTTTTTAGGACGTCTGGAATAGACGTCCTCAAGCCTTTCATTTGAGACTAACTAAGGATGTCTTACTGACGAGACTTAAGACGACTTACGGACGTCCTTAGGACGTCAAAATGCCCGCTGGGTTGTTTCAAAAAAAAAGTTCAGATTTATATAAAGCAAAAAATTGCATTGAAGATCTCTTAATTGTTTTAAAACATAAAAGAGAAAACTGAGAAGACCCAGTGGGCACGTCTTTTGAACGTTCAAAAGACATCTTTTTTAGGTCCGGTAACCACTAGGGAAATGTTAAAGGAAAATATTTAGAGCCGCAGAAAAAAACAATAGTTGAATAACATGGTAATTTACCTACAAAAGAATAATACAACTACAGACATGTCGTGAAAATATATTTTCAGATACAATGGAAAAATATTATAAGTAATCAGTTTAAACCCCCCTACTTGATGCGTTGATATTGGACATAAATGCACGTTTTTCTAATGAAAATTTACCATTTCTTCAAATCTATGCTTTTATGCCAAAAAAATGTTACTTCACTAAATCATAAAGATACTGTTAAAACTCTTTCTGCAATCAGAAATGTCTGTTGCGTCAATCTTGGGCTTCGTATGCAAAACTTACCTGCACCTAAATTTACATAGGAAGTTTTTTTTTTTTTTAATGTTATTTAGATGCGCCAAGAAAACCTAACAATCTTGTCACAGAGCACTGAGGAAGTGTATTTAACCAGGAAGTTCACGCCTTCTTCCTTACCGTGACGCAAAAACATATGCAGAGCTTGTTTCGAACCTGGATCTCCTGCTTCTTAAGTAAGAAGCAGGAGATCCGCTCTAACCACTGCGCCACTGCCGTACGAATTTGAACTATGACAGTACAAATGTATAAGAATGAAAGATGAGGGAGGAATTACATTACTACCTACTGATCTTTTAGTTGTTTTTGATTTGTGTGACCTGGTGCAATATCCAATCACTCACAAGTTGTTTCAAATTATAAAATCATGCCCTATAAGTGTTGCCTGTGCTGAACGTAGCTTCTCAACCTTGCGAAGAATTAAAAATTGGCTAAGAACACGAATGACAGAAAACAAACTAGTCGAATTGGCTTCACTCAATGTGCACAAAGAAATACCAGTAAATGTTGAAAACGTGATTGACTATTTTGTGAAAGCGGGCAATCGAAAAATAGAATTTGCAATATAATCTGTTAAAATAATCAACAAATTAACTATATTTTTATATAAAAGGCTACAAATAAAGAATACAAAAGAGTGTTTTTTTAAATCATGTGAGGGGAGGACAATTGCTCCCTTTGCCCCTACCCCCGCTATGGATCCGCCCTTATAAATAACTATGCTAAAAAAAAGATTTATAAACACGAAACAAACATTTTTTTGTCTGTTTCGTGTTTAAAAAACAGACAAAGATTTTCAAAATTATTTTGCAGATAATTGAACGGGACAAAAGCGCCATCCATAAAGAACGTCATCTAAATGGGGGGTGAGGAGGGGGGGGGGAAGTGGTTGAGATAAAAAGAACAAAAAGGACAAGGGGGAGAGATTGTCAGAAAAGGACGTCACTTTATAGATTTTTACTTTAGTTGGAAAACTATATAAACATGTGTTTTTAAGAAGATAATGTGAGAATATTTTATTTTTTGAAGATGTAGCAGCAGATTCGAGCATCATTGCGAGATGAAGTAAGTTTTTTTAAGGTTAAATTTAGGGGGGGGGTCGCGATTTTATGACGTCTTTTTCAAGAGGTATAAGGAAAAAGGACAACCGGTGACTCAGGCAGGGAAGGGGGTCAAAAATTGGTTAAAAAATGGATGGCCCCAAACTCCAAACCATACTCACGCTGAAACGGAACAAACTTCAAACTATACACACCCTAGAGGAAACAGGTTCAAGCCAAAAAGTTTCAAGCCAAGGTTGGAGCCAAAAAATAACTTTCTGAAACCGTACTGGTGTCTACTTTGAAAAAATAACACCTAGAAAACATTTTCGTCTGGATTCAAGAAAAAATAATACATATTTGTAAAAACACAAAAATTCTATATTTTTATCTATATTGCACAATAAACATTTTATTCAATCATTAGTTTTTCGAAGATTTTTTTTTTAAAACTTTTAAGTCTCAAAATGTTAACAATACACAAAGGTTTTATATGATGGGTAATATATTATTATACTAATAAAAGTTACTAATAAAATGTAAAAATAAATTTTGTGAACAACATTTTGAAATAATTTTAATGTGTAATGTTAAAAAACTATACTGATGCCTTTTTGTTTGAATTTCCCCTAAACACCTGTTTAAAATTTTATTTTAAACAGGTGTTTGGGAACAGGGGAAGTTTGCGTATGTTGAGCATGCTAAAGTCTATTGCTTTTTTTGCAGCTGAAATATTATAATACAGTACAATATCTCTAATTCGAATCTCCATAGTTCGTGAACCTCCTTAATTCGATTAAATGCAAAGTCACCGTGAAATGAGCTTAAGAAACTCTTACGTTTAACTTTCTATAATTCGAAAGCCTCCACAATTCAAATGGATTTTTTAGACCCGTCAGTAAGATTCTTTTTGTAAATCGAACTTTTTTAACTTCTGACGTGTAAAAAGCTTATTAAACCGTCAAAATCTTTTTTCAAATTTCGAATGTTGTGAATTTTTGAAAAACGATTAGTGTAAATTATCTTCTACGGTTTAAAAAAAATCATGGCATCAAAGATACATAAAGAAAAAAATTCAAAGCGTAAACTCTAATGGAACGAAGGAAAAACAAATAAAGAGGTTTCGAAAACTTTTGATATTCCAAGAAACACTCTTTCAACCTGGAAAAAGAATAAAGATAAAATCTTTGACGCTTTTTGTCAAGGAAATTTAACTAAACAAGTAAAAGTTGAATCGTATTACCTATTAAACAAAGCTGAACTTAAATGGTTCAAACGAATGAGAGCTGATAATGTACCAATTAGTGACTTGCTGATAAAATAAAAAGCTTTATAGTTTGAGATAGAGTTATGCTTTAAAATTTTTTAAGTTTTGCAAGGATGGCTAGACGAATTTAAGAAAAAGCAAACTAATTTGATAATTTGACAAAGACTCTTAAAGATATATATCGTGTCTTTGACATGAATTTACTAACTCATAAAAGACAATCTACAATTACTGACTTTTTTTTCAAATTTAAAAGTTTAAAATACTTAATATATATCGCTTTTTGGCCTAAGATTTACTATTTGTTTGTTTGTTTGATTTCTATTCGTTACTTTGAAAAGAATATTTGAAAAAATATCAACTTTCGAAAATCATTCAAAAATCTTTCTAATTTGAACTTTTATTTTTCCCCTTAAAATTCGAATTAGAGAGATTTTCGAATGATTTTCGAAAGTTAAAATTCGAATTCGAGAGATTGTCGAGTGATTTTCAAAAGTTAAAATTCGAATTCGAGAGGTTGTCGAATGATTTTCGAAAGTTAAAATTCGAATTCGAGAGATTGCACTTTTTGCAGATTATCACGATTTAATCTTTCCTCTTAAAGAATATAAACGAATAGTTCATCAAAAAAAAAACTTTATTCTAAAAATTGCGATTTTCAACACACCCAATCATCTCGTCTAAGAAAAACGGTTTCCTTAGATGAGCTTTTTTTAATGGAACTCAAAAAATTTCAAAATAACGAAAAAATAATCACAAAAAAAAAAATTAAATAAAATTGTATCTTCAAGGGCTATACTTAAGTAAAAAGTAATTATCTCAACCATAAAAAACTATAATAAATCTTTCTTATCTCTTAAAAAGTTAAAGATTCTATTATTTGAAAAAACTTTTGCTCTTGAAATACCAAAATAAAGCTCAGCGGAGAATAACTTTAGAAAAACGCGCTTTTCTTAATATTGAGCATTTAAAAACGTATCATTCTAAGCAACTTTACCAAATACTATCATAATTTAAACAGCATGACAACAGCTTATGTATTATCTCATATAACCTATGGAACTAGCAGTAAATAAGCATAAAATATTGAGGATGTATTAAATTTTTGATGATCTTGTTTCGTTCTGACGTAATTACAAAATATTGAATAATTAAAAATTATAACGGGGATAGTAAATTTTTTTTAAAAGTAAAACAATCAAAGAATATTAACTATACAACTTATAGTAAATTAAAATAAACAACACCGTTGAACTTGTATGAATATTCTTAACTAAAAAAGTTCGCGAAAAAATATTTAGTCTACCCGTAAAAGAGGTTATACCATTTTAGAAACCTGCTCATCTTACGCAACCTTCCCCTAACTATTTTCTAAAACACGCGAAACCATATTGAGACTTGATATTTGAATACATTATATTTTTATACATTTAAATTACGAATATAAGATTAATTTTAATATAAGATAAAATTGAAACAAAAAAAATATAATTAATATATATGGGCCTTCTGAAAACATAAACATCTAAATTAAATTTTGAAATTGGTATATCTACGTTATAGACAATAACTGACCTCAGCAGTTTCGATTATCAGCAGTATTGATACAGTTTGTGACAACTTGAAACTTGGTATCCATTTTCATGGAACCGCTTAAAGTCATATATTTATATATTTTATTTATTTGAGTTTAATGCTATAGTTTTCTTTACAGTGCTCTTATATCCGAAGATATTTTTGAGATAGAAACACTCGCTAATAGTCATAAAGATTAATTAAAACAAGCATCCGTTACTTGCTAACAATTTTGCGTACCGAGGTACTACTCAAGCTCTGAGTTGGCAGTGGATTGAACTCGTATCGCACTACAATCCGGATTTTAACAATTTGATTGACGCTTTAAACAACTTAACTATCCAGCCGCATAATGAGTTTTAGAAACCTGATCTGACCAAAAACCACAATCACGGTATGTGTCTGTCATTCATTCCAGAAAACTAAGCACATTGATAGCATGCACTTTAGGAAATTTGGTATTGATATGATCCTTGTAAGATATGCTCAAACTTGAACCAAATCTTTTTACATGCTTTAGTGCTGTGATTGCACATATAACCTTTTTTAATTTATCAGGTACAACATTTTGGCTCATCAAACCCTATTGTTTTATTCTAAAGATTCATGGAACTCATAATGTCCTTTTGTACTGTTATGCATTATTTATGAGCACCAACCACAATAAAATAATAAAGTAGCTTCCTCCACTGTGTCATGACCAAGTGTCCAAAAAATCCTAGATTAAAATCCTGAATTAAAATACCCAGCATGACTTTTTAATAATGCAAAAGAAAATAATTTTGATAATAACAAACTGATTAGCAATTATCTTGTATGACTTCAGATTGTGAAATCCCGCATGTTTTGCTCTGACAGATCATACGAACTATATGGATGAGTTAGCGAAACTGCTTCAATTCCTAAAAATGTATTAGCAAACTTTCCCACTGTGCACAAAAGATTAGAACAGCATTGTATAACGTTGTTGTTTAGTTTATTAAAGTTGGAAATGAGAAGGATCAATAACGTTATATTTTCAAACTTTGCAGCTTAGATTTTCAAAAATTAGTTAATTTTGTGGTTTTTTAATTGGAAATTGGCAGTCATTGAGACTCAAACCCCGATCATACGTTGGGCAGTACAACGCACTTTCTAGCACGATTCACAATCATACTACTGAAGGAAATATTTACAAATATGGAGTGTTATTTTAAAAAAATGTTTTTTTATAAAGTTCACTCTGCTTAGATAGAAAGTTAAATCCCTTAATTATAATTAAATAATTTATTTTTCAAAAATTAATAGTTTAGTTGATTAATAGTTGAAAAAGTTTATAATAAAAAGTGATAGTTTAAGAAAAAGTATATATATGTTAAACACATAAATAATGTCAAGTTATAGACAAAATCCACATAGTTTTGAAATACTTACAAAAAATAATGTTAGTATAGCTATTAAAACGTTATAACTCTGATAAAAAGTTAAGTTAGTGCAACCAACGTTATCACGTTGTAAAACCGATGAAAAATAGCAACTAACGTTATTACAACGTTGTAATTCTAATAAAAAATAACGTTAGTCTAACCAACTTTATGACTATGTTTTAATTCTGATAAAAAGTAACGTTAGTGTAACTAACGTTATTACCACAATCTCAATTTAGATCTATCATCTACTTGATTTTGAGTTAATTCTCTTTGATATCTTGAACAATAGCTGTAATGATAAGTTCCCTAACTTATCATAATAGCTTGAACTTGTCACGGTTTGAACCCTTTTTATACGAGAAATCGGTTTTCAAGTTGCTCGGACAAAGTTTTGTAGTAGGTTTAGTTTTCTTATTAATTTGTAGCTTTGCAACTTCAAAGAAACAACCTAAAGCACTGTCTTGAACCACAACAAAAGTCAGTTTTTTTCGTTATGTTGAGTTCAAAAAGCTCGTTCACTTTCCAGCTCCTGAGAACACTACAAGCAATTTATGTTTAGGAATCACTTAAACATATTATACTTTTTACTTTACTAGCTGGTAGCTTTTAAAAAAAATTTCTTTAAACTCTTTTTTGTTGGAATTTTAATTTTAAAAAATCCTTCATTAGCTAGGGTAAAAAATCCTTCATTAGCTAAAAAATTTAGGGCCTTCATTTGCTAGCTGTATTGAGTCACTTGCTTCCACCTCAGATAGCTTCCGCTTTAGTATTTGAGTACAAAATATTCTGCACCTCTCTCATCTGAAATTGAATTTAATATTATAAACATTAACAATTGTCTGTACTTTAATGATATTTTAACAATTTCTTGATCTTAGGTTAAAATATTATTGTACGTATAAATTAACTTTAGAAAGGGCTGTCTCAGGATTATGCCTGCAAATCGATATATTGCTGGTATGAGGTAAACCTGTCTCACTTTATTAAGTGATATTTAAAATTTAAATGGCTATGCAAATTTTATATATTAGGGGTGGCTTGACATTTTTATTTAAAGCGATCTCGCAACTTTTAGCTATTAAGTATGTGGTAACATCTATAATTAAATTAGTCAGGCGATTTTTTAAAATTAAATATGGCGTGGCAATTAAAGAAGTATGTCCTAATTTGATGTCTTTTGGCCCATATCCACACCAAGCAGATCGTGTTTAGATTTTTACACCAACGTATTATTATTGTCTTACGTATTATATATTAAAAATTTAAGCCCGATCAGCTTGGCTCCATAGTTATCTTTTGATTTTTAAAAAAATTATTTTAATATGTATATATATATATATATATATATATATATATATATATATATATATATATATATATATATATATATATATATATATATATATATATATATATATATATATATATATATATATATATATATATATATATATATATATATATATTATATATATATATATATATATATATATATATATATATATATGTATATATATATATATATATATATATATATATATATATATATATATATATATATATATATATGTATATATATATATATATATATATATATATATATATATATATATATATATATATATATATATGTATATATACTGGTGTAGGAACAGAGAGGCAGAGGGAGCAATAGCCCCCCCAATTAAAACACTAAGGGGGGGGGGGGACACTCTATTTAGCCTGCCCTCCCAATCTTCCATTTCCTAAACAGTTTTTAAAAAACGTTTATGATAACAATAGCGGAATTTTCGTTTTCTACTTGCTCCTATTGAAATATTTGTCCCCTTTGTTAAATCAAAGCAATTCCTGCTTTTCAAAAAAAAAACATTTTCTGTCTACCAAATGAAGAAATTGGATGTCAAACATTTTTTAGCTATTGCAGGCTTTTTTAATTTTAAGCTTGTTCCCTATATCTAGATAAAGCATCTAGCATTCAGATCATGTATACTACAGAAAATAATGTTACAATGTTTGTTCAAAAGCATGAGTTAACAGTCCACGATCTTAGTCATGGCAGAGGTACTAATGTTTTCTGCCTTGAATCAGAGTGCTTAAATTTCAAATGATAAAACCAATGTCCTTCAAAATCTGTTAAAGTATATGCTTGCTATAAATATTGCATTTTAAAATAATTTATTTTATTGTCAAAATATATATGTTTTATATGTTATGTTGATAAATGGGCTTCTTACTGAAATGTTATATTTTTAAAAGACTAACCAGAGGTGCTGGTTAACTAAATATTCTTTAAGATATATTTTTATTGTGCAATATATTTTATATATTATGCTTTTAGAACTTATAACTAAAGTTTTATTTCGTTGTGAAGATCTTGGCACATACTTTAGATAATATAATATTCATCTTCTCTGTTGAATTGAATTTTAGACAAAATAGCGTGTTAATATTATTTGTTCACTAGTGCAAAATAAGATTTTTTTCTATTAAGACAGATATGTACTTACAGTATTTTATTTGCCAAAATATACAATCATTTTACCACAATATATATAAAAAATACTAGTTTGTATTATATTTTTTAACAGAAAATGGAGATAGAAAAAAATGACACTGTATTTTATAAAAAATGTGTATTACATTGTTCTATCTCCAAATCAGGGTGTAGAAATTCAGACGCCTGCACTTTAAATATTTTAATACAACTTTTTTAAAACTGTGGTACCCTGTATAGGAAATTAATACAAATCGGTTTTGTTTGCGTTTTTTATGTTATTTGGTCTGCAGGTCCATTTAAAACTTTGAACTTGATTTTCTCGGTTCGGAAAAATACGGAGATAGAACAAAATAATTCTAACCTCACGAAATATAGAAATTCATCTTTGGTAAAATCTGTATTTTGGAAACAAAAGTTAGTTGTTATGTTATTTATATCACTAAATTTTACGAATATTGTTGCTGTTTTTGAATCTCTAGATAAAATTTTTTTAAATAAATCTTGATTTAAATAAACCTTGCATTATTGTTTTATTTATATTTTACAGAGTTTATTACAATTGATATATTATCAAAATGTTTATCGTTTAGCCACTATCTGCCAAATGAAACTGAAAACTCCGACTCGCAATTGGTATAAATATGTATGTTTTAACAGAAACATCATTAATCCTTTCATTTTTTATTTTGCTAAAATGGAGTCGAATCAGACTCACTTTTACAAATAAAACAGATAGTTGTGAATTTGGAGTTCTATCAACTTCTGTATTTATCGTATTTTCTTCAATAGATTGAAATAATTACTATCATCGTCGTCATCAACATAATAGTACTCTCCAGAATCATCCAATCATTCTCCTAGAATTAAAATCTTTATAATTTTCTAGAACAATATAAGGATTTGATTCATCATTGAAATATCTTCAATAAGTGTATTGTTAGAAATGACTTTTATTTCTATGATTTGTAGCAAGCAAAAACGATTTTGTTCAAAGATTTTAAATTCTTGTTACAAATGATCTGATCCTGTATAAGATATCTAAAAAGTAAAAAGTTTTTAAAAGCCTTTAAAATGATCAAAAACTTTATTTATTAAATTTTTAGTTTCAACAACGGTTTTTGAACTATCACTCCTCGTTTGACATAACAATATCTATTTCTTAAATTATTTAATACTATTTTGTAATATTATTTTTTTATTTTTTTTTCATTTTTAGTAATGTAAAAAGAAGACAATATTTAATTATGTAACGGAGTTTTAGTTTTTGATTAATAATTTAATTGATTATTTTTACAAAAATAATACGTCAAATTAACATAATTACAATACATTTTTCAATTTTTTTAAAAAAAACTCAAACAATTTCCTTTTTTTTTTGGAGGAGAAAGGGAGGGGTGGGAAGGCGGAGGGTTTGGGAAGGGAGTTAAAATTATTTTTAAGATGTAAATTGTAGTTTTATATTTTTTTTAAACATCCTTGACCGTAATTATGTGTTTTAGGAGAGAAAAAAAAAAAAGGTCAAAAATGTATGTTAGTTGGCCATACTTCCTTTTATTTATCACGGGACATCTGAAGCACTATTGTGTCTCATATCTCCAACCCCAATTTGTCACGCCATACTTAAATAAAAAGAAATAATAAAAATGATATTTTATTTTACAAAGAAACCATCATCAAATATAAATAATAAATTTTAAATTGATATGGCGTTTTTAGTCAAATTAATTAAAAGAAAATTCAATTCAAAATTCAAAAAAAATTTTATTAGTTTTAAAATGTCATACCAAAATACGTTTCACAAGATTTTTATATTTTTCCAATCAAGGCTAAATCATATATTTTAGAGGCCAAGGATATGAGACCATCCAATTATCACATGCTGTGTTATGATATAATTTTGTTGTCCCAATTCGGTCTAAAAGCTGTAGTTTTTGAAATATATAATAGGTGGAATAGTTGAAGCATGAATTCTATTATCTTTACAAAAATTAATTGAATTATGCTGCTAGATGTTTGCTTATTTGTTTGAATGGTGTGTATCATAATTACTAATATCTATAAGCATAAGAGAATCTTTAAAGCATAAGAGAATCTTTGCATCTCACATGATTTAATAAAATTATAACTAGTGTGTGGAGTGTCCTCTGACTAGTGTCTAGTGTCCTTTATTCCTGGTGGTCCATTATCACTAATTCTTGCTTTCAATTTTTGTGGAGAGATTAAAAATTGTGGTAAATGGTTTCCCAAAGTACTTAAACCTGCACACACAGCAATTTTCTGAAGATACTTTTGAAACTTGCTTGATACTTTTACAAGCTACTATTTTTTTGGTTTATGAACAGTAGTAATACCTGACTCAATTACATTCCTAACTTGCTTGGGACTAATTATACCAGTTTAAAAAACTTTTTAAATTCTCAAAAAAGTAGCCTTCATAGTTTCTATTGAAGGCAATAGCACGTGTACAGTATTGGACAAAACAAGTGCATTCAAATAATGCTAATTTAGTTTCTTTATATAAAAGTGCTGCATTTTTTCAATTTAGAGAAATAACTATGTAACTGTTTAGAGACAACGTTCTTTAAGTTTTATTCACCACAAAGTTCATTATTTGTACACGAAAATTAATAAATTAATCAAAAGTATTTAAAAAAGTTGATTTCTTTCTGGACAAAACAAGTGCAACTCCACAAAATGTTGACCAAGCTGTATTTCGCTATCAATATTTCGTGGCAAATCCTTTGTTGTCGATCACAGCCTTGCATCTTCGAGGCAGACTCGATCAGGTGATCAATGAAACTTTGTGGAATCGCTGCCCAGGCCATCACCGATAATTGGTTGTCTTGAAATCACTGCTTGACTACTTTTGCAGTGTGTTTCGGAATGTTGTCTTGCTGAAAAAACCCATTTTATTGGCATATACACACACACACACATTAAACTTGATTTTCGAATTTAACAAACTTGGAAAACTTCAAATTTGATTTCCTAAATTTGAAAAATTAAAAATTGAATAAATTTGATTGAAGTCGACCGAACTTATATTTTACGCTATTGTGTTTTTATTAAGTTTATAAAAAAGTTATTAAAGAATTCAATATTTGATTTCTCTAAATTTTAAATTTTCTATATTTTCTCTTTTTTTTTTTTAATTGTCTCCTGTTATACTTCAGCACCATTTTCCTCATTAAGCACAAAATATGATATTTTAATGGCTATTTAATTTTCCAGTTTTATTTGTAAAGTAAAAAAATACAAGCAAACAAATTTTTTTTTAATTCTAAAGCAACATTTCACTGTCACATATGTTTTTAAACTCTCTAAGACAACATTTCATTCTCGCATTTGTTTTTAAACAATAGTTCTATCGCTTTTTACAGAAATTTGCCGAGTTAGAAAAAAAAAAAGTGTTTTTACGTAAATGTAAAAAAAAAAAAAAAAATTTGTTTGCAAAGTTATCCTGAATTTCATGAACAGGTTGATGAGCGTTTAAAAAATTATTTAATATCCAACTTAGAGAGGCTACTGAGTAGTGAATACTTTCGAGCCATCAAACACAATTATTTTAAAGTATCTGTAATGACATGACATTTTACAGAAAAATATCCCTAATTGTTTTCTATACAATTTTTAACAATTTTTCTTGTTGTTATTTCGGTTTGTAACAATCTCTACATTACACTATACGTTAAACCTCATATTTGAAGTATAATTTGCAATTTCAAGTTTGCTTCTGGTATTCGCAAAGGATTTTTGCCCTCTAAAATAGTTTTTCATGTTAAAAGTTATTTTCAAGTTTGACTTAAGTTTAAGTTGACTCTATGCATACGAAAGAATCAGGTTTAAAGTTTGAATTCAAAATTCAAGTTTGCTTGTCATACCTGTTTTTTCAGTTTTATTATTTTAATTAAAAAAAAAAATGCTTAACCTATTAAATATTTTTTATTAATTTACCAGTATAAGGGATCGTCGCAGCGCTAAGTTGATTTAAAAAAACAAAAGTAGGAGATCTAAATTTTATTCACGCGACAATTTTCATTGAACTTTATTTTTCATTTCAACTATAGACTCTGCGAGAAAAAACTTGATCTATCTCGTTTATTAGTGAAAATTGGCGTCGTGTAATTTAAGGAAGATCCCAAACAAAATATTTCTATAAATAGTTTTATTCATTTTTTCGAATATAACCTAAAAGTAGGCACTTGTTTTTTTTTACCAGATGTTGCAAAGCGTGCTAGCAGATTTTACAAAGCTTGCTACCAGATGTTACGAAAATAATAATTTAGGGGAGGCTGGCACATTTTGATCAAATTTTTACGCAACATGGTAAAACAAACAAAAAAAACGATGTATTACTTTTGCATGTTTAATACACAAGAGGGGGACGTTTATTAATTTTGGGAACATTTTTTTACCTACCCACATTTTCCCGCTAATTAAGACTCCCTCATCCCTCTGTTTATTAAAGGATCTTGTTATCAAAAAAAAAAAAAAAAAAAAAAAAGAATCTCAAAACTGAAAAAAATTGATGTAAACCGGCCTCAAAAAATTAGTAATTGTATACATCAGTCACTGATAAAAATAAAAACTTTGAGTGAAATCTTTGTTCGACCTATAAAAAAAGTATCAAGCTGAATTAAGAGGTTTTGATTATAGGCAGACGATAAATTGAATTAAGATTTGATTAGAAAAAAATCCCGAACATCCTTTAATTAAAACCCTCCAATTTATTAGATCTTGACTAAAACTCCTATTATTCTTTGAATTTAACACGCGAGATTAAGGTATATACTATTTGACAGATAATATACATGATTTCAAATAAGTTTAGTTTTTTTTTTTAAATTAAGCAATTCTTGGAAAAAACAAAATTTAAAAATATTGTAAAAAACAAGTACCCATGTTACTTCATTTACAAAATTTGGAAAAAGCTGCTTCAAAAGTTAAAATAATGTTCTTGAAAACAATAGGCTAAATGTTTAATATATATATATATATATATATATATATATATATATATATATATATATATATATATATATATATCGTAAAATGAATAAAAATCTGTAATATCTAAAGCTCTCTATCCACCAAGATGAAATTAGAGAAAAACCAAAGATTATGAAAGTCTACATAAGAGTATTTTGTCAGGTATTACATTTATTTAGTTTTTATGGTTTGAGGGGGCATCAAACCACGTCATTTTTGATTTTGAATTCAGCATTTTAACCACTAAAAAGTTTAATGTAGTTAAATAAATAATAAAAAGTTTAGTTAAAATTAAAAGCCTTAAAATTTAACAAAATGAGAAAAACGATTCAAAACAGTTTAAAAAAAAAGAATTTATTTTTCTTATAATAATTAAAACCATGCGAATGATATATACAATGTTATGTAAAGAGCAAATTATATACAATGATGATATACAATAGTACGTAAATAAATTATAGTTTACATATATATCTTCAATAAATATTACACAACATTTGTATACTTGACATTAATAATATTCAATAACATATTTTTTTAAATAGTTTTTTTGAAAAACGCTTAAAAAACTAAATGTTATTTTACGCCAAACAAAAAATAAAATTGTAATTATTTAAAATCTTATGATAATTAAAAACTACAGAAAATGCATGCGAAAGAAATTTTACAAAAAAATTGCGACAAAATTTCTAATAACTTAAGAAATTATAAAAATTTAAGAATATATAACAAAGAAACTATTTAAAAAGGGCAACAACAAAAGATAGACCAATAACTAATTTTTCACATAATTTTTATTGCTTTATAAAAATGTCCTGAAGCCGTACAATAGCTACGTACAAGAATTTACTTAAGGAACTTTATAAATATTAAGTAAATTTTCATCTCTAAAAAAGAAATACATCATATTTATATTTATGAAATTATATATATATTTATTTTTACCGAGATTTATTTATACTTTCTCGTCTCTCTCTTTACATACATACATACATACATACGTACATACATAAATACATATATATATATATACATACATTCATGCATACAAACATATATACCTACATCCAAGCCTATATACATCTGCATCAGTCCTAAATTCGAATTTGTGCTCTTTTTTTTTTTACAAATAAATAAATTAGGACTTTTTTTAAATGTTTTGTTAACGGTCAATTTTAATGATAGGTTTTTTGCTAAAGTTTGCTTAATTTTTATGCTTGCTTATTTGCTAAAATTAGCTTAATGCTTAGTTGCTTTGCTCATTGTTGATTTATTTCTAACCCGGACAGGTCAGTTGGTTAGAGCGCTGATTAAGTTTGTAATTATTATAAGCCGTAGCAGCAGGATTACAGGTTCAAATACCGGCTCGCCACTCAGTGTATGAATAATACTTTGGTACGATGTGAACTCGTCTTAATTAGCTCTGCTATAACGATGTTTACTTCTCGACTAGTAAGTAAACAATCTAGTCGAGTAAATAAAAATTATCGTTTATCGTTTATCTACCTATATTCTAGGAAATAAACTTAGAAATAAAATTAAATAAGAAATAAATCAACAATAAGCAACAAAAACTTTATTAGACTATTTTGAAATGTTCAAAGCAATTTGTAAATTGTGCAAAATAAAAAAAAAAACATCTGGCACATTTCTTGATTTTTAACTTATCTATTATAGTTTTACTGTATAGTTTGGATCCATAAATCAAATAATTGCATTCCTAAATTATAGATACCAATGCAGGGAGATCCTGATAAAAATCAGTTCAACAAGTATTTGAAAGTTTAGTGACCAAGACCGATGCTTTATTAATAAATATATATATATATATATATATATATATATATATATATATATATATATATATATATATATATATATATATATATATATATATATATATATATATATATATATATATATATTCAGGCCTGTACCGTGAAAGTTTTTAGGCGGATGGGGAAGGGTAATAAGGTCGTATTTGAAAAAAAAAGGCAGTTCAGAATAGCAAAGCGAAATCTTGCACAATTTTTATGTAAAAACTTCCATGAAACAAGAGAAGTTGGTAGTAAAAGAAGGAGTCGATTGCAACCAACGACCTCCCTCCGAGCATATATATGTATGAGTGTGTGTGTATATATATATATATATATATATATATATATATATATATATATATATATATATATATATATATATATATATATATATATATATATATATATATATATATATACTTTGTGAATTAAAAAATAGAATAATTTTTTTTTAAATTCAAGATTTTAGTAGCGACTAAAAGTTGCTATTTAATTTCAGAAAAAAGATTCCAAAATTCCATTGCTGTACTAGAAAATTTTGAGGCACTTTTTTATATCTGAACAAACATATTATTTACTGTGAAATAATACAATCAGTAACAATAATTTCCTATTTGAATTAAAAAAAAAAATTCTGTACAAAATATTGTACCCAATAAAAATATTAAAAAAATATATGTATTTTTCTCATCTTTTACAAATTCATTATGCTTCGATAACAAGATAAGTGGATTGTTATCTCATACATGCATACACGAATGAGATAACAAACTGTTTACTAAGGGGTTATCAAATTTTTTTTGTATATATATAAATAACGTTTTTTTTAACCTCTTAATACACAGGCTCACGGAGTTTGAAAAGCCGTCAAAATAATTTATTTTTTTTGCGATATTGTGTTGAAATATCTTATTACTGAAATGTTGCTTAAGAGCCATTATCTGAGAAAGATAGGCAAAGTCTGGAAGTGATGTCTTTAAAATCTCTTTATTTTCAGATATCTTATAAAACACAATGAAATTAGGCCACAGTTAAATTTTTTTTCGAAAACTCCCATTATTTGCGGAGATATCGGGGGCCGAAATTTGGCCCATTTTGTAAAAATATTGGTGCATGAAATGGAATTACTACTTTTAGGGACAATTTTAGCAATATGAACTTGAGAAACACATTTCTTTTTCTTTTTTCTATTACTCTAGCTGGATTTCTCTGCTTAAAATAAAAATTCAAAATGTTTACACTTTTTGTTGTCTAGAAATCACGGTTCAAAACCGCTAAATTTGAAATTTTACCCGTACTTTGACCATTTATATCTCCTAAGGCCATTACTTGCACATAATTTACTTAACTGTTTTTGAAAGCCAATAAGGTATACATTGAATTTATAGAAAAAAAATTATGAGTATGCAAGAGCCTGAGAAAGAGTAAGCTTCCAAAAATGAATTTTCGCGGTTAATACGCTTTGTTAGATTACAAATAACAATCGTGGCCTTAGGTCTGCCATGAAACGTATAAGTTATTTTGTTACCTTATACATGCATCTTCCAATATCTGAAAAAAAATTCATGTGCTCAAGCGATAAAAAGCCTAGAGAAGTCCTAGAAATAGTCTTATTTTGCCATATTCTTAACCAACAAAATACCCTAGCAACGACATAGATATGCTTAGCAACGGCTACTTTTACTCTTTAATAGTTAGTACTCAAATTAAAAATAAATAAATAATACATTTTTACAACAAAACTGTATAAACTGTACAAAAGTGCTTGATAAAAATTATTTTTTAAGCTTTTTTAATGTAACAAAATACGCAACAATAGGTTCAAAGAATGCGATGGCAAAAGTGTAATAACCAAAGTAAGGAAGTGACATTAAAGATACTTTTTTTAATGACTGTAATGATTGCTACACAAGCAATTCCCTTTGGGCAGTCATTTGTAATACTTTCTTTAGACAATTATTAATGATTGCAAGACTATTTCCTTGGAGACACATTCTTCTCGAAGAATTAGCACATGAATTTAATAAATAGCCATAGCATGAGATGAGAAACTACGAAATAAAGTTTTTTTGTTTTGTTATCTTTTGTTTATTCAATAAAAAATAATAAAATAAAAAATAAAAGTTAAATACAAAATGTCAGAGAGCAACAATATAGTCAATCTCTATGAAAAATGCGTGTATTTTGATAAAGGACAGACTTCTTGTGGCGCTTTTAAGCGTTGGAAACAACATGGGATCTTTCAAATTAATGAATTAACTGCTGACATAAGTAATCATTTAAAAGTACTAAAGGTATAATTTATCAATTAATATATATATTTTTAATTATAAGCAACAATACCTCCAACAAATAGATGACAAATTTAACATTACTGTTTTATAGTTACCGCAGACAAACCAGTATAATGAAAAAACTCTAATTGAAAGTCGATTACAAACTTATCTTTCATGCGACGATTGGTTATGTGCATACCACCGTTTTTCTTTTGGTATTGGATGGAAGCCGCCAAACAGATGTCAATACCTAAGTCATATATTTCAAGTTGGTAAAAAAGCACCAAAAATTAGATCCATACCTTTGAATACCCTTGCTACTTATAATAAAAGTAATTCATCGCTACCTATTGGAGCCGTATTTTGCTTCAAGCACCTAAAAACTATTTTAATAGATAATATTATTGACATGATAGAACCAATTCCAACAGTAAAGTCTAGCTCTTATGTTGATAAAGTTTATGTTCCAGATTTAGCAATCATTTCAGATAAGACCATCGAAGAATCAAAATTAAAAGCTAGTTCTTTGTGTGAAGCACTAGGAGCAAGTCCACTGTCTTTTCACATAACGCAAAAGCAAATAGAAGACTTAACACAAGAAACTAAACAGAAAGTTAAAAAAAATTTGAGAAATGTAAAGTGCAGCTCGAGAAGATATTTGCTGAAGCAATTGCACCTGGTCAATCAGAAGCACTTATAACCCAAGTATTAAACAGTGAAGATGAAAATGTTGCAACTGAAATGGTTCCAGAAGACCTAATTGTACAAGTTAAGATGTTCCAAGAAAGCGATTCTTTAGGAAAAATTCTTTTACTTTCAGTTGTTAATCATAATAAGTACACTAAAGAGACATTAATGAAAGTCTTTGATTGCAAAAAACATCAAATAGAAAAAGGACGCAAGTTGCAGAAAGAAAACATTGGACTTTCCATACCAAAGAAGGGTAAGGTAAAAATATGCCGAATGCCTCAAGAAAAAATTGAACATTTTTTGGAATTTTTATTTTCTCGAGGTCTGCTTCAAGATGTAGCATATGGTATAAATAAAATAAAGTTTGACAACAGAGAGAAACAAAAAGTGGCTAATGCCATTTTGATGATGAAGTTTAGCCATACAATCACATTTTATAAAGAAATTTGCCTAGAAACTAATTATGTCCCTATGTCAGATAGTTCTTTATGGAGAATTCTTTGTGGAATAAAACCTTCTCAAAGGAAATCTTTAGCTGGTCTTGATGTTACAGCAGCTGGCATGAACGGTTTCCAAACATTAATTGCCATTTCTGAGAAGTGGAAATATAAAAATGTTACTAAGTTTCTTGAAAAAGGTAAAAGGTATCTGAAGAGTAATTATCCTTCCAAATGTAGTGAAAATTCAACTTTGCATAGTCACTCAACTTCATTTGCCCTTTCGGATATAGATCCGGACTTAAACCAATCAAACATAACCGCTGACGATGAACTATGCATTGACTGTACTGACCTCATTTCAGTAATCAATCAGGTTCGTGAGTTGGTTATACAAAGTGAAGATGAAGATCTACTATATGATTTAAATGTGGCTACAGAAGATGTTGAAGCCTATATGAAACATCAAATTCGTGATGCGCAGCAAAAAATGACCAAAATAATGGCTTTTGAGCAACTTGATGAGGAAACAGGATTTTGGCTAAAGGATTTTTGTCAAAAAATATTGCCCGCTAAATTCCGTGAAGGCCAAAAAGAATTTTGGGAAAAAAGGAATGACTCTACATGTTGATGTCTTCTTCTTCTATGAAAATGGTAGAATGAAAAAAAAAGTGTATTTTACTGCTGTATATAGATGTGAGCAAAGCCTTGTTGATGTACTCTGTCTCGCTGATGTTGTTTTGGCCAAAGTTAAAAATGATTTTCCATATTTAAAGAATCTTTATGCTAAGTCAGATAATGCATCATCTTATCATGGAAACTTCTACTTAGAAGCCCTTTACAATGTTTGCAAACCAAAACAATTTTTCCTTAAAAGGTATGATTACAACGAGCCTTTGCGTGGAAAAGATCAATGTGATAGAGAGTCAGCAGGAGCGAAATGTGTCATTAGGAGTTTTGTTGACGCAGGAAACAATTTATTGACTGCAGAAGATCTTTATGAGGCTCTTCATAATGGTAAAGGAATTCAAAACGCTGATGTTGCTGTAGTTATAATAAATTCCAAAGCCTCTATTTTATCAGGATCAAATCTGATTCCCAACATAAGCAGTTATCATTCTTTTCAGTTTTTCCCTGATCACATGATAATGTGGAGATACTTCCGAATTGGTAAAGGTAAAAAATGGAACTATACAAATGTGACATTCCATACTTCAGTTGAAATTGTTAAGCCCTTTAGTTCGACTTGCAAAATTTATACTGCCCCAACAATTTCCAAAAAACTACGTGTTGATAGAAGAGTTAACACTTTAAAGTTTTGTACACAATTTGGTTGCACTGATTCATTTTTTGACAATGAATCATTAGAAGTACACTTGTTATCAGAAAACCACAATTTTCAATCTGTGAAGAAATCAATGGTAGACAGAGCAAAACTATCTTATATCAACAAAATGAAAATTTCAAACCTAAATTCTTATGATTATCTGCCGTCATCCCAATCTGTCATTAAAGGGATTGAAAACTTCACAGACATCACTGGGTGGGCATTACCAAAAAGAAAAGTGTTCAGATATTCTTCAAAGCAGAAAACATTGTTAATGCAGATGTTTATGTCTGGAGAAGAACAAGGGAAAAAAATGAGCCCAGAGCAGGTTCACCAGCAGCTGAGGACAAAGTTAAAGCCAAGTGAATATGTGACAACTCAACAAATTCGATCATTATTCTCTAGGCGAGTAAATTTACTTCTATATTTACTGATACCCAAAGTATGAATGATATAAAATTTAATTTTATTCTTTTCTTGAGTTTTAAGATAAATATTTTGAATTTACCTTCATGCTTCAAGTACATTTTTTTAGATGGAGTAAACAAAAAAGAGAAGGAAAGCTAGTTACCATTTTTTGTGAAGATGCTAATCTAACTGATGACATGATTGATCTGACTGATGATGCGAGACATACAAGTCAAAATAAAGATGATGATTTAAACAACGATATTCAGCTCATAGCAAAAGAGTTAGCAGCTGATTTTCAAATTGGTGATTGGGTTGCTATTGAATATAATATGCAGTGGTATCCTGCAATAATTCAAAGTGTAAGACGTTATAACATCAAAATATTTAATTTTTGAGTATTAGATTTTTTTTATTAAGTTATATAATTATTAATTTATTAACCACAACATTTAAATGTAAGAAATATTCAGAAAGCACCAATGATTAGACGTTGTTTTACTTTTAACTTAACCCTGTAGGTCAATCGTGACAATGTTCATGTTTCTTGTATGGAATATTCTACTACACCTGGAAAAAACTGTTTCAAGTGGCCAACCAAGGAAAATATTCTCCAATATTTATATCTTGACGTTATTTGTAGGATTGATGCACCAACACCAACTAATCAAAGAGGGGACTATTCTCTCTCAATAGACGATATGTATAACATAGAAATTCAGATTGACAGATAAACTTCTTTAAAACTTTATTTGGTTTGCTTTCTTAAACAAGTTGTATTTGAAAAAACGTTTATCCGAAATTTACATAATTGTTTTAACAATGATATAAACACTTTAAAGTGTGTGATGTTTGGATCTTTTTCTCATTAAAGAAGCTTAGAAAACAACTTTTATCAAGCGCTTTTATACAGTTTTTTGTTATAAAAATGTATTTTTTATTTATTTTTAATTAGAGTACTAATTATTAACGCATTATAGAAGCCGTTGCTAAGCATATCTATGTCGTTGCTAGGGTATTTTGTTGGTTAAGAATGTGGCAAAATTAGACTATTTCTAGGACTTCTCTAGGCTTTTTATCGCTTAAGCACATGAATTTTTTTTCAGATATTGGAAGATGCATGTATAAGGAAACGAAATAACTTATATATTTCATGGCAGACCTAAGGCCACGATTGTTATTTGTAATCTAACAAAGCGTATTAACCGCGAAAATTCATTTTTGGAAGCTTACTCTTTCCCAGGCTCTTGCATACTCATAATTTTTTTTCTATAAATTCAATGTATACCTTATTGACTTTCAAAAGCAGTTAAGTAAATTATGTGCAAGTAATGGCCTTAGGAGATATAAATGGTCAAAGTACGGGTAAAATTTCAAATTTAGAGGTTTTGAACCGTGATTTTTAGTCAATAAAAAATGTAAACATTTTGAATTTTTATTTTAACCAGAGAAATCCACTCACAGTAGTAGAAATAAGAAAAATAAATGAGTTTCTCAAATTCATATTGCTAAAATTGCCCCTAAAAGTAGTAATTCCGTTCCATGCACCAATATTTTTACAAAATGGGCCAAATTTCAGCCCCCGATATCTCCGCAAATAATGGGAGTTTTCGAAAAAAAATTTAACTGTGGCCTAATTTCATTGTTTTCTATAAGATATCTGAAAATGAAGAGATTTTGAAGACATCACTTTCAGACTTTGCGATTTTGCCTATATTTCTCAGATAATGGCTCTTAAAGAAAACTTTGCTCAATACTACTGATGCGTCCGAATGTACACAGTGTTTCAATTATTGCTTTGCTTGAGTTTTATAGTTTTAAACAAGCAAAATGGCGTGTGTATACACAGGGGGTATACACAGGGTTTGAAAAGTATACCAAGACTAAATAGCCTAATTTATATTATTTATCACATGGGCGGATAAAAAAATATTTTCAGCAGCAGCAAAGTATCTTTGAATAACTGAATCTGTTATATTTTTAAGATCAGTAGTAACCTAGCAACAGTAAGAATAAACTTCTAGAGATGTTTAGATCTATTGAACCATGAGTCTATTGAACTTTGTTACACGAACCGTTTCAAAGCTTGAATGAAACATCTCTAGAAATTTTTTTCTTACTCTCGCTAGCTAACTACTGATCTTGAAAATAGATTTAGTTATTTAAAGATACTTTTGATGCTGAGCATGAAACTTGTTAAAAGCCACATGTTCGAATGGATATAAACAATGAAATCATACCATTATTGACTTCATTATTTAAACATCCAAATAAAGTAAAATTCACAAGTTGTTTGCTATGTTTATTATTTCATAAAATAATCAATTATGCTGTCTGCAATATTTTTTCCAGTACCAGATATTGATGTCAGGCCCTAAAAATATTGAGTCTGGTTCTTCTATCATTAAAGTGTGCAAGAATTGGTTCCTATTTTTCCTTGAATAACAGTCTTGTCATTTCTTTCATCCAAAAACAATTCTATACTTATGGTTATCAAACCCTTACTGTCTTGAATTTTTTCTGGCACTTTAATTTTTCTCGTCAATTTTTATTTTAGTTTTGTCATAATTATTTATCCAACCTAAGTTCTGCAAAGCAGAGCCTGCTATTGCTGCAGCAGCTCTATCAGATGATCCTGTGCAATCATATATAAAGACAACAGATGATATTTTAATCCACATTTGAGTACTTTTATGATTTTGATGATTTTTTTGTAATTCTGAAAGACCTGAAAATTCCTTTTCTTGTTCTGTATGTATGTATGTATGTATGTATGTATGTATGTATGTATGTATGTATGTATGTATGTATGTATGTATGTATGTATGTATGTATGTATGTATGTATGTATGTATGTATGTATGTATTTATGTATGTATGTATGTATGTATGTATGTATGTATGTATGTATGTATGTATGTATGTATGTATGTATGTATGTATGTATGTATGTATGTATGTATGTATGTATGTATGTATGCATGCATGTATATATATGCATGTATGTAAGTATGTATATATATATATACATGGTGATTCAAACTCTATATAATTTAATAATAATTCGGACACCTAACTCATATGTGTATATCTTAACATTTAATATATTAATATTTAATAAATTGACCCATCTATTAAAGTTTTACCTGATGTTTAAATATGGCAGCATTATTTTTTATGATTTGTAGAGGTAGAGAATAGAATTAGGAGTAAGAAAATGACTTTAATAAAAATAAAAATAAAGAAAATGACTTTAAGAAAGAAACAATTTGATAAACGGCGCTAAAAAGTCTTTAGAGCCTAACTTCTGAGATAAGATGCAAAATTTAGTGAACTAAGAATTTAGTGAACTAAGAATAATGCATCAGACAACATCTTTTTGATTTCTTGCAATAATAAATAGCCATTAGTTCTCAAGAGAGTTATTATTTAAATAAAGATGAAAAAAAAAGATTACGATTAGATATAGCAGTTGCACAAGAAGTTGAATACCATAAAGAAGAATGAGGCTTGACTTGAAACTAATAAGAAGGAATAAAAGCTTCCATTCCTGCCTGAATCCAGGAGGTTACATAGGAGGCAGATTTTTTAGCTGAGAGAGAAAAGAAATCAGCCCAAAGCCCTTCACAAAGAAAATCACAAAATGTCTCCCATTCAGCTTTAGGGTAGTAGTGAGTAGTGCAACGATAGGAAGAGTTGAAAAATGAAGTACAAGATGAAAGATTTAAAGTGATCATTGCATGGTCAGAACCTCTTAAAGAAGAAAAGTGAAAAATTTAATAAAAGCTAGCAGAGACAAGACACAAATAAATGAGTGAAGGTAAGTGTAAAAGGGTTGTCTGAAAAATGGGTCACAATGTTAACTATCTGAGTATGAGATTGCGGAATGCAGAAATTGAGGGCTTTAGTGCCAGCAGGGTCAGTGGTGTTAGAGTCAAACCATTAAGTGTGATGAGCATTAAAATCTTCAATAACTACAATATTGGGATCAAGGTAAAGAGAAAGTTCAATTTGATCAGAAAATGCAATAGAAAGCAAAAGAAATAAAAATTTTCTAAAAGAAAGCAGTTTTGAGAAGAAGGAGAACAAAAAATAACAAAGAGAAAGGAGAGTCAAGAGGTGCTAAGTGGGAGCACATGAAAGAATGGTGAAAGAATTCAAAACTGATTTCACAACAAATAGGTGAATTAATGCATATATATATATACCTCTAAGCTAATCAAGTGACTATTGGAACTTTGCGAATCAAAGGTTAGTACCCATAAATACTGAGATCTAAAGAAGGAATAGCAGAGCTTAAATTAGTCCACTAAGAGCAAGCAAGTCTAGAGAAATTTGTAAAATGTAAGATTCAACTGCTGGAAGGTTGCTTTGCAGACCACTAATATTAGTAAAAGATATATTAAAAGAGTTAGGTGGTGGGAATGGTTTTTTATGTTTAATATTTTGGGTTAAAGAGAACTTGACTTATTCATAAATAGTAAGATTTACATCTACGTCAGGCCAATAGATAAAGACTGGTTTGAGGCTGGTTAGCAGAATTACTTTTACTTTAGCAGAATTACCCTGCTTACCCCTAAAGTCTTTGCCTAGGAGGGCTCCTGCAAGACAGTAGCTTGATGCAGTTAATATCTGCCCAAGATATGTATTTTTATCGATACACCCTCTAGCCTTTACTCAACCAAGAGCCCCAAGGCAGGAAATTTTGTAACTAGTTAGTTAATGAGCTCACAGATTTAAACATTTAAACAGAACATTTAAAAATTTAAACAGAACATAAACATAAATAAAGTAACTTTTTGGTGAGTAAACACAGTGTCATAGATTCAGATAGAACACACTCATACATATAAACATAAACAAACAGAACACAAACATACATAATTATTAAATTCTTGCAAGTAGGTGTTTTGTCTGAAACTCTGGTGCAGTGTTCACTACCCCATAAATTACTTTTATTTGTGTTTCAACTTCTGTTTGAGCTCTGGCGCCGTCTTCATTTGCCTGTAAGTTACATTATGTATGTAACTTACAGGCAAATGAACACCATGTCAGAGGTTCAAACAGAGGTTGAAACACAAATAAAGTATTTTATGGGGTGGTGAACACTGCTTCAGAGTTTCAGATAAAACACTAACTTACAAGAATTTAATAACTTACATAGAACCTTTGCTTAGAAAGCGAATCCCACAAGGCAGCGGGACATGGACAAGTTGCACTAGGTTAATGTTACCAGTAGCAAGGTGGCCATAATGACCATACACTTGAACTGACTAAAAAATGTAACTCTTGCTTGGCCTAGTTATGAAGTGTGACTCTTGCTTAGAATGTGAGCTCGATGAACTGCGCCACTACAGTATTTTTTATTTAATTTAATATTTTAAATTAAATATTTACTTCTCAGCTTATATCAAATTGTCCCAAACAAAAATTTCTGTGAGAACTGACAACAAAAACTAACTTGTATATTGGGAGGGCAAAATGCAATATTTTGTATGTAACTGTTGTACTGAACAGTATAAAGTGATTCAAATTTGTTGAACATACGGAATGTTGTTACTATTTTTTGATTATTGAGACGCTCCGGGAAGATGTTGCAGTCTTATCACAAAGCCCTATGATAGGGTATTTAACAAGGGAGTTTATGCTTCCTTCCTTACCAATTAATCTGGCCTTATCTGGCCAGAAACAGCATTGAACCTAGTACCTTTTGGTTCTGAGCTACATCTCTTATTATATTTTTTATAATAAACAAGCTTTTATTATATATATAAAAATTTAAATTTTACTTACTCTATAGAATGCAGATCAATGTTAAAACTCACATTTTTATTGTATTTAACATAGATATTTGTTATCTAAAAATATAAACAATATTAAAACACTTTATTTAACTTTTAAATTTTTAGCAATTCTATAAATACTTTTTTGAATTTTTTATGATTCTTTATTGAAATACTTAAAAAATAATTTACTAAAACTAATTGTATAATCAAAAAGAGCTGACATAAATTACAATATTAAAATAAATTACAAGATTTGTCTAAATAGTTGTGGATAATTCTGGTGTTTACAAAATGGAAAAATAGCAGTACTTTGATGTTATCTTTT
This sequence comes from Hydra vulgaris, assembly GCF_022113875.1. NCBI lineage: Eukaryota > Metazoa > Cnidaria > Hydrozoa > Anthoathecata > Hydridae > Hydra > Hydra vulgaris. The sequence continues at coordinate 16,859,151 of NC_061166.1, forward strand.
TTTTTTAATTTAATTTTTTGTAATTTAACTAAGGTTACTTAAAAAAGTTTATAATTGATTAACTTGAATATATTAGCTATTTAAATAGCTTAATAATAATAACTTTTACTCACTTTAAAATAATACGAAAACTAAGTACTGGGTTTTACTAAAAGTATAGAGCTGTTTCACTATTATACAAAAGTATAGAGTTGCTATGTTATTATATAACAAAGACATTTAATAAAACAACATGAACTTTTAATTTTCATATAAGTTTCTACAACAAAGTTTATTCTTTACACCTAAAATTGTAAATTCTCTTAAATACTTAAAAAAAATATTTTTACACCTAAAAGAAGCAAAGAGTATGATATTGACATGTAAATACAAGAAAAAACACAGGTATACTAAGTTTTGTTTTTCTATTTTTCTCTTATTTCATTATATTTTATTTATATTTATCTTATCTATGTTATATGAATAATTTATAATTTATAATATTTTATAACTGTATACTACAGCTGTTTTTCAAAATGCCTTAAGATGTTTTTTACATCATTTGGGAAAAATAAGACTTTTTGTAAATTGTTTTTTTAAACTATTAATTTTTATAAATGTTTTCATATTTCTTTAAAAATATTTACAAGGCATCTAAATTAGCTTATTTTGTAAAGAAGTCAACTATAACTTTTTTATCTTAAGTATTTTGAAAAACGGCTTTAGTATAGTACTACCAAGTTATATCTTGATAACACTGTTACAACACTGTTGTATCCCTCGATAATTTTAAGAGAAGTCTCAAAATGAGAATGCTTGTATTGAATTTCAGAATATAAATTCCTATAAGATTTCAAATTAAAAAGAATAATAATATCTTTTGCTTTTCTATGAACACTGTTACAAACAAACACTGTTGGCATGGCAACAAATGGTATTTAACACTTATTAGTATTATAAATAAGTAAAGAATTTTACTTATTCATAATAATAAACCAATTGGAATTGATCATTTATGGAATTGCAGTTTTTTTATTTGTCTTAGATTTAATAATTTAAATAAATTTCTTACCGCATTTTCAATTTTAAATTTAAGTGCCGTTGGTTGTTTATAAGAATCAATATATTTCTCATCCAAAAAATGTATTCTTAAGTTAACAGCTACTCCTACAACAAATGTGAAAATAAAAATTAAAATAGTTTGAAATTTTTACATAAAAAGTAGTGGATATACAAGAAAATGAATTTAGTAGACTAAAGAACTTAATAGAGTTTTATATAGAGTTTCTGAAACCAAAAAAGCGAATCCGAAAATCTGTTGTTTTCTTCTCATGTATTTGAATCTGTTAAAAATCTATTAAAAAATGCAAGTGTATTAAATGTATCCGTAAACTAATTTTTTAAAATTTGAAATCTCTTGAGCATATAAAATTTAAATTTCTAATCAAATATTTGTTAAACGTAAAGGATATTGCAGTTTCACATTAAAAACTTCTTGTGAGTAAACGCTAATATCTTTTAGTGATATTAAACATAATTTATATACAAACTATATTCCCTAGATATTTACAATTATGCCTCTATATATATACAATTATGTATTAAGTAATTACAGTGTGGGACAAAAAAATTGTGATTTTTTTTTTTGCGCTTGAAAAATGCTATAATTTATATATGTACAAGTTTGTATGAATCATCAGTCTTAATAAGAATATTTTCTATTTTAAATTTTCATTTGTTTTAATAAAAGCAAAAATTTTGAGAAATGTACATAATCTGTGTACATTTATATACATAAAATGTATATAAATGGACATATATTAAGGTTTCATTTTCCCCCAACTAACTATTAAAAAAATATTTTTATAGATTAAAGCTGGTCAAATTCCGATTGCTGCCGAAGCTGCACCAATGGCACCTGAAGTTTTTGTTGTAAAGGAGAAAAGAAGACATGTTTTAATTTCTGCTGAGAGAAATGCATTTTTATGTGGCTTTAAATCAGGTGGAATGTTGCTTATTGAACTTGCATAGAATCAACATGTGCCAATTTCTTCTCTTGATGCTACTTGGAACTGATACTGATAGTACAGAGAGAAATAAAAGCTCTGGTTGAAAGCGAAAGACTGATGCACATGATGATTGACATATTATCAATAAAGTCCGAAAAGATCGGTTTGTAACTGGGTCAGAAATTATAGCTTCATTAAACTTAACTACTCCTTTGTCAATTAAAATTGTTTGTTAATGTATTACTGAGTCTGGAGAGTTCAAGTCATATTTTGCATGCAAGAAGTCATTCATCAGTGAAACGAACAAGGGTAAGAGAGTAAAATGGGAAAAAGATCATTTTCATTGGACTGTTGATCAATGGAGTCAGGTAATTTTTTCTGATGAGCCATCATATGTTTTACTCTTCACGTGGAAAAGACATGTATGGCGCAGGCAAAATGAACCTTATTCAAAGGAGTGTACTATTGTAAATGTCAAACACAATGTCAAATTAATATGCTGCTCACAGTGTAGGTGTATTATATCAAGTAAAAGGTATTATGGAGCAGAAGCAGTATCACAAGATCCTTTAGTGTCAATTCAAGCCAAGTGTGACCAGAATGATTTTATATTTTAGCAAGATAATGATCCTAAACATACTGCAATAATTAAAAAAGGATATGTTATCAACCAGAACTGGGATTCAATTGGCCATCTCAGAGTCCCAATCTAAATCCTATTGAGAATATTTAGAGCATTCTCAACCAACATTTAAAGTTTTCTAGATGTAACACCCTTGATGATTTGATGGCTACTTTAAAAGAAAGGCGGAAGGCTCTCAAACCAGAACTTTTAGCATGTTTAATTGATAGTATGCTTCGAAGATGTGCGACAGTTATCAAGAGTAAAGGATATATGACCAAGTATTAATTTACTGTTTTAGAAACTTGTATTTATATTCTTATTTGTAACAAAGGCTTGTAAATAGACTATTTACAAGCTTTTGTTACAAATACTTGTTGTTGTAGTTGTTATAAATGATATGTCTTTATGTTATTGTTTCTGTTGTAGTTGTTACATATATATGTATATTATGTTTTTATATTATTGTTTCGATATTGTCTTTGTGTTATTACAAGTTTCTAAGTTTGTCTGTTTATTATTTATTTTCACCATTCCCTAAGCATTCTCAATAGTATTAGCAACAGAATGCCACGTTAATGGGGCAACTGGGACAGCAACTGTATTCTTAAACTTGTCATTTGAAAAATCTCAAGGCGACATCCAAAAATTTTTTTTTTAATATTTTTTTATTAAATAGCAAAAGATAAAACCTTAATACATGTGATCAATTCCTATCTTTGTATATGCTTGGAAATGAAGAACTCACAGGTAAATAAGCAAAAAGGTATTTATTTACAGTCACAGATTATGTACATTTAAGATTTTTGCTTTCATTAAAACAAACGAAAATTTAAAATAAGAAATATTCTTATGAAGACAGATGATTCATACAAACTTGTAGATGTATAAATTATAGCATTTTTCAAAGGAATTTGAATTTGCTATCAACTAATTCCAAATCATCAATTTGAATTCATTAGTCAAATAAAAAGCACAAAAAAAAAAAAAAAAAAAAAAAAAACTTGTTATAAGAATGTCTTAACTACTCATAATGACTTTCAACAAATTTATTCTACTTATGACTACTTATGAAGTGAATTGTTTGTTGAAGTGAATTGTTTGTTGAAGTGAATTGTATATTGAAGTGAATTGTTTGTTGAAGTGAATTGTATATTGAAGTGAATTGTTTGTTGAAGTGAATTGTATATTGAAGTGAATTGTTTGTTGAAGTGAATTGTATATTGAAGTGAATTGTTTGTTGAAGAGAATTGTTTGTTGAAGTGAATTGCTTGTTGAAGTGAATTGTTAGTTGAAGTGAATTGTTTGTTGAAGTGAATTGTTTGTTGAAGTGAATTGTTTGTTGAAGAGAATTGTTAGTTGAAGTGAATTGCTAGTTGAAGTGAATTGTTAGTTGAAGTGAATTGTGTTCAATAGTTTGTTTAAATAAACCTTTAAAATTTGTTTTTACCAACAAAACAGGCAAATAATTCTTTCAGTTAGTTTTAATTTCAAAATTAAAGTCTCTTCTAGACAAGTTCCAAAAAAACATCAAAAATTATGGGAACATTTAAACCAAATTTCTAATGGAAAAGCAGAATGTAAAATATGTAAAACAAAAATTTTGAACAGCAATGGCTCTACTAGTGCAACGATAAACATAAAAACCATTAATGGTATTATGCTAAGTAAGTCAAGTCATGAAGATGGTGGTAATGGTGAGACAGTGATGAAAAAAAAAATTTGATCATGATACATTGTGACCAAACTAGCTGTTTTCGATGAAATTTTATTAAAAGCAATGGGACATACTCATAAAAGTTATGAAGAAATAACTAAGGCTCAACTATACGCTCAACTAAGTACAATATTATTTGAAAAGCTGAAGAGGAATAGATTCAATATTATACTAGATTAAGTATTCAAATGAAATGCAAATAGTATGCGTTAAAATATGTGATCAATGGAGCACATATTTTAATGCATACTATTTGCATTTAGAGCGCTTGTCTCATAGAGCGCTTGTCTCATAAGCAAGAAGTTCTGAGTTTGATCTTATCCACACCCCTGGAAGTACTTGGCTCAACTTTTTTTCTGCCCAGATGCCTTTCTCTTCAAGGTTCCTGTTTTAGAGTTATAGAGTTAAGAGAGGGTAGTAACCACAATTAAGCTAGCATCCTCGACTGTAGTGACATTTATGGCCTTGGGGAGATGAATTAACATAGAAAATGAAGAAAAAAGAAGGACATCCTTTAGAGCTCAATCTAGACATAAAAATTAGATAGAACTTGTTTATTGATTTAGTTGAGTGCTTTATAAATGTTTGAGAATATATTACTAAATCTCTTCTTGAGTTAAATAAAACGGATATGCTGGCAGAAGTAAATATCAACCTTTTATGTGATTTGATTAATGTTTTCAAACCAATAAAATTAGCCATAGAATCTTCCGGCAGACAAAATGCCTCTCTGTCATCAGCAGATGCAATAATGGAGTTTATGACTCTCTGTCATCAGCAGATGCAATAGTGGAGTTTATGATGAATAAACTTTGTAATGCTGACAGTGAAACAAAATTTTTATTATGATAAAAACAAAAAATAATGTTTTAATTTCATATTTATAAATTTTTATGCGATTTTAGATAAAAGGATTTTAAAAATACATTTGCATTTAAAGATTTATCAGATAACTATTATCTGATTTTGGTGCAGAAATTGAACTTGAAGTGAAGTGCTGATATTGAAAGTACTAGCTCAGAATTGGTTCATGTTGGCTTGATTGAACAAACAGCATTAAATAGTTTTTCCAAATTTTTGGTTTGTTTTTCAGTATCACAAAAAAACTTAAACTCTTGTTTTACATTCCTTAATATGGTTTCATATTCTGGTTTTATATTCCTAATATTGGTTATTCCTGATTTGTTATTCTCTTGATGAGAATCACAAATCAGGAACCAATTCTATATTAAGAACATAAATCAAGAATTTAAATCATTTCAAAAGCTGAGTTTTGTATAACTTTTTCCAGTTCTTTTTCCATAGTCATTTCTTTTTCTTCTTTTTCTTTTTTCCATTATTTTCTGTTTCATTAAAATTATTGGAAAAAATTCTTTGTATTAATTTGTTTGCGAAATGTAATTCATGTTTTGATGGAATATACAATGCATCATTCAATTATTTCAGAAGATTCAATTAATTTTTATTTGTGCATTCAGTTCTTCATTTCAAGTTTTCCATTGTTTTACTTATTGACCTAATATTTGGCAGATTTTACCGAATTCACCAGATATCAAAATACCCATGGCTTCCACAAAAACATTTGCAAAACTTCAAAAATTTTTGAAAAAATTGAAATTTTTTGAAAAAACTTATATTTGTATTTATTAATCAACTACTGTATATTAATCGCTAACTTGAAAAATGGGGACATGTCCTGCAAATTCACATAGCATGTTCCCTTTTTCAAGTTAGCGATTCATGTAATACAAGGTAATTTATTATAAAGTTACATTTTTGAAAAGAAAAAAGTTTATCATGGAATATTTACTTCAAGAATATCTTTGAAGATTTTCATTTGCTCCAATAAGTTCCGGAGCTCAATTGCATAACTTAACCTTTGAAGATTTTTTTTAGGAATTATATTATTTAACAAAATAATTTTTACTTTTTATTGTTTTGCATTAAGTTTTCTAGATTTAGTTCATTTTGAATGCATAAACCTAACATCATCTAGAAAAGGGTGCTTAGCAGCTTGGTTGTTAAGCAATACCAAAGGTTGTTTTATTGCTCAATATGTGAATAAAAAAGTTTAACTTGTTTTGCTGTGCGATTATTGATACATCTTGGATGTAAAACAAAGAATGAATATAATTTTTGCTGTGTTTGGAAACATTGAAGAGTGACTTATGTGCATTCCTTCCTATTATATCAAGTTTTTGCATTAATATGTCTTTATAATCGTAAAGTTCAAGACCATATGTAAGTACCAGAACCACTAATGTTTTATATAGCTGGACAATAGAGCTTGGATGAGCAAAGCGGATTCCAGACTGAAAAAGAGTTTGGATTATTGCCCTGAATTTTGATATTCTATATTATTTATATAGAATATATATATATTTGAACAATTAAGTGAGGCAAAAGAAGAGCTTTTAGTATCCCATATAAAAACTAAATGATTAAATTTGTCATCCAGTTTTATTTGTTGGTGGTTGACTGTTAACATGCAGTTTGCAATTTGCTTTTTTCCGGTGAACAAGAACTCGGTCTTATTAGCATTCAACTTTATACAATTTGCGTTAGTGTATATATTATATGCTGCTGTAAGCTTTAGAATTCCAGACAGGGTAGAAGTATGATGTTGAACAGGGTAGAACTAAGAAGTATGATGCTACAACAACTGTATAATTCCCATAAGTTTTTACGAGTTTTTTCGCAAATTTCTTATATTCTGTGGTATTTTTTATTTTGTGAGTCGAAATTAAGTTGAACTAAACCAAATGCCGAAAGGAAAGGTCCTTACCGATATTGAAAAAGGTCAAATATTGGCTTTTCATCGAGAAAAAGTTCCAAATCGAAAAATTGCTAGAAGATTGAAGAGATCAGATCACGTTATCCGTAATTTCTTGAAAAATCCAGCAGATTATGCAACAATCAAGAGGAAACCAAAGAAATCTAAGGTTTCAAGTCGTGAAAAACGCAGAATTGTTCAACTCGCATCAAATTCATCAAAAAGTTTGCAAACAATTAAGTCAGATTTGGGTTTAAATGTTTGCAAGGAGACGATTAGGAAAGTTCTTAAAGACAACCCACACATTGTATGATCAAAAATGAAAGCCCGCTCACAAACAAAAATGAAACCCCAAAAATGAAAGCCCGCTCACAATCAAAAATGAAAGCCCGCTCACAAACAGAAACAGATGGAATTCGCCCGCGAAAACATGGCATGTGATTGGGAACAAGTAAGAAATTTTAGATTAAATTCTAATGAATACGTAAGATGTCTAAATAGCTGAATATTTTTGTTTTCGATACCAGGTGATTTTTTCGGACGAGAAAATGTTTAATCTTGATGGGCCTGATGGTTTTAGTGGCTACTGGCGTGATTTGAGGAGAGAACCCAAATATTTTTCAACAAAGAATTTCGGTGGTGGATCTTTGATGGTTTGGCTTGGGTTTTGTGCAACAGGAAAGTTAAATTTAGCATTTACATCTTGCAAAATGAAAAGTTCTGAATACATTGATGTGCTAAAATCATGTCAATCATGTTTGATTCCATTTAAAAACAAATATCGACGCAAAAAGTTTGTTTTCCAACAAGACAACGCCAGCATTCACACTTGTAACGAGACTAAAGCTTGGTTTGAAGCAATATAACTCTGTGGCAGAGCTAAAAGTAGCGGTATCAGAATGCTGGGAGGATATGGAGCCAAAAGTGCTTGAAAACTTGGTGGGAAGTATGCCAAAACGAATTTATCAAGTAATTGAGCGCAAAGGAAGTCCAATCGAGTACTAAAAATGCGATAAAAACATTTTTTTTGATAGTTTAGTTAAAAAATGTGAACTGCGTCTATAGAAAATAGTCAGCTATCTTTTGAATTTAATTCATTTATGATTGACCTCTTTTCAAATTTGATATTATTTTTTGATAATTTTCATTATTTTTTGATACTTTATTTATAATTTATTGAAATACACTATAAAAATAAAGTTAAGTACGTTTTTAAGACATAATCCACATGCGCCTATAGAAAATGGTCGCAGTGTATTATACAGGTGAGGAGACAGAATCAATCCTTGTCTCACTCCTTGTGTTAGATAAAATGGATATGATTTGCATCCTAGATTAGTGACAGCACTGCTTTCATGGTACAATGACTATATAGTATTAATAATATAAAGTGATAATTTTTTATTGTTGTATAGTTTCTCAAATAGAATGTCCCAGCTACAGGTGTGAAATTCTTTTTCAGCATCTAGGGAACAGAGATAGACAGGTGAGTTATTGTTGTTGTAATGTTTTATAAAAAAATCAGCATGTAAGGTTGAGCTGTTTTTTGTAAAACCGAATTGAAGAGAATGAGTTTCTTTTATTTCTGGACAGATTATTAAATAAGATATTCTATTAGTTTTGTAAAGATTGTAATGATGCTAATACCACGGTAGTTATTCGGGTCAGTTAATTATTTTTTTATAAGATATAGCAAGAGTATAATAAGTGATGTAGACATCAATTTTGAGGCCTCACCGTGGTTAATAATAATGTTAAAGAATTTTCTTAGCCACTCTGTTAGGGTTTTGCAATGTGCATGTTTTAAATGTTCTGCAGAGATTCCAAACGCATCTTTGCTCTTGTTAAACTTTAGGCAAGAGATAGCCATTTTATTATTTTCATCTGATATTATTACCATATAAAATTTGGTACAAGATGGAACTTGAAAATTCGAAGCGGTATGCATCATTGCTTTGGTATTTAAACGTTTTTCGAAACTATAGGCAAATTCTTTAGTGATTGATTCCCTGTCTTTTTTATTAATTATAGTGATTAGTTTTGAGTTTGTATCAGACTTTATATATCTGAAGGTATTCTAGAAGTTTTTTGGTTGAAGTTTTTTAGTTTCACGATTTTTGCGTATTGCTTGAAAAGGTTACAATTTTGAGCGTTTTTGACAGCATTGCGGAAAATTTTTTTTTATGTGCAATTCGATATCGATTAAAAGTGGGCGAGCTTAAATCTTTTTTGACAAAGAACTTCTTAAAATGCAATTTCTTAAAATAAAACGTAAGAACTTTTTTGCTCCTGCTTAACTCGGGAGTCCACCAAGATTTTGAATGTAAAGATTGTTTTTTCAATAATAAGTGTTGGCCTCAGATGCACTTTTCGTAATAAAAGAATAGATTTTAATAAGTTCTTTGTCGTAATTGATATTTGTAAAATGAAAACTTTTAAAATTATTATTTAAACACTCATTATATAATTGTTTAAAACTTTGATTATTCCAGGCATATTTAGGAATACTATTGTCTATAATTTTGTTAACATTTTCTTGGAGAAATTGGCCATTGATTCCTATTACGATTGATATTGGCAAATGATTACTCATACTTTGAGATGAAAAAGGGGCTATAATACAATTCTCAAACTAAAAAGAAGTATTCCTTTTAGAGAGCTGTGTGATCAATGTAAAATGCGTTTAGTGATGTATGATGTTGATACGTTATTTTCGGGCCAGAACATTTAATTATGTCTACTAGCTCAAAATTATTTGTTTTATTTAAATTCTGATAAAGATTCTGATAAAGAGTAATGAAAATTTTCATGAAGTTTCATGAAGATCTTTCTAATAAATCATATATTCCGTCTAATAAATCATATATTCCGTCTAATAAATCATATATTCCGTCTAATAAATCATATATTCCGTCTAGAAACAATTGAAAATCACCAAGTACAATTACTTCGCCAAGACTTTCATAATTATTAATAAAGCATTTAATTATATCTAACTGATTCTTGTATTCATCCAAAGATGTTTGACTATTTTGCAATGAGAGATAAATACCAATAATTATAATTTTTTGAAAAAAACTTCATTATGTTTCTAGAACATTTTACCTGAAAAATTTTAATATACTTTGATACTTTTAAAAAATTTTAATTAATAATAAATTAGTATTTTTAAAATTTACAATTAATATTTATCTTAATATTTTTGTTTAAATAAAAAATACTTGAAAAATTAAACAAAACTACTAGATAAATTTATTACTTTGGCAATCTCGCAAAGGACAATTAAGAAACTCTGTGTTATTTCCATCACACTGATGCCCACCATATTTGGGTCTAGGATCGGAGCAGTCATGAAATCTAGAAATTGTACCACCACGACATGGCTGACTGCACAATGACCAATCAGACCAACCTGACCAACCACCATCAACTAAAGAAATTTGAATTTTGAAAATTATTTGTATATGTGTGTGTGTGTGTGTGTATATATATATACATATATATCATTTTATATATCGAGTAACTTAGTTCTTATTGGTGCATGTTTGCACAGAATTCACAGCAGCCATTAAACACGAGTTAATTGCAAGAAAACACTTATTTTATAAGGAAGTATAAAAAAGTTAATTTAAATATGTGAATATGTAACTTATGTAAATGATAACAATATGTCATTTACATTTAATGTAAAAATTGCATTTGTATCGCGTTATATACACACATTATATAAAAAAGATACTAATATAATTAAATGTTATGTACAAATGTCTGTACAAATTTTAAACGTTATGTCTGTTTACAGACATTTGTACATAAAGTAATCATAAGAAGGTTAAAATTAATCAATTATGTTTATTTTAGTTAACATAAGTTTGCCAGTTGTTTTCAAAACAAATTTACTTATGACTTTTTATACTGACGTCAAATTAATTTTTAACTTTTTATACTGATGTAATAAATCAACACTTTTTAAGCAGGTACTCAAAATAATTGCAACAATACACTGGAGAATAGCATTTTCATTAAATGAATAGCAAATAGTCATTCATTAAACTTTAGTACTAAAGTTTAAAAAATAGTAAAGGATAGTGGAGAGAATTGGGACATTAAAAATATTTCTAGAATTATAATAGTATCTTTTTTATATAATGTGTGTACTCTATCCAACAAGTTTTAACTAATAAAGCATCATTTTGGGCACTGATTCCATTCCCAAAGATTGAAAGCAAATTATAATAAAGTATATATACTTTTGTTATAAGAGGAACCATGTCATAGAGGTAAAGTGGGACAGGTATGAGATAAAGTGCGACAAGAAATTAATTAACAATATATTAACAAAAAAATTTTAATTAAAAACTATTAAATTTGTAAGCGATGCAATCTTCATCAAAACACTCTAAAGATTTTCACAAAATTACACTAAAGTAATTTGGGAGAAATTTCATTAAACAAATAGTAATATTTGTTAAACAAATAGTAATAATTGTTAAACAAATAGTAATATTTGTTAAACAAATAGTAATATTTGTTAAACAAATAGTAATATTTGTTAAACAAATAGTAATATTTGTTAAACAAATAGTAATATTTGTTAAACAAATAGTAATATTTGTTAAACAAATAGTAATATTTGTTAAACAAATAGTAATATTTGTTAAACAAATAGTAATATTTGTTAAACAAATAGTAATATTTGTTAAACAAATAGTAATATTTGTTAAACAAATAGTAATATTTGTTAAACAAATAGTAATTTTTGTTTAACAAATAGTAATATTTGTTTAACAAATAGTAATATTTGTTAAACAAATAGTAATATTTGTTTAACAAATAGTAATATTTGTTTAACAAATAGTAATATTTGTTTAACAAATAGTAATATTTGTTTAACAAATAGTAATATTTGTTTAACAAATAGTAATATTTGTTTAACAAATAGTAATATTTGTTTAACAAATAGTAATATTTGTTTAACGAATTTGTTTAACTGTTAAAAAGTTAAAGCTTTGTATATTTGTTTAACAAATTAACAATTAGTTAACAATTGTTTATAATTATAATATAAATTAACATTATTATTATTAATTATTTATTATAATAATATGAATTATTACTAATTTTATATTACATAACAATATTACTAATTGTTTAACAATTAGTAATATTACTATTTGTTTAACATATTTTTAACAAATTAGTATATAAATAATATTTGTTTAAGGAATTTGTTAAAGTGTTAAAAAATTAAAGTTTAGTATATTTGTTTAACAAATTAACAATTAGTTAACAATTATTTATAATTATAAAATAAATTATTACTAATTTTATATTACATAATAATATTACTAATTATTTAACAATTAGTAATATTGGTTCAAATAATAGTAATAATATTTAACAAATCTTTTTTTTTTATCATTTAACGAATAAATTTTTTTTTAAAAGCTTATTACAAACAGTAATAAGCTTTTAAAAAAAATGCTACTTTAACATTTAATAAATAGTACTATTTATTTAACAAATAGAAATATTTGTTTAATGAACTTGTTAAAAGTTACCAAATTGAACAAATATTCGCTAATCAACTTCGATTGTCAAAATTATACAAACTTTGCTTGTTTTAAACTATATTTTGTAGAAATTTAAAAAAGAAATATTTGAAAACCACAATACTCTCTCAAAAAATAGAAATAAAAATAAAATGTATGTATAAAAGTTGCATTTAAATAAATTACAGTTAAATCGAATTTTATTATTATCATATATATTTACAACATAGAAAATTACAACCTGCCAACGGTCAGTTAAAATTTCATAAAATTTTTAAAATTTTGAAAAAGCATTTAAAACAATTGTTAATGATATGCTACTTTAATTGATATCTGGCAAAAAGATGTTAAAGTGAATTTGTTTTCTTCAATGGCCTGGTTTTTATCTTTGCTTTTTAAAACATTGCTTTAAATTATCTTTTTATTAATAATTCAATAAATAAAAATTAATAATTTAATAATAATTTTATATTATTAATTCTAGTTAAAATATATTTGAATATATGTTAAATTAATTGCTGTTATAATTATTATATAATAACTATTGTATATTATTAAAAACCAGTAATTTTTCCGCTTTAACAATTCGGAACCCATTAATCTGCTTTGTACATGATGTAAACTATATCTATCAAGTTTTTCTGCTTCATTTATTTAAATAAACTTCATTTTACTGATGGCAAAAATCCTTATTTTGATTGAAATTATTAGTGGCGCAGTGGTGTGGGTGGGTGGGGTTTAAATCCCCTCAATGAAAATTGTATTCAAAAATTAGTCAGCAAATTTGGACATTGGAGAAGGCAAAATTGGATCTGTTGTTGGTAGTCGGCAAATGTTAGCTAATGTGAACCTTTTTTGTGCTAGGCCATAGCCAACAAAAAACAGATACGCCACCATCCCTCCTCCCCTTCTTTTAAAAATATATTCAAGACGGCCCTGTAAACATTAACATTAACTACATAACATTAACATTAAGGGTTTTTGAAATGATTTTAATGAAAAAGAGATAAAATGTGCGCTAGTTTTTCTTGTTCAATTTCAGAGTTTTTACTTTATTATTGTTTGAAATTGTTTTATGTAAATAAGAACATTATTTCAACTGAACTTTTTTTTTCTTTTCATTCAATCTTTTTAATTAACTTTCTTGTAGCTTTTTCCACCATTTGTGAAGTCATTTCAATTAAATGAATTATTTTTAAATAAATTAAAAACTATCAATTGCCCGTTTAAAATCTATCAATAAAACTAAACTACTTTTAAAAATAGCATTAAATTTATTTAAAATTATACAAATTTAAATAATACAAATTCATTAATTTTCAAGAAAATTTTTGTATTTATAAAGTTCAGTCATAAAGAAATATTACTAAGATAAAAATTTTAAGATATAAACAAAGAAAAAAATAAAATTTTTGACTTTCAATTCTTTGTATTGGCTGGTAGAAAACCTTTCTATATATATATATATATATATATATATATATATATATATATATATATATATATATATATATATATATATATATATATATATATATATATATATATATATATATATATATATATATATATATATATATATATATATATATATATATATATATATATATATATATATATATATATATATATATATATATATATATATTTATATATATTTATATATATATATATATATATATATATATATATATATATATTTATATATATATATATATATATATATATATATATATATATATATATATATATATATATATATATATATATATATATATATATATATATATATATATATATATATATATATATGTATATATATATATATATTATATATATATATATATATATATATATATATATATATATATATATATATATATATATATATATATATATATATATATAAAGATCAATCATAACATCAATATTATTTTTAAGCTTTATTTACTTTTGATTTACTTCTTGCAATAAAATGAGCCAATATAATAATAAACTAAAAAATTTTAATTGTTTTTTAACTGTTAACGAGTATTTTGTGTCACTTGAGTATCATTTTAAGATTCTGTGTTATGTTTAGTAAAGTCTTTTTTATCATTAAAAAACTTTATTTATTTTTCATAAGTAAATTTTGATGCAAATTTGTTCTCAATTTTAGTAAAAGGTATACTATACTATAATTACAAATTTCAAACTTATATTAAATTTATATGATAAAAAGAAAATGACCTGGGCAAACTTCAGCAATATTGCAGTCTTCAACAGACTTTATAAAACCCATGCAATATCGTCCATCATATGCAGGAAGAGGGTTATTACAACTTCTTTCTTTAGTTTTTACCCTATCAACACCACATGAATTTATACATTTTGACTCACTCCACTCTCCCCACATTCCATCAACTAAAAATCAAATAATAATTATGCTCAAAGTATTTTTTTTAAATGAAATATGTTTATTACCGTCTGACCACGTATAAATAAAAGTAATCATAACAACAGATTAAAAGTTAATAAAATAATTAAAAAAAACGTAATCATAATTTTTAGATTACTGCATATATTAGGGCAAGTAAAAACCATACTTTTTTTAAAATTTTGACAAGCAGCACTATGTGGAGTTTTTGAATTTTTACACAAAAAAAATTTTTTGGGAGTATACATTCTTTTAACAAAAACTTAACAAAAAGATTGAAAATTTTTGTCTACTTTTCAGAGGCTCCTGCTAAAATATACATGCATAACCTTCTCACCTAGCCCAACTTTATCCAAGTTGATTTTGCAAGTGAATTTAAAAGAATTTAAAAATAAAGTGCAGGTTAGGCAAGCTGCAGCTGGTAATCATTAAAAACAATCAATCATTGAATGCTATAATCGCACACTCGCTGAAAAACCTTTTGGACACTAGTATGCTCAGGAGTTGCTAATGACTGAAAAATCAGTTGAATGAGTAAAAGACTTACCTGATGTTGTAAATCCATTATTAGCCAAACTACACGCTTTTTAGAACAAAAATCAATAGATGCAATCAAAATGGAATTTTTTTTGATCATTTCTAACTTTTCTTTTTTTTGATCATTTCTAACTTTTCTTTTTTTTAATCATTTCCAACTTTTCTTTTCCCATTGTAGAAAATTTTACTATGACTTATAATTAACTTTTAGCAAATAAAAAAAAAAAAAATTGTTGCTCAATTTCAGAATTATTAACCTCATGCCTTAAATGAAGTTTCAAATTATGATATCATGGCAGCATAAGAACTTTTTCTATGCTACTATGTAATTTTTTAGTTTATTCTATTTGTTGCATTTTAGTCTCTATAGATAGTATATTTAGTGTTTGTCTATATATTTGTCTACTTTTTATTTTTTAGTAATTAATAATAAAATATAACTAATAATAAACAACACATTGTATCATGGCAACATTTTATACTTGCAGTAAAACTGACGACTTAACATTTGGACAAGGTTCTAAAATTCCAACTGCAATGATTCCTACAAAAAGAGATGTTGTGAAATATTGCTATTATGTTCGCAGAAATGAAAACGCTAAAAGCAAGGATCAAATTCTGCTCATAAATGTTACAGATTAGTTACCACTGAAATTGAAAATATTTGGCGTAAATTCAGTTTTCTAATAATCATGCCTACACATCTACTTTAAAGAAAACTAAAACAAGAAAAAAAAATTTGTAACAAGGAAAAAACAGTTAAACACACATTAAAATGTTGAGAAAGACATTGATAGACAAATTACCTAAGACAGTTTCTATGAATCTGAAGATAATATCTTATTAGATGAATCTTATAATGAATATGACAAGCTATATGAATCTGATGTCATAAAAAAATGCGATCAAACTATGTTTTATTACAATGAACTGGCAATCATAGAAGATTGTTATTGTGTCAGTTGCAGAGCAACTGCTGCTATTGTCAATGCTGCTCTAAAAGACATGGGTTTACTAAATGAATCAAATATGCTTGATAGGAAAAAAGTAGAAAGAGAAAGAGTTCGTGTTGGACAAAAAAATGTAAATGAAAGAAAGTATGAAATAAAAACTTGAAATTACAATATAATGATCGAAGAAAAGACAATACTATAACAACTACGGGGACAATTAAAGAAGAACATATTACAATTGTTAGAGAACCAATCAGCAGCTATATAGATCATCTAACACCTGATAATGGAACTTCTTGCTGCATTGCTAATGAAACTTTCCATTTAATATTTGAAACTGGCAGTAGAAGTTTTTTAAATGCTCTCTTATGTGATGCAACTGTAGTAAGTACTGGAAAATTTGGAGGGGTAATAAAATTAATTGAAACAGAACTCAAAAGACCAATGCAGTGGCTTGTTTTTTAACTACATTTAAATGAACTTCGCTTTAAACATGTATTTGATTTAATTAATGAAAAACTTCTGGCCCAGGATCATTTTAAAGGATCATTTTAAATTGGTAAAAAAATAATAGAGGAGTTAACTAATACACATATATAGGAACCCCCCACAATATGCTGCTTCTTAAAAAAACGTTTTGACCCACCCTAGTATATATTATATATAGATAAAACCTTTTATAACTATAATCAAGGTTATATTATATATACTAATGTTATTATTAAATGATTATTTACTTGGACAGTTCAAAAAATAACAATTTTCTATTTGGGTAACATGACTTAATGCAGTTTTGCTTAGTCTCTTTTTTTTACTAACTCCACATGAAGCAGAACATTCACTCCAAATTGTCCATATTTCTAATACATTCCTTGATTCTTCTAAACAGATTAACATTTATTGGATTAAAATGACAAAAACTAATTAACAAAAAAACATATTTTTATCATCATCATCATCATCATCATCATCATCATCATCATCATCATCATCATCATCATCATCATCATCATCATCATCATCATCATCATCATCATCATCATCATCATCATCATCATCGTCATCATCAATTGCTTCTTTTGGTTACAATTTTGAAATTAATTGTTGAAGATAATCTTTTGTCTATAACAATATAAATGGCCTTTGTATGGAAAGCCAAAGCTGCCTTAAATGCGTTCAGTTCATTATATGATGTGCTCACTGCATTATATGCTGCTTTAACTAAATTATATGATGTGCTTGCTACATTATATTATGTGCTTATTACATTATATCATGTGCTTATTACATTATACTGTTTTTGATTGAATTCTTTATTTTTATATTTATATATATAGTATAAAGAAGTTTAATATAATGATATTTAGATAAGGGGGGGGGGTTCTAAATAATTAGTCTTATTTTTAAAAATGGCACCCTTAGTTTCAGATAAAGAGATTGTTGAAGTTTTAACAAATATTGGTTTACAAAATTTCATAATTGAAAACAGAAAGATTTGATATTCTGTCAGTTTTAGCTGCATTTAATGAGGAACTTAATTGTCTAATCTAAATGTCAAATATTTATTCTACTTTTGTGTAAATTATTTCACAACGCAGAACAAAAGTAGAGAAAAACATGAACAAGAGAGAATAAAAAGCATGAACAAGAGAGGAGAAAAATATAAAGAATTAATTTTAATGTATATAGCAAATATGTATACTACAAAAATTCCTCATATGCAAAAAATCATATGCTGATTTATTCTCAGCAGCAATAAAAAATGATGATGTTTTTAAACTTCCTTTGTTTGCTTCATTGAAAAACAATGACAGTTAAAATAGTTCCAAACTAATGTTCTTTTTTTTTTTGCGAATCTTTACCTAGTATAAGATACCGGAATATGAATAAACAAATGCAAATTTGTTTTTACCCAGTTAGGAAATTAAAAAAGACAACAAGAATGATCTATCTATTGAATGAGACAGATCTATCAATATGGCCGTGAATGATCTATCAATATGAACGAGAAAGATCTTTATCAAACAGTGATAAAAATGTATCAGAAGATTTAGATGCAAAGACTTGCTGTCTTTGCATGTTATCCAATACTGTCATTAGAAAAATTTTTTCACTAAATCCTATTGAAATATTGCAAAAAAAGTTAATAACTGGAAGACCTCTTAAAATTACAGACCACAGACTTGTCCAGAAGGAGAGACATTTTTTATTCTTGTTGACAATTTACATATTGACAACTGCATTTGAAGAGTTGGTATAAAAGATATCTTGATTATTAATAAATTGGAAGCATAATTTTATGAGGTAACTCTTTTAACACTATGAGGTAACTCTTTTAACTATTTTTGTATAATATTCTGTATAGTCATGAATAAAACATCTGCTGCTCATTTTTTATTTGTAATTTTATTAATTTCTAAATGCCTTTCCATATCCTATTAATCATTAATATGAGATTTATAACCTAACAAATGCAAAATTTGACAACAAATATTTTAATTAAATTATTTTTTAAATTATACACATTAGAAAATGACAACAAAATTTGACAACAAATATTTTAATTGAATTATTTTTTAAATTATACGCATTAGAAAATGAACTGAAAGCACTTAGGGCAGCTTTGACGTACCTTTTATTGTTTGGCAATAACTTAATTGCTTATCATTGACACTCCTAGTTAATAATTGTTATATATATATATATATATATATATATATATATATATATATATATATATATACATACATATATACATACATACATACATACATACATACATACATACATACATACATACATACATACATATATATATATATATATATATATATATATATATATATATATATATATATATATATATATATATATATATATATATATATATATATTATATGTATGAAATACAAATTTTTTTATTTTTATATTTATTTATTTTTCAAAATTAAATTAAGCTGTTTTTCTGTTGGTCTCTGATTAACTAAAACATAAATAAACTTAACATATATAATACATACTTTAATAAAAAATAAATAAAACAAAAAAAAAAACATAGATTTATCATAGAATAAGGAAAAGTTTAAAAACTAAAAACATCTGTTAGCTTTGTTTGAAATTCTCCTTAATTCTTACTATGTTAAATAGTGAGTGGTTGAGGATCATATAAAATTACTCCTTGGTATATGAAACCTTTCTTTGTGGTTTCAAGTCTTAATCCAGTAATATTTCATTGTCTCTTGTGTTGACTCTATGTCAAATAACCTTGAAAATGTTAGATAATACACCTGAATGGAGGTCACAAGACCAATCAAGGTTTTTCTTTAAAACGCAACTTTAGAACTTTTATTTTCTTGGAATTTGATATACTGTTACATACATGGTAAAAGCGGTTTATTTAGGTTTTAGTGAGTTTTATACTGATTAAGTTGATAAAGCCACAGCAAGTAAAAATTGGTAAGATCATCGAGAAACAAATTAATTTAGCAGCTTTTAATGTTAGAAGGTGATGTGATTTATTTAGCAACCTTTTACAACTGCTAATCTTATTATATTTAAAATTAAAATTTTCATTAGCTGAAAGGATTTGATTAAAATAGACTCCAAGATACTTGTATGTTTTAATAATTTGAACTTTATTAAATTAAAGGTTTTTCAGCATTTTGATAGCTTCCTTGCAGTTTAAAAAAGCTTTACTTCAGTTTTACTTTTTTTTTAAAGATTTAGCATTAGATCATTTATTTTAAACCAATTCTAAATGGAATTCCAACAATCAGTTTAAGTAATCTAGTAGTTTTCTTCAATTAAGTTTCATTATCAGTTACAAAAATAACAGTGTCATAAACATACTTTATAATTGAGCTGTGTTTTAGACATCTTATACATCATTAAATTCTATTAAATATAGTAAAATTCAGAGAATTGAACCTTGCACAACTCCTCTTGTAATTTTCTGAGACTCGGGCAATTTCCATTCATATATAAAAAACTAGGTTCTGTTAAAAAGATAATCAGTTATAAGTTGTTATGATAAACCAAATATTACATATGTTGGTAATTTTGATAATTGATTAGCATGGCTAACTGTGTTGTAGGCTTTAGTTAAGTCAATAAATATGTTTCCAAAAAGATGTTCATTATCAATGCTTTTCCGTTATCAGAAATAAATTGTAACAGTTGATTCTGCAAAATGGCTAGATCTATAATCAAATTTATGATTGCATAATAAACTATTTTCTTCTAGATACTCACTAACTAACTAACTTATCTTTGTTATTTTCTACTCACTAGTTTAACAATCAATAATTTTACCAAAAACGTTAGATATTATAGGAAATACAGATATTGGTATGTAAATTATCAAACTTTATATTAACTTCTAACTTTGGTCACTTCAAAAGAGATTTTTGTGCATAGTTTATTATTGAAGTTTCAAAAAGTTGAAAATTTTTTTTTTCCAAGTGCACTTAATTAACTGAATTAATTTGATCTCAATCAATTTCAAAGTTTTTTAAAAATAAACACTTTTTATTTTTACTTGGATAGACCTCCTTAAGGTTCCCAAAACTCCACGGGATTGCCTGTGATTAATGTTTGTCAAAGAAAATGAACAAAACAGCCTTCATTTCTCTGCATGCTTATTTGCGTTTTTTAGATTTAAGATAAAATTCTAAAATTCTTTGTGTAACTTTAGTGTACTTTTTGTGTAACATTTTTGTACTTTGATGAGGTATTTTTAAACCTTTAATTCTGAGATGATTCTGAGATGAGGCATTTTCAAACCTTTAATTCTGAGATGATAATTTATAATATTTTTATACAACAAAAGAAAAATAAAAAAAGTAATGATACATAAAGATCAAAAAAATTGCTAAAAGAATTTTAAAGTAAAGTTAACTTTATTATTCATTTTGTTATTAAATTAAAAAATTTTTTTTTTTTTTACCTATACAGTTCTTATTTTCATACAACATCCATCCTTCTTCACAAGTGCAATTAAAACTACCATTTGTATTAATACAAATGCTATGATCCCAGTTACACAGAGAGCTTGTGTTACATTCATCGATATCTATTGTTAAATTAAATTTTAAAAGTTTACTTACTTTTTCATTTGTTTTCAATATAAGAAACATTTGTTTGCATACAAGAAACATTTGTTTGCATATAAGAAACATTTGTTTGCATATAAGAAACATTTGTTTGCATATAAGAAATATTTGTTTGCATATAAGAAACATTTGTTTGCATATAAGAAACATTTGTTTGCATATAAGAAACATTTGTTTGCATATAAGAAACATTTGTTTGCATATAAGAAACATTTGTTTGCATATAAGAAACATTTGTTTGCATATAAGAAACATTTGTTTGCATATAAGAAACATTTGTTTGCATATAAGAAACATTTGTTTGCATATAAGAAACATTTGTTTTCAAGTAATGACACCTTAAATAATACTTAATATATTTTTATACTTAAATATACTTAATTTAATCAAGGTAATTATTTAAAATACTTAAAATAATTATTTAAAATACCTTAAATATACTTAATTTAATCAAGGTAATTATTTAAAACAAAAACATTAAATTGATAGCATAAAAAAATTAAAAAAATTTTTAATAATAAAAAAGTTAATAATAATAAAAAAAAAAAGAATCATAAATATAAAAGAATTTTTAAAATAGTTTTAAAATGTTTATATTTATATAGATGTTAGCTCATGACATATATGCTTTAATAAAGTTATCCTTAAGAATAGAAAAACAGTTTATAAGCCTATGACGACATGACGGAAATAAGTGTTTTATAATTTTATAAAATGGAATATGGACATGATTAGAGCATGATTAGTGCAATGATTAAGTTATCAAAATATAAAAGCATGTCAGGTGTTTCATGTCAGAAGTTTTTAGAAAAAAAAAGGTTAGCCCAAAGTAGGATAACATAGCATGTGTACACGGTGTAACACAAGAAAGCTGAAGTAAATAAAAGCAGATACATTAGAAGGTTGCTAAAGATAAAGATACATCAGAATAAAGGTTGAGCTTTACCATTTTTTTATCTGGTAAATTTTAACATTGCTAAAATTAAAAAGAATTGCAATTGCATTATTATTTAAAATATTTATACAGTTTCTGTCAGGATTTAAAAAAAAGTTTTAAAAACAGCGCTTTTGTCTATTATATGTTTTTGAATGTTTTTGTAAATTTTAGGTTTTTTATTAATTAGAGTAACTTTAATTTTTTTCTTCAATATTAAATAAAATATAATTTACATCTCTAAGGTCATTTAAAAAAACAGTTTTAAAAAAAAGAACTAGAGTTCTGATTGGTTCAGTTTTAATTTGATAACTGATCAAAGTTATCAAATTAAAACTGAACCGATATGGCTATGAAAAAAAAAAAATTGATTTGAATACATAATCATCTCCTATATTTAAATTGATAAAATTACATGCCAATTTAAGTCTTTTTTTTTTTTACCAAATTAACGGGGAGTCATAATTTTTTATATATTTCATATCATTGCAAACAAAATAGCGCTAGAACCAAAACTGATAAAAAAAACAATTTTAGCCCTATCTTGTTGGCAATATAACTTCCATTCTGATAGTATAATTTTTATGCAGACAAAACAAAAAAGTTAATAGAAAATCAAAAAAGTAAGAAAAATTATTTTTTCTGATAAAATCACACACTCGATTAATTATCTAAGTGCTTATCTTTATCTAATTAACAAAGCGTTAATTCCGATTTAATCAAAATAAATATGTTATTTGTCAATACATTCATCATTTACTCATTATTAAAAATCAATTATTAGGTTTTTTATATTTCTCAATATAACTTACTTACTTTAAAATTTCAACTAAAAAAACAAAAGCGTACAAGAAAGATGATATACTAGTGGCATTAACTGATATGAAAGAAAAAAGCTGCATTTAAATATGGTGTTCCAGGCTCAACACTCAAAGATCTCAAAAATAAAAACAATAAAGGTTTCCATAGCTCAGGTACAACAAGAGTACTCTCAAACAAAACAGAAAAAATGATGCATTCTCATCACTTAGTAACTGGGATTATGATTTATGACATGAAGATCAATTGCACTTGTTAAAAAATGGCAAGCCTCGCAAAGACTATTTTTATGGCTTTATTAAGAGATGGTCAGAAGAAAATTCAACAAGAAAAGTGGAGAACTGCTTCTTGTACGTCAGAAATAATAAAAAATGATCGTTATTTTGAATGCGTTGCATCTTAAGGGAGTCTACATTTTGTATTAAGTTTAGCAACCTTTACAGCTTCCTCTGTAGCTTTTTCTTAATCTTTCTGTTTGAGGAACTTATTCATGTTTTCTTCAGTAATATATTTTCCGTCATGCAATATTTAAAAAGTTTTTACATGTTGCACTGCTTCAATTTTTCATGCAATTGATTTCTGGCGTGAAAAAATTGCTTTAACTCCATCTTGATACTATTTTTGCAATGCTCAAAACATGCTTGATACCTATAAAACTCAAAGCTGGTGTAGTTGATAAAGATGGTAATAAGTGTGTAGTTGGAGTTGGTACTGCAACAGCTGTTGAAGATGATGATTTTGTGACTGAGCTGCAGAGACTGCTAAAGATGATAATGGTGGATTAGACACTTGTATGATTGCTAATGCCTTATAATTTATGATGTTTTTATTAAATAGAAATAAGCCATTATACTGAAAACATTTGCATGCGAAAAACATATTCTGCTTTTATACTGCAGTTTATGGTGGCAAATTTAATTTTTATTTTTTTATATAGTTTTTCATTAGCTGTCTTATAAAAAAAAAAAAAAAAAAAACACTAGAAAAAAAGTTATTTATTAATGTGTGGCTTGACCTGGTTTTACTCTATTGATTTAAAAAGGAAAAGAAAGTAATACATCAAGATGTCACCAAACATGAAGATTGAAGTTCTGAAATATTTTTGCAAAAACATCAATCCCATGTACCATGTAAATATGATTTTATATATGAGGTATTTTAATTTAAAATATAAAACACATATAATAGAACAAGATTAACTCTTAATTTTTTCCTTTGAGAGATGGCTGCATTAGAATGTAGGGTAGATGTCTTAGCCCTCAAATGAAACTCACTAAAAATATTGAATGCATTGATACATACATAGATAGTCATAATATATCTAAGAAAATCCAAAATATTATTAAAAAAAAAACAACATTAAAATAAAATTATTGAAAAGTCTCCTAACTTAAAATATTTGGTGTTGTTTTAGATTTTTGATAAATTTTATAAATTTCAGAAAGAAAAAAGAAATTTAAGAAAGAAAAAAGAAATTTGATAAATTTTAATTAAAGTTACATCTTTATTTAATAATAAGGATATAACATTAATTAAAATTTATTAAAATTAAAAATAAATGTCTTATTACAAAATAAGATTTTTATATAGATATTTATATAGATATTTATAATTATAACCATTATTGATGTTGATTAAATAAAAATAAAATTTTAATTTTTTTATATACACAAAGTTAGAGCTGTCAACTATCTAAGTTGAATTGTTGCTAATAAAATTTGTTCTTACATCTCTTCTTAATAGCTATGTGATAATAACCAAATTACCATCACATAGCTATTAAGAAGAGATGTAAGAAGCAATCATACCTATCCATTGTGCGACATACATGACTAATTCTATTATTTTGGGTTAAAAAAAGTTACAAATTAAAAATAAAATGTAAAAAAGTGATTTTCACTAGAGGTGTACCGGATATTTTTGCCGGATATGTCGGATGTTGAACTTTTTTAAAGTTCTATAAGTGTTTATGAATAAAAAACAAGTCTTGCCTACAATAAATACAGTCTACAATAAATAGTATTTAAGATCTTACTTTAAAAAATCAAGAGAAAATCTGTATGACATGGGATATGTGCTGACGAAGTATAGAAAATGGTAATTAAAAAAAAAAAATTTGGCTGTAAAAACGAGTTTTTACATACAAAAAAAAAATTTTTGTATGTAAAAACCTGACAACTGAAAATAAAGATAAAATAGAAAGATGGTTTTACAATCTTTATCCTGATTTTGTACCTTGTTTAACTTTGCTTTAAATAAAGAATTGCAAAACATTCCCAACAAGAATGTCTAGCAATCAAATTATATCAATATTATTGTGCAGAGATAAATAATAGAAGAGATTAATCAGAGAAACAAGAAATTTACCGGAAAGAAATTTACCTAAAAGATTTTAAAGATTTATTTCTTAATGTAAAACTAAGTTTTATTACTATCAAAAATGTAAAACTAAGTTTTATTAAGATCATGAACGTTCAATAATAATGTTTTTTTGAATTTTACTTCATAAAGTTATAAAATGTCTAAAAAATAAAACATACTACATGTGTTTTATTGGACAGATGCCAACCCTAATTACGATGCTTTTTATTGCATTTATAATTAAAAATCTAAAAAGCACATTCATTTTTTAGGAATGACTGAAAAAGATAACTGTTTTTTAAAAAACCACAAAGAAGCATTTTAGTTAACACAACACTATTTCAGTTGGCTATCTATTCTAAAAGTGTCAAAAACATTCCTCAAGGCCAACTAAGCTATTTATAGCTATTGAATGGGAAATGTTTTTCTGCTAAACTTAATAAATACACCTCCTAAACTTTACACTTGATAAAAACACTTGATAAATACATCTGCTAAACTTGATAATTGCACCAAATAATCCTTGAAAAAAAAAAAAAAAAAGAAAGATTCCAGACATTTACCAGACAAACACTGGAATAATGGGCTTACAAGTTTTTCTGGGATCTATCTCAAGAAAAAGTAGCAGAAATGGTCTCAGAAAGAGTGATAGAATTTCAAATATGTTTGGGTCATGGTTTATTCTGCCACCAATGAAGCTTTAATATTGGTTTAGAAAAGTTGCAACATCAAACTTACTGACTCATAGAGTTTATCTGGCTGTTAAAAAAGATTTGTAAAAAAATAAATTAGTACGAGAAAAATGTCTCCAAATTTGAGAATGAAATCAAAAATTCTTATAAAGAAAATATCTGTGAATTAACAAATGACAGTGAAAAAAAACATGTAAAAATTGACAAAACACACAAAAAATGACAAACCTGACAATAAGGAAAATTCGAGGAAGGTTCAATGATGATGAAAGCAATAAAAGCATTCCTGTTCCAAAGATCAATGTTTGTTTCCAGTCTGCCATCAACAAAAATTAAAACATTGTCAAGTTGTTTCTAAAATCTCCAGTCAAAAATATTGTGCTTTAAAAAAGTTAAAAAAAATATTGTGTGATAATAAAAAAGTTAAAAAAAATATTGTGCTTTAAAAAAGTTAAAAAACTGCAAAATAATTGCTCTTATTTTAGATTGCTAAAAAGATAAAAAAAAAAAAAAAAAGATAAAATCTGATGAACAGCGTAATGCCATGAACAGTTTAATGGCAATGATTTAACAATTTCTTAAAACAAAACAAAAAATTGGAATTGTTGTGACATTTCCCTAAACCTTATTAGCACTAAAAAAGTTTGCTTGCAGAGGGAACTTTTGAGTTTCTGAACAACAAACTGAAAAAAATGAGTCTTTCTATCAAAATGAAAAATGCAATTATAAAGCGATTTTGTTCAGAGATAACAAAATAATTTGTTCAGAGATAACAAAATAATTTCTTCAGAAATAACAAAATAATTTGTTCAGTGATATTAAAATAATTTGTTCAGAGATAACAAAGCAATTTAATGAATCTGTACAAACATCTAGAAAAAAAAAATCTTACCTATACAGGATTTATTTTCATACAGCATCCATCCTTCTTCACAAGAGCAATTAAAACTACCATTTGTATTAATACAAATGCTATGATCCCAGTTACACATAGAGCTTGTGTAACATTCATCAATATCTATTGTTAAGTAAAATTTTTTAATTTAATTTTTTTTTTTTTTTTTGCATAAAAAAAGCAAATACATTTTTACAAAAAATATGAAATAACTCACATAAAAACTGAAAAAAATAAAATAATACTAATATTATATATATATATATATATATATATATATATATATATATATATATATATATATATATATATATATATATATATATATATAAAAATACTAACATTATATATATATATATATATATATATATATATATATATATATATATATATATATATATATATATATATATATATATATATATATATATATATATATATATATATATAATATTAGTAAGAAAACATCAATTTATACACTACATTTATATATCAATATATAAATGTAGTGTTGTGGGGTTAAATGAAATACGCTAATAAATAAATACGAAGCAATACCAATTGTTATATTGCTATGTAAAATTAATTTTACACATAGTGTTAATAAATTTGATTTTGCCTTTTAACTTTAATTATGTATATATAATATAAACATATATGCATTGCATAAAATTATATACATTGTATATAGTTGTATATAATACATATATACATACATCAAAATCTTATATATACATCTTTACCTTCAATATTTTTTATACTATGAATATAACTTTAAATAATTTTGTGTGTAACTATGGGTGTAACTTTATATAATTTTAAAATTTAATTTCAATATTAATTTAACTATGTTACGCTAATAAATATCTTTTATCATAACTTACATTTTATTTTTTAGGCTTTTGATGTTATGATTGTCTTAAAATAATCATTTAAAAACAACAATTTAAAAAACAATTTAAAAAACAAAATTTTTACCTATACAACTATTATTTTCATACAGCATCCATCCTTCTTCACAAGAACAATTAAAACTACCATTCATATTAATACAAACGCCATAATCCCAGTTGCACATAAAGCTTGTGTTACATTCATTGAAATCTATTGATAAGTTTACTTCTCTTTTTGTTTTTTACATATTAAAATTGTTTAGTTTACTTGGTTTTTAAAAGATGTCATCTTTTGAAAACCAAGTAAAGTAAATACTTTTTATAATGAATAAAACTTTTAATTTAATATCATAACAAAAAATTAAAAAAATGAAACAACTCACTTAACTGTAAAAATTAAAAATAAATAAATCAAATAGTCATAAATCTTCAAAATGGAAATGTAAAAACTATTTTCTAAATAAATAAGAAAGATTTATACTTACAATTTTTTTTACAAATATACTTATAAATTTCAAGAAAATATAGATATTATCCTATAATATATCTTCTTAAATAGAACTACCCTTAAGAACTAAAAAACAATTGATGAGCTAATTTTGACAGAGGAATTAATGTGTATCTTATATAGTGGAATAGGGATAAATTAAGTATAAATGATGATGCAAATAGTTGAGGTATTTAAACCATAATTTTTTCTTCATATATGCTTTTTCTGTATATTTTCTTTTCTTCATATATGCTTTTTCTTCATATTTTCTTTTCTTCATATATGCTTTGAGTTATTTTTAAACATACTGCAATTGTTTATTTTAATAAATGTGCAAAGGGGCATGCATATATGTATGTCTCTTCAAGTATATGTTCACATTTATACATGATAATTATATGTCTAGGTATTGACATATTTTGTTCATAGCCACACCACATGCAACCATTACCACATTCTACTACCTCACTACCCTCACGAAATCTCTAAGAATGTTAGAGCTGTATTAAAAACTGGGATAGGTTTCAGGTCTTTTGGCTTTCTTAGTGCAGTCCTATTATACTGCAATATTGCATGAAGTAGAGTGCAAAAATCATTGCCTGCACTCTACTTCATACACTGGCATGAAGTAGAGTGCAGGCAGTGATATCTGTGCCAAGGAAATGATCATGACTAATGGCATTAGTACAGGTCACAAGATCCCTGAAACACCATTTGTGATCAAAGTGCAATCCTGAGGAGGGGGATCATTATACATCCTTTAACTCTTGAATGATTATAAATGCATTTTTTTACTCTTCACCCATGTTTTAATGCTTTAGATTTATATTATTTTTTTAAAATATTAATGATATTAATGAGATCTATCCAAATTTGTCTCATCATCTATCCTGCTGTGACACAGGTGGTAGTCAGTTTTTTATATTATTATTACTTGTATAATGTTTAGACCAAAACTTATACTACATTTACAATTTACTTTATTGTTTTTGCTTTTGATGTTTTAATTGTGTTAAAATGATCATTTAACAACAACAAGAACAAAAACTTTTTTTTACCTATACAGGTCTCATTTTGATACAACATCCATCCTTCTTCACAAGAACAATTAAAACTACCATTTGTATTAATACAAATGCTATGATCCCAGTTGCACAAAGAGCTTGTGTTACATTCATCAATATCTATTGTTAAATAAAATTAATTTTTTTTTTTTTTTTTTTCATAAAAGATATTTAAATTTGTGTTCAAAAGATTACACAATGGATAAAAATTTTAATTTTATCAAGAATCTCATTAAAATTCATACAAAAAAAAAAAAAAAGAAGTAACTCACATATAATAAATAAATAAAATGGTCATAAACCTCCATTAACACAAATATAAAAAATATATTTTACAACAACTTAAAAAGATTTATGCTCATATATAAATTTCAAGAAAATATAAATATTTCCTTATAAATATTTCTTTATAAATATTTCCTTATAAATATTTCCTTATAAGATATATCCTTGAATAGAACTTAAAAACAAAAAAAAAATAATCAAAGAGCCAATTTTGACAGAGGAATAAATGATTCTATTTTATATAGTAGAATAGAGATATATAGAGCACAAATAGATATATATAGAGCACAAATAGATAAATACAGAGCACAATATAAAGTACAATAATGCAAAAAGTTAAGTTAATTGAACCTCTTTTTTTTTCCTAATCTGCTTTGTTATATATTTGAACATATTGTAAATAAACACACATATAAGCATG
This sequence comes from Hydra vulgaris, assembly GCF_022113875.1. NCBI lineage: Eukaryota > Metazoa > Cnidaria > Hydrozoa > Anthoathecata > Hydridae > Hydra > Hydra vulgaris. The sequence continues at coordinate 16,889,674 of NC_061166.1, forward strand.
TGCATAAATTTGTCTCTACAAGTATATATACATGATATTTATGTCTAAATATTTATTTATATTTATTTATTTATATATATTTATTTATTATACATATTTATTTATAGATAAATTTATTTATATATTATTTTATTTATTTATACATATTTATTTATAGATAAACCAGATATATTCTATCTCATAGCATTCCTCACCTCCTTCACGAGATGTTACCTCCTTCACGAGATCTCACAAGAATTTTAGTGCTGTATTAAAGTATAAATAGTGGATTTAATGCAGGTTTTGAACTCCCTAAAATACTATTGGTAAATACAGTGCTTTCCCAAAGATGGGGATACCATACATCTACTAAATAAATCTAAATATTTATAAAGGAACCAACATTTTTCTACTTACCCAATATTTGAAGTACTTTTTTATATTTGTATTATACTTTTGAAATATCAACAATATTTAGTCTCTTTATCTTTTTGTAACCCAGTTGGTAGTTTTTTAGTTTATTTACTTGTCTAGTGTTTAGACCATGACTTATACTACATTTACAGTTTATGTTTTTTTGACACATAGATACCAACACTATAGCTTAATGGATTAGTGCACTGCAACATGCGTCTAAACTCTAAATCCTCAATATAAGGAGAACCATTAGCATATTTTCTGCTTTTCTTTTTATATTATCCAAATTATTAATTACTATATTTTTAGCAATTATACCTATTTGTTTTACTTAATATTTTATACTACCAATATTTATAGTCATGATTGCACTAATTACATAAGTAGATTTATATAGACTTGCTAACTCACAGTCTATTATTTCATTATTTGCTAAGGATGATTAGAACATAAGTTATGTCCCCCCTCTCCCCCTTGACCAAACAAATTTAATATTCTTAACTTTCCTTGCTGACTCTTACCCAATAACATCATATATAATCTGTTTCTATCACCATACCTTCCTGGTCTATATAACTGGATGGCTCCATTATTCACCTTTTATGATCATTATGTCGCAAACAATTATAAAAAAAATCAGCCTGCATTACTTTAACTTAATTGTTTTATATACTATGAGTTTAACTTAAACTTTAAATAATTTTAAAGTAAATTCAATTTTCATATGTAATGTTGATAAATATCTCTTATTTTAACATTAATTTTATTCATAATATCATTTGATGTTATAATTATTTTAAAATTATCATTTAACAACAAATAAAAAACAATTTTACCTATACAGCTCTTATTTTCATATAACATCCATCCTTCTTCGCAAGAGCAATTATAACTACCATTTGTATTAATACAGATACCATAGTCCCACTTACACTTAGGGCTTGTGTTACATTCATCGATATCTATTGTTAAGTTAAATTTTAAACTTACTAATTTTTTAAATTTTTTTGTGAAAATAGAGCATTTAATATCATTTTTCAAAAAAAAAAAAACATCTACTTGAAAAATATTTTTTGCTTTAAATAAATTTTTATTGGTTGTTTGGGAGCAGAATTACAAATACTTTAGATTACAATTACTCAGGCTGAGTTAAATTAAATTTTTTAATTAATTCATCTTAGCATTGAATATCTGAAAAAAAAAAAAAAAAAAAAAAAAAAAAAAAAACACAAAATAAACAGTAATTTGAAGAACTAGAATAAATTTTTTTGAATCAAATTTCAAATCCAAGCAAACTTGATTCACAAATCAAATCAATTCACAGGGCCTGAGTATTAACTAAATAATCTAATTTTCCAAAAAAAAAATTTTTTTTTAATATTAATGCATTTCATACATTAAAATTCATTTTAAAAATTCATTTGGCTTCCGAGCTCAGTTGAAGATACCAGCAACAGAAAACATTGTTTTGTTGGATGTTGACGTGGGTTGAATTGTTTTGTTGGATGTTGACGTGGATTGAATTGTTTTGAGAGCAGCATCAATATTATTTAAATTTGTTGTTTAAATTCCACTTGTTTCAAATGGCTTTAACTCCTTTAGTATCTCTAAAAATGGATCACAATTACTAATTTTGGGTTGGAACAGTATTCCAAACCAAAATTAGATAGAGATTGCTGTAACTGTGTCTTCAGATTAGCTTCTTCAGTAACTGTTTGATTATATTTTTTACATAAAAAATAATTGGTGAATTTGATGATTTTTTGAAGTTATCATTTATTTGTGATGCATTTGAATTAAGGTTTTGCAAATATCTCATTAGCAACACTATATCTTTGATGGTCGCTTATTGTATCACTTTTTGAGTAAATCTAGCATCACTACACTTTTTGAGTAAACCTAGTATCACTACACTTTTTGAGTGAATCCAGCATTACTACACTTTTGGCGTAAATCTAGCCAAAAGTGTAGTGAACCCAGCATCGCTACACTTTTTGCTTAAATCTAGCATCACTTCACTTTTTGAGTGAACTTAGTATCACTACACTTTTTGTGTAAATCTAGCATCACTACACTTTTTGAGTGGACCTAGCATCACTACACTTTTTTAGTGAACCCAGCATCACTACACTTTTTGAGTGAATCATAAAGATTTTTTGAACAAAAACATGTGAACATCTTCACTGGTCAGAATTGTTGAGTTACGCATACTAGGCTTCTTAACAGCCAATTCAACAAACTTTAACATTTTAAAAATATCTTCCAAAACCCTAAAATCAACTTCAAAAACTATTTGTCTAATGTTCAAAACTTTTTGAATGCAAGGTTTCAATATTATCAACCTTTCAATCATAGGACCCCAAAAGTTCCATTTGTTTTAATGTCAAGTTTTTAAATCAATTTTTTATTTTCTTGTTCAAAACCACACATTTGCAAAATTGAGCTGCGAACTGTTTAAAAATTGAAAAAAATTAATAAGTTAACATAAATTATTTAATACAGACTTGATGTCATCTCAGAATGTTCTATTGGTGCTTCTATAAGCAGTTTTCTCAATTCATTAAAAATGTTACTGCAATTAATTCGCTTAAGACAATCATTGCCATTACAATCCGAATTTAAATCATTATATTCTCCTGAAGAAAGATTCCTATAAAGTTCTTTGCAATCTTTTCTTTTCCAGTAACTTCCAAATTTAATTGTGGTTGCTTGCAGCCTTGTTTAAAGTGAAGATGTTTAAAAAAAAAGGGTTGTCATTAAAACTTACACAAACAAAAAATATGAAATAACTTACATAAGGAGCTGTAAAAAAAAATCAAATAATCATAAATCTTTATAAAAATAAAAATTCAAAAATATCAAGAAAATATAGATATTAACCTATAAGTTATATCCTTAAATAGAACTACCTTTAAAAACAATATAACGCTAAAAAAAATTTTTTTCAGCGTTAATTTGAGCCCTGCCAAATCAATAACAATAAATAAATTTCTTGCCTTGAACACCTTGAATATAAAGTTAAAAAAATATGTAAATGAATTTAACAGCAATTCAAAAAAAAAAATAAAAAATTTAGAGTTGAGATGATTTAAAAAAAAAAAAAAAAAAAAACTTTAGTGGAAAATTAAGTTAATTAATTGAAGTAAATATCAGAAAGAAACTGGTTTTCAATAATTTTGAAGCCAAGTTTTTGTTATTAAAATGTATCACTTTTGATAAAAAGCACCTGGTATTGGTAATGATTATTATCTTTTTACTAGCATTACAAAATTAATCATTATTACCATTATTACATAGAAAAAAAAAATTGATATCAAATAACAAATATGTAAGAATATTAATAAAATATTAAAATGTAAAGAAGTTAAAAAGCAAAAAATAATTGAATAATTTTTTTATAAGATCCTAATAATTTCTAGCATATTTTTGTTTTCAAATTTCTGTTCCTTAATATTAAGAATAAGGTTTTGAACAATTTTTAGATTTAACTCCAAGAGTATGTTTTTAAAAATATAATTTTGAGTTAAACATTTTTTTTTTACACTATGGACAAAATTTAACTTTGAACAGTTTTTAGCTGGTAATTTTTATTGTTTTGGAAATATCTTTTATTTTGCTGTTTCATGCTTTTTTTATTTATTTATTTTAGTTTTTGATATTTTTATTTTCTTAAAAAACATTCAACAAAAAGAATAAACAACTTATACCTATACATCTCTTATTTTCATACGACATCCATCCTTCATCATACAACATCCATCCTTCTTCACAAGTGCAATTAAAACTACCATTTGTATTAATACAAATACTATGATCCCAGTTGCACAGAGAGCTTGTGTTACATTCATCAATATCTATTGTTAAGTAAAATTTTTAAAGAATTAATTTTTTTTTTTTTTGCATTTAAAATACATTTTTATTTTAATTTGTGTTCAAAGGATGACAACGTGGATAAAACTATTAGTTTAATCAAGGTTGTCATTTAAGCATAAACAAATAAAAAATCACATAAAAACTGTAAAAATTTACAATTTTTATGTGATTTAATAAATCAAGAGATGAGCTTTTAACATTTTTTTAACCAATTTACTGATAGATTTTTAAACAAAAAAAAAAAAAATCATTTATCATATTTTTTTTTGTAGCATAAATAAATGATGACATTTCTCTGATTTTCTCTGGTATGTCATACATAAATGACATACCAGAGAAAATCAAAAGTACTGTAAAAATATATGCAGATGACATCAAAGTCTCATCAGCAGTAAATTCAATTGATGACGCTAAATTAATTCAAAGAGACTTAAATAATATAGTAGAGTGATCAGAAAAATGGTTAATCAAACTGAATGAGAGTAAATGTGTGGTTATGATGGTAAAAATAAATGGATCAGAAATTAACAATTAGACAAATGAACATGATCTTGGTGTAAATTTTGATATATCACTGAAATGGAAGAAACACATAGTAACATGTACATCAAAAGCAGATTAAATTGTTGTATATTATCAAAAGCTGTCAAAATGAGTTTTTAACTCATTTGCTGTTAATAAGTTAATATGTAGTTTTAACATTATTACTATTACTATTATAATCATTACAATTATCAGTAAATTTTAATAGTTAAAAATTATTAAAATAATAGCTAAAATAAAAAAATGAAACTGAAATTGTAATATTATATAAATAATAATAATAATAATAATATATAACAAAATCTAATATAATTTATAATATTTACACTGTTACAGTTAAGGTCTTTATAATGCTTTAAAAAAAAAGCAGGGTTTATGCCAGTGGATTATTTTAGGTTTAAGTAAGTGGTTTTCCTAGTTTTGAGTTTTATATTTAGTTTATATTTCAATTTTCTTTTTTCAATAACATTGAATAGAATACAACTTTTTTTTTTAAAGTTCATTAAAAAAATTTTCAACAAAGAAAATTATAAAATAAAAATAAAAAGGTTTTTGATCAGTGCTACTGCCATCTGTGCTGATGCTCAAGATGGCTGAAAATCAAGAGTTTATAGACATGTTTAATTCATCAAAACCAAGGTATTATTAAGCCATGTTCAGAGGAGAAATAATTGTAAATTGCATGGAGGGAAACTCCTAGAAAAGTTTGTAATTAAGTAAACAATAAAATGATGGATCTAATGCTGTTAGTAATCTTATATTTAGATTTATATTTATATTTTATGATGGATCTAATGCTGTTAGTAATCTTATATATTAAAGTTTTAATCTTTAAAACTTTAGTCTAAATCAGATTGTGTATAAAATAAAAAAACAGCAAAGTATTGCACCTTTGTAATGTCATTAAAGAACTTAAGGAAAGATACAATAAAGAAGTATTTGCAATGATAATAGATAATAAAAAGAAGATGGAAAAAATGAGGGAGTTAAAAAAATATATTCAAATCTTTCAACACATGGGTATTCTTCACATAATATATAACTTTTATAAAAGAAAGTAACATATCAAACATTTGATTGAAGTGCAAAAGTTTTTCACAGTGTAAATATTAAGTTGTATATGAGGTTAATTAACTTGAAATAAAAAATAATAATAATAAAAGTTTGATTTGATTAATTAGGTTTCAAAATATCCACCAGACATTGGACATAAATTTTGTCAGAAAAGTGCCAAACATAACTGTCTGGCACTTGTCTGACAAAAAATAACATCTACCAGTCATTTTGTCCGGCCCATATTTTATACACTTAATTTATAATCATTGTTGTTCTAAAATTAATAGTAAATTCAGAAGAGTATTTAACTTTTATTTTTTGAACTTTTTTTTATGCAAAACTGAAAATTAAGCTGAACTCACAGTTATGGAAAACTGAATAAATGTGAGCTTTCATAAGTGTGAACTGGCAAAACAGCAAAGCAGTTGCAAAAACTGACATAAGTGCAAACTGGCATAAGTACACCAAAAGAATTTGAAAACATCAACATAAGTGCAAATTGGCATAAGTATGAACTGTCACAAGTGCAAATCTGTTTTCAAAAACTAGCACTAGTGCAAACTCAAATATGTGCGAACTGACATAAGTACAAAGCAGTTGCAAAAATTAACATAAGCACAAACTGGCATAAGTGCAAATTGGCATAAGCAAGTCAAAATAATTTGCAAACATAGGCATAAGGGCAAAGCAGTTACAAAAACTGCTATAAGTGCAAGCTGGTATAAATGTGAATCGACCAAATGAATTTGCAGTCATTGGCACAAGTGGGAACTGGCAGAAGTGCAAAGCAGTTACAAAATCTGGCTTAAGTGCAAACTGGCATTAATGTGATTTGGAATAAGTGAGCCAAATAAATTTCCAATCATCGACATAAGTGCATATTGGAATAAGTACGCCAAATAAAATTGCAAATATTGACATAAATCCAAATTGCATTTTTTGCAATTATGCCAATTTGCACTTTTGGCAGTTTGCACTTATGGCAATTTGCACTTATTCAGCTTCCTGACAGTTACAACATGGTTTTTTTTTAAGTTAATATATTTTTTAAATGTTGCTTAACTGTTAAATTTTTTTAGGAAACCCAGTCTTTATCATTTATATTAAAATGTTACAATTATTTATTATTAATTTAAATCATATTTTAGTATTTATTTATACTTTTGTCCAGTATTTTAGCTTTTAAAACCTCTTTTTAATTTATTTTATAAAAATTTTAATGTAATAGTTATTTTAATGCTTATAGAAACCATTACATTTTATTACATTATGAAACTTAAGTTATGTTGCGTATTGTTTATTTTCACACTAAAATTGTTAAAAAAATAATCAAAATCAAAAATAATCTATAACATGTGCGTTTAGCATTGTGGTATCTCAACTGTTTATTAATCAAGCGATCGGGTCCTACATTCTGAAAATTATTTTTAAATGTTTTTTAACAATTTTTTTATTGAAAGTTATTATTGTTGTATATTAAAAGTTACATTTATGTTAACTATTATAATTTTTGTAATTAAAGTTGCTTCCACTCGCAACTTTAATTACAAAAATTAGCAGGTCCTATTATTATTCTAAAAAAAAGTTTTTCAAAATTATGTGATGTAGGTACTCAAATAAAGCGAAATTTTATCAAAATTTCAAAAATAATAATTTTTTCATATAAAAATTATAAATATAAATGGAGAAAACTGTATATATATATATATATATATATATATATATATATATATATATATATATATATATATATATATATATATATATATATATATATATATATATATATATATATATATATATATATATATATATAATTTTTACTAATGCTTGTCGGATTTTTTAGTTATCTTTTAAATTTCCTATTTATTCTCAGTGCATATTTGGTCCTACATTCTGAAAATTATTTTTAAATGTTTTTTAACAATTTTTTTATTGAAAGTTATTATTGTTGTATATTAAAAGTTACATTTATGTTAACTATTATAATTTTTGTAATTAAAGTTGCTTCCACTCGCAACTTTAATTACAAAAATTAGCAGGTCCTATTATTATTCTAAAAAAAAGTTTTTCAAAATTATGTGATGTAGGTACTCAAATAAAGCGAAATTTTATCAAAATTTCAAAAATAATAATTTTTTCATATAAAAATTATAAATATAAATGGAGAAAACTGTATATATATATATATATATATATATATATATATAATATATATATATATATATATATATATATATATATATATATATATATATATATATATATATATATATATATATATATATATATATATATATATATATATATATATATATAATTTTTACTAATGCTTGTCGGATTTTTTAGTTATCTTTTAAATTTCCTATTTATTCTCAGTGCATATTTGGTCCTACATTCTGAAAATTATTTTTAAATGTTTTTTAACAATTTTTTTATTAAAAGTTACTATTGTTGTATATTGAAAGTTACATTTATGTTTATTATTTACAAACATCAACTGATATGTGAGTGTACATACATCAACTGATTTAGGGATAGGCGTAGTGAGTGTACATACATCCACTGATTTAGGGTTAGGGGCAGTGAGTGTACATACATCCACTGATTTAGGGATAGGCAAAGTGAGTGTACATACATCAATTAAGGGTTTTGGTTTGGGCATGCATTCTTTAAATAAAATAAAAAAAAATCAACCAATCAGAAATCACTACCGTGACTTGTAATTACTTATAATATTCTTTGATAATTTCAATAAAATATTGTAAAAAATCATTAGAATTAATTTGTTACTTTATTAAAGTAAAAAGTAAACATAATAACATATATAACTAATATATTCATTACAATTTACAAAAACTTTATGTAATATATTTATAATAATTTTTGATCATGTTATCTAATATATTTGTAATAATTTACATTTTTTAAAAGTTTTTAAAAAACTTTATGTAAATTGTTTTAATTTTTGAAGTGTAATTTGTGTAAATTGTTTTATTTAAGTGTATATAAAAGAAAAGAAAAAAAAGGAATATGAGCTTATTTTTTTTATAAACAAAAATTGACAGCAGCGTGCAAATGTTTTGTAACACTAAATTTTGTGCAATGTTAAACTTTTTGTTAACTTTTAAGCAAAAAATTACAAAAAATTGCTTTTATCATTCATTATTTGTTTTATTCACTAAAAAAATTAAAAATTATGGTAGCATTATGCAAAAAGCAAACTTTTAAATTAAAAATCGCCTAAACTTTTGTGAAATTCAATAATTCACATATAATGAGATATTTCATTAGCAAACAGGTTACATTTTGAAAACAAGGCTTATTAGCAATGAGGTTACACCTTAAAAACAAGGCTCATTAGCAATGAGGTTACACCTTAAAAATAAGGCTTATCAGCAATGAGGTTACACCTTAAAAACAAGGCTTATTAGAAACAAGGTTACACTTTAAAAGCAAGGCTTATTAGCAATGAGGTTACACCTTAAAAACTTACATAATTTACTTAAAAACTTACACAACGTCGATAAAACATTGATTACTTTTAGTATAATGACTTAAATTTTGGTCTCTATTTCAAGATAAATGTTAATACATATTTAAAGTATTATTAACATATGAATATGTTATTCATCTTCTAGGATTAACTCTCACTTCTGATCTTTCTTGGAAACCTTATGTCAAATCCGTTGCAAAATTAGCATCTGCTAAAGTTGCATCTCTTTATCGAGCTTGACATTTTCTTACTCTGGATTCTATTTTCTATCTCTATAAATCTCAAATCTGACCTTGTATGGAATACTGTTACCATATCTGGGGCGGATCTTCTAATGATGTCCTTTCTCTTTTAGACAAGGTGCAAAAACGCATTGTAAACATAGTTGGACCTGCTCTTGCAGCCAACCTTTAACTTCTGTCACATCATCATAATGTTGCTTCTCTTTCTCTTTTCTACAAATACTATAATGGGCACTGCTCTAAAGAGCTAGCGTCTATTGTGCCATCTACTAAAATTCATTCTCGTGTTACTCGTCATTCAATTAAGTCTCATCCTTTTTCTGTTACTGTTCCTAAGTGCTCCAAAAACTCTTATTCGTCTAGTTTTTTCCTCGAACATCAATTCTTTGGAACTCGCTTCCTTCATCTTGCTTTCCTGATTTATATAATTTGTAATCTTTTAAGTCATCTGTCAATCGTTATCTTGCTCCACAACCTCCATCTTTTCCATTTTTTAAATCCAGTGTCATTTTTTATATATGACTCAATTAAAGTTGTGGAGCATATTTTATTAATATTTCAATTAAGGTAGTGGAGCATATACATTTTAAATGATGTTTGTAATTTGAAGAGGCCCGTACCATAACAATTTTAAGGGGGATGGTTTTTGAAGCGCATAAAAAAGCACTTGCCAAAAAACTAAATGTGTTTTGTTTTAAATTGCAACAAAACTTATTTGTTCATTTTTAAGGCTTTTATAAAATATGGCTTTTTTTGACAGTTTTTTTTTAAAATTATTATATCTAGTATTTATTCATAACATATATATATATATATATATATATATATATATATATATATATATATATATATATATATATATATATATATATATATATATATATATATATATATATATATATACGTATATATATATATATATATATATATATATATATATATATATATATATATATATATATATATATATATATATATATATATATATATATATAATTTTTACTAATGCTTGTTGGATTTTTTAATTATCTTTTAAATTTCCTATTTATTCTCAGTGCATATTTGAAACGCTTAAAGTTTTCAAAAAATGCTGTAGCCGAGTTGCAAAAACAAAGTATTTTATTAAAGTAAATTTTGTTGTTAGTTTTTGTTGAACATGACCGCCAAACCTTATTATTTGTTGGAAAAATTTTCCAGAAAAAAAAGTAAATATACAATTTTTACTTTAAGAGAGTTGCAAAAGGTAGATATTATTTTGTATTGTTTTAAATCAATTATTTCATATTTTTTAATTAAAGTTACATCTATAAAGTTTCCTATAAAAATAAATTAACTTTCCATTTTTTAATTGCAAAGTTAGACATTAGTGACATAAAAGTCTTAAAACCAAAACCATTATCAATGTTGATTAGCTAAAAAATAAAATTTAAACTTTTTTATAGATCCAGTGACAGCTCCCATCTATCAGAATGTGTTGAACTGTGGCTGTCACATTTAAACAATAATGTACACATAGTAATAAGTCAATACCACATAGAATTGAGGTTTGATATCATTAGGGGGGTGGTGGGTGGCATGAGAATGAGTAGAAGGCAACAAGGATTGGGGGTCACACATTATCCTTAGAAACATTTTTTTGAGAATTGCACTTGAAGGCTTGGTCAGGAAGTGTGTGTGCCATTGCACTTGATTACTGGCCACAAAAATAATATTTAGTGTAGCAACAACTTGGCCACATTATTTATTTTTAGAACATTTTTAGAACATTATATATTTTTAGAACATTCAATATATTTTTAAAATTTTGTTTAACGGACATACATGGAAACATACATTCAGAACATTCAAGTTCATGAATTTGAAAAAACTTAGTTTTACGGACATACATGGAAACATACAAAAAATTAAATGTTCTCAAAACATTTTGGTGCAGAATAAAGAATATTTGCAAACACTAAAAACCCACCAAATCTACAAACAAATTCTATTGGTTCAAAAAATAGGCTGATTATGCGAAGTAACATTCTAGAGTATTCTGTCTTAAAGATTGTATTATTTAAAACTTCTAGCATTAATTGTTATAAAAATATGTTATTAAACGATTAATTTAATATATGATTGAAATTTAATTTTTATTATTTTAATTTAATTTAATAATTATTCAAATTTAATTTATTATTTTAATACTATTGCTCATTCATGGAGATTAAACATTTTAAACTATTAATTGTTTACAAAAATAGAAGTTTTGAATATATATTTTTTAAATTATCAAAGTTTTGTAAAGTTTATTATATATAGATTTTAGTAGTATATTATTATTTTTTAATATAAAAAGTTTTTTTTAAGTAAATATAATTTGATGCATGTATTTTTAATGTTAATGGATTTCATTTAAAGAAACTTGTATGATTGATTTTGTACAACTGATTTTGTACAAGACCTTTAACAACAACTGCGTTTTCCATGAAATTATCAATAATTATCAATGTTAATAAAACTATGAATAAACATACAAGAATAAACTCTTCAAACTAAGCAAAGCATTAAATTTCTGTTTTTTATTAATAAACAATTCAACTAATGTTAGTTTTATTAGAATCTTGTTGAAATAAGACAAAAGTATATAAATAAAAGAAACTATATTATACTCTTTGATAAAATAATATTTGTTTCTTTATTAAAAATCATTAATAGTAAGTTGTTACTTTATATTTAAAATGTTGCATAATTTATAAAAAAATTATAAAAAAGCGAAGTTAATAAAATATTAGTTCTAGACATAGTTCATTTTGTTTCAAGTTTTTATTTTGTGTTAAAAAATAATTTACCTTTTGATATACGTACGGGGGAGGGGGTCCTTTTTTTACCAATTACTCTTTGCTTAATACAAATTTTGATATAAAAATTTAGCAAAATATATGTTTGCTTTTCTAATCTGCCTTTTTTTTCTAAAACACCCTCATCTATAAAATTATGCGGTACGAGCCTGTTTTCTTAGTTTTTTTTGCAATTGTCTCTCATCGATCCAGTTAAATCTTTCTTAGGGCTTTTTTTTTTGGAAATGTTCTCAAAACAACTAAACCCATGGCCAAATTGTCGCAACTAAATATTGTATATGTGACCCCCTTTTATCATAACTATTAAATAAGCTTAAGACACTAAACACTAAGACTTGTGTTTTAAGATTTTACACTAAGATTTGAGTTTAAAATTTTGTTGACTTTGATAAACAATTACTTAAAGCATTAAGAGCGAAAACAAAAAAACGAAAACGAAAAAGAAGGAAATTTACTCTCCTGCTAGTTAATACAAATTTTATTTTTGAAATGTTGCTAATAACAGTTCATTATGTTAAAAAATGTCTAAAAAAGCTTACATTACTCAGGTTTTTTTTTTTTTTCAATTATTTTCGCTTCCAACAAGGTTGCAAGCAACCACTAATTAGTGTTGGAAGTTACTGGAAGAGAAAAGATGAAGATTGTAGAGCAAGATAACGTTTGACAGACGACTTAAAATATTGCAAATTATATGAATCAGGAGCAAGCATGAAGCAAGATGAAGGAAGCGAATTTCAAAGAACTGATGTTCGAGGAAAAAAACTAGACGTATAAGAGTTTTTGGAGCACTTAGGAACAGTAACAGAAAAAGGATGAGACTTAATTGAATGACGAGTAACACGAGAATGAATTTTAGTAGATGGCACAAGAGAAGCAACATTACGACGATGTGACAGAGGTTGAAGGTTGGCTGCAAGAGCAGGTCCAACTATGTTTACAATGCGTTTTTGCACCTTGTCTAAAAGAGAAAGAGCATCATTAGAAGATCCGCCCCAGATATGGCAACAGTATTCCATACAAGGCCGGATTTGAGATTTATAGAAATAGAGAATAGAATCCAGAGTAAGAAAGTGACGAGCTCGATAAAGAGAAGCAACTTTAGCAGATGCTAATTTTGCAACGGATTTGATATAAGGTTTCCAAGAAAGATCAGAAGTAAGAGTTAATCCTAGAAGATGAAGGGTAGGAGACTCATCGAGTACATTACCGTTCATAAATATAGGAAGGTTTAAATTATTGCGATAACGATTGGCCAAAAAAAATTGAGTTTTATCTGAATTAAAGTTCACCAGCCACTGCGAGCCCCATGCTGTAGCAGAAGTGAGATCCTTTTCAAGCTCAGATGCCCTCTGCAATCAATCAGAGGAAGTTGGCTTCTTATCGTGACAAGAATAAATGGTAGTATCATCAGCGAACAATGCCACCTTAGATGTGAGAATATCTGGAAGATCGTTAATGTAAATTAAAAAGAGTATAGGGCCAAGGATTGAACCTTGGGGAACCCCTGAGGTTACAGAATAAGAAGAAGAGTGCTGTCCATCAAGGACAACTTTTATACTACGATTGGAAAGGAAGGATTCAATAATCTTAAAGATGTTTCCAGATACACCATAAAAAGAAAGCTTATGGAGGAGACCAGCATGCCAAACTTTATCAAACGCTTTAAAAATGTCAAGAGCAATGGCCTTAACCTCTCCACCTTTATCTAATGCGCGATAAAACCTATAGGTTATTACTGATAGCAAATCAGCCGTAGAACGAGAAGATCGAAATCCATACTGATGATCAGAAAGTAAGTTATGAGATTCGAGATGAGAGATTAAGTGTTTGTTAATTAAAGATTCAAAAACCTTGCTTATGATAGGAAGAAGACTAATGGGACGGTAGTTAGATGAGTCAGATCGCTCTCCAGAATTTTTAAAAATAGGGATAACAGATGCTGCTTTCCAGCAGGCTGGAAAACAAGACTCTGATAAGCACTTGTTGAATGGTTTTGAAAAGAAAGACGACAGCTCAGGAGTACACTTCTGCAAGACTATAACAGGTATGTTGTCCGGGCCGCAAGCTGTAGAAGAGTCTAAGCGGGAAATCACTTTAGATACAGAAGCTGGAGTGATACGAATGTCGAGCAATGGATCAACCTGTTTGACGGGTATATCAGGTAAAACGCAACTAGTGGCATCAAGAGATGATATTGATGAAAAGTTCTTGGCAAGCAATTCAGCTTTGTCTTTAGGTGAGGTGACAAAGTCTGAACCATACAAAAGAGGTGGAATTACAGACTTGCCCTTATTATTGATACTATTAAAGATTCTCCAGAAGTCACAAGAGCCTAATTTTTGTGATGAAATACGAGATTTCATGATCTGAGAATAGCGGGTTTTGGCGTTAGACAAAACCTTTTTACAATGGTTCCTAGCAGTAATAAAGAGACGTCTGTTTTCTGGAGAATTGTTTTTCTGATAGATATGGAAGTAATGGTTTCGATTGGCAATTGCAGCAGCACAATGTGAGGAAAACCATGGAGAAGAGTGAGGCTTGACCTGGAATCGTCGAGAGGGAATAAAGGATTCCATGCCAGCCTGAATCCACGAAGTTATGTAAGAAGCACATTTGTCAACAGGGAGACGAAAGATTTCTACCCAGGGGCCATCACGAAGAAAGTCACGAAAAGAGTCCCAGTCAGCTTTAAGGTAGTTGTAAGATGTACGATGATAGGGGGATTCTAATGGTAAAGAAGAATGAGATAATAGTTTTAGAGAGACCAAACCATGATCAGACGCACCTAAGGGTGAGTGTGAAGAAACTGAACACTGACTAGGATCCGAAACAAGACATAAGTCGAGTAGAGAAGGTAAATGATTTGGGTTGTCTGGAAAGCGAGTTGGAAAGTTGACTATTTGAGTTAGGGATTGAGAAAGACAAAAGTTGTGGGCCTTAATGCCTGCCGAGTCACTGACACTAGAGCCAAGCCATTCAGTGTGATGAACATTAAAGTCACCGACAACAACAATATTGGCTGATGGATAAAGAATGAGGGCTTGGTCAATATAATCAGAAATAACATCAAGAAGAGTGCAGTCTTGGGATGAGGGAGAGCGATATAGAACAAAGAGAAAGGTGATAGAGTGAAGTGGTGCTAAACGAAAGCATATAAAAGAGTAGTCTGTGGATTCAAACCTAGTTTCCCAACAAATAAGTGAATTCTTACGAATGTAAATGCCCAGGCCAAGCATGTGACTATTGGTGTCTTTACGAATTAAAGGAAGATAACCATCAACACTAAGATCACAAGATGAGACAGCTGAACTCAAATTAGTCTCACAAAGAGCAAGCAGGTCTGGTGAACTTTGCAAGAGATAAGACTCAACAGAAGAAAAGTTACTTCGAAGACCACGAATATTGGTGAATGATAGGTTTAGCGAACTTGGTGATGACTGTGGTTTTTTGTGTTTTATAGTTTTTGTTACTTTATTCATTTTTAAATTTGTTAAAGAACTTGACTCGAACATTGATAGTAATCAGTACACTGTTCTATAGCTCAAGCAATTGCCTCATTTCCACTAATAAACCCTAAGCCGTTACAAAGGGCTCCAATGTGGCCTTGGCAATGCACACCAAAAGTACAAACAGGGACACCATCCATGCGCAACATGGCACTGTAAGTACTCTGATATTTTTCAGCTGTTGATAGAATCAGCCTTTCTGAGAGCTACCACAAAGTTCGGGAAACCTAACTACCAGCCGGCCTCAGAACCATAAAACTGAGTTTTAGAGCTGTACCCTCATTTGGAGATAATAGAATGAGTTGCCTAGTCATAAAAACAGAGACACAAGCAAAACCCATGAATCGAGTCAAGAAGATCCAGCGTTCAACATCCTAAACTGGAAACAATGTATTAAAAATACATCTGCGCCAGCCTAATAGAAAAAGCATATCCTACAAGGCAGCAGAACATGAAGCAGATTGTACTGGGTTACATGTTACCAGTAGCAGGATAAACCTGAATTCGCAGGATAAACCTGACCTGACTGATAATTTTATTTTTTTAGGTTTTATTAGGTTGGTTACTGGGCTGGTTTAAAAAAAATATTTTATTATCTGTTAATGATAAATCTTAATATAATTGCTAAATTCAATGTTTAATGTTCAATGTCGTTTAACTTTCATTTTTTAATTAGTTTTAGTTACTAGTTTTTTTTGAATTTGAAAAAGCACATTCTCAAAATGTACATGGTCATCGAAGAAAGATCTTCTAAGCGAGTTAAAACTTTTTACCTTTTGGAATTTAATTATTATTCATTGTATTTAAAAAAATTAATTATTTATAGTAAGTAAAAAAAAACTATTTTCAAGTATAGAAAATAGTTTTTTTTACATATTACATTTTTACTAGATATAAAGTAAAAAGGATCACCCCTTATAGTTTTTTACGTTGTTTACTTTGTTTTTATTTTGTTTGTTTTAGTTTTTCTTTTAGCATTATTTTTGTTTTGTTTTTAGCAGTTTTGTAGTGTTTTTACGACTATTAAATAATTTGACTGTCAACTAAATTGGCTAATATATTTTCAAATATAAGTTGAATAAAATCAACTATTACATTTTTGAAATCGATTAATCGAAATATGGAAATAATTTATTTTTTTGAAATAAATTGTAATAAAAATAATAAAGTAATTTATATTCACTTTCTATTTTTTAACATCATATCATTCAAATAATAATGGGCAGAACAATAGGAGAGAAGGGCTGCTCTGACAACAGGACAATCTATTCCCAGACCCTAATGATTTAAAGACCGTTTTAAATACTTGCTATATATCAAGAAGTCAATTTATATAACAATTATATTTAGAATGTGATTGTATAGATGACATTAAAATTTTGGAGCTTCACAATTTAAATTTGCATCAGAGCTTTGAGCCAGCTCGGAGCGGTCTGGTATGAAAGTATTTATAAAAATTATAAGCATCGAGGTAACAAAAGAAAAAAAATAAGTAATGAAATACATAATCAAAAGTTTAATTAGGTAATAATAAAATAATGCTAATATGCATATTAAATAAAAATATTAATTAATTTAAGAGAGTAAGAATAAGCAGAATAGTTATAAATAAGCCAACACAAATTATTTTGCCAAATATAAATTTGTTTTTTTTGTAGTTTCTAAACGCGTTTCTTTTAATCACAACACTTTAAAACATTTATAAATAAATTTGTATTTAATTATATTTTTTTAGATAATAAATCAAGTTATAATGTTGTTAATGATTTAATTCTCTCTCTGACTATTCTCACCCCCAACCACTACAATTAAGCAAGTGAGAGTATTACTATAAACACAGAATGTAATCGTTAACAGGTTATAATGTAAACATATTTATTACTTGGTCAAAATGGTCAAAAATTCTTATTAAAATTGAAAAAATTTTTGTGACATTTTTTTAAAGGGATCCCCAACTACCAAGACAAGTTATGTTCATATTAAAGAAAATGTTTAAAAAAAAAACATTTGGGCTAAATTTTTTTGATTGAAACTAAATAATGAATGCATACCAACAAAATTAAAACTATTGTTTTAGTTGAAGCTTGCCTTCTCCATTTTTTTTTGGTTCTTGGGGTCTGTATAATGTTAGCCGCAATCTGCCGACTTGATAATTTATTCCATGCGTGTGTAATTCATAACAGTTTTGGTATATGACATCATTGCAATATTTTTTTAAGATAGCGTTTTTTTGTTGTTGTTTTTTTAAAGATATAAGTGTTTTTTCTACTACAATCAGAAAATCAAATATTTGTATAATTTTTTACTAAATCACAAAAATTTTTTGTGATTTAGTAAAAAATTATTCAAATATATATATATATTTTTATATTTATAATTTTTTTTTTTACTTGTTAATAAAAATATTATTACTTTGAATGTTAATAAAAATATTATTACTTTGTTATAGAGGCCAGTCAAAATCATGACACAATTATACATATTTTGTGATTATTAGAGTTCGCAGGCAGAGAAAAAATAAAGGCAGTATGATGTGGTTTTTTGTTTTATATTTAGTTCATATAGTTCAATAGAGTTGTTCATTTTATGTTTAATTTACATTTAGTTATGGTATAACTCTTTCACTACCGCAAGCCACTGGTAGCAGTTTTTGAGTATGCTTTACAATTTATCTTGTTTTGTACATAAATCTCCATTATATACACATAGAATTTGTTTGTTCTGAAGGGTTAATTAATTCTATACATAATCAAGAAAAAATAAGAGCTATATTGTGTTATTATAAAAAAGTTATAACAAAGTTAAAAAATCTTAAATAATCCTTCATGAAGAAAAACTTTAAATTTAGTTATAAAACTTAACTTGTAGAAGTGTTAAGTAGGTTTATAGAAGTAGGTTTGTAGAAGTGTTAAGTAGGTTGCCTATTTAGTTAAGTATTTTGAAGAAAAAATATTATTTTTATTCATTAAATGAGGTTTGTTTTGGACTTAATGTTTTAGTTACTACTTAAAAAAAAAAAAGTATTAAGCACTTTGCATTTATAACTGTTTAATGATGCGTGTTAAAATTTTATTATTATCGAATTTTAAATAATTGTCAATGTTATGCTATTCAAATGTTATTCAAAAAAATGTGCAGTTGCTACAAAAAGATTTTTGCTTGGCTGGTAGCAAACAATTTGATGTGATTCTTTGTTTTTATATTTATATTATAACAATTTCTTGTTTATTTTAGTATAAATATTTGCTTTAACTTTAATTTAGTTTGATTTGAACGGTTATTAGTAAAATTAGTTGTTTAATATTTTTTTGTCTACTTAGATCAGTTTATATGTTTTATTCAAGTCACTATTTTTTTTTTCAGTTTATACTTTAAATTAATTTATACGCCTTTGTAAAATTATTATTCTTTTAGTATTTAGTTTTTATTTAGTTTAAACCACTACGTTTACTGTAAATACTTGTTATATATTAAATTCTTATTTTTATAAATTTTATAAATTTAATTTTTAATTGTATCATAAACCTTTTTTGGGATTAAGTAAAAAGTTATATAATTAACATGATTTGGTGATTTTGGAAAAAAAATAATACGACATCTTGAAAGAAAAAATATATACAATGAAGTCATATAACAAAACTGTTATGAATTAAACATGCATGGAATAAATTATCAAGTCTGCAGATTGCGGCTAACATACAGACTCCAAGAACCAAAAAAAAATGGAGACAGTGAGCTTCGACTAAAATGTGAATTTTAAATTTAATGGTGTGCATTCATTATATAGTTTTAATCCAAAAAATTTAGCCCAAATGTTTTTTTTAAACATTTTCTTTAATATGAACACAACTTGTCTGGGCAGTTGGGGATCCCTTTAAGTAATAACTTTTTCTCTCTTTTTTTCAAGTTTTTTATTTATTTTAATTTTTGACATTTTAAATGTCTTAAAATTAACGTTTAACAAAAACTAAATATATTAAAAGTTGTATAAATTTTCATTTTTATACATATGTTTGTTTTAGTTTTTGATATTTTAAGTTTCTTAAAATAAACATTTAACAAAAACTAAAAAATATAAAAAATCTTACAAATACAGGTTTCATTTTCACACATATATTTAAACTTTAAAAAAAATAATAAAATAAAATAACTTATACCTATACAACTATTACTTTCATACAACATCCATCCTTCTTCACAAGAGCAATTAAAACTACCATTTGTATTAATACAAATACCATAGTTCCAGTTGCACAGAGAGCTTGTGTTACATTCATCGATATCTATTGTCAAGTTAAATTAAAAAAATTTAATTTTTTTTTTTTTGCACCTGAAAGACTTTATTTTATTTTGTTTTTGCAAAAGATGGTTCCTGACACAGATAAAACATTTGATTTAATCAAGGCTGTCATTAACTTCAATAAGCAAAAAATATTAAATAATAATAATATTTAAATATAATAATATATAAATGAATAAATGATATATATATATATATATATATATATATATATATATATATATATATATATATATATATATATATATATATATACATATATATATATATATATACATATATATATATATATATATACATATATATATATATATATATATACATATATATATATATATATATATATATATATATATATATATATATATATATATATATATATATATATATATATATATATATATATATATGTATATATATATATATATATATATATGTATATATATATATATATATATATATATATATATATATATATATATATATATATATACATATATATATATATATACATATATATATATACATATATATATACATATATATACATGTTCTATTTATCAGTCATTTTAGTAGCACTCCTTGCATGTTCTACCTATTTGGCAGTTATTGTATGTTAACTCCTTTGCATGTTCTACCTATTTGGCAGTTATTGTATGTATACTCCTTGCATGTTCTAGCTATCTGTCAGTCAGTGCATTAAAAATAAAAAATATTCCAGTTTATTAAGTTGCTTTTTGTGGTTTTGTAAAAACCTTAACTTTTTAAATTTAATTTTAATTTCCTCAAATAAATTTAATATTTTTTTCATAAAATTGACTTGATTTAGTTATTTTTAAATATAAATTCTGAAAACAAAGTCAAGGTATAAATATAAAGTATATAATAAGGTAAATATAAAGTCTGAAAAACTTTACTAACTACAAGCTCCATAACATAGTCACTGCATGTCATATAGCACAATTTTTTGCCAGTGAAATTTAGTGATCTTTTTTAGCAACACATATACACTGTTAACTTGTTTCTCAGTGCAAAAGCCTTGTTCATCAAGGCTTGTGTTTCGAAGTTATAGAGTTGAGAGAGGGTTGTATACGTACTAACTAAAAGTAACCTTCTTGACTGTGGTAGTCTTCATGGCCTTGCAGAGGTAAATTGAAATAAAAAAACAACAACTTTATTATGAATTATATTAAAAGATCTTAATTCTAAATTCATCCTACATGACCTACATATAAAATAAAACCTTCTTCAATCAAAAATCTAAACTACAGTTTAAAGCTCATTTCAGCTTCATTAAAAAAACTTAACAAAAGTGTTTACTTGGTTGATATCTTGGTAATCTTGAACAAAAATTAATTTATTGCTATAAAAGCCAAATGCAAAATGCAAAAATTTTTCTATAAATTTATCTAAAAAGATCCGAGCATTTTAATTAAAACTTTTGTAAAAAAAGATGAAAAAGAATTTAGAAACTAAGAAAAAGATGAAAAAGAATTTAGAAACTAAGAAAAAGATGAAAAAGAATTTAGAAACTAAGAAAAAGATGAAAAAGAATTTAGAAACTAAGAAAAAGATGAAAAAGAATTTAGAAACTAAGAAAAAGATGAAAAAGAATTTAGAAACTAAGAAAAAGATGAAAAAGAATTTAGAAACTAAGAAAAAGATGAAAAAGAATTTAGAAACTAAGAAAAAGATGAAAAAGAATTTAGAAACTAAGAAAAAGATGAAAAAGAATTTTTAAGATACTTTTTAAATATATACAAGAAATTTACTTGACACGCCATTTGCACTAGCTAGAAGCTAATTTAAAATCTTGCCATAAATCCATCTATCAGCTGTTTCATTATCAGAGATCTTGATAATGCAAAAAAGGAGTCAAACTCATTACTAAAGAAGTAGTTACTAAATAGTTACTCAATTCTAGTCATTTATTTTATATTCATTGAAGCTACTTCAATGTCTTTGGATGTAGAAGTAAACTTGTTACAGAAAATGTTAATCAGTATTGCGCTCATTCACAATGCAGACCATATTCTGAAACAAGTTTACAACACATATTCTGAAAAAAGTTCTGAAACCATATTCTGAAACACAAGAAATAAGCAAATGCAATAGTGTTGTAAACAAGTTTACAACACAAGTAACAAGTGCAGTCTTCTCACTGATACTTTTGAATCTTGCAACTAATTGAAGTGAGATTAATAAGATTCTTACATTCAAATTTAACTAGAGAACAGTCCACCATTGGAAGCTATAAAGCACACACATCATATTATTGATTTTCTTTAAAGTATATTCATTGATGGTAATTTGGATTGTCTAATAGAACTTAATTTTGCAATGCACATTGCACACTTAAAATAAAAATATTTTTTAAAAATTGACTAAAAGATATATTAAATTGTTTTGTACATTTGTAGTGGAATATAATAAAAAGTAAAAAGGGTAAGCAAACCAAACATTTAAAAATATACTCAGCAGGAAAAAGTAAGCTTTTATGCAGAAATTTCTGATTTTCTAACTAAAATTGGAAGCAATACAATTAATTATTTAACCTGACATTCTGAGGTCCCCATTGAAAAAAGTATATCCTAAATATGTATCTAAAGACATGAAAATGGTTTATGAAAATACTATTATAATTCAATTATGCAAAATATATAACTTAAAAACTTGATGCCTAGTATAAACCATAAAATTTTAAAAGTCAAATACAATAATACATTATAATTAGATTCAAAAATGGGTTGAGGAGCAACCCCATTTATTTTATCCTTAGAGTTGCCATAACTTTGCACATCGTAATGACTGACAACTAAAAAATAGTATTTATTAAGACATAACTCCCTTGAAACTTAAAATAAAATGAAAAAATGATTTAGAGAGTACTTTTTATTTAGTGCATGTATGCCTGTATGTCTGTGTATAAATATATATATATCAGGGGCTATTCTAGACCATTTTCGACTATGCTGACCTTAATTGGGCACCGCCCAAACTAAAACGTTTTTAAAACAAATTTTAATTTTTTTTTTGGAAAAAAGCGCAAATTTTCTGCTAAATTATATATGTATATGTATATACGCCTATATATGTATATATATATATATATATATATATATATATATATATATATATATATATATATATATATAAATATATATATATATATATATATATATATATATATATATATATATATATATATATATATATATATATATATATATATATATATATATATATATATTATATATACACCATAGCCAATAACGTTCCATAGCCAGTAACGTTCTGGCAAGTTTGCAGGGTTATCCACTTACTCAATGTAAGTGGACTTTTTTTCCTTTTTTAAACATGTGATGACTAATTTTGAGTAGCTAGATGAAGCTAAACCAGGACAATCATCTCATAGTAAGATAATGCTAAATCAGAATACATAAACACTCTCTGAATGAGACTTATTGATAAATGGAATAAGTCTCTTTTTAATGCATTTATTGAAACAGTTTCTTGATTATAGCTTGGTAGAAATTAGGCTGAGTAATATCAAAAACATTAGCATAATCTTTTTTGAACTAAAATTTTTAAAACTTTCTATTTTAAATTTAATAATTCAGTAAACTAAAGATCAGGTCAGCAAAAGATTCATTTTGGAACAGTCCTATCAACCTTTGGTTTACTGAACTATTAAACTTAAACTAAAAAGTTTATTTTCTGCCTTTTAGTACAAAAAAGATTATAATTTTTAATAAATGTTTTCGCTATATTTTTTAGCGTACAAAAAATTTGAGCAACAATGTAATGACAGCATTATTTGTATAAGCGTACAAATAATAATGACTTCCTAAAAATAAAACATTAAAATTTACAAAAACAAATCTTCCTGAGAAGAACTTGAACCCCCAACACAATCACCCCCATCATATAAGAAGAGCGTTATTACAAACACAACACTAGGCAAATGTATTGATGATGTAACAAATAAAAATCAAATTTATAGTCGAGTTACTTGCTGAAAAGTTCTGTTCAAGTAAAAAAAAATATCAGCTCTATTGATACTAAAATAATTTAACCTAAAATGATTCAACATAAAATAAGACTCATAGTTAATGATTGGCTTCTAGTTTTAAATATTTGACACAGTTGACTACACATAGTTCTAGTAATTATTTTTGCTGGTCTGCAAATTTAAAATTGATTTTTTTTTATGGTCTAATTTTTGTGTTTTATGTTTTTATGTTTTATTTTTTTAATATTAGTTATACGGAGTAAAGTTAAATTTGTGTGAGAAACTCCATTTGAGCTTTTTAATATTTGACTATTTTAAGCATTTCCTCTACTTCCTTGGACTCTTTTAAAGGACCTTTCACTTTCACAGATTCACTCTAAGCACCTTTAATTATCCTTTTGTCTTTAAGGTTTCTCAATTTTAAACAACTACTCTCAATTTAAAATTTGAAACTAAATAAAATTTATACACATCTTCTTGTTTTAAACTTATTTTATACTCCACTTTTTGAAAAGACAAACAAAAATAAAACCAGAATAAAATTTTAAAACAATTTTGCTTTTTTTTTTTACTTAATTCTATACATGAGTTATGTCTTTTTAAATACAGTCCAATTTTTCAGTTGTCACTCATTATCAAAAAGTTACAGGACTAGAAGGGTTGGGAACTATTGAAGAAAAAATAAATAAAAAACATGGGCTTCTAAATATTAAAAAAATTAATTTTTAATAATCTAGCATTTAATTTTACATTAGGAAAATGAAAAATAAAAAAAATTATATGAGATTTAACTTTGTAAATTTGCAAACTATAACTTAATGAACCTACCAATGCAACTGCTGCTATTGAATAACACCCATCCATCCTGACAAGAACAATTGTAACTACCATTTGTGTTGATACAAATACCATTATTCCAGTAGCACAAAGAACCATCACTCTCGCATTCATTTTGATCTCAAGAAAAAATTTAAAATATAAAAATTAAACCAGATTCAAATTCAAATTCAAAAATTATTCTAGATTCAATAACAACTAGTTTTTTTTTTAACAAACAAGGCTGCTGAACAAGTAAAAAAGTTGGTATTACCATGAATGTGATGAGAATTAAAATCTCATACAAGTTTTAACATATATAAAAGATTTCACATTGATTTATGGGAAGGGTGTGTTCTACACTCCCCTCCCCCCCAACTTCTGCTAATCCACCTTTTTTTTTTCAATTTTGGCTAATGAATTTTTAATTTATGTATGATAAATTATCAAAACAAAACATCATTTTCATCCATTTTTTTGGCGCTCAGATGTTTGCCTTCGGCAAATATCAGCTCAAATTTTAGCATAATGCAGTCAATTTCTAATGTAATGATGTTTTATCCCACTCTAAAAATCAAACAATGTACTAATTATATAATTATCAGTTTTGTATTTAAAAGTATAAAAAACATACAATAAGGAATTATAAAAACATATTTTACTTGAATGTATTAGTGCATGTTTGGTCATAATGGAGGGTTTTTTTTTACCCCCACCCCCCTCAACCTTAAAAAGTGCAAATAACTAAAAAAAAATTAGTTAAAATAAATTATTTCATAATTACAGATGCAATTCTAAAATATAACAAATTCTTTATTGAGGGACTGTAATTTGCCTATTAGTCAAAAATCAATAACAGTAAAAAAAGGTGTTCTTAAAATAAAGATTTAATAAAATGATTCTTGTCAAAAAATAGTAATTTATGATTATTTTAAAGATGACTTTCTTTAAAACTATTGTCTTGGCTTTTAGTAAATGATTGCAATAATAAATTCCATAAATGAAACTATTATAATAATCATTTTTAACGATAGACACCATGTAAAGGTAAACCAGAGCTGCCTATCAAAAATTTTTGTGAAGTCACAACACTTGCACTATGTTTTTGTCACGTCATAACACTTGCAGTAATTTTTTTGAATATAATAAGATAACACATTATATGTAACTTATGATAAACTGTTTAATTATTTTAAAAATATTATTATTATTAAAAAAAAAATTGTAACAAAATTAAAACAGGTGAAGGAGAAAAAGCTATTCCTTTGTATATTAAGTCATTTTTCTTATTGTCATTTTTTTCTACTCAGCAATTATATAAAACACATTTGCAATTGTTTGGTTCATACCATTCGTGGTCTAGTTTTCTCCTAACAATTCTCCCAAACATAAGTCCTCTAAATCATATAGTTGGTAGTTGGATAAGTTTATATATGAGTTTATAATTTCATTAAAACTCAGTTTTGATAGTTCACACTCTATCTTCGCTCTAACTTCCTTTTATCTTTTTCATCAACTTTTTGGCGCTTGTCTATGGCAAATCTCAGTTCGAATTTTAGCATGATACAGTCTCTAAATCTATATTCTCTAAATCTATTTTTATATGTATATTCTATTTTCTATAGTCTGTATTTTCTAAATCTATTTTTTTGTGCTATATCATTTTAAGAAGTTCTTCATCAATTCATAAACTTGTTACTGATTCTAAAATATTTGGCTTAATCGATTTTCCAAAAAAATCAGTCTGTCTGCAAAACAACCCTGCTGGATTGGATTTGCAATCTTGACTATTTGATTTTTGCAATCTTGACTACTCGAACTATTTATATAACATTTTTCAGAACCTGGATACCAGCAACAAGATCAAAAGTTGCATACTCTGATGTTACATAAAACCATTTCATTCAGGGTCCAGTAAGAATTTTTCCAAATACTGCTAGCACACACATTTGTTTGATTGTGGCTACACTACAAAATGCTTATCGAAGAGTTGCTTGCAAACTTTTACACTTTACTGTTCCAGTTGTAAAATATTATTTTAACTCACTGTAATGCTTTATCAGAATAAAACAAGTACAAAAAAGAACACAAATGCTGTTTCCACGATACCTTGGAATGATACCTCGTTGCAATTTGTTTTTGTCTAAAAAACTTACAAAACCTTGTGAATCACCTTTAACATCTTTATATCTCATTTTGTTTATAGATAGAATAATCAAAGTTGCCATGCAATCATTTCCATATTATTTATAAATCTCATTCTCTAGAGACTTTAATGCTAAATTACATGTGTGCCAATTGTATCAAGAGGTTACAAATGACAGTTTATTTCATTGAGATTTTTTCCTCAGGTTTCACAAACTTTGCTTACAGTAAGATGATTAACAGCAGCTCTGTCAGACATTGTATTTAACATGTTTTCATTAATTGAATTACCAGATTCATTATAATTACACACATATTAATCATTATAATTACACATAAATGCACACATTAAACATAGTATAATTAATAACATAATATATTTAACAACAAACAAGATGCAAATCAAATCAAAATATGTAGTTATACATTTTTATTATAAATAAATATTACAAAATAAAAAATATGTACAAGTGATGTAGAAATAACTTATACAAAACTTATACATATTTTCCATTCGATTATACTATAACAACCATTTTATTAAAATGGCATGTAAAGTTTACTTGTCTTCAAGTTTACTACTAGTAAACTTGAAGACAAGTAAACTTTAACTTAACTACAAATAATCCTAAAGTTGACTAGTTATTGCTTTTAGTAAATGCAACAACTAGTATTACTAGTTGTTGTATTAATATTACTACTACTAGTAGTACTAACAGTAATACTATTACTGTTAGTTTCTAAACTTGATGTTGGATAGCTCATTTTCTTAATTAAAATATAAAATTTTTTTAATATAAATTATAAATTTCATTTTTTTATTAAATTCTTCAAGAAAATTTAGTAATTAAGTTCAGAAAAATCAATACTTGTTTGTTTTAAAGAATGTTTATTCGCAACCCCTCTGCACTTATTTTACTCCCGGTAATAATTTCAAAAAAGGCCATTTAAGTAGTGGGTATGGAAATTTTAAAATAAAATTTTCCAGGTGCATAGAAAATGTGTAAACTTAAAAAAATGAATAATATAGAAAAAAAATGAGCATATCTTCAATGTTCACTGAATGCATGAAATACAACCAAATTTTCATCATCAATAAATCCATTTATAAGGTTTGAAATTAATATTATATATTAAAAAAGTATAATCATAGTAGTTTTTAAAAACTATAATATAAAATTTAATATAAAATTCTAAAAAATAAGAGTACAAAACACATTTCTACATCACTGTCCAAAAACAAACTTCAAAAAGCGTGGCACAGAATTTTAGCATAAGTATCGGTTCCATAAAACGCGTATTTTCGCATACCTATTAACGTACACCCTATCAACAAAAAAAACTCTGAAGCCCTAGTGTTTCAATTTTAAAATGAGTAGTAAACCCTGGTTGATATGACAAAATTAAAAATGATATGATAAAAAAAAGAAGGCGATACAAAAAGTAGTTGATAATTGAAACAATGAAAATATTCAACAATGAAATTATATATATATGAAATAAATAGAATGTCTATACTCAGGTTTTAGACTCCTTAAGTATAAACTATCATTAAGTCAAATTGTATATCCCCATATAATCCCAAGTCTTACCTTCTTTTTAGTTGAGAAGGATTTTTAAATAATTTTTCTGCCTTTTTCAAAACAATTATTATTGATCAGTTATTGAAATAAAATAAATATTTTTAATAATATAGGGTAAGGTGGGGCAAACTCGTCATATTATAGTTCAACAAAATGAATTTGCATATAAAGTTCTTTTTTCAAGTTTAATAATTTTTTTTCATTAATTAGGGTCTCTACTTTGTTAATGTATTGAATCAAAAAAATCATCAAGTCATGAGGGGTGAATTCTTTAATACGGGGCGAACTCGTCAGTACAGCTAAACTAACTGAAAAATAATATCACTTGGACAATAGATAAAATTCTTTAGTAGCAGTAAAGCCAGCTTACCCAGGAGAAAAAAAAACATTGACATAAAACATTATTGAGATAACAGTAGGATGATTTCCCTAATCTAAAACAGTAAACCTAGTTCTGAGTTCGATCCGCACTGCGTTTCTGGTAATACCACACTCAACTAGTTTTTTCTGCGCAGCAGCCTTGTTTGATTTTTTTGGACTGATTTATTGTGTTCCTTTTTTAACTTCTGTTTAACACTGATCACATTTTTTATTCAGCCTTTTTAGCAGGAGGCTTTTTTATTAACTTAATATTATCTGGTAATGTAATAAGAGCAATGTGGCGTTTTGAATGAGTAGCTTTGCTTTTTTTTCCAGAGAAGGTACAATAATCCTTAAAATAAATAAATTTGAATCTCCCTAGAGAATTGTTGTTTTATTAAAAACCTCTGTTTTTTTATAATTGAAGTCTTTCTCTAGGTTTCTTTTGGGATTATTTTCACTATTAACTTTTTTTCAACAACGAAAAAAATATTTTTTTAACTTCTATGTTTACTTGCAATATTTAAAAAATAATACAAGGTAAGTATATAAAACAATTATTAAATAATATTCTACAAATATCAGTCGAAAAAGTATCGAAAAAATCTAGTAAATAGATTTCTTAGTTTTTTTGCATTATTTGTTTAAAGCTGATTCGTACAAGTGACAGATTCGCTCTGTGACTAAATCACCCCGCCTTACCCTATATAATCATTGTTTATCTTGTTTTTAACTTTATTTATTGTTTCTTGATTTACTGTTTGTGAACTTAGTTTATTCCAATCGATTTCAATTTTATTGGTAAAAAAAGTGTATCTTGGTAAACATAATTTTATGATCTGCTTTGTGATGAAGTGCTAAATTCCTCAATGCAGCTGGTTGGTATTTAAAGGGTTTATGCAACTGATAGTTTTAAATCTCTTGTTGATTTATATTGATAGATTAGGTTACCCCTTGCTCTTTGTGTTTCACATAATTCCTAAAAAACACATAAAGAAATAATTCCTAATCTTTTTAACTGGTCTTCATAGCTGTAATTTCTTAACTAATTAATAATTTTTGTCGCTCTTCTTTGAATGCTTCTTCATAGCTGTAATTTCTTACCTCATTAATTTTTGTCGCTCTTTTTTGTGGGCATTCTACAGTTCTAATGTCACCTTTTAAGTACAGACAACAGACAGGCACTGCATATTCCAAGTGAGGTCTTACTAATTATAGATACAACTGTCTTATTACGAAGCTGTTATTACTTTTGAACGTTTTTTTCTTGCTTAATAAGTTATAGTTGTAACATGTTTCTTCCATTTAAGGTCTTTTGTGAACAATACACCTAAGTCTTTTTTCTTTTCAATTGTTACCATTATATGTTTATTTAGTTCGTAACTATAATTTTGGTTTTTTTGAAAAAAAAAGCATTACATTAAATTTTTTCTTGTTGAAAGTCATCAAACATGTTTTAGCCCATTCCAATTGTTTATTAACAACATGTTGTAAATTTAAATGTTTCATTAGAAACAGCAGCTATTTTTGTATAATCTGCAAACAGTTTGCAATAACATATAATATTGTCCAACATATCATTAATGTATAGAACAAATAGTATGGGTTCAGGATTGAGCCTTGAGGTATTTTGCTAGTTACCTGTATCCAATTTGATGTAAAGTCTCCTGATGTGACACTGTTTTCTATTGGTTGGAAAAGCACAAATCCATTTTCATTAACTATCTATCCTATATTTGCCTAATTTATGAATAATTTTTTTTATGGGAAACCTTATCTAACAGTGTCCTTAATTTAGTTGGTAAGAAAATCGTAAATTATATATATTTATATATATACTCTCTCATAATCTTTTTTAGTTTTTCCCATAAAATGTAAACAATTTTTTTTTTAATAAATAAATTTAGAAGACCAAAAAAAGTTTAAAAACTTACAATAATATATTTTTTTATTTGATAATTTGCCTGCCCAAATCAAAACCTTTAGTTTATATAATGGCATTCCTTGCATATTCTACCTATTTGTCAGTCAATGTAGTAGCAATGTAGCAGTATGATTTGCATGTTTTATCTATCCTATTTGGTAGTCAATGTATGCACTGTTGTAAAAAATGACCAAAAACTACTTTGAGCTGACCCAAAAAACCGCTTTGACAGGGTGAAACTACAATGTTTCCTGACTCCAAAAATGTAAAATTTGAAATCTAACTATTTCGTCCAAAAAAATAATTTTGATTTTTAGTTTTTAGTACTTGGCACAATAGGGCGAAATAACAGCTTTTCAAATTTTGCATTTTTACAGCATTCAAAAACTCTTCAAAATAAGCATTTATTACTCCAAAACATAACTGTCTAAAATTCACTTGAATAATAGTTTATTCTGACACAACTGATATAGTTTTTCATTAACAAGATGGAAATAATAAACACTTTCTTAAATAATTCTTTTAGTTATTCTAAGCCAAAACACAAAAACAACCTCTTGATTCTAAACACATAAAGAGCAAATGGTACATAAAATAAATTCTTCTCAATATTTGATTCTTCACAAATGCTTACTGTTGTAGTCCACAACACATGAAAGAAGCCTCTTTGCATACTCAGGATGATTGCGGTCTCTTTTGTATCTCTGCCAATGTGAACTGAAATTATGATGCATTGATTCTGTTGCCTGCTCACTAAAGATCCCCAAGAGAGCCCTTTTGATCTCAATGAATTGCTTCACATGGAAGAAAACAGCATGAACTTTTGGAGTCACACTGATGTTAATGATTGCCAAATATGAGTCTCTGAAGCGATCAATTTTTTCAGAAAAGTCATCCTCCAGAACCATACCAAAACATGCTGTCACCACAGACTTAAACTTTCGAAGGGCATCAATGATTCCAAAGACTTAAAAAGCAGACTCAGTCTCTGCAATTCTTTGAAGGAGGTCAAGATTGCTGAGTAGCTTGTGACAGGCATTCCCTGCAAACTGCCCACCATGGTATGGTTCTTGTTGAATTTGGAGAGCTGAGGGCTACTTGACAACATTGGGCCAAACTTCTGTCATGGCTTTGTACATGTGATTGACCACACCAAGGAGAAGATGGAGTTCCATTGGTGGTATGAGCTCCAAGATGAGTTTGTTTTCAGAACCAGATAGCAAAGGCTCATGCACTACATTGCCAAAAGATTTTGCCTTTTTGATATCACCACCAGACTTAGCAAACTCTTGATAACAGGCAACAAGTGAGCCTAGTGTCCTCAAAGATCCTGATTGAGAAAGATGCTTTGATTCTGTGTTGCACCAAGAGCAAGGGTGAGTACTTGCATGGCTCTGAAGGCCACAAAGGATGTTGGCAAGTTTCATGTCGCATGATAC
Organism: Hydra vulgaris; assembly: GCF_022113875.1. Lineage (NCBI taxonomy): Eukaryota > Metazoa > Cnidaria > Hydrozoa > Anthoathecata > Hydridae > Hydra > Hydra vulgaris. The sequence goes on from NC_061166.1 coordinate 16,922,205, forward strand.
AACAAAGTTGACTTTGTCTAACTTGATTAAAGACAAGATCTGCCTCACATTTTCAAAGTTTTCTAGTAGTCCTTCTGATAAAGCCACAAGCATTTGACGCTTTACACTACTGTCTTTGGCAGTCCTCTGAGTTAAAAGTTTTTTCTGTGGTGGTGACCTTGAATCACAGTGAGAATCCAACTCCATGATGCCAAGAGAAACTTTCAGAAATCCTCCACCTCCATCAATTCCCAACTTGACAATATGATTCTGGAAAACTCTTCGAGAAAGCAGGACTTCATTCAAAAGCTCAGCAAGACTGTTATGTTTTAGAGTAATAAATGCTAATTTTGGAGAGTTTTTGAATGCTGTAAAAATGCAAAATTTGAAAAGCTGTCATTTTGCCCTATTGTGCAAAGTACTAAAAACTAAAAATCAAAATTATTTTCTCGGACGAAATAGTTAGATTTCAAATTTTACATTTTTGGAGTCAGGAAACATTGTAGTTTCACCCTGTCAAAGCGGTTTTCTCGGGTCAGCTCAAAGTAGTTTTTGGTCATTTTTTACAACAGTGTATGTACACTCCTTGTACATTTTCTCTATGTTTTAGTGGATGTAATAAAAATGTTTTTATTTTTACTAAAAAAATAAAAAACATTATCTATTAAGTAGCGTTTTTGTGGTTTTTAAAAAAACAATGTAATTTAATTAGCTTCCTTAATTAAATTTATTAGTTTTTACATAAATTTCACTTGATTTGTCATTTTTAAACACAAAGAGTTGTTAAGAGCTGTTTTTATCACAAATATTATTTGTAAAGCCTTTACTATAGGAATATATATATATATATATACATCAGTGACATATCCAGAAGTTATTTGAGGATAACTTTTTTAAAAAAAACTTTCTCATAAGAATGTGGAAAATTGTACTTTTTTTTTACAGGACCATCACATTCTATCACAACTAACGCTATCTTATTGACAAGAGATTTACATGCTATCTTATTGACAAGAATTATATACACTTTTATAATTCCTTTTACCTTTTATATAATTCTAAAACTATATTCATAATTGAGGACTAGAGTTTGCAATCAAATTTAGGCGCCAAAACCGGTATATACTGGTGTCAAAACCAGCTTGAATATGCCACTGTATATATATATATATATATATATATATATATATATATATATATATATATATATATATATATATATATATATATATATATATATATATACACACAAAATTAAAATGTTATCGACAAAATAGAGAGCTTAATGTTCTTAAAAGAACAGAGCAATAAAAAATTTGTAGATAATCACTATGCTTCATCATGAAAGACTCATCAGAAATGTTTCATCAGTAAAAATTCATCATTTCTGATGAGCTTTTATTGATGAAACACATTAAGTGTTTAATAAAAAAATTTTGTTAAGTGATTTTTTACTAATTTATATAGTATTTATATAAAATTTATTTATAATTAAATGCTATTAAAATACTTATATAAAAACTTTAGTTACACAACGGTAAATTTTAAAAAAGTACTTTCGCAAGGTAGTGTTAGGACATAAAAATCTATATTCTAACTCCCAGCCGTTTTGAGCTTGTGAATTAATAAAAACATGCCATCTATATGATTGCAATACTTTATACCTTTGATTCTTGTTATATATAAAAATTTTAAAGTATTGCACCTACTCTGGAATCCCTATTTGATTTTATTTTTTTGGTTATAGATAAACCCCTATAGAATTGTTTTGTTACAAATTTAAGCTGTTAACAGACTTCAAAAATCTTTTTTCACAAAAAAAAAAAAAAACTGAACTGACCTATACATCTGTTATTATCATGTAAAACCCATCCATCTTCACATGAACAATTATAACTTCCATTAGTATTAGTACAAATACTATGATTCCAATCACATAAAAAACTTGTGTTATTTTTGCATTCATCAATGTCTAGAGAAATGAATTAAAACATAAAAAAACAATTTTCTAATCAAATTTTGTTCAAAAAAGTGGCCATGTCACATGTCACATAAATACATTACTATAAGTCAAGCAGTTCAATCATTTTTTAGGGAAGCCAACATACAAAAGCATTTACAGTTTAGTTTCATTTTTCTTATGTTATCTTATGTTTTTTAAATTATTTTTTTAATGTCATAATGTAAACATATTTCTTTAAACCATTTTTAATGATGTTGATTACAATGAATGAAAGCATGTAAGTTAATTTTTATTTCTGCAATTTAATTCATTTTTTTAACTTTTCAAATAAATTTAATATATATATTTTTTAGGTTTTTTATACTTTTATTTCTTTTATATATAAAGATTTTACCTATTAAATGATAGTGAACAGTAACTTAGAAAAATTTGTTTGTTTGTTTTTGTTATTTTTCATTTTTAATAATTCTTTTCTTTTCACTTATTTTATTATATTATATTTTTTTAACTTATCTTGGTTTGTTTTTTGTTTTTGTTTTTTTTTTATTCTAATTTTGTTTGGATTTTTCAATCTTATTTTACTTCTATTTTTTCATATATCTTAAAAACAAATTTTTGACTTTTCCTTACTTCAATTATTTTTTTTAATTTTTTATTTCATTGTGAAATAAACACCTTTACCATTTGAAATGTCCTAGCAAAAAGATGCCATTTAGAAACTAATTATATTTTTGTCAACATATATTAAAGTCTATATTACTTTATATTACTATTTACATTTAAATTACTTATTCATTATCAAAATATAAGCAACAGACGTGCAATTGTTTACCTATTTATTGGACAAAGATTTATAGATTTTAAAATATTTAAAAGAAGATAGTAAAATAAACTCTTTAGTCTATATCATAAAATGTTATGGTAAAAAAAAAATTATTTAAAAAGCAACATGATAATTACTGAAACCAATATGAGAGTGTTGGAACTTTATATTTAACATGCAAACTTATTTTAATTGCATCATCTAGTAAGTACTTATAAAAGAAGAAAATTTGTTCAGACTAATCACACTAAACTTTGTCAAAATTCACACTGAACTTGGTGCATCAGAAAATTTTAAGTATTCACACTAAACTTGGTACATCAGAAAATTTTACTATTCACACTAAACTTGGTGCATCAGAAAATTTTAAGTATTGACAAACTAGTTTAGTGTTTGAGAAATGTTAATGTGTTAAAAAGAACTTCATGTGTTAAAAAGAACTTCTCAAAACCCAAAAGGAGAAGACCTTTTTGTATATTGATAACAAGAAAAATCTAATAAAGGTACTATATAAAGGCATGCTGCTTAAATGTTTCCAGATGGCAATTTTTATAAAATATTTTTGTTATCCATTAAAACATGATATATTCTAAACTAATGCTGATTATTAGAATAAAAACATTTCGAAACTAAAATATTCCGAAAATAAAAATATTCCTTAATTATTTTCAAATTGAAATTTTCTAATTTTTTTGAAAAAAGATAATGATAAAATTTATTGCTTTGACAAATTGAGTTTTACAAAAAAGGTGCAATAAAAAACTCTTTTTAATTTAGTAATCAAAAATCAGATTTGAATAATTTATGATATGAACTAGCTAAAATAAACTTTAGTTTTTCCCTATTCTGTTATGTAATACCCCAGTCAATAATGATCCATTTTATGGACACTAGTAGTATGTACAAGTAGCAATATTTTTTAATTTAAATTTTGAATGTTTTGTAATTTAAAATTTATGATAATATAATTCTATAAGTCAAAAGAATAACAAAAAAAGTTCTGACTTTTTTCATTTCATTACTTTATCATTTATAATTGTTAGCACATGCACTTTAGTTGTTTTTTTTTTTTGTTTTTTTTTTTTAATAATTTTGATACATGAGTAATCAATAACTCAATTTCATCAACCACATTAAATTGATTTATAGAATGTTCGAAGTCAAAAAAATAATGTCAATTTAATATGAAAATTTACATACCAATGCAGCTATTATCATCATACATCCATCCATTCTCACAGGAGCAGTTATAACTACCAGCAGTGTTAATACAAATACTGTGATCCCATTTGCAAACATCACTTGAGCTGTTACATTCATTGTAATCTACAATAGGTAAAACAAAACTATAAAAAAATTGACAACATATTTAAAACTGAAATTGAATTGTATTCTTTAAAAAAGCAATGGGTGGGCATTTTATTGTACAGTCAGCTTTAACACCCATAAAGAGGAACTTTAATACCTTTGTAGAGAGGAATTTTATCACCTTCATAGAGAGGAATGCTTGCATATCAAACCAACTGTTACAAAAATATATTTGCTGATTACCAGTATATATGATTAGACTTATTGTTGTGAGATTCAAAAAAATATAGAAAAATATTTAAGAGGTGTATGGTAAAATAACTTTATTCAAAAATTTAATAAAAAATTTAATTTTATTAAAAGCTTGATAAAATCTGGATAAAGTGTAAGTAATATTGATTGTAATTTATAATATTAACTGTATTTTATAATATTAATTGTAATATATAATATTAATTGTAGTTTATAATATTAATTGTAATATACAGCGTTAATTGTAATTTATAATATCAACTGTAATTTATAATATTAATTGTAATTTATAAAATAATTGTAATTTATAATATTAATTTTACTTTAGATGTTCAGTAAACATGACTTAACAGAACATCTTAACTAAAGATTACACTATGTTAATCTTTTCTTGATGTTTGATGTTTAAAATAAATAAAGATCTAGAAAGGCCTAAAAACTAGCAGATGCTAATTTTATAATGATCTTGATATATGCTTTCTAAAAAAAATATATATATCATGCTCATTGAAAAAAATAATCAAACTAAAAGACCTTAATAGAAATATATTATATGAAGAGAGAGAGAGAGAGAGAGTAAATTAAAGCCCATATTTTATTTAAAACTCTTTAGAACACATCATATGAAGAGGTAATAGTATTCAGAAAGCTTTTAAATGTTTCTGTGTCTCTGTTTAAATCAACTGTGTTTCTGTGTCTCTGTTTATTAAACACTCTTTACATAATAAAAACCTTTTTAGATACATATTTTTTAGATATATATTTTTAGTTTCAAAGATGTTCTATACTAAAAGATTAGAAAAAGAGAAAAAAATACATTATGCATAGCATGATATTTTTAATTACATTCTAAAAAAACAAAAGAATCAAATAAACTTAAAGAAAATAACATAGCTTTCTATGAGTATGTAACAGAGTTTAAGAATTTTAGAATTACTTCACATAGGTTTGCGGTAGGTTTTACATTTCTTTATTCAAGTTTTATATTTCTTTTCTAATAAATATAAAAATAAAAAAGGGCTCATAAATATATAAAAACATAAAGAAAAATATAAAAAAAACATTTATTGTAGTTGAAAGTGATATTTAAAAAGCTATTTATAAACTTGCCTACACATCCAGTATAATTTTCAGAAGGAGCAAATCCAGAAATACATGAGCAGTTATACTCATCAGCAGAAATAAGGATGCACAAACTGTTATCCACAGTGATTTGTGAACCAATGTGAGTATCGGGTGTACTTGCCTGATTACCAGAATTACCATTTAAAGCTATTTAAAAAAAAACAATCCATCATATTTGAGTTATCATTGCTAACAAAATATTAATATAACAATAAAATTAACAATAGTAATGGTGATAACATTAATAACAACAATAAAAATGATAATAACAAAAGTAATGTGAGCAAAAATGTTAAAGCCTTTGTATTTTGTTTGTAGATTCTTAAAACAATGACTTTTAGAAAGATCTTAAAATAACTTTTAGAGAGATTTGTAAATTATTCTATGGACAACAGAAAATGATAATATACATTTATAAAGATATCTTTTTTTAAATTTTTACAATCCATCATAGAGACTTCTCAATCAAATTAGACTCAAAGATCATATTTTCTCTAACTTATTCACCATATACAAATTAAATACGGTTAAACACTTGTTCAGAAATTTAAAAACATTAGAAAAATGTTTTTTAATGAAACTTATGAACTATAATGGTTAAAAATTTATACAGAAGGCAAATCAAAAATATATAAAAATGTTGAAAATTTTTAATGAAACTTGTTTTTACTTTTAACTTAAAAATAATTTTTCTTAAAGCATTTAATTTTTCTTAAAGCATTTAATTTTTCTTAAAGCATTTAATTTTTCTTAAAGCATTTAATTTTTCTTAAAGCATTTAATTTTTCTTAAAGCATTTAGCTTTAAAAATAATTGCGCCTAAAAAAATGACATTAAAAATAAAAAATGTATAACTTCATAAATGTATAATAAGACTTGCTTAACACATTGTATCAGCACTAGACACTTTTTATTTTTTTTTATCTACAAAATGCTTTAATAGTTAATTGTTTAATTAAATGCTTAGCAATTAGCTTATATCCTAGAAGCATTGAAACATAACTATTAAATTCTAAGATAAACTTTTCAAAGTATCTGCAACTATGAAGTAATTAAAAGTCTGAATGTTGCTCATATAAGTTCTTCTTAACCTCTCTTTCATTTTCTTATCATAAATAAGAAAATGAAAGAGAATTAATGCTGTTTTTTGTTGAGTTTTTTAAACAAGGACTAAGTCTGGAAAATTTTGGCTAGTTTCTATGGTTTCATTTTCATGGGTTTCATAGTTATCTCATAGATTTTCATGGATTTCCATGAACCCTTTTGGCTTCCAATTATTACCTTTTATTTGTCTGTAGATTCAAATTGTTTTCTCATGGATTTTATGATTTTACTTTGGGTGTTAACAATTACACTACGGCACTGTATAAAAAAAAACCCTGGTCAATTAGAGTCTGGGAACAAAACACTGAAAAACTTTTGCCATGTAGCTCAGTGAGCGCTAGATGAGTACTACATTATGCACCATGAATTCTACATTATTATTTTTCAAAACTCAATTGATGTCTGTAAAAATTTTTTTTTTGTGTTTGTTTCACACAAAGATAGATTTTATGATCATAGCAAATGTGATTAAGTTGTTGTGAGCGAAGGCTACTTTTAGTGCAAACACTTGCCCCATTCATAGTTTGACCAATGAAATCTTGATCAGGATCCATGCTGAAAGTCATTAATTGATGATTTTGCAGCCTCAACAATGTTTTTGCATCAAATTCATTACCCATTTTGACCATACCAAGATTTTGGTTGTAATTGTTGGGTCCATAAATATGGTTCATAACTTTAATTTGTTTAAATGTTATCTCATCACTCAGATATATTTCCTTCAGCACTTTGTCCTTAAAATACAATGCTGAGCTACAAATTGTTGGACAAACTTTTTAAACATTTTTGGTAGCTTCAAGCTTGGTGTAACTTTCAATCAGCTTTTGCCCCAACGGATTCACAATTTTGTTAAAACAATAAAATTTCAAGATCTGATGCTACCTTGATAACAATTTCGTAAGTCAATATAAGTTTCACTTTGAAAAGGAGTCAATCATTTTTTAGCAAGATTAAAGTTTCACAGAACTTTTGGACTTGTCAAAAGTAGAAGAAACATGGTGATATTGATGGAATTCTGTAAATGAGCATGAACTTGTATTGTATTGTAGTCTGTTCATTTAATGATTTCATATTAAGTTCTGTCAGGATTGAAGGTGCATTCAACATGAAACTTATAATTTAAATGTTTAAATATGTTCAAGTTTGAAAGTCATATAAGTTGCAATTGTATAATATATAAAAATTATTATGTTAATTAAATTATATTAATATATACTAATTAAATATATAAAAACGTCAAAAATAATTATTATTTTATAAAAAAGTATTATTTTAGTTTTTAGTGAAGAGAAAATGACATTTTTTTTTAACTAAAAACAAAAAATAGGGAATTTAACAAGATTTTTTTATAATTTTTTTTAAGCTATGTTATTTTATAAAATAATGATTAACTTTAAAATTTTTAAAAAAATTCCTCTTTTTTAGAAACCCAACATGATATACTTTTAAAAAACTCTTGATAATTATAGTGACTTGGGTGCAATAAGTGACCAGGGCCCTTACCTCGGCCAAAAATGAGATATTTTACAAATCTGGCCTTGGCCCTAGCAAAATTATAAGATTTAGCAGAGGTTGATAACCGGGGCTAGAAATAAATTTTTTAAATATTATAACTTTATAATTACATTTACTATCTATTAAATTCTGACATATTTATGGTAGTATTTAATAAATAGAGACAGATACAGTAAAATGATGCAACTTGTTGAATTAGAAGCTAAACAAGAATGAGTTTTGGTTTATTATAATAGAGATGATAGCTCGTTTGAGCATTGACCATGATTAGAGAAACAGCATAAAAGAGAAAGGCTAAAGCCTGATGATGTCATCATCAGCAGCAGATGATGATGATGATGTTGATGATAATAATAATGATGATGGGGATTATGATGACAATGGTCATGATCATAATGATGATGACCATGATGATCATTATGATGATGATCATGATGATGATCATGATAGTGAACATGATGATAATCATGATGATGATCATGGTAATGATCATGATGATGATCATAATGATGATGATGATCATGTTTATTATAATTTTTATAAAAGCATATATACAAAATACATCTACATACATCAACTCAGCATTTGGGCTATGGCAGGCAATCTTGCTGCCAATCATAGCCCAAACCCTTACCAATATGTATATATACAAGATGTATGTAACTTATTTGTTTATTCCTAAGCATAAATAGCCAAATACATATACATCTATAATATATATGTATATGGTATATGTACATGTAAAATATAAATATGTATATGTATAAATAGTCAACTGCGTATACATACAGTAAGTATAAATAGCTGCATCCTTTATTAAACTTAGTTTATAAGTTTGAAGTGGATAATTATATAGAATTAATATTTTATTTATTACTTTATCTAAGTCTATACTTATTTTTTTAATTTTGCATCTAACTACTATCACTTATATATAATATAAACAAATATCATACAAAGCATCTAACTATAAATATAAATCTATAAGTAGACAAGAAAGTTGCTTTTATTTATTTCTAGATAACAATAACCTTGTGATACGTTTGAGCACAAGTGAAAAGACTATTATGTAAGTATACTTTTTGTCATAGATGTTAATTAAGCAATTTTTTATAAACTGAATTTTGTTTCTTTAATTAAAAATAAGTTGAATTAAAGTAAGCTTCAATAAGTAAATTTACCTGATTTTGGCTTTACTCCACAACCAATCGTAGAACAAATGTATAACTAAAATTATTAAGAAAAATAATTTATAGCTGTATAAGATGTTAACAACAAAATTTATACTTAAAGACAAAAAAAAAGGGGAGATAATTATATCAAAACAAAATAAAAATTTTTAAATTTTACGTGTTATTATTGCAACAAAAAGCTTAACAGTCATCAAAACTAATATATATAGTAAATATAGTTTTCAACAGTTTTTTCTATTGACATTGCAGAGCAAATTTGTTTTTGGAAATCATAAAATGGATTAGTATAAGGGATTAGAGATTTTAAAACCAAAGTTTTAATCTTATCAAGTACCTAAAGACCTGAGCTATTCATGACACAGGTGTCTTGATTAGACCAAGTGCCAGATATTGATACAACTATTACAATTTAGATCTGATATTGTATATTAGGATTGCCAGGCAGCAAACAATCCTTAAATTCTAATGTACATGCTGATGTTTTCTAGTTAGCTAAATAATTGACCAGTAACATGGTTTAAAGTTTTGATCATTACAAGGATCGTTAATAAAAGAAATATAAAATGAATATTTTAAAAGATCAAAGAATTAAGGAATTAATCATTGAAAAATTAATCATTGAATTAAAATTTTTTAGTTGGCAAGAGATGTGTTGTGCCATATTGAGTAAAATTATTAACAGAGAAAGGTGTATTCTGAAAATAAAAATATGTAATATGTCAAAATAATTTTTAAAATGCTAATTGACTTGTCCTCTCATCAAAATTAGTATTTAATACTAAATATCTCCTCCATAATATTAATCTCCTCTAAAATACTAAACATCTCCATAATATTAATCTCCTCTAAATTACTAAATATCTCCTCCATAATATTAATCTCCTCTAAAATAGTAAATATCTCCTTCAGTGACAACAAATAAAAATACTTATACCATTACTAGTGATAGTGACAACAAAAATAAATTTTCTCAGCAATCTTTTCTGACAGAATATTATTTTCTGTGTCTGCTTTCAACTTTAACAAGAATATCTGAGTGGCAACCTTCACTAAAACAAATCAAAATGCAACAAAAAAAACAAACTCTTATAACACTAACAATGTTAAGAACATCTAACAAAAAAGTAGTAACATGGCAGTAGTACATCATTACCCAAAATACTTAATACTAAGTAAGTCATAATATTGCATACAAGGTATCCATTTTGAAATATTTTTGGTGTGTTGTTAGTTGAGTTAAAGCCAAACATAAAAAAGTACAATAAGTTTAATCTACTTTACAAATTATAAACATTAATTTCAAGTAAAATATTTTAAATCTAGTTGGGCTAATATTCCTGTAAGTGCAAGAAAAACTAGTCCAGCTTCTTACTAAAGGTTTTACTTTATTGCACATTCAACTTGACTTACCATAACAAGACTTAGTATTTTGCTTTTAAATTACAATAAGACATGCACTTCAAACTTTGAATACATTTATAAAATTATTGGCTCAAGAACTTAAACCATTCAGAAAGCAGCATACTCCAGAAGAAAAATAAAGTTTTCCACATTCTAAAAAGTTTTTTTATATTGAAGGTATTGTTGACTGAACAAAACCTTCAATTCAACAAACAATTCAAAAGTGACCTACATTAAAAACAAATATCAAGCATATAGTTTTTATGAAAGTGAAAATAAATAACAAAAAAACTCATCTTTTGTATAAAAGTAGTTCTACCTTTTTTGTTTCTAAAACCTAATCTGAATCTTTAACAGAAAACCAGCTTAAAGCAAATCTTTAACAGAAAACCAGCTTAAAGCAAATTGTCACCTTTATTATGTTCTTACAATTTTTATTTTTAAACTTTGAAAAAATATAGGGATAGGTGAAAAAGTTTTTTTTTTATATATTATAATTAGTTTATTTGGTTTAATCTGGATATTTTAAATAAAACTATGGATATCAATATACCAACTGAAAATAAAATGGAAAGAACCATTTTGGTGAATATTTATAGAAATGAACATTAATATAACATTTAATACATTTTATTTAAAATAAGAGTTTATCAAATAGCTAAATTGGAATGGAATGGAATTCATGGTCTTTTAGATCGATTACATTTATGTTTTAATAAATTTGAAATTTATCAGTGTAATCAGCAAATGAATGACTGTTTTCATTTATATTTGCAACCTATTTTATTTTCGGAATAAACCTAAAACAAATGAAAGTACCTATTGTATTATTAATAGTTAATCTATAACACTTATCCTTATGCAAAGAGTAAAAGAAGGTGAATGAAATATGAAAATGAAATAATGAAAAATGATAAAATGAACATATTTTAAGGATTAAACATAATTTTGGACTTCAAATTTAAACTAAAACTGAAGAAAAACACTACTAATAAACTTTCATCCAACTCTACTATCTCAGTTTGTAAAATGAATCAGCTGTGAAATATGATGTGAGATAATGCCAACCTAAGAAACTAAAATTACTAATTTTGTCCCAAGTAAAACTAGTCCAAGTAACCCTGTTTTGCGGTATATATGTAATACAAGTATTTTTACCGATAAAATAAAAATTATAACCATGATATATTAGATAATGATGACTGCTATCATCAAGTAAAAACTATGCCTACATAAGATGTCTACAAAAGATTGTACAAAGGATTTAGTCACTGATACTGACAAGTTGGTTAAAAAATTAACTTTTACTTCATTAAAAACAGAGTTCCATCGCAAAAGTAGTTAATTTCAACTAAAATATTGCAAATATATAACTATTTATAAATTGGTTTATTTATAGAATACTATACTTATATGCTTATTGTATTTATTGATCAAGATTTTATTACTGAATATATATATATATATATATATATATATATATATATATATATATATATATATATATATATATATATATATATATATATATATATATATATATATATATATATATATATCTGTGTGTATCTCATATATTTTTTATAACACCCTTCAAGGTTCAATGGTTAAAACATGTGTTCAAAGGTTTAAACAAGGTTCAATTTGAACCTTGTTTGAACCGTTCAAAGGTTCAAACATGTGTTTGGATTCATAAACAGGGATAGTATTTAGTTAGGCTAAACTTAATTAGAGCTTCTCATTAGGTGGTTGAAAATCATGCTACGCAGAGTAAATCAATCATTAAATATTTAGGCAGCATTTTGTTGAGGTATCTGTCTGTGACTAAACTCTTTTCAATTTTCAGTAAATCAAAGATGGAGTTGTTTATAGTGGTGGAAATATAAAAAATGATCAAAAAATGAAAAGTAAATTAATTTGGATTTTTTTTTCTTTTTGTTATATTTTTTTTTCATGAAAATAACGTCGGAACTAACAAAAAAAAAATGTGGATCATATTTAGACCTTAAAACACTTTTAGGTAGCCATCATTGTACATTGCAAGGCTGATTTGACGTAAATAAAGTTTATATCAATGGGCTGCCTAAAAATACACGTCCGCCCATAACAACGTCCTTAGTTATTATAAGCTAAAATTTATTCCTTATTTTTCTCAAATATTTACTTAATTTTAATGTTTTACCATAGTCATAGAATTTAAATACTGTGACTATGGTTTAACTAATTTCTCAAAAAATTTTCCTAATTTTAATTAATGGTCGTCGATAAATTATATCATGCTTTATTGAGGAAGGAGGAGGGGGGGAAGGGAAGGGTCAGTGGTTTTGTGACGACACGTGTGGAAATTGTTACTAAAGAGTTACGATATTGAGCCAAGGAGGGAAGGAAAGTATAAAACGGTCAAAAATTACGTGTCGTAATATGTAGACGACCTCTCAAGACATTCACAAGAATTTAACTGCTACGGTCTTTACCGGTCCAAATATCACATTTTGTAGCGACAAACATTACTTAAATAAGAAGATAGGTTGTTATGGACTAAACCAATATTCGACGAAGTAGAATAATTGCTTTTGCTTACAAGTAACTATAAAAAACAGTTAAAGTCGACTAAAGTTCGAATTACCGGGTTTCAATACGGCCGAATACAAATGTGGCAGATTTAGAGTCATGCTTGTGGAGCTCATGGGTTGGAGTCTAGGTTAGTCAGCAATTTGTTAAGCCCCTAAATTCTCCTCAGTAAGAAAGTTTTCCGATACTGTTTTTGAGTCTAAATTAAGGTTTTGTTGATAATAATAACCATCAGACATTGAATACCATATATAAGACATTCAATGCATGATTTAATTAAAACCTTTTATATATCATTAAAGACTTCCTACAAGGTAGAAAACGGTTTTCAGGGTTTGCAAAATATATGATGACAATACCAAATCCTTGAATGGTTTTCAAGAAATAGAGTTTTTAACTTCTTTGTAAGCTTTTGGCTTACAAAGAATTTAGTGATAAATTAAAAGAAAATGAAACAGCTAATTCATAGCAAATTAGTGCTTACTGACTAAATATTACCATACATTTATTTCTTGTATTATTTTCAAATAACTTATTTGCACAATTACTTTAACTCAAAACATGATAACCAGAGATAGACTTGAGCATTCAACTTAGATTTTTAAAACTGTGGTTATGATTTATACAGCTCCGATCGATCATCTGAAACATATTATTGTATTTGCATATGTGGAAAATATATGTTATATGTGAAAAAGCGTTTACAATTACGATTTTGCTTTATTCATTTACGATGTTTCAAAAATACCATTTTTAATGGTCGAAATTCACATACTTTGTTACTTTAAATGCGTCATCATATATTTAAAATTGAAAATATGTTTTGATACAATATTGATCTAACTGTAAAATTCATTCATGATAACATTGTAAACATTATTTTAAATACAATTTTTAATCTTTTTCAGCGCACCTCTAATTTTCTAAATTGTTATTTCAGTTCCTGATGTACTGAAATAACTAGTGGTTGTTTTGAAAAAAGCACTTGTTATTCAAGCACTGTATTAGCTAAATCAACTCTAAACTGTTAAAATAAAAACAAAATACAGTCAAATTTTTGATTTTTGATAAAAGATGCAATTTTTTATTCATTTTATATAATTTATTTGTAGAATCACCTTGGGCTTTATCTTCTGCGAATTTATTACCTCTGTGGAAAATTTCATCAGATCTTTCGAAGTTACTCAAAACTAACTTGCGACTCAAATTTGTCTGTTTTCGTTGCGTGGGTGTGTTTTTTTTTTCATTTTTTTTATAATTTGTTTTCTGACTTTCTTAACTATTTTTGTTTGTTTCTTCTATTATTTGCTTATTAGCTTTGCGTTTATTTTAATCAACCCGTAAAGATTCTCTCACTGGAATTTCTTTTAAAATGCTAAAGAAAAGTTTCTTTCTGCCTCGGTTGGTTGCTGTTTTTTTTTATTCTAGTTTTAGGTAATGGTTTTATAAAAACAGAAATGATGGTAGATATAGTTGTTTTAGGTTCATTTGTGAATTGTAAATTCAATTGTACTTCCACCGTTTTGGACATTGTTGGTCCACTGAAAAAGTGGACCATTTTTGTGGTCTATCGGTAAAGATTGATACGGATCTTAGCCTTTATTAACAAAAGATTATTAACAAACAATACACAATCACCTCACAACAAACAATCTTAAAATTTTAGAAAAAAACTGAATTTTTATCACATTAATGTTTTTTAATTAAAAAATTTAAATAAGATATTGAAAATAGTTTATACTGTCATTATGTTTGAAAACACATAAAATAGAAATGGTAAGATATTATATTTAGTTAAGGGAAGAGTCTTTATCTTTCCATTTGTTGTGTTGAAATCTACACAAGCAAGTTGACGCAAGTCCACTCAAAATATTAGTTGTTATTAATGCCTTTAACCTTAAATGTTTCCTCATTTATCAAGTTCGCCGAACTACGTCAACGCAACCATTTTTCTTAACTATAATAATTGTAATTTTTCCTGAAAAATTACGGTTATTATAGCTATAGAAAAGTTTTAAAATTATGGTATGTTGAATAAGCTTTTTTATTATAAAATATTATACGTTATTAAGTTATAGAATTACATTGAAATTCTTGCAAATTTTATTAAAGTTAAAGTTACGGTTGAATAAAAGATGAAGACAAATTGAATAATATGGGTGGAATTTTTCCATTACTAAATAACTGACCATCTTTATTTATTGTATTTTTTAAAATGTTATTGTTTTATAAATAAGCGTATTTATTAGGCAACAAGTTAAATTAGTTACACTATAATGTACTACTAGAGTAATTAAATTTTAAATTAGGTAGGTTTTTTTTTTAAATTATCTGTACTTAAGTGAAAATTTAAAAAACAATTATTTTTAAATTTTTCAAATAACAACTATTTCTTGAAGAAATAATCCTTCTAATTTAACTATGTAATCTTTAAAACACAAATAATTCGATTAAACACCCCAAAAAAAAGTAAAGTTCTACTATTAACTAAAAAGCAGTTTCAATGTAATTCTAATGATTCCTACTAATTTCTCACCAAAACCGGCTAATCCAAACAAGTGCCGAGTAAAAAGTTTATTATTTCTACCGTGTCACATGATAGAGCCGAAAATATTTATCCTCGAAAATATCACCGAAATATTTCACAACCGAAAATTTTAGAACCGAAATGTTACTTTCATTGCAGGATCGAATTACAAAATCCTTTCTTGCGCCGAAAGTTTTTAAACCGAATTTTACAACCGAAAAAATTTGGATCGAATTACAAAATTCTTTCTTTTTTTAATCTATTTTTTTTTTTTTTTCAGTTAGTCGTTTTACAATTAAATAAACAATTAAAATTTCTTTAAAATATATATACATATATCTTATACTGCTGAGTTAGGTGAGCATGATGATGTCATACTCACTTAACGTCAAATAGCCTGCTGGGGGCTTTAGTACATACATCCACTGACAAATAGCCTGACTCGCAGTAGAGTGCTGCTACATTACAAAATTTTGATCGAATTTTCGATCGAAAGTCATTAATGATTTTAGAACCGAATTTCATTAAAATGGTTTGCAACCGAAAGTTACACTTAATTAATTACAATTAAGTGAGCGTTTTTAGAAAACGATGAGGGAAAACGAAAAATAATGAATGAAAAGGTTGCTGACCCATACCAAACCCTCGACTGAGGGTTTGGTATGGGTCAGCAACCTTTTCATTCATTATTTTTCGTTTTCCCTCATCGTTTTCTAAAAACGCTCACTTAATTGTAATTAATTAAGTGTAACTTTCGGTTGCAAACCATTTTAATGAAATTCGGTTCTAAAATCATTAATGACTTTCGATCGAAAATTCGATCAAAATTTTTTCGGTTCTAAAATCATTAATGACTTTCGATCGAAAATTCGATCAAAATTTTTTCGGTTCTAAAATCATTAATGACTTTCGATCGAAAGTTCGATTGAAATTTTTTCGGTTCTAATTTTTTTCGTAAATATTTTCGGTTGTGTAATAAATTTCTCATATTCGGTTCTGAATTGAAATTAGAGATTCGGTTGAATCATAGGACGCCATTTCTACTAAGTTCTGAATAAAACTCGCTAATACGGTTAATGAGCGAATAAAAAATTGACTATTCCAAATAAGTTCCGATTAAAATCTGCTTATAGTATTAAGTTTGTCTGAAACTTGGTAAGTATTACTACTACTTACTAATTAGTTTATTGGATTAGTTGGGGTTTTTTTCTATTTTGAAAACATCGAAACACAAATGAATGTATATTAAACCATAAAAAGTTCATAAATCTCAAAAAGGTTCAAAATTTCGTTCCTTTTGACTCAAAACATTTAAGTCTTTAAAAAAAACAACATAAAAACAAATATGAACTTGGAACAAGTGCTATTTGAAATGCTATTTCCTATCAAAGGTATTTATTCAATACAATAGTCATAAATAAATATTAATGTACTTTTTGCCCTGATTATTTTGGTATCAATCTCCCCTACTAATACAGTTGAAATTATTACAACGGTTAATCCAGATTAAATTCTCATTCAATATTAATCCTAAATGATTAAAAACTGTGCACATTAAAGCATTCTATTTACTATTAATTTGTATGTCTTTTTATTTTTTATTTTTATAACATATTATTATTATATAATAAGTCATTATTGATTTGTAAGTCTATTTCTTTTAAATAAGTTTCAAAATGTTATTAAGTCAGTCTTTTCTGTATTTGGAGAAGTTTTGTTAGCGTAAATCCAGTTAAACAGTTTTTTTTCAACATTGTAGTTGACAAATTCATTTTTTTTCTTTACGAAATTACTTAAATAAAGAAGATTTGTGTCGTAAAAAAAGTGTTGCACGCTTCAGAATGTAAAAGCTTTAGACATATCATTGATATAAATAGGCAAAAGTAGTAAGCCAAGAACATGTCCCTGCGGAACTTTGACCCATTAAAAAATAAAAAATAAAAATTTTGAATTTGAATTATTAAAAAAATATAAAATTTTGTTAATCCTAAAATGCCATTGTAAGATAAGTAAGATTTAGTAAGATTTCAGCATTGATAGTATAAGAGATCTTCTGAATGTAAATTAACCACTTTCAAACTTATCTCCATTTAGAGGTTTCCTTGTGTTCTAAGGAAACCTAAACGTAATCTAAAAGTTATGATTTTAAATGGTTTATTTGAAACCCAAATTGTATGTCACGAAGCTGTGTATTTGTGTTAAATAATATATAAGGGATTCAACACCATTATTTTTAGCATTTTTTGATTGTTTGAGAGTAAGCACATCGATCAGTAATTTTTCACTTATATATATATATATATATATATATATATATATATATATATATATATATATATATATATATATATATATATATATATATATATATATATATATATATATATATATATATATATATATATATATATATATATATATATATATATATATATATATATATATATATATATATATATATATATATATCCGAACAATTTACTAAGTGAGTTGGTAATTTTAGAGGTTTCAAGATAATTGCTATGGGTTTAATAAAAAAAGATTTTGACAAAGAGTTTATATGAACAATTGTTCTTTACTATGATCTACTTATATATTCTAAAGATTACTTTAAGTTTGTTATTTTTTCGTTTAGTTGATATTTGCAATTTGTGAGGTAACTCAGGGATTTTGTATTTTTGTTGTTCTATTAATCTTACCGATTTGCAAGATTAGTAAAACAGCACATGTATTTGCAAACAGTACTATCAATAGAAATAAACAAGTTAAAATTTTAATTCGCAGTTTTATGTAGAAATAAAGGATCACAACCGATTGATGCAATAAAGTTTGATATTGGTTTGTAATCAACTTTGCTGTAACTAACCGATTGAGTCTTTTAGACTCTTTTTGTTTTGAAACTACGATTTTCCTAGTAATATTAAAGTGACATTTTGTGTTACTATCTAGGGTATCATTTGAAATTAAGTTTAAAGTATAATTATTGTTGAAGGTAGTCCAACTTATTACTTGGGAAACTATATGCTTAGTGTTGTTATTGACTTAGACTAAATCGACTAAAAGTCAACTAGTCGAAAGTCGAAATTAGACGTTTTTGAAAAATCGATAGTCGATTTTATCTAATCGACTAAAATTTTATCTAGTCGAGTAAAAATCTTGAAATCCTAATATCTTTTCATTCGATTTAACTTTTCAACCTTTAGTTTTTATTTGTTCGTTTTATCTAATTCATAGCATATTGGCATTATTTATTCCTAATTAAACTTTAAATTATGTATTTTATTTATGTTTTTTTTTCTATTTGTTTACTCGATGGTTGTAATTTTCATACAGAGCCACTGCAAGTTTGATCAGGACCCTGGGGCAAAATTAAGTTGTTAAGTTTTAAAATCTAAATGTCATTAATCTACACAATTACAAAATATGTAAATATGATTGCAATGACTTTTTTAATATATAGCAAGTATTTAAGGCGATCCGTCAGGGTTAGGGTTAGGGTATTTTTAGGGGAGGTAGAGGGTACTCAAGAAAGCGTATGGTAAAGCGCGCGCGGGAAGGGGGAGGGAGTGTTGGCAATAAAAAAGGCTTACGTACTATTTGGTTTATATATACGCTTAATGAGTATGAACTCGTTATTAATTTTTACAGATAACTAAACATGTTAAACACAATTTATATATATTTGATTAACTTTATTAAAAATAAATAAGTAAGCAATGTAGATAACTACACCGCTGTTTCGGCGCTCGTCTTGGCACTCGTTTTGGTGATCTAACAATATATAAGTTGTATTCATCAATATTTAAAAAATCAATTTCCTGAACATCAATAACAGAATACTTAAATGTTCTACCATTGGCTACAAAATTTACTATATTTTGTAGTTATAGCAGGCCGTGGTTTACCAATCGCAATTAATTCTTTTATGTGTAATTCTATTTTATATATTTTAATCATGGGTTGTTTCAATAATATAGTAAATATTAGCTTAGATTGTTTCTTGGTTGAGACAAATATCAAGATACTTAAAAAAACAATATAGAACTGAATATAATCATTTTAGAAAATGCTGCAAATTGTAAAAATTAATTGTAAAAACAACAACAACAACAACAACAACAACAACAACAACAACAACAAAAAACCGGACGTGGCTAGTTTTTATAAACCGTGTCTTAAACTGCATAACTGCATTAGAGTAGTTAATGAAAATCATTTAAATGAATTTAAAAAAGTTAAAATTACTAGTATAATGAAGAACAATGAAAAATCTGCAGAATGTTTATGATATGGTATAATAGATACTGAACCTAGAACGCAAAATATTACTTAAATCCACCGTGGAAAAGATTTGCTTATATTAACTACAGAACACGAGGCACAAGTTTATAATTCTCTACTCAATATTATAAATTCTTAGATAGAAAGTTAACAAAGAAAAATGTTGCGAGAAATCAATATCAACAGTTAACATTTTTAGGGATACTTGTTACTTTTTTGATAAAAATTACGTTTTATTTTTTCATCTCTGAAAAAAATTGTTTTATTTTTTTCTTCGCTATGGTGAAATTTATTCGGTAATTATTCAAAAATTATAAAATTAAATTTAACAATGATGATAGCATTTTAAAAGCTCAATGTACACTTTAAATGTAGTTATACTGATCTTGCTCATTACATATACAACATTTGGATTTTGGTTTAGTTTTTGTAATAATAAATACGTATTTTGCTATTTTTTCTGATGTTCGTCGTTATATAATTTTCTACTAAATATAAATGCAGTTCTAAACACCTAAGAACATAACAAGTATTATAATACAATAGGTAAAAATACAAAAAATTAACTAAAGTTATTGTATACATATAATATATTTGGCGTGTGTTACGAATATATATACAAATCATATTTGCAATGTTTCTTCTGACGCAATTAAAAATATAAAACTTCAATACAAATCAGTTGATAATATACAATTTATATACAGAAAAAACACTAAAACTAATCAAAGTTTTGTAAGTTAAACTGAAGTCCTTCTACTATTGCTCATTGCCATATATATTTTTTAAACTTAACTCTTTATTATAAATGACAATCTTGTATTTACAGAAAAAATATGGGTTCCAAGTTTTTTTTAAATACACAATACAATCAATTGTCAGTACATATTGAAATATTATGAACTTACTGTTTCATATTGTCTTACGTCTCAGCTATTTATTTGTATAATATAAAGCTTATTTAAATTTATGTGGATATACCAAAATATAGACCAAAATTCAACAACCAAAATTTTAGGGGACGCAAACTGTTATTAAATTTTATATTTGTCTGATTTTATTAGGTATTTTACAAATTTTACGAGCCTTTTTTAAACTATAAACACTGCGCCATACAAAACCAAAAAGGTTTTAAATACGTGGGTTAGAGACGTATAAGTGCACGTTCTGACATGTGTTTAAGGTCAAAAAAGAGACGAATTGTTAAATAATAGCTGGGTATACCATATCACAACCTCAATATTAGTAGAAATATTGTTAAATAATAGTTTTGGTTTCGTATTTTACAATGATACACATAACATTTACACTATATTTATAAATTGTAAAATATTAGCCATTTTTAGCGTTATTTTTAACATATTGCTAATTTTCTGAGTTTGAACTAATTATCCATATTCCTCTGTTATTATTTTTCTATCTTTATTAGAAGTTGTTTGATCGGGTTTCAACTTAGAGTAAAGCTAATTCTGTGTTTAAACTGCAAGTCTGTTCGTAAATAAGGTTCACGAGTTCTACTTAGAAATGGCTCAACATTATCATTTTCTATTTTAATAGTATTCACAAAACTATTGAGATGAAAAATCAATTTTTTCAAAAACTATTAAATTATAAAATAAATTAATGGAAAAAACTATTGAGATGTAAAAATGTTTGGAGAAGAATCCCTTTGGGCATATGTTTTTAAGAGTTACTTTCTAAATGTCTTTTAAACGTTTTATAAATGCCTTTTAAACGTTCTTTACGTAAGAATGTTAAGAAAAAGTTTACCAAACATTTAAAACATACCAAACATTTAAAATACATTTAGAACGTAACTTTTAAAAACAAACGCTTGCTAGGATGGGTTTATACTAACAGATAAAAATCGACTCATTTCGTTTATAGGTAAATTAATATAACAAACATAAGAACAAATATATAAAAATATTAATAAACACTGCGTAGTAATTACTTGTATTACTTTAATATCACGGTATTATATTAGATAGAATTCTAATAGATAGAAAAAAGCTGAAAACTTCTAATATATAGTAGGAACTTTAGTCACGTAACTTTTTTCGTGTGATAAATTCAGAATATAAATATTGGCGAATTTTTTGTCAACTTTTTCGGGAATTATCTTAATGCTACCTTATTTGAAATCCAATTGCCAGTTTTCTTAAAAAAGAAGCTAGAAGGTTTTTGAAGTTGTTTGAAATTAGAAAATTTCACTAGAAAGCTATGCAAATGTGGAAACACATGGCCATAATACACATTATCCCTTGAAAAGTATCCAATGTTGTAGCAACTGGTTTCATGACCAAGGCATATTCTTGCAGGCATTCTAATTCTTGCTTTTTAAACTTTGGCGCATTCAAAGCATTACATATATTATTAAATTTGTCACATAATACAAGTAATTGCTTGATAACATCGTACTGAGAATTCCAGCGTGTTGCCACAGGAAGAATATTACTTTGTCTGTAATATTTGACACAACATCTGATCTCTTACTACTTTGTTAAGTTGCATTCCATATTTAAGTGGATTTTGCCAGACCTGCACTGTAGGTACGCTTAAGCATACTCTCTGTATCACATGCATGCTTTAGGCCACCTTTTTTTATGCATTATTAGTTGCCAATAAATTCAGTGAACAGTTGATACATGTTTCATGAGATGGCAAAGAAATACTCTCGGAAATTGAATTGAAATTATCATCATTATGTTCTGGTGAAACTAAAAGTTTCACCAGAACATAATGCATGAAAAAATAAGAGTCTTGCAACAATTGATAATAAACGCATAAAAAAGGATTTACTCTTCAGTAATATAAATTAAGATTAAGTTGTCTTCTTGCAATATAATACGACGTCGCACCATGGGTCAGATATCGAAAAAAATGGTTAAAAAAAAGTTTAAAAAAATTAAAATTCAAAATTGTGGATCATGTGAGTCCGCAAATGCTAAAAAATGGATTAAATGATGGAAGATGGTGTTAAATATAGAACAAACATTTTGTTTTAGTTACAATCATTTTGGTTCTTTTTCATCTTTATCTGCCTCTTTGTTGAAATCTTCATTATATTTAAAGTCTGTTTCCTCGGCATCTGCGTCAGAGTCTTCATAATCTTTTGCTTGAGTGTTTTCAAAGAAACGTCAAGATGTGTTTCCGTCGTTCGTGCTAACCAACCTTTGCTTTGACAATGTAGACTAAAATTCCTAGTTGCTGTTTGAAAGCTTTTTGGATGCAAGCTTTCATTTTTACTTTTTCCTACTTATCTTTTTCTTTACGCGTTTGTCATTTTTTTGTATTTTTTTTTGTATTCCAAACGAATGCAGCATTCAGTACATCAAATCCAGGCGTGTAGAGATAACAGTCCGTACCGTAGATAATCAGTGGTTACCGGTCCTTGCAAAACTTCATCAATGTTGTTAAATTGCTTGGAAGTTGCCTGGCAGAGATAACACTGTTGCGCAGATTTTGTATTGATTATAACATTGCATACTTTACCATCTAACATGGTCATACTTAAACTGTATTGAATAAAAAACATTTTTCATATGAATGATTGTTTTCAATGGTTGAAGTTGTTTGATCTGTTTGTCAAAATAGTTTTTATTTTTTTATTTTAATAAAATATATAAGTGCATTTATACCATCATTTAAATGAATTCTATCTATTTCTTTTTCTAAGTTATTTATCTCACTGGGTAGGAGAAAGCGTTGTTCCCGTCTTTTTCAACTTTTAATTCTCTTTATAATGCTTCAAGACATCAATAATAGTTAAAATTGTACCAATGTAGCTCATAATAAAATAATTTTACTTTCTTTTTTCAAGATCAATAACAACATTTTGCAACTGTCTCAATAACAACATTTTGCAACTGTCTTAAAAAACATGGCTTAAAATTGGAGTTGGTACAAGTAGGTGAATTTGAATGTTAAGTTGCAAAGATAATTCTATATACGTACAAACACAATGTAAATGAATGTGGAATGTTGTGGAATTCGTAACTTACCTCTATTTTTAAAGCAAATTTTATAATTTTATGAAATATTTTTCTATATTAAGTTAATTAAAAAGAAAAACATTTCTAGTTTATGACTTAATAACAATATTTTTGGGTTATTTTGATATTTGATATGGAAAAGAGTTAAGAATGTCAATACACTGGTGGTAGTTCCATAGACGATTCAGATATAACAGACAAGGAGACCAGTGATAGTGATGACAACAGATGTGCGCAAAACAGAAAACATTATCCAGAACTGTGTAAAGCTATTGATCGCTCTAAATGTAGCAATCGAGATGCCTGTTAAATTATGAATTCTGCCTTGAAAGACCTCGGATTTCTTTTCCCTAAAAAATGCTATACATCCCAGCAAACTACGCCGTCAAAGATCTGCATATCGAAAGAAGTCAGTTGTGAGTCATGCAGAGGAAAATCAAGAAATTGTTTGTCTTGGTTTTGATGGTAAGATTAATGTTACTCTTACACGTGTTCTACAACTTCGGTTCTACAACTCGACGTAAGTTAAAAGAAGAACATGCTTTGGTTTCATTCCCAAACCGAAACTATGTCAAACATGTTGTTCCAGCATCAAGCAGATCTGATGATCTCAAGAGAAATTTTATCGGCTGTTATAAGTACTAAATCAGAAACAGCTTTAAGAGCACTCGTTTGCGATAGAACCAATGTTAATGTAGGAAAAAGTAATGGCATAATCCGAAAAATTGAACAATATCTACAAAAACCACAATGGTTAGTTTGTATTCTGCATGCAAATGAATTGCCTTTGAGAAAACTGATAGAAGTTATTGATGGGAAATCTACTGGTCCAAGAACTTCCAAAGGAAAAATAGCAGGCGTGATGGAATTTGATCCTCAACATAAACCTATAATTGATTTCTCTCCTGTATCAGGTTGCGTTGCTGAGGTTGATGAGACCGTAATGAGTGACCTGAGCACAGATCAGGTGTACCTGCTTAAAATATGTCTGTTAATTCAACGTGGTTAAAACGCCAGTAACAATTACATTGATTACTTGCAAACTGCTCAACCTGCTGCAGTCAGTCATGCCAGATGACTAACTAAAGCCAACCGTTTGTTAAAGTTGTATGTTTGCGAACAATGTCCTTCCCATAATCTTCGACGTATTGTTTCATTCATACTGAACTTCTATGCACCCTCATGGTTTCATATCAAATCTCATCCGACATGCCAAGATGGTGCCAAGAATTTCTTCTTCATGTTGTCGCTTTACCAGAAACTTGAAAAGACTGATCAGGAGATTGTTGCGCCAGATTGTTGCAAAACAACAGCTACATTTGCCATCCGGAAAACATCTTGGTGGCAGCTTTTGGTGATGATGATGGAAATATCAGGAAATTCGCTTTTGAAAAAATTCTGCATGCTCGAAGTGAATATTCCGATGATAGAATTTGTTGTTTTGACAAAAGTTTGACCAAAATTAACTTCACGTGCAAGTCATACTTTGACATGATCGACTGGAATAAGGCCATCTTTGATTCACCTCCACTTCTGGGTGACATCACGTCACAAACAATTGTTAGTCATTCAAAAGTTATTCTACCTAAGTTTCCATGCCATTCGCAAGATGTTGAGAGAGATATCAAAGATATATCAGCGGTCTGCGGTAAAGTTTACGGACACGATTCACGCCATGTTGTTATCATTCAAATGAAGAAATCGAGAATAGATTTGCCTAGTTGAGAAACTAAAGCTGATTTCCTACCATAAGAAAGACACTTATACTTAACATTTGTATGCTTGATATTTGTAATGCATGCCATGTTGGTTACTTGCTTTATTTTCTTACGAAGATGTGGAATTAGAGACGAAAACCTATATGCGAGCAAGGCTCGAAAGTGCGATAGTTTGCAGACTAAGTTGCTATAAAACGATGATGTATATTAATTTATAGATATATAATACGTATATATATAAATATATATATATATATATATATATATATATATATATATATATATATATATATATATATATATATATATATATATATATATATATACATATATATATATATACGCACACAATATATATATATATATATATATATATATATATATATGTATATATATATATATATATATATATATATATATATATATATATAATTTATATATATATATACATATATATATATATATATATATATATATATATATATATATATATATATATATATATATATATATATATATATATATATATATATATATATATATATATATGCACATATATATACACACACACAATATATATATATATATATATATATATATATATATATATATATATATATATATATATATATATATATATATATGCACATATATATACACACACACAATATATATATATATATATATATATATATATATATATATATATATATATATATATATATATATATATATAAATATATATATATATATATATGCACATATATATACACACACACAATATATATATATATATATATATATATATATATATATATATATATATATATATATATATATATATATATATATAAATATATATATATATATATATATATATATGTATATATATACATATATATATATATATATATATATATATATATATATATATATATATATATATATATATATATATATATATATATATATATATATATATATATATATATATATATATATATATATATATATATATATATATATATATATATATATATATTACAGTGATGAACCTAGACGTGTTTTAGTACCCTTTGACCGGTATGGGCGCCCAAAAGAAAGCGCGCAAAAATTATTTTTATTTTTTAATTTTTCTTTTGCTTTTTTATGAAAAATAGAAAAAAAAATTTCAGTGTTTAATGCAGTAGTATACAAATAATTTTCAATTTATTATAGCTACCTAATTTTTTTTCTTTAGGACAAAAACATAAAGTAAAAAGATAAAAATAAAAACTTTTTTACATAACTACGTAACGTAATTGGCCTTAGGTCTTCTAACTGTTGTAGCTATTGCTCAAGCTTAATTTTTGAATGAATGAACTTTTTATGGAGTGTTTCAGACAGTGGTTGGACTATGCAAGGCGTTGTGTTTCTATGATTTACAAAGATATTTTTTCCTGAAAATTTGGATTTTTACAAATATATATGTACGAATTGCCCCAAATTGGTCAAACAAGCACTGGGATTCTTACATATATTTTAGATTTTTACAGAACTTGTTTCCTCTGACAATAAAAAAAAGCCTTTTTCATATTGTCATAGTAAATAAGTTTTATAAAATTCCAAAATGTATGTAAGAAAACAAGTGTTAGATCTTGTTTACTCTAAAAAAGCTTTTTAAAAAAAGTTCTTTACCTAAAATTAATTTTTATTGTTTTTACAGAGCTTTAATTGTTCCTGACCAAGTCGCCTCGATTCGGGAATACAAGACCTGAAGTTTTTACATTAATCATTTTTTGATATCTATAAATATAAATAAATTTGTCACCAAACTGGACAAACGAGCAGTGGAATCCTTTCCTAGGGCTCCTAATATGAGAATAATAATTTGTAGAAGTGAATGCTTTGATTCTTTAGTAAAAAAGAAAACAAAAAAAATTTAGCATAAAAACTTCAATGAAAGCTCTTTCTCATTGATAGCATTTGAAAGAAAAATTTATTATAAAAATTTGGTGGCATAAATCTTTAAGGAAAACTCAACAATTCTAAACTCAAAATAGGCGTTATTGAGCCCAACATAAACTGTCATAACCTGGGAACCAGTTATCCAGATTTAAAAAACGAACTCATTCTGAAAACGTTTTTATTATCCGCGCACTTTGGTATTAATTATAACTAGAAATAATGATAATAGTTAAATCATGTGAAGTGCCAACAGATAGAAAAAAGCTGTAAACTTCTAATAGATAGAAAAAAGCTGAAAACTTCTAATAGATAGAGAAACTTTTAATAAGTGTTTTTTTAATGTTTAAAATTAGATTATTTAGGTAAATATTACGAATTTCAAGTATTTAAAAAAAAATTAAAAATAAAATAATTTTAAAAAACTTCAAATCAAAAAAAAAAAAAATTTATAAAAAATACAACATTTACACTAAAAAATAATAGATCCAAAAAACATTTCCAAAAGAAACTTACGAAAAAGACAAATGTTTTCAAGATAATCATGTGAAAATGCTAAATTTATCTCTCAACTGTGTCCTTAGAACTAGTTTAGGGATGAGTTATTTTGAGGAACGTTAAAAAACGTTTCATTTTTAAGAATTTTTTTAAAATAGAAAACTGGTTTTAAAAGTATAAATTATGAAGCAGAAAATAATTTATTTAAATTTTATTACTTTATATTTTTTTGTTTGTTTTGAACTTTTTTAAAACGATATGAAATATTTAAGGTACAAAATAAATAATTTACAGAAATTTTTTTTTTTCAAAATATAAGAATGCTATCATTTATTCAATACCATTATTTTATTGTGCTTTAAAGCTTATATTTGATGCTCTTTATTTCGGTATCACTTAGCAGTTAAATCAAAATACAAGAACTTTTTGTTTAGATGTCACTAGAAATATAAAATTTCCTTTGCTGATGCTCTTTTATGAATAATTTTTTTTCAAAGTGTTTTAAACAAATCACAAATGATTTGTTCACATAAAGAAATAACGGTCACCTTTTTTACTAGTATCATGTAATCCAGTACAAGCTTCTACATCTGTTGTCACACTTCTACATCTGCTGTCGCACTTCTATATCTGCTGTCGCGCTGCTACATCTGCTGTCGCGCTGCTATATCTGCTGTCGCACTTTAGCATATACTTTTCTAAGCAAATGTTAAGAAAAATTAACTGACTTTAAAAACTAACAGCTTTGGAGCATAAATTTTGACAAAATAAAAACAAGTTTCTAATATTTTGTCAATAATCTAAAAACTTACTTTCTGCCAATCAATAAGGATTTTGCACCTCTTGTTCAACTGGTGACTTACTAACCATTATAGAAAAAAGATTTTATTGTGAACAGAGGCAATTCTAAAAATAAAATGAGAGAGAATAAAAAAGGATCGACTGCTTTTTTGAGAAAAAACGACAAAAAAACCTCAAAATTAAAAATCCCACAACTCAAATGTGTCAAATACTCAATATAGTCAACAATATTTTTCAAAAAATCGACTGTATTTTAAAAAAACCCCTCCCCCAAGAAGAATCTCCTCTAGTTGTAAATTAGATGCAAACAACAAGGAACTATTGATATTTACATAACAAAAGCTTTCAATAAAATTTATTACAATAATAAATATATTACAATAATAAATATATTACAATAATAAATATATAACAGTAATAAATATATTACAATAATAAATATATTACAATAATAAATATATTACAATAATAAATATATAACAGTAATAAATATATTACAATAATAAATATATTACAATAATAAATATATTACAATAATAAATATATTACAATAATAAATATATTGCAATAATAAATATATTGCAATAATAAATATATTGCAATAATAAATATATTACAATAATAAATATATTACAATAATAAATATATTACAATAATAAATATATTGCAATAATAAATATATTGCAATAATAAATATATTGCAATAATAAATATATTACAATAACAAATATATTACAATAATAAATATATTGCAATAATAAATATATTGCAATAATAAATATATTGCAATAATAAATATATTACAATATTAAATATATTGGAATAAAATCGAGTTTTTTAATCCAAAATTATTTTTGCAGATTTTTTTATTAGAATAGCTATATTTATATATAAGATGCATAAATTAAGTAATAAGCATGTAATTATATAATACAAAAAAAGTGAATAAAAAAATTAAATTATGGTGAAAAACGCGAAAATTTTTAATAGGCAAGACTTTGGGGCTGTCCATAATAATGTTTGTGACTTTTCTCACTTTTTTGACACCCCCTCCCCCCTTTGTCAAACTCTGTTAATATTTGGTCAACCCCTTTATATATGATGTCAGTTTTTGTACCCCTTCCTAAAGTAACATTAAAAACATGCGTAAACACCATTGACTTTTTTCTGGTTAAATTATACATTTAAATAGTAATAGATCTAAGCAAGTTATATTATAGAACAGTGGATCATTCATTAAATGATAAACAAACTAATCAAAATTTTATTCTATATCTGTAATACAAATTCAATCACTCGTCATCTTCCCATGGTTTGTTGAAGTCATCTTCTATAATAACGACAGTTGTATTTGAAATAATGACAAATGATTTTATGTGTTTGCTTTGAAACACAATTTATAATCGGATAGAGAGCGGATTATAAAATGTGATTATAAATTTATATACAAGTTGTTAATATTTGTAAACAATTAGATTTTCATTCAAATGGTAATACAATAATAAAACGTTGGTAAATTTTTAATTTATTATCTTTGGGAAACTTACATCAAATTCTTCACAAAGCAAATTTACCATTTCTACCACATTGTAGTATAAATACCATTAAAATCTGCTCGTATAAACTTGAAATTTTTTTTTTTTAATTGACATCATTTTGGTCTCAATTACCCCCCTCCCCATTGTCAACTCTTGTCAAACTTTTCAGTACCCCCTCTCCCTATATTTACTGACATCATTTATGGATGACCCCTTTTATGAATGTAAACAGCAAAAATATTACTTTTCAATGCATGTATTTGTCATAAAATAACTCATAAAATAACTTTTTTAGATTTATAATTGCAGAACTTATATATTATTACAGTAATGAAAGATTTTGACGTCTTTTATGAATAGCCTCTTAAATAATTTAAAATTTGATTCATTAAAAGTGCATTTGGGAATATCCATAAATCCTAGAATTCACTGTAAAAGATGTAATATTCCTTATAAAGATTATTCCTCAAAACTCAACACCTTCAACTTTGAATCTCTCAAATGCCGTAAAACTATATTTGACATTACAATGACAAAATTATACGCAACCTTTTTGATCTACATTTTTCTGAGCTTTTTACATTTGCACCTTCTTACTAAGCTACAAGATGTCATGTTCAAAAAATTATTCCACGTAACAAATGTAATAAGGGCACACAGAGTTTATATATATATATATATATATATATATATATATATATATATATATATATATATATATATATATATATATATATATATATATATATATATATATATATATATATATATAATATATATATATATATATATATATATATATATATATATATATATATATATAATATATTGACAGTGTGAAAAAAGTGTAATAGTTTGATATCTTTTATCGTAGTATCTGTTGTATTTCAATTGTTACAAATACTGTAGGATTTACATTAGTTACACCAAGAAAAGCAAACAGATAAAAGTTGACGTCATCTTTTCTATTTCCGTTTAAACAACAATCTAAGTAGTAAAAAAATATTTTTTACCGTTTTATTATTAACTGTATTTGCATGTAAACGATTTGACGTGTGCCTGAATATACGCCTAGGAAGCGTACATGCATCATTGATTTGCATAAAGAAGGTCTTAACATCCATGAAATTGCTGCAAAGAGTTATCTGAAAAAGAGTGGCGTAGTGAATGTAATTAAACGGTTTTAGAATACTAGTCAAACCATACCAAAGTAGCAAACTGGACGTCTGAATAAGTTTCTGTTGAATCGTGTTTTATCTCGCTTTGCAACTCTGGGTTGATTCAAGGGTTCGACTGGACTGTCCAGCGATTGGTTTGAAGCAACAGAAAAAAAAGCCTGCTCAAGTACCGTACGAAGATGGTTGATCGCAGATAGCCTGAAATCGAATCGTTCAGCAAAGAAACCAATGCTGACCAAGTTTCAGAGGAAATGACGTCTGGATTTTGCAAGAGCACACAAGCGCTGGAGTGTGGATGACTGGAACAAGGTGCATATGTACAGTATTACTACGCAATTTTTAGACAAGACTAATTGTGTATGTTGTGAATATCTTTGTCCATGCGCCGTTTTTATGTGTTATTCTTTTTTCCATTTTTTTATTACTGCAGTTCTGTACAGTATTATGATTGTAATTTTTAGGTTGACAGTAATGTTTTTCTTTTTTTAAACTGCTTATTGTACAACATGTGCTTTTTATGCATTTGGCTGCAGGTCATCTTTTCCGATGAAAGCACATTTAGCATCCAGGCTAACAAGACTAATCTCAGATGTCAAGCTAACGAGAGACTGCTTTCAAGTTGCATTGCTCCAACTGTTAAACTCCCTGAAACCGTAATGGTTTGGATTTCTTCTTCATTCTATGGACCAGGGCGTCTGTACGTTGTTCCTATGGTCACTACTATCAGTTCAGAAAGGTATTTGGAAATATTGGTTACACGCATGCTACCCAGTGAATCAGCTCTGTATCCAACTGGTGACTTCATATCTCAAGACGATGGTGCTCCTTATAATTGCTCAAAGATGGTCAAACAACAACACAGCGTGACTCAGATGCATGATTGGCCAGGCCAGTCACCAGACATAAACCTAACTAAAAATCTGTGGTGCATCTATAAAAAGGAACATCAGCAACACTAAGTCAACAAGTAGAGTCACTCTGATAGAGGCAATAATACGTGCCTGGCATCACACAGTCAACTTGGAGACATTGCACACTTTGGTTGAAAGCATGCCTCCACGTATCGCTGTTGTAATAGCTGCAAAGGGTTATGCAAGCAATTATTAATTTTGGACATGCTTTGATAGTTACAGGACATTGTATTTGAAAAAAATTCATAATCAAGCACTCTTTAAAATTAATTTGCAACTATGAACAGTACAATCAAGTATTGAAAAGTATTAAATGTCATTTATAATTTAAAAGACTGTAATTTGAACTAGTTTTATATTAAAAAAAAAGAAGTTTTTTGACGCTGTCCTCATTTTCACAGATATATATATATTTTTGATATAAGATATCACAGATATATATATTTTTGATATAAGTTATTTATGATGTGATATCAAATTTTAAATTGTGTAATTTCATCTTGATATCATATGATCTCGTAAGCGTATCATGTTATGATACGCTTACGTTACGTCTACTAAAATAAAATCATTATTTTATAATCATGATATCAAAATGCTGATTGGGTTACTTTATTTATAAAACATTATTCGGTCACGAATCTATTCAAGTAATTAATACTCGATAAAAATTTTTAAAATAACGATATTCAAACATATTCAAGTTAAGTATATTCAAGTATAGTTAACAAATATTTTTTATCATTAAGGTTAAACAAATGCTTGTATCTTAAATCAAAACTAAAAAAAAGTTGTTATAAAAAGTACTTAAATGAATATTTTTGGTCCTGGAGCAAACAAAAATCTGTTCAATAATCAAATTCTATGTAACAAAATGGAGCCATTTGTGCTACGTGACACGATCATTCTTCACATTCTCTTACAGTTCTAAATATGCAAATGTTTCGACACTTCCCAAAACATATTTTTTCGCAATGTTGTATTAACT
Organism: Hydra vulgaris; assembly: GCF_022113875.1. Classification (NCBI taxonomy): domain Eukaryota; kingdom Metazoa; phylum Cnidaria; class Hydrozoa; order Anthoathecata; family Hydridae; genus Hydra; species Hydra vulgaris. The sequence continues at coordinate 16,955,818 of NC_061166.1, forward strand.
TTGTATAACATGTAGATGACATACCGATTCGAGATTTTGTTTTCATTTTGTTTGTTGATATACATTCAACAAGAAAAAATAAAACTATTAGAAAAACTAACTTCATTGTTTTTTCCTTTTTTTGTATATACTTGTGTTATGCTTTTGTTATCAGTAAACAGCCACTGTATAACTTTTCAGATTATATTTTACAATGCTTTATCAATTCAATTTACTTGTGTATTCAAATAACAAATAACTGATAAGTTATTGAGTTATAACTGATAAGACGATAATACTTTTTGACTAATTATATCAAAATAACGTTTTGTATTTATGGATAAAAAATTTAGAATTTCGTTTTTTTATTACTCGGGGTTTGTTTTATTAAGTTTTGCTGATACTATCAAGCAATAAACAATTTGAACAATTTATTATCGTGAACACTAACTTTTTTTTTATTATAAACTTATTGTATATGTATTGCTTTGTTTATTAAATTGAGTGTTACCCAGAAATTAGTTAGCAACTAGCTTTATAGCGATTTTCAAGCGATTTTTTTTTCTTCTTAATCTTCTTTTTCCTAATTTCTTTAAAAATATCTACAAATCTATAGCTGGTTGATAGCTGCATAACAAAATATTTTTGACGAAGATTTTATTAAGGTATGAGGCTAGCTAAAATAGCCAGTGGGTCTTTAGTTTATTAAGCTAGCTGTCCTCGTCGCTAAAACGCTGTCTTTATCTTTACAACTATTGGTAGCTTTTCGCTAATTTAAAAAACCTAGCGATCCTCGTGGCCAAATTGCTGTCTATACGTTTGATTATAGCTAGCTATTCACTAGCCGATTTCCTATCGGGTATTTTACATTTTAGATATGAATTCAAATTTTATTTACACATTTTTTGCATTTAGGAATAAAATCAAAATGGTTTAACAAAACAATAATTGACTGTTAAATTTTTTTTATTAATCCTATGCAAGGTTGAATTTATGAGCATCGGTATCAAACCATCGGCATTAAACCTTTTTTCTCTAACCTCCCACGGCTAATAATATTAAAATGTTAAAATCATAAAAATCCTAAAAAATGTTAAAAACCAATAAAATAATAGAAACTAATAAACAAAAACGTGAACAAAATTACTATTTAAAAAAAACATATTTATTTGATTGGGACCAGCATGACAAACAAATAGCTCTTCTCTACTCTAACTGATAATATTATAAACAACATTGTTTATAATAACCATCTTTACACAAGTATAATTAAGACCGACCTATCGGATCTTTTTTTCTACATTTTTTGGAACTAATAACATAAATATCAATATTGCCTTTTAAATCATAATCTTTAGGAGACAGAACAATAAAAACTCTTTTTCACTAATGGAAAATTAGTTTATGAAAACTCGATCATAGCTGAAAAAATAAAAAAACTATATTTGTTAATACTTGCTCAAGCTTGGCTGTATATATGTATATATATATCTATATAACTACACATAACTACGTTTGATTTGTATTTAAAAACTTATGATAAACTTGTAGATGAATACCATTCAAAAGAGAATTAAGACTTTTTAATGACTACACATAACTACGTTTGATTTGTATTTAAAAACTTATGATAAACTTGTAGGTGAATGCCATTTAAAACTGAGAGAATTAAGACTTTTTTATAACTATACATAACTACGTGTGATTTGTATTTAAAAATTTATGATAAACTTGTAGGTGAATGCCATTCAAAACTGAGAGAATGAGACTTTTTTAGTCTAAAAAGTTGAAAAATTGATGGTTTTGAAAAAATTAGTGTTAATATTGTCAACTTATATTTGATGTGATTGAACCTTCTTTATTTTACATACTTGATCTCTCATAAAAGTAAAGAATCGTTTTTAAGCAAGCTAAAAGTTGTCTGTATAAAACCAAATTTTAAATCTGGAGATAAGACAAATATTTAAGCTACAAATCTATATCTATTCTACCTTTTTTTTATTCGACCGCATTTATTTCTATTGTTTATATTTTATAAACGACTTATATTTACTAAAAAATCAATTAGGCCAAATTTTTTTTGCTGAAGATTCCAATCTTTTTTGTTCTTACGGTGATATTAAAACACTTTATAAAATAGTTAACAAATTATGAGTAAAAACAAATGAAACTTACAATGTTATTCACAAATTTATAAACATATGAATATATTTAAATATGTAAAAAATACTTTATTGTAACGTCGTATTGTCAACTAAGGTGACTCTAAATTCTTTTACTCATATGTTTGTCAAGTAAATAAAGTATGCAACGTTAGATATGGTACAATATTAGTTCTTAAATTAACCAATTACTATAATAAAAGGGACTGTTAATTTTACCATTTAACTCGTAGGTGCTTTACAGAGACTTAAGGTAAGATCTTTTGGCAGCAATAAAAATAAAATGAAAATTCCTAACAGCTCATTGTTAGAGTAGATTTTTTTTTATATTGAAAATAATTATTTTAATGATGTTACTTTTACTTTAAAAATATGACTTAAAATTTTTTTTTTTAATTGAAAACATACGGTAAATTTTGCTGAGTAGAGCGGTGCTAGTTTGTTGAGTAGAGTAGAGCGGTGCTAGTTTGTTAAGAGAAGTATTGTTTATAGAATGGTGCTAAGCAATTTTTACTAAATCTAACAAATCTCATAAACGGTGCGTCGAATTCAAGCAATTTTGTTACTATTAGAAAGAGAAGTTAACTTGCAAATAGTTCGTTTTATCCAATTTTAACAAATAGTACTATTCACTGAACGTATTATTCAATTCGCTGAACAAATATTACTATTTGTTCATCGAATAGTACTTTTCACTTAGGTACGTGAACTGAAATTTTTAAATTGATCAAATTCAATGTTATATATTGTTTAAAAAACCCCTCAATAAAGTATTTTAAAGGTAAAAAAAATATATAAAAGTGAACGATTCAACAAAAAGTTATGAGATTTTATGTAGCAAATTTTCAATATACCTTTGGGGAACTAGCATTGGTTACTATATATGGATATTAATAAATTTAATAATAAAAAATGTAATACCAGAGATATTAATAAATTTAATTAATAAAAGAATTAACACCAGGGGTGTGGAGTCGTAAAAAAAAAGTAACGACTCCGACTCCAGTAGTTGAAATTTTTTGAGTACAACTCCGACTCCGACACCAACTCCAAAGCAAAATTTTTAAAAATTTTTTTTGAATTCTTTAAAAAAAAATACGCGATAAGTTAAACTTTTTTTTTTTGACAAATTTTTAAAACGTTCTTCGAGGTTTAGTATAAAGATAAGGTTAATTGAATATTTTGCCCATGCACGTGCAATACCGAGAAGTTTTACTATTGAAGTCGGAGTCGCAATTTTGTTTAGCGACTCCGACTCCGCTAAAAATGTTGCTACTCCGCAACTCCGACTCCGACTCCACTGCCCTCTTTAACACCAAACATCTCTCGTTGACATTACAAAAAATTTGAATAATACTCTTTATACTAAAATAAACCCAAAATCTGTTGAAATAAAAAAATGTATTTATCAAAATTCGTATTTAATAATAAGTAAACATATCAATTTTTTGACTAAATACTCTGAGAAAAAAAAAAAGGATCATCAATATATTTAATAACATCAATAAGTTATTATTAAGACTTATGGTAGAATCAATATTTTGCGGGACTGCCTTTTTTTGTATAAAAGAATTTAAACGTTTTGGCATAGATTCCACTAATTTTTTTGTAATATCTTAACTTATTTCATCCCAAGTCATTGTAACAGCAGTTTCTAATTTTTTCTTTTGCTTTAATTGATGATTAGTGGAAAGGCGCCTATGATGGCATAGCGCCTATGATGGCATACCGGTCATATTTCCATAAAAACTGTTTTTGGTGAAATTGTGATTAGACCTACATGACTATACTGACTTTAAATTAATTTTAGTAAAAATACATTCCTTGCCCACAAATATTGTTTTTATAATCAACAAAAATCGATTTTAGGATGTACTTTTGTAGTTTTATTACATTCATATATTTAAGATTGCGATTTTATTATTAACTGTGCAGAACTTTTATACCTTTTATATCTTTTTGTGCATTTAGTGGAAAACTTACTTTGATTTTGTTTTTTAAACAATTGGGACACACTTGTTTTAATGAAAATGATGACTTCTTCTTAAGATAGCATACTAACGAATTGGGTGTGTTGCAATATTGACGAGTTGGAAAAACTTTTTTTGTAAGAAAAACTTACTTTTAAGTAAAGCAAAAAGAAAGCGATGCTCCAAAATTTTTTTTTGCATGCGCAAATCTTACAATGCTGCTGTGTAGGATAAAATAGTAAATTACGATGGTTCCGAGTAATTTCTGTCTTTTCTGAGGAAAGACTTTAAGGTTGAATGAAATTATTAAGTTACCTTTGACTTTAAAAAAAAACAAAACTGATGAAAAATCCGATGTTTATTATTGTTCTACATGTAACAACATAAAACTTTTATTATTGGTCTTCAGGATACTGAATAATGAAGTATCAAAGTTAAGTATGCTATCATAGTCGCCTTTCCCCTACCTGATTGTTTATCTAAAATCGATCATAATTTTTTGATAGGATTGATATCTAGACTTTGTGCTGGCCATTCAAGAACATTTATGGATTTGATTTGTAAAAACTTTATTTTTTTTTTTCAAGTTATGTTTCGGATCATTGTCATGATGAAATATAAAATTTCTATCTAATCTCAATTTATACGCTGATGGAGTCAATTTATTATTCAAAATATAAATGCACCTGTTCAAATTTATTCTATCTTTGATAAATTCAAGATTTCCAACCCCATGCCATGACGCATAGCCCCATAATATTATATTGGCACTTCCACGTTTTACGGTTTCTTGCAAGCAGCTTAAAGATAAGGTTTACTAGTTTTTCTCTAAACATTTTGTTTACCATCAGAATATACCAAATTAAATTTGGATTTATTCGATCACAGCATTTTCTTCCAAAATGAAATTGGCTTATTGACATAAGTATTAGCAAATAATAATCATTTTTTCTTATTTTGCTGCGTCAAAAATGAATTTTTACGTGGTGTATAGCTTTTAAACCTATTTTCATGTAAACGATTTCGAATTGTTTTACCACTTATTTTAGTTCCAATGTTATTTTCAATACATTCTACAACTTTTCTGGATAACTCAACCTATTTTTCTTGAATAATCTTACAATCTAGTGAACGGTAGTCTTATATCCCCACACCCTTTCAAAACATTTACAGTTTGGTGACTTTTAAATTTTTTTACAATGTTTGAAATGGTGGAATGTGAAACTCCAATCTCTATTCCGATAGTTTTAATTATATTTAACTAAATCAAAAATTAATTTTCGTTGATTCTCATTGAAATATTGATTTGCTAGTGCCATGATTGCTAGAATTTAGAATTAACTACTAAATATTTCATAAAATAATTTTTTCGGGAAAAAATAAAGTGTTTTACCTTCAGAAAGTTATAAGCATCCTACAAAACAAGTTATAAATCAGAATTAAATAAGATATTTTAATGAAAAACAATTTGCCCCAATAAATATTTTTTGCATAAATAAACAAAAAAATTAAACACATCTAGATTAGATTAGATTAAATTTATTAGAACAGTGATACATGTCAGGGGCGGATCCAGGGTGTCGCGAATGACGCGCATGCACCAGCCTTTTTTCACCGCTAAATTTAACTCTTTTTTACTTTTTTTTCTTAATAAAAAGTAAAAGGAGAAATTGGAATCTGGTATTCACAAAAAAAGAAAAACTTGTTTTAAACTCGAAAAAAATTCAGTTAAAGTCAATTTTATTTGATCTCTATAGTTACTTATTCGATCTCTATAGTTACTTATTCGTTACTTAGACAAAATTCCTGCGTTTTGGAGCAACTGATGCAACTAAATACAAATGTGATTGGTTTTAAAAAAAAAAGTACGTTTTAACCAATCATATTTGTATTTTTTCACAAACTTTTCCGATCACTTTGTAGCAACTGATGCAATTGTACTCTAAATCATTATTGATTGGTTAAAAAACAGTTTAAACCAATCACTATTTAATAAAATAACAATTGCATCAGTTGCCGCAGAAAACTTTAAGAAATGTTATTTATAACCAATCAAATTTGTAGAAAGTTTAGAACAATTGCATCAGTTGCATCAAATCGTTCAAATTTTACAAAATTCTGAAATGCCGCCTGGGGCCAATGCTATAAATAATTCGAAGTTTTTTTCGAGAAAAAAAATCTATCTTAAAAACGCAATATTTTGTGTAAATTATTTTTACGTAAAAAAAGACGTAAACACGAAGAATTTATTCGGCCAATGCTATAGAGTATAAAACGTATACGTCACTTAAATTCACAATTTTAATTTATCCGTAAACGTCATTGATAACAACAATTTTTTTTAATTACTATTATGCGTTGCCTATTTAATAATTTTTATTAGTTATTAAGTAGGCTGTGCTGTCTATTCCTCTTCTATAAATTTTTGTACATTCTACTATTTGGTGTTTAAAAGAACTGTGTAAAATTATAATATGAACATAGATTTAGTTTTTTCGGATGAAGACTTAGATTTGGAAATTGCAGAAAATGAGCTTCGCCACCGATTGCCTCGAGAGGTTGGTGTTTAAAACATTACTTAAAATTGACAAATTTCGATGTTTTTTTAACTAAATTAGAAAACATACTAAATGTACGCAGAAATAATATTTTTGTTTTGTTTTTCTATTCCATTTTAGTTTATTGGTCGCTTTTTTAACGAAGATGTTTCTGACAACGTTTTTCGAGAGCAGTATCGAGTCCCAAGAGCTGTATTAGATTTTTTAGAAACTAGGCTTAAAGATGATTTGCAACATTACACTAAGCGAAATAAAAGTATTTCAGTACGTTTCCAGATAATGGTATTTCTTCATTTTATCGGCACAAATGTTTTTTTTCATGTTCTCAGAGACTGTCATGGAATCTCTACCAACACAGTTTATCGTATTATACACAGTGTAGGAGAAGCTATTTTCAATGTAATGTGTATTAAGTTAATAAAACAAGTGAAATTTATACGTTGTCATATAAAGTTTCTTATTACTTTTATTTTGGTAGGTAAATTATAAACTAAGTTGAGTAAAGGTAAAAGTTGATATCTTTTCAATTTAGATTCGACAAGAGATCATAAAATGGCCCAATGATTGCTCCACTCTTCCACAAAAGTTTATGGAAATTGGAGGTTTTCCTAGCGTATGTGGTGTCCTGGATGGGTCTCATATACTCATTTCTAACCCTCCTAACGCAGACGAAGATTCTCTAATCAATCGCCATCATGTCCATAGCATAAATGCAATGGCTGTATGTGGACCCGACACATCCATATTTTATGCATCAACCAACAGTCCAGGAAGGTGGCATGATGCACACGTAAGTCTTTTAATAAATTATATTTTACATCTGCTAGTGCACTAATGCTGGCTATTCAACTAGTACGTACTTCGGTATATTCATATTTAAACATACTATTCGAACTATTATTGCTAATTAAGACTAATAAAACTAAGACTGATATGTATTTTAATGTAACTTAGAGTAAATTTAAATATTGTGATTTTACCACTATTAGGTTCTAAGAAATTGTAACCTATGGAACAAGTTTGAAATTGGAGAGCTTCCATTTAATGGAGCTGTAATTTTGGCTGACTCTGCCTACCCATGCCGAGAATGGTTAATTCCACCTTTTCCTAGTGATCTAGGCAGAGCTCAAAAACGTTTCAACATAGCACAGAGAAAAACTAGAAACATAATCGAGCGGTGTTTTGGCATTATAAAAAACAGGTTTTATGCTTTGAAAACGGGAATTCGTTTGCACAAGGTCGAAGATGCCTCTAAGCTCATCATGTGTGGATTTGTTATCCATAACTTGTGTATTCGACATGGAGACAACGGTAATGACTTTGAAGAACGCATAGAAGAACAAGTTGATGAAAATATATTTCAAGAAAATCAGAATGATATCGCTTTGAATAGACGATTACAGCTACTTTACAACTTTACTTAAAAATATTATTTAAAAAAACTTTTGTCAAATGCAAGATATTTTATAAAAATTAGATCATAAAAGCATTTTATAATTGTTTTTTAGTATTTGTATTTTGTTTTTTTATAGAACAAGCTTAAAAAAATAATAGGTTTGTTAGTTTTTGTTGTTAAGAGCAATTCTTATTAAGAGTATTTTAAAAAGATAAAAATTGCTTAACAGCATAATATTAAGATAAACGATCGAATTAATATTAAACTAAAATATAAATTAAATTTAAAATATGAAAGATATTGTACCAAATATCTGGTATATACATACAATATTCTTAAGTTGAGTGCTGAGTACTCGAAAAAAAGGGTTGAGAAAGGGAATTTAGAGGTAAAAGTAAAAGTTATTAGAACTACTTTCTTTAAATTATAAAATCGTTTACTAGCCAATGCGATACCATAAATTGAACTCGCTATTTAAATGCGGTAGTGGTATAGTTGTAATGCTTGTATCTATTTCACATCGCAACAGCATTGGTTTTAATGCAGTTTTTACAGAATTTATTACTGTAAGGCAATGGTGATAAATAATAAATACAATAACAATTGTTGGAGTTATTTTTTTATTTTCTTTAAAAAAATCTACAGTTAAATACCTTCAAAGTAAATGTTTAAATATAGTTATACAATATCTTTCGAAAATTAACATAAAATTACGATATAGCTCTTCCCTTAATGCTCTAGAATTTCCTCCTAAAACAACAAAAATAATTTATAAAATTTATTAATTATAAAGTTTGATACTAAATACTACAATAAATTAATTTTAAAATACCGTTTCTATATTTTTAAAATGTTGCTGGTTTAAAGGTTGCAATTTGTCATTCATTAGCTTTGTTGCTGTTGTGTAATATATTGTTAAAGCTTTTTCTTTTCGAATTTGCTGTTGTCTGTGAGCAACGTCCAATTTCAAAAGTTTAATTCTTAATTCTTGTTCCTTTTCTAATCTTTCTTTTTCTAACCCTAAAACACTAACTTTCAATTTTTTGAAATTTCCATCTACCAAGAGACTTTCTCGAGCTTGTTTTCTTTTTAAATTTTTTAATGTCGCTATTGATGGTTTATTTTGAGTTGAATCTAAAAATTGAATTATAGGTGTCAAAACCAGATCAGTTAATTTAAATAATAAAAAAGATGGTTTAGATTCCTTTAAAAATAAGCAGTTTTTGATGTGATGTGAAATAATTTGGCACAAATTGTGAAAAAAAAACAACTAGAAATTGTATTACCTTGAAGCATTGGACGACTATCACCAACAAGAGTGGTATTGTCTAAATGAGGGGAGGAGGAGGACATACGATCAAATCGTGTATCTAAAATAAATAATTAATTTGTATATATATATATATATATATATATATATATATATATATATATATATATATATATATATATATATATATATATATATATATATATATATATATATATATATATATATATATATATATATATATATATATAAAATCTTATAACACCACTAGTCAACCAAAAAATAAAGATATACCAGACAAAGAAGCTGTATCAGAAGATTGTTTCAAAGTAAAGTTTACTTCTTTACTTGATGGGGAAAAGATGGCTGTGGAACTGGAAAGTTGGTTGGTAGTAGATGACAAAGCATCATCTTTTGTACAAAAAGAGATATTAAAATCTGGAACATCAATTCCAGATACATTTATAGACTTCCTGTCAACAATGTCTAAAACAACATTATCTAACTCTGTAAGTTGTCTTCCTGCAGCACCTTAAAAAATATATATACATCTACATATATTTGTAAATTTTATATACAAATATATATACAAAAATATTTAATTACATATGTGATTATTTTAAGAACATTGAGCACTCTATTTTATATAATACATTTATAATTGTTGTTAAAATATATATATATATATATATATTTATATATATATAATAAAACTAAACCTGTTTTTAGACTTTTAGCAAATTTTTGTATTGTGGCTCGTCGTAAATAATCCCACTCTCTACTACGTAGCTGGTTAATATCTTCAATTTTAGCCCCTAGACAATTTAAACTTGACAGTATTTCTTCCCAAATTCCATTTCTATGCCTCATAGTAACACATGGACCTAAAATTGAAAGAAAAATATCAATAAATTATAAATAGTCAATACATTTTATATAGTAAAATAATAAATATGATATATATATGTATATATATGTGTATATATATATATATGTATGTATATATATATATATATATATATATATATATATATATATATATATATATATTTATATATATATATATATATATATATACATACATATATATTCATATATATATATATATATATATATATACATATAAATATATATATACATATACATAAATATATATATATATATATATATATATATATATTTATGTATGTATATATATATATATATATATATATATATATATATATATATAAATATAAATATATATATATATGTATGTATATATATAGATATATATATATATATATTTATATATATATATAGATATATATATATATATATATATATATATATATATGTATACATACATATCTATATATATACCTATACATGCATTTGTATATATATATACATATATATATATATATATATATATATATATATATATATATATATATATATATATATATATATATATATATATAAATATATATATATATCCATATATATCTGTATATAAATATATATATATATATAAATATATATATTTATATATATATATATATATATATATATATATAAATATATATATATAAAATATAACATAATACATTTATACAAATTTTTATTTAAACAGTTTGCTAATTAAAACATACTAAGTTTCCCAAGAAGAACCTCTTTGTTATCTCTGATCTTCATTGCTAGTAACATTTTAAGTTCTTTAGACAGCATTTTATCTTGTTGTGTATTTGTGCATTATATAGATTATTTGTCGACTATTTATACATTTCTTCAGTCAAACATTGTGAAAAATGTGGTTAACCAAAATTACTATCGAAAGCCTACATAAAAAAGTATGGAATGTTAAATAAATGCATGCATTGTTAACGACACACAAGGCGGTACTGAAATATCGATTTAATGTAATTTATAAGTAATTAGTTTATTATGGAGTTACCAAAATGCTTTTCAGTTTTATCTAAAAATATCCACATATAAACACAAATAAATAATGTTAAATGATTCTGAATTGCTTACGTTGTTATAAGAATGGCGCTAAAAATCACGAAGAAATATCTAATATTGAGATCAAAAATCTATCTGAAGTTTTTTTTCGAAAAAACGCATTTTTTATCTGAAAAAGCGATTCCCTTGTTCGTTTATAACATTGGATTATATAGCGAAGTTTTTATCTTAAAAACGCAAACTTTTAAATGTTTATAGCAATGGACTTTTTTTTTCTTTGTTTTTTCCGGGAAAAACTTCGTGTTTTACGGGAAAAACTTCGTTTTTTATGTTTATAGCATTGGCCCCTGATATACGTTCTTCGTTCGTAATTTTCGTCGTTGTTTCGACTTTGCTAGTAAACTAAAGTTTAAAAAAAAAAAGAATTTGTTAGTCTCAAATGCAATTAAGGCTAGAGATTTGCCAAATATTTGCAAATATAAAAACCAGTTGACTGAAGAATTGAAAGTTTTAAATAATAAGAGTCCAGTTCAGCCACATAGTCAGTCTTCTGAAAATACTGAAATGGATCGTTTTATCCCAAAGCAAGAAGATACTAAAGATTATGTTGCTTTAAGGTAAAACCCTATTATTAAAGTTAATGGTATTTTATATGAAGATGGAAATTGCCGGCGATTTCCATCTTGAGATGACCTTAAATAAAATAACAAGTAGAGGCATGCCTCTGGCAACTGTAGAGGCATGCCTGTACAGTTCAGCTTCTCTTTTAAGCAATTCGTCTCTGAAGACAGTTAATGTATTGAGGCTTCTAACTTCGATTGAATTGTTTGAAAAAATTTGCTACTATGCGAGGTACTCCCTTTTTGTTAAATAGATTAAAAACAATAATTTTTCTAATCTTTCCAGTGTTCTAGTAGCCTGTGTTTCTTTTGAATGTTCAGATCAATTTAAATTAACTAACAGTGAATCTGCTTCTGAATTAACAAACAAGTTTTCTTCATTTTTATGTCTAATTGCTTTGTCATCAGTTTTATATGTTCCTATTAGATCAATTTATACTGATTTTGGCTTAGAAAAATTCAAAAAACTTCTTAATACAATTATTTTTCCATTTCGTTCAATTAAAAATCAAGATCAAAATGTTTTAAATATTTTATGGTGTAATACTGATATTATGTCAGTGATGCAAAATAATGATAACTGGACACCGAACCATTTTGTACCAATTATTAAAAAACCTAAACTAATTTCTAGTAATAATAAGAATTTGGCTATAAAAAACAATACTACTTATTCTTTACACTTTTTTAGTCCTAAAACTGAAACAAATAAAAAAAAAAAACTTGATTCTGCAAAACATGTCAAAATTTAATCTAAAATTAACTTTAAAAAAGACAATGCTTTCATAGAGTTGCCTTTTGAACCTTCTGTAGATTCAAAAATAGTTATGTCGTTATACTCCAACTCAGTTATTAATCCTTCATATAATGAATTAAATTCTTTGTATGGTGTTTCAGCATATCTTGTTCGAGGTAAACTTTTAACTGCTGGCAAAGATGATTCTATTTTGTTAGATATGGTAAACAAAGTATTTTGTCCTAATTCTATGTTTTTTTTCCAATGTCTTTTAATACAAAAAGATCATTTAAATTTGAATGGCTCAGCCAGTTTTCTTGGTTAGCTTATTCTAGCAAAGAAGTTGGAGCTTACTGTCTTCCTTGTACTTTGCTAGGTGCTAGTATTTCAAATAAGTCTAGAATATTAAATTTAGTTTTCAAGCCCCATCAAGAGTGGGGTAATGCTGTTCGTGATTATAGAAAACATGAGGAAAGTTGTGTTTTAGATGAAAAACCTATGCTTTTATTTAATGCATTGCTTTCACGTTGCAACTCCAAAAATAATGTTATTGAGGTTGATTTAAATAATTCTCGTTTGAAACTTCTTTCTGATAACCAAAAAAAATTAGTTCCAATAATTAAAACAATAATATTTCTTGGTAGAAACGATCTAGCATTTCGTGATGCTAGCAAATATCATCCTGATATTGGGGAATCTTCTACACAAAAAGTTGGAATTGGTAACTTCATAAAGCTTTTAAATTTTTGTGTTGATGCTGGTGATCAAATATTAGCTAATCATCTTTCTTCAAGTCCAAAAAATGCAACCTATATATCAAAAACTACCCAAAACCAACTTATTGATTTTTGTGGGAAAGCAATTGAGAAAGTTTTAATAAAAAATGTCAAGTATTCAATTATTTTTTAATTCTCTGTGATAAAGCAGTTGACTGTTCAAATACTAAACAAATGTCACTTGTTTTAAGATATGTAAATTCAAATAATGAGATTTGCGAGGATTTCTTAAAATTTATTGATTGCAAGACTGGTACATCTGGTCTTAATCTCTAAATGTACTTAATGCACTTCAAGAGTTTAGACTTGATATTCAAAATTGTAGAGGCCAAGGGTATGACAGTGCGGGTTTTATGGCAGGTAAATATGAAGGAGTTGCTTCTCGAATAAAAGCTCTTAACCATAAAGCTATATTTGTTCATTGTGCAAGCCATAGACTTAGTTTAGTAGTAGCAGCTGCATGCCAAGTTCAAAAAGTAAAAAATCTTTTTGGCCAAGTAAAAGAAATTTCTTATTTTTTTAACTTATCTCCTAAACATAGTAACTGTCTCAAAAAATATTTAAGTCCAAATCAAGAAAAAATAATAGATACTTGTTGAACAAGATGGGTTCAAAAGCTGAAAGGTCTTGATGTTTTTTTTTGATAATTTTATACCTATTATTCATGCTTTAGAGGAGATGGGGTTAAATGAGTCAAAGGAATTTAGCAGTGAAACTGCTTCCAAATCCTCTTCTTTTTTAAAATTATTAACAGATTTCTCTTTTATTGTAAGTTTAGTTATTACAAAACAATTAATGGATTTTTTTAATGCAATTACTGTAACTCTTCAAACTAAATCTTTTGACATATCCCAACAGTGTTTTGAAATAACTAATCTAAAAAATCTGTTATTAGAAATTAAAAATAAAATTGGTATATATCACAATGAATGGTACGCTATCGCTCTTAGTTTGGCCAAAACTCTTAATATACAAGAAGTGAGACCTAGATTGTGTTATGTCCAGGTTTACCGGGATAATTATCCAACAAATACAGTTTGTGACTATTTTAAACACAGCATTACTTCTCCATTAATTGAACATCTTATTAATGAGCAAGATAATAGGTTTCCAGAAAACGGCATGTTTGTTTATAAAGGTCTAGCAACAGTTCCTTCAGCTGTACTGTCCAGAATACAAGTTAAAAAACCATGGAAATCTTATTTTTATGAATTTTTAAATTTCTATTCATCTGATATGCCTCATTTTACTTCAATACATGCTGAGTAGGATTTATTGGAATTATATTGGGAAAACCAGTCAAGTATTCCTTCAACTGTTGATGGTACTTTAAAGTCCATAGACATGAGAAGTTTTCCAAATATAAGGACAGCATTTATAATTTTAGGAACAATTCCAATAACAACTTGTAAATGTGAAAGAAGTATTTCAGTTATACGTAGGTTAAAAACATTCTCTAGAAGTAATATGATTGAGTCTCGCTTTAACTCTTTAGCATTAATGTCTATACATCAAGAAATTCTTCCAGATGTTGAAAGAGTCATTGACATTTTTTCAAAGTCAGGTGACGTTTAGACTTTTATTTAGTGGTGTACTAACTTTTATTTTACTTTTTTCTTATTTCTAATTTGATTTTTACTAATATTGTGTGTGTGTGTGTGTGTGTGTGTGTGTGTGTGTGTGTGTGTGTGTGTGGTGTGTGTGTGTGTATATATGTATATATATATATATATATATATATATATATATATATATATATATATATATATATATATATATATATATATATATATATATATATATATATATATATATATATATATACATATATATATATATATATATATATATATATATATATATATATATATATATATATATATATATATATATATATATATATATATATATATATATATATATATATATATATATGTCCAGAAGTGGAGGGCCAACCTTAGGCAATATTACTTTACACTCCAGAAATGGAGGGCTAACCTTGGGCAAAATGACAGTATACAGATGAAGTGCAAAGTCCTATGGCTTACCTTCTCGTTGGTGCACTTTGTTAAGTAAATTAGGCTTAAAATTACATGTCTAATTTATGAACAAAATAGCCAAGGCAACATTTAAAAAAATTTCTGCTAAAAATGGGTACTGCAAAAGCAATACAAAGTTTAGTTATTATTCAATGATATAAACAGCGGCGCCACTAGTAAAAAAAGCTGTTTCTCCACTTTTTATATTGACTATACTTAAACCCTAGAGAGGTTGCGGAAGGGGGGGGGTGGAGACGTCGATAAAAAAAATTTCGCATTACCCATTTAAAATGCTAGATCCGCCCCTGCATGTTCTAAAGGACACGCAGGTCCATAAAATATGAAGGACTCTGACAACGTGCCGAACAATCACATAATACATACATAATAGCCGGAACAGTATTTTTCAAAGTCGATGGAGTCAATTTGAATTTTGAAGCTCTTTATATTTTTAACGTTCACGACGTCAGACGGCAAGTTATTCCAAATGTTAACAACCCTGAGTGAAAAAGAGTATTTAGGGACATCGAATTTACATTTTAGTTTGCGCAATTTGAAACTATGTCCTCGAGTGTGAATATAGTTGTTAAATAAAAAGAAACTTGATTAATTTAGGTAAACTAAATTGTTCAGAATTTTGTAACATGTAATCATATCTTGCTTAAAACGACGAATTTCTAGTAGTTCCAAACCAAGAATTCTAAGTCTATTTGAATATAAAACATTATTTAGGTTACTTCACTTGGTAAAACGTCTTTGTACTCTTTCCAATGTGTTAATCATTTCAGTGCGATTTGGCAACCAAACCGGAGAGCAATATTCCATGATCTTATATAATTAGTGTTATAATGAAATAGTGGCTTTATCTAGTTTTAATGATTAAAAATATACAAATGAGTCAATTACTTGTCTGTATCGAATGATTCAGTTAAAGACAAAAAAGTGCCGTTATTTAGAATAGGAGCTGACAATACACCATTATTACTAGCTAGACAGCATCGCTTTATTTTTGTCCCATTATGTTTTTCCAACACTGTATATATATATATATATATATATATATATATATATATATATATATATATATATATATATATATATATATATATATATATATATATATATATATATATACAGGGCCGGCGCGAGTGTCACGTGGGGGGGGGGTGCCATTACAGCTTTTGCCGAAAAAAAAAAAAAAGTCCTCGTTTTCAAAAATTTGCCGACTGCCATGAAAATCTTCATTTTCATGGCAGTCGGTAATCTAGAAAACACTTGTAGACTGTCTAGATTACCGACTAACCTATATCAAAAGGTTCCAATTTGCCGACTAAAAATCATTGATGGGGGGGGGGGGGAGAGGGGTGTCACACCCGCACCCCCTATCGCGCCGGCCTTATATATATATAAATATATATACATATATATAAATATATATTCATATATATAAAAATATATATACATATATATAAATATATATACATATATATAAATATATATACATATATTGTAGAATACATAGACATAATTAACACACACACACACACACACACACACACACACACACACACACACACACACACACACACACACATATACAATATCGTTTTTTATCCATAGCAACGATTTGATTTTTCCGTTGCTTCGTATTTTTGCATTCAAATTATACCACAAAATGCAATAAAAACAGCTTTATACTGACTGTGTAAAATTAAGTGTTGTTATTCACCTATTGGTTCTTGTTTATTGACTTGATTAATGCGCGTTTAATAAACACAAGACAGCTATTAGTATTAATTTATGTTCTTGTCGAGGTTATATGTGACTCTATACCTTAGTTTTTTTAAATATCTTGTTTAAATAAAAGTGCTGTAAATGGATCAAAAAAATAAATATCTTTAAAAAAGCTTTACCAAATGTAAAATCAAAGTTTCATGTAAACAGTGATAAAAGGGTTTACATTTTTAAAGAAGCCACTGCTATACTTTTAGACTAAAGTTCATTTGAAAATATTTGAAACTTCATAAGTTGGCGCTACTGCAGTTTCTTTTTTTTTTAATTGCTGATTAAGGTGGAAAATTTTATGCTGATTAAGAATCGTATAAAAACATGTCTGAAAATCAACAGAAAGTGCTCTAATTCGATCTTGAAGTTTAAAAAATACACTAAAAAACGCTAACATTCGCCATTTTTATCATTTTCGGTTATATTAAAATCCTTTTCAAGGATGATTTTAAAAAAGCCTGTTTTCTATTAACAATTAAATCCAAAATTGTTAATAAATGCTAAGAATATCATTATCTGACTTATCCCTTGCCAAACCGTTACCCTGTCACAAATCATGTACGTTTAATCGCGCCAATCCCTATTTGTCAGTCGATGTAGGTGCATTTAGTTGTGCCAACCCCTATTTGTCAGTCAATGTATGTACATTCAGTTGTGCTAATCCCTATTTTTCAGTCGACGCGTGTACATTTAATTGCGCCAATCCCTATTTTTCAGTCGATTATGCACATTTAAAAAACAATATTTGAATTAACTTTTGAAAAATAATTAAAATTTAATTTTGATGAAAATAAAAACCAGGTTGCGTAGTTAAAAAAAGATTTTCTTATTGATCGATTTAAAAATGTAAACTGTGATGCAAAAACTTTTTTAAAAAATGGCCAATATTAGCGTTTTTTAATGTAATTTTTTAAACTTCAAGATCAAATTAGAGCACTTTCTATTGATTTTCAATTGAAAAACTTATGTTTTTATACGATTCTTAATCAGCATAAAATTCTCTATCATAATCAACAATAAAAAAAAAAGGGAACGGGGGGGGGGGGAGAAACTGCAGTAGCACCCAATAAGTTATCGAACAAATAAGTTGTACAGGATTTTTTAAATATAAATGAAGATTTCGTTTTTTTTTTTTTTTTTTAGTTTACAATTATTAATTGTAATATAACAATATAACAATATATAAACTTGGTATCTGAAAGAAGATTCAAACGATTTTATCGCCAGAACCATGTAAAATATATCATACGCGTATATATAATAAAATAAAAATACAATTGATCTAATAAACTATTAAAAATGTAGAAGAAACAAAAACTGAAAATAATTTACAAATTTTCAAGAGTGAAAAAATTTTGCATTTCAAAAATATTTATATATATTGCCAGTAGAAAGAATATAGTTTTTTAATTTAGTTTTAAAAACGGAAAACGAAATTGACAAATCAAAATTTGGAACAAGAATTTTGTTCCATAAATACGGTGCTCGTCGGTGTTTCATAAATACGGTGCTCGATATGCAAAATTGATTAAACTTTGTTTGACAAAAGGGTTCAATTAGTAAATTATTATTTCGTAAATCATATTTGTTTATAGCTTTATGGGTAAAAAGATCTTTAGAACTGAACAATCGTTGTTCACTTTTACAACGAAGCGTAAAACATAAAATATTATAGACATTGAGTTCGTAAACGTTAAGTGCTTTAACGTTTTTAAATAAAATATTTGAATAAAAAAAAACGATTTTCAAAACATATTAAACGCATTGCGTGACAATGGTAGAGATTTCGTAACTTACTTTTAGAGGTACTTCCCCAAACAATAATTGCATAATTTATATAGCTATGAATAAATGAGTCGTAGAGTTGAATTAAATTTTGTTTACTTTGATAAGAACCTTTTATAGAATACCAATTCTTTTAGCCAATTTAGTAGAAAGTCGATATGAATACTTCCATGTAATACTTTCATCAATCCGACTTTTTATTTCAATATTATTAATAAAAAGTTAGGTAAGTTATTTGGTAAAAAACGCTTTTTTTCAAAAGAGAGGAAAAGGATCCATTTTGTTTTGTCAATGTTTAAAGTTAACTTGTTGCACTTAAACCAGTTGGAGATGTGATTGAGTTATTTATTTATATTTGAAAAAAGCTCATAAATGTCACTGTTTGACAGAAATAAATTAGTATCGTCCGCAAAATTTATACTCATAAGGTTAGAAGCTTTATTTAAATCATTTATATAAACTAAAAACAAAAGTGGGCCTAGAATAGAACCCTGTGGAACACCACATTTTATGTCAAATAATTTTTCATTTTGAAAATAATCTCCATAGAAAACCAATTATTTTTTATTTTTCAAGTAACTTTTATACCATTTTATTAATTTGCCATTAATTCCGTAAAATTTGAGTTTTTTAAGTAGAATTTTGTGGTCGATAGTGTCGAATGCTTTTTATAGGTCAAAGAAAATACCTAATGTATATTGTGATCTACCAAATGAATTAGTGATTTCACGAATGAACTGTGTAATGGCTTGTTCAGTCAAACAAGTTTTTTTAAAACCGAATTGATTTTTATATAAAAGTTTATTTAGATTAAGATAATTGTATGTTCTATTGCATATAATTCTTTCTAAAATTTTTGAGAAAGTTGAAAGAACTGAGATAGGGCGATAATTACTAATATTTAATTTTTTTCAGTTTATGTATATAGGAGTTACTTTAGCTATTTTTAATTGGTCTGGGAATACACTTTCCTGTATATATGCCCTGAAGACTTTATAAAGAATACATTTTAAGTTTTTGAAGCAATCTATGACTATGTTGCCATTTATTTCGTCCGCACCCGTATCTTTGTTTTTTTTGAAAGATTTGTAAGCTCTCTCAAACTCATCAAAAGATAAGTCAGAATGTAAATTATCTATAAAAAGCGAATTATTTATAGGCTCTAGGAAATCACTAAAAAATTTTTCCGTAATAGGAATCTTATTTTCAATTTAGTTTAATATTTATTAAACTCGTTTGCAATTTTGTTTGGTTCATATATATTTGTTTTATTTATTTTAATTACTTTAGGAAGGGAGTATGAATTTTTTTTTCGTTTTCCTGTTATTTCTTTCAACGTTCTCCAAGTATTTTTTGAGTCGTTTTTAAATTTACTAATTAAATTTTAATAATAATTTTTTTTAGTTATTTTCGCATTTTTTCAAATAAATGTTGGTAATTTTGATTTTGTTTTTAAATATTTTATATATAGTTTCTGTTTGATTTTAGAGGATTTTCCAAGTCTTTTGGTTAACTATGGTCTATTTAAGGTTTTTATTTTTGTTTTTTTTTCACAAAGTGGAAAGTTTGCATCGTATATTGAGAAGAACGTGTCAAAGAATTTATTATATATTGTATTTGCGTCTTCATTAAAGTTAATATGTTTCCAATGCAGAATTGATAATTGATATTGGAAGGATTTTATATTACTCTCATTGAAGACACGTTTTTTTATTATATTTTGTCTTTCGGGGTTATTAGAGGATTAGAGGATAGAGGATAGTATGAATTGTTAGAAAAATGGGGAAATGATCGGATATATTGGTTTTTATAATTCCTTTTTCTAATTTTCTATTATAAATATCTGTTGTAAAAATATTATCAATCAACGTAGTTGAAGTTTTGAAATTTCAACTTTATTATGAGATTTATTTTACCTTAAAACCTGGTTGTGCATCTTAAATGTCTAGAATGTGAAAATTTTGTATATTTAAAATTTAATTCTTCGTTTTTCATCTAAAAAAGTAAGCCTAGGTATTGGACTGTAAACTTTTTGGAATGGTTTTTAATAAGAAAATTTTTTTTTATTTATCTCCTACTATTGCTAAAAAGAAATCTAATGCAAAACAAAATGATCTAGCTAAACGTGTGTTTAACCACTTGACATAAACTCTAACGTTGTAGCATTTTGTGAATTGGGTAAAAGATTGCTATCAGTTTTGTATGTGCACCAAAGGTTCATTGTACAAATTCTAATCTAAAAAATTGGCTGGAAAAATGAAATATATTTGAATTTTTTTATTCTAGCTGTTGTGTACACTATCAAACCAATACTTATAGTCATTTCCTGAAAACTTTCCTGAAAAATGAATACACGAAAAAAAAAACAGAGTTCCAATGAATCGCTAAATCAAGTTATACGAGATGTTTAAACTGCATACATGTTGAAAGAACTGCTCTTAGTCAACTCTTTAGACACTTTCTGATGAGTGAGAGAGTACAACTACATCTAACGAGAAAATAGTTATAATAAAACAAAAACGTTCACATTTTGCGGTCCCACCCCTGTACTCTCTCACTCATCAGAAAGTGTCTAAAGAGTTGGTCTAAACGTTGTAAAATGATCTACGAGAATCAAGGAGGTCAAATTGAACATTTAAAATAGTTCATATTTAACAGAAAATTAATTATTACAATCAGAAAAGTGTTCACATTTTGCGGTCCCACCCCTGTCTATGATAGACAACAATTTTTATATAGCTTTTTTAATTTTGAATGACATTTAGTAATAAAGGGCAAAGTTGTAGTTTATGTAAGTACACCAAACAAGTCTCGAAAGCAGAAAAGCAATTTTTTTTCTCCATTTTGTTATATGGTTAATATAACAAAATGGAGAAAAAAAAATGTTATTTGAAATACAAAATAGTTTTTGTGATCAAAATAAAAAAAATAGCTAGTGTATTATAAAAAAATAAAGATTTTTGAACTTAGTTTGTTTCCTTTTTTTTTACTTGCATTTTTCTTAAAATCATGTTTTTTGGGCTGGCGAAGGAGATACTTTCAAATCTAATTATCAAATTGATTTGAAATTTAGACCACTTATTTATTGTATTAGTATTTACAACATACACTAGAATAATCTTTAATGCTTCTCTCGTTTAGCATTTTTTTAAAGTTTCGTGACCTTAAATTACCCCATTTTTGCCCAAATTTACAAAAATGCTAATATTTTATCGACTTTTGGACCTAACTTCAATCTTTTAGTCCACGGCACAATGACACATATAATATATCACCAGCCAAAATTTCAATTGTAAATTATGAACGGTTGTTGAAAAATCTTCTTCACCCTTTGCCCTATTTTTTGACATGTCAAGAGCGATTAATATCATCTCTTGATTCCACTAGTTGCGTTCATACCTGATATCCCTTTTTGACATGTCAAGAGCAATTAATATCATCTCTTGATTCCACTAGTTGCGTTCAACCTGATATACCTGTCAAACAGGTTGATTCATTGCTCGAGATCCGTATCACTCCAGCTTCTGTATCTTAAGTGATTTCTTGCTTAGACTCTTCTACAGCTTGCGGCTCGGACAACATACCTGTTATAGACTTGCAGAAGTGTTCTCTGGAACTGTTGTCTATCATTTCAAAACTATTCAACAAGTGCTTATCAGAGTCTTGTTTTACAGTTTGCTGAAAAGCAGCATCTGTTATCCCTATTTTTAAAAATTCTGGAGAGCGATCTGATTTGTCAAACTACCGTCCCATTAGTCTTCTTCCTATCATAAGCAAGGTTTTTGAATCTTTAATTAACACTTGATCTCTCATTTTGAACCTAATAACTTGCTTTCTGATCATCAATATGGATTTCGATCTTCTCGTTCTACGGCTGATTTGCTAACATTAATAACCGATAGGTTTTATCGTGCATTAGACAAAGGTGGAGAGGTTAAGGCCATCGACATTTCTAAAGCGTTTAATAAAGTTTGGCATGCTGGTCTTCTCCATAAGCTATCAACTTACGGTGTATCTGAAAACATCTTTAAGATTATTGACTCCTTCTTTTCCAATTGTAGTATAAAAGTTGTCCTTGATGTACAGCACTCTTCTTCTTATTCTGTAGCCTCAAGGGTTCCTCAACGTTCAATCCTTGTCCCTATACTTTTTTTAATTTGTATTAACGATCTTCCAGACATTCTCACATCTAAGGTGGCATTGTTCGCTGATGATACTACCATTTATTCTTGTCATCATAAGAAACCAACTCTCTCTGATTGCTTGGAGGAAGCATTTGAGCTTGAAAAAGATCTCACTTATTCTACAGCATGGGGCTCACAGTGGCTAGTGAATTTTAATTCAGATAAAACTCAATTTTTTTCAGCCAATCGTTATCGCAACAATTTAGATCTTCCTATATTTATAAACGGTAATGTACTTGATGAGTAATCTACCCTTCATTTTCTAGGATTAACTTATCTGATCTTTCTTGGAAACCATATATCAAATCCGTTGCAAAATTAACATCTGTTAAAGTTGCATCTCTTTATCGAGCTCGACACTTTCTTACTCTGGATTCTATTCTTTACCTCTATAAATCTCAAATCCGGCTTTGTATGGAATACTGTTGCCATAATCTGGGGCGGATCTTCTAAAGATATTCTTTTTCTTTTAAACAAAGTGCAAAAACGCATTGTAAACATAGTTGGACTTGCTCTTGCAGCCAATCTTTAACCATTATCACATTGTCGTAATGTTGCTTCTCTTTCTCCTTTCTACAAATACTATAATGGACACTGCTCTAAAGAGTTAGAGTGTCTTGTGCCATCTACTAAAATTTACTCTCGTGTTACTCGTCATTTAATTAAGTCTCATTATTTTTCTGTTACTGTTTTTAAGTGCTCCAAAAACTCTTATTCGTCTTGTTTTTTTCCTCGAACATCAGTTCTTTGGAGTTCGCTTCCTTCATCTTGCTTTCCTAATTCATATAATTTGCAATCTTTTAAGTGGGCGGGATAGCTCAGATGGTTAGAGCGTCAAAGGAAAAGTTAAAACCCAGACTGTTGAACGATACGAGTTCAAATCCCGCCACCGCCAACTCAGCGCTTGAGTAGTACTTCGGTACGCAAAAATGTTGGTCAATAACGGACGCTACTTTGGATTAGTCTTAATGACTATTTGTGGCTGTTCCTATGCTAAGCCAACAATATCTTCGGATATAAGAACATTGTATAGAAAAATATAGCATGAAAACTCAAATAAATAAAATAAATAAAAATTAAGTCCTCTGTCAATCGTTACCTTGCTCTACAATCTTCATCTTTTCTCTTTCAGTAACTTCCAACACTAATTAGTGGTTGCTTCCAGCCTTGTTGGAAGATGTTGTAAATAATATATATATATATATATATATATATATATATATATATATATATATATATATATATATATATATATATATATATATATATATATATATATACAGGGGTGGGACCGCAAAATGTGAACGTTTTTGTTTTATTATAACTATTTTCTCGTTAGATGTAGTTGTACTCTCTCACTCATCAGAAAGTGTCTAAAGAGTTGGTCTAAACGTTGTAAAATGATCTACGAGTATCAAGGAGGTCAAATTGAACATTTAAAATAGTTCATATTTAACAGAAAATTAATTATTACAATCAGAAAAGTGTTCACATTTTGCGGTCCCACCCCTGTATATATATATATATATATATATATATATATATATATATATATATATATATATATATATATATATATATATATATATATATATATATATATATATATATATATATATATATATATATATTCATTCCATTAATGAATTTTAGATTATTCTTCAAACGAATGCGACTTCAGAAATCTAGCGTTTATTCGTACATCAATTTCAAGCAAAAACATTTATATATTGGACAATGGATTTATCACTAAAAAATATTTTTTATAATCTATGACATATTTTTATAAACATAGAATATTGGATAGTAAAATAAAATTTTTGTTAATTATTTGAAAACATTATATTTTTATTAATTGTTTAAAAATAGTATTTCTTTTCTTCATTGCTATATATTGCAATATAAATTGAATTTTTAGGAAAGTCGTGTTAACATTTTAGTTTTAGTGTAAAACAACTTGCTTAAATATCTTAAATAAGAATAATTAAATATTAAAAAGCTATTAAATAATTATATATTATATAGATATTTAATAATAAAAAATGTTCAAGAGTTCGAAAAAGTATCCATGCAACTTTAACAATAATGCAAAAATAATGAACCGTTTGATGAAGAACCATAACGGGTTCTTTAAAGTACCTTAGTTTAAGGTTCTTCCAAAGAACCGTTTTAAATGGTTCTTTGAAGAACCTCTACGGATGCTCCACCAGCGTCAACACAAAGAACCCTTAGAGGTTCTTTAAAGAACCTTACTTTAAGATCCTTCAGAAGAACCCTCTTAATGGGTTTTTTGAAGAACCTCTACGGGACACAAGCGTTAACGCGAAAAACCCTTAAAGGTTCTTAAGTAC
Organism: Hydra vulgaris; assembly: GCF_022113875.1. Taxonomy (NCBI): domain Eukaryota; kingdom Metazoa; phylum Cnidaria; class Hydrozoa; order Anthoathecata; family Hydridae; genus Hydra; species Hydra vulgaris. Next base: position 16,981,373 of record NC_061166.1, read on the forward strand.
GGCTGCTGAAATCATTACTTCATTTTATTTATAAATTATTATTTCCGAATCAATCTATTTAGATATCAAACGCTTTATTTAAATATATTGATTAATTAAATAACATTCCTAAATTGAAAAACAAAACAACTTAACAAGTAAATCATTTTTTATATTTAAAAATTTATCTTTATTTAATTTATTAAACCCTTCAAAAAATTGCTGTTTGCAATTTTGATTAATTGAAAATTTCAAGGACTAAAGGAAATAGTTTTTATCCATTTTCAGTAATTTTTAGTTGGAAACAAAATCTGTTTAGAAATCAACTTGTCTGCAACAAAATGGAGCCATCTGCGCCATTTGACACTATCAGTAGACACAATCTGTAACAGGTATAAGTTTGCAGATGTTTCGACACTTCCAAAGGCATATAGTTACGCATCGATGTATTGACTTGGTGTTGCAAATAGGCGACATGCCAAGGCGAGTAGATATTTTCACGCGGCCTGACTCTATACATTCAACAAGAAAAAATAAAATTATTAAAGAAACTAACTTCATTGTTGCTTCTTTTACTTTTTAAATATAAATATATTTGTGTGTGTGTTATTTCCCAACTGCCGCAGTATAATTTTTTTTTTCAAATTATATTTTAAAATGCCTAAAAATAAAGGTTTCAAGTTAGGCGTATTTAAATAACATATTTAAATAACTGATAAGATGGTATATGCGTAAAAACTTATTCAAATAACTTTTTGTCATGTTTGAGAAAAAAATCACAATCAATGTCAATCATTGATGGCAAGTAAATTTGCCTGAACTTGGGTGAGTTTGCATTTGATAAAAAGTTAAAAAAAAATTTATTTTTATTTTTCTCTTACTTGCAGTTAGTTTGGTAATAAGGTATTTAATGGAAACCAGCTATATCAAAACGATAACAAAAACTTTATTTTTTATATCATTAAATATATTGACTAACACAGCGCCGGATATAAATTTTGACGCGTGAGCAACATTTAAGAATTTACGTGAACGGAAGAGCTACAATAAATATCTCGCTATGCAAACATTTATTTTACTAAAAATGTAAGTTTAAGTGTTTTTTTTTTTACTGTAATATTTAGACTCTTTTTAAAGCGAGTTTTTTTAAAGCGAATTTGACTTTAATAAATGAACTTAGTATGTACAAAATACAGGGGTGGGACCGCAAAATGTGAACACTTTTCTGATTGTAATAATTAATTTTCTGTTAAATATGAACTATTTTAAATGTTCAATTTGACCTCCTTGATTCTCGTAGATCATTTTACAACGTTTAGACCAACTCTTTAGACACTTTCTGATGAGTGAGAGAGTACAACTACATCTAACGAGAAAATAGTTATAATAAAACAAAAACGTTCACATTTTGCGGTCCCACCCCTGTATATCTATAGTATTTTGATTTAATTAAAAAAAAAAAAGTAAAAAGAATTCTTTAAATTTAAACTTGGGGTAGTCGGTAAAATGCGAATTGCGAACCGCGAACTGCGAACCGGTGAAATGAGAACTTTTTTGCGAATCATAGTTCTATTGGTTTTTAATGATGTTATATTTTTTATTTTCCGTTTACCGTTAAATTGTTTAATTTACTATATATTTTATGGATTTCAAGCAGAAACATAAATTATATTTAATTTAAAAGAAATACAATCTATATCAAATTATGCTATATTTAATTTAAATTAAAAAATTGACGAGCAAAGGTTTTTTTAAATATCATAGGTGTAGTGGTCATTAAAGTATAGGTATGCCTTGGTTCGCAAAAAGGTTCGCATTTTACCGGTTTGCAGTACGCATTTTACCGACTACCTAAACTTGTTTAAATCAAATCCGATTCCTTTTTTATTCACACTACACTCTAAAAACGAGTCCGTTAAAATCATAACAGCGTTTGTCCGTAACCCATTGGGTAACAGAATAATCCGTAAACTTAAGTAAGAAATCCGTTAATTTAAAAAAATAAATAGTGAACTGACGTGCATATTAAGTAGAAATAAGGAACAACTATAATAAAATGTCATAATGAAAAAATGGCTTCGAGAGAAATTAAAGAACTTCAACTTTGAATTCAGATAATAATATTTTTAAATATTATTTAAATAATGTCGCGGAAATATGTTCTCACCCAAAAAATGCTTTCATTCAAGGGTTTTCCCAGTTTAGAGAAGTTAATATTTTTAATCTGGGACTTTTCATCAAAAGTTAAAAAAGTTTCGATACGGAATAGTTCTTTTCTATCAACATTACTCTTGACGCTGAAAATTCTGTGAGAAAAAATCTATGAAAGCGTTATAAAAGAGTAACATGTCTAGATGACATTTACTTGATGTCGATAACGTCAGCTTCACAAAGATTTTAATAAATTGTTAGCAAGTTGCAAACAAAACAGACAACAATCACAACAACCACTAGATGTAAATCTGATGTCGACCTTGAAAGAGCTCGTCGATTGTGTAAATAAATCGGAGCAAAAAAAAATAAATTAGAAACAAGATTTGTCACAAGAAAAATAAGATGAATTAACGTGTAAAAAATCGGAAAAATCAAAATAAGTTACTTTCTGTAACTTATTTTGATGTTCGTGCTTTTATGGTAAATGGTAAAAATAATGGAGCAATAAAAACTCCAACGGAAAAGTCTAGAATAATGCCTATTTAAAAATAAAAGTCTAGAATAATGCCTATGGAAATTAATTTGCACTTAACAGAAATTATATTGCAGGTAAACTTAAGGGGGCTGGACCCCTTCTACAAAAATATAAAATTCTTGGTTTGATAACAATAGTAACAATAGTAACAATCCAGTTACTAACAATATTTACAGAAGTTATTAGCATCAGTATATATATATATATATATATATATATATATATATATATATATATATATATATATATATATATATATATATATATATATATATATATACACTCTACACATTGTGCGGCTATGACGCAGTGGTTAGAGTGCTTGCTTTATAAGCAGGAGATCCAGGTTCAAAACAAGCTCTGGACATATTTTCGCATCACGATAAGGAAGGGGGCGTGAACTTCCTGGTTAAATATACTTCCGCGTTGCTCTGTGACAAGACCATAAGGACTTCTTGGGGCACCAAAAATAAAAAAAAAATAAAAAAGTGAAAACAAAAAAAAGCAGTTGTTAATGAAGTTTTAGAGGGCAGACCAGTGAATGTTGTAACTTGCAAGTTTAGCATAAACCGAATGACTTTAAAAAGATATATTATAAAATATTCATAAAAAGAAGCTCAATTGTATTGAATATTGGAATTGTTGTAAGGTATATGAAAAGACAACTAGAGTTGTTTTTACAAACACCTGAAGCAACTTGCTTTGCTCAATCAACTGCCTTTAACCGACACACTGTAGGTAAATTTTTAGGTAAAACACTGAAAAAGCGATATAAATTTGATCTTTATTGCATATATAACATTGATGAAACTGGTTTAACAACATTACAAAATCCAGTAAAAGTGTTAGCAGGTAAAAGAAGTAAAAAAGTAGGAAGAATCACATGTGCAGAGCAAAAAACACTGATAACTGTATGTTGTGCTTCAAATGCAATTGGAAACAAGGTAAAATTTCATAATTAAATGATAAAGAAAGGTTCTCCTGGATCCGTGGGATTCGCAAATTGTTCTGGTTAGATGAATTCGGATATTTTTATAGAATGGATAAAACATTTTGTGAGGTATTCAAACTGTTCTCATAAATCTCCAGTTTGGTTAGTTCTGGACATCCATAAAAGTCATATTTCTGTTAGACCTATGGATCTTGCAATTTAAAATGGAATTACAATGCTAAGTTTTTTTTCCCCATTTCACCTATAAATTGCAACCATTGGAAAGAACTGTTTTTGGACCTTTAAAACGTTTCTACAATGCTGCATTTGACAATTGTATGGTCAAAAATCCAAGATATATGACCATTTAGGATATTTTTTTAATAGTTTGCAAACCATATACAAAAGCTTTCTTACCATCTAATATACAAGAGGATTTCAAGTAGCTGGAATTGATCCATTTAATCCAAAATTTTTTAAAGATGATTAATATTTACCACCATCAGTTACAGATCGTGCTGCTCCAAATGCAGTAAACACGACTCTTGTGAAACTTGAAATGACTGTAGCATGTGTTGATGGCATGGAGACTGAAATGCCTAAAGTACATCATGAAACAAGTTTTTGAACAAAGTTTCACCAAACATTACTCTCACCCGATGTTTTGAAATCTTATCAAAAAGCATCTGCTTGAGAAAGGAGTGTTTAAAGTAAGCAACTAAAAACAAATATATAGACTGATACTTCAATCAGAAATAAAATTCGTTGTCAGAAGAAAAGAAAACCCTAAACCAAGCTAACGAAAGAAAGAAACTTACCATAAAAAATAAAAAAAGGGGAGAAGTTACAAACTACTTGCTTTTGAATAAAAAAAAAGTCAAGTAAAAGCTGCATCACGACTTGACTTTGACAAATGATGATAATATAAAAATAAAATTATATATATATATATATATATATATATATATATATATATATATATATATATATATATATATATATATATATATATATATATATATATATATATATATATATATATTCTTAAACTTAAAATACTGCATTCTTATAGATCTTATAAGCTTCAAGTTTCATAAAACTTTATACATATGTTGTTAGTAAATTACGGGCTTATTTTCAAACTCACAATTGTGGTCATTATTCTAATGAATTAAACATGTAATTAATGGTACTCATGATCAAAGTGTCTTAAGTCGAAAATTATAGTACCCCATTACCCCATGAGGGAAAGTTTATCTTTTGCAAGAGTTCTTTTTGAAATCTTTTGAAATATATCATGTTCATCATTTTTTTAGTTATAACATTTATTTTTACTTAAAGACAGCTTGTTCTAGTTTAGTTAGTAATTAATAAGTTTTTATATCTTGATCGGGTTGTTTGGAGTTAATAAAATACCAATATGGTGATCGATGCGCCCTAAATTCTAAGTATCATTAAAACAAATCACGCAATAAATTCTCTAAGGCAATATATTCTCTAATTTTATTAAATCAAATAAATTCGTTTATCGATATAATCATTAGCGCTGGTCTAACATACACCTATCAGTATAAAACTCACTCTAACTCTAATTTTATATCAAATACATTGCAGCACTAAAAGAGTCATCGTTATCCTTTATAAATACCAAAGTTATTACTCTTTTGCCATTTAACTTTAGTAATCGCTACGAGTATCGCCATTACACATACTAAATTATAAAACGTATTAACACAAAAATACAGTTATATTCCAAAATATGCATGGAAAATTTCATTTAAGTATATAATCAAAATCTATCTTTAGCTTTCAATAACTACACGATCAATCAAAAAAAAAAAGCAATGAATCAACTACGTCATCAATGAATAACTACACCATCAGTTTAGAAAAAATCAACACCATCAATAAAAAAAAAAAGAGTTAATGCAAATAAATTAAAAATGCTGCTTAAATAGCTTTTGAACAGTGCTTTGAATAACTAGTAACCTGTAAGTATTCCAAATAGTGGAGGACAACGGAACTTAAAATATGCAAAAATACTTTCATTTAACTATAAACAATGGCAAAAATCAAAATATAATAAGAAACATGAATGCATGCAGTACAAAAGATACATCCTAGCTCATAAAAACATTCGTAAAGTGCTTAAAACAGCTGAAAATGAAAAGGTTCATGAAAAAACAATAAATAATAAAAATCTAAGAACTACAAATTTTCAGAAGTTCAGGGACAACATTCGTAAATTCAAAACCAACTTAAGTACTTGCTTATTTTCAATTAATAAATTGCAAAACACAAAAGATATTGTTAAGGAATTCAGACAACATTTTTAAAATCTACTCAAACGCCGCTTATTATAAGCAACAACCAAAACTCAATTCAATTTCCACCTCTAAATAACAAGCCTAATATATTAGTTAATACAACAGTTGATATTATAAATAGCAATTCAATACTAAATAGTAATAAGTCACCAAAAAGCAATTGGATAAGTGTTGAGCACTTTTAAAACTTTCATAACTACAACCTTTTATGTCTCTATAAATTTAATTGCAGTATTCAAACAAATGGGAAGTTCCCAAAAGGTCTACCAACTTCAACAATTATTCCGCTTGTTAAAATCATTTAATAATCTAGATAATTAGCGAGGAACAAGTATTTTACTTACCTTTAATAAAAGTCTAGAGTATCTAGTCTTACTTATATATCCTAGTATAACAGATAATCGTTCCCACAAATTTTGGGTTTAAAAAAAACAGCTCTACTCTCCGCGCAGAGTTTCTATTGACTGAAACTATACAGCCCTATAAACAAATAATTACAAAGCCTTTATATATATGCAGATTAGATTTAAATAAAGCTTTTGATACTTTTTATTTTAGAAGCTCTATTTCAAAAAAAAATATCCACTATCCATAGTACACACAATTTCATTGCTTTGTCTGGTACTGCAAACATATTATATTAAGGACTTACCTTAAATCAATTTAGTCTTTCACCGGGAGAGCGGAAAAGTTCCGCATTTATATAATATTTATACTGAAAGCATTCTAAATAGTTTAGACATGCAAAGTAGGATGACAGTAAATGTATAGGTATCATTGTATAGGCAGATAATGTAATCTTGACAAAGAACAAAACAACACCAAAAAAATGTGATGAAAAATGGAAACAATCTGCAATTAAGCATCATAAAATAAAATGTCCGTGCAATATAAATTGGGATCAAATAAAAACGCGGTTAGAGCGCTTGCTTTATAAGCAGAAGATCCAGGTTCAAAACTTTATCAACTTGTTTGATAAAGTTTGATAAACTTTATCAACGAGCTTTGGACATATTTTTGTGTCGCGATAAGGAAGCATGTGAACTTCCTGGTTAAATCCAATTTAGCGGTGCCCTGTGACAAGACCTTTAGGTCTTCTCGGGGCACCTAATAATTTATAAATCGTAAATTTTACCTTGAAATTTTAGTTTACATTTTGTAAATTACAAATACGTGGGCTCTTAGTGGCTGCCACTGTAAATGGCAAGATAATAATTTTCCGACATAATGAATGTGGCTAGTCATTGGCTAGCTACTTTTGGTGGCTGCCACTAATAATCCACTAAGTAACCGATTAGCAAACTACATTGGTCCGCTCAAATTACCAATATCGGTTCACTGAAAATCCGCTATAAAATGTTTGCTGGGGACGTTTAAAATTGAATGAAACACCAAAAGACGTTGAAGATATCACTCTGAGAAGTCCAGAACCACATCCAACAACGTTTTCAACAGATAAAGACAGTAGTTAGTTCCCTACCTATTTATTAGGCTTTTGTTTAAAAATGATTCAGCAATCATAAATCTTGCTATACCCAGAGGCAAAATTTTGAAAATAATGTTAATAAACATACAACAACTGTTTACCTTATAGTAAAACAAATACAAAATGAGACACAAAAATGGAACGGTTATACGATGTAATTTTGTTTCTTGCTCAGCGTGAAATGGACTTAAGTGGTGTTACTTTTAAGCCATTACGATCCGTTTTTAGCACAAAATTTTAGAAGAATATAAAGCAGGCCCAAAACAAACAGCATACTAATTAAAAAGAACGCCAACAGAAGAATTAGAATTAATATCTTCAATGTTTTCATGGAAAGTATCATTGGAAATATGACAAAAAGATTAAATGCAGCAAAAAAAAAAAAAACAAACCTTTATTCAATGTATTATGGTTGTTTAGTGATTTAAATGATCAAGAAATAAAAGTCTAAAAAATTGCAAAATATTTATGAAAATGATATCGGTGATATTTATGATATTGATGATATCATCGATCATCTTACAGTGTAATACTACATTTAAAATCAATTTACGATGCCAATATAAAAAATATTTTCATTTAGCCCGTTGAATTACCAAATTAAAAAAAAAAAAAAAAACTTGATGAACTGTTTCCAAACATTATAGATGCAATAAGGCTATTTTGCACACTTCCAGTGATAGTTGCCCAAGAAAAAATTATTTCGTTGTTCACTTATTTGAAATACCTTTTTTTTAGCGTAAAATTGAAACCTGAAAAATTGAAAACGAAACCTTAAAATGTTCCAAAAAATTATTTAACTGAGTGACTCTGTTATATCAAGAAGGTATAATAGAGTGGAAGAAGAACAATGTTAAAATACGTCATTTCTTAAAATACGTCATTTCTCAAAATACGTCATTTCTCAAAATACGTCATTTCTCAAAATACGTCATTTCTCAAGGAATAATCTTAGTAGTAACATAATTTTCTAATTTAAATAATTAATTAATTTTCACAATTTAAAGTAAACCAAACTCATTCCACTTTCGACAAAAATTACCCAATGATATTGTTACAAAACGTCATTAGCAATTGAAGCTTTGCAAATAAAAGTTTAAAAAATTCGCAAACAATTTTTAGATTTTTTTGTTATTTTATTAAGTTGCACTTTTTGAACAACTAATAATAAATTTCTAGATTTGAAGTGAATCAATATATGTCTAGATAAGAATCGGTAATATTTTTGCCGGATTTATAAAAAGCTATTTTATATTTCTATATTTAGAATAATACAATTTTTTTTCAAATCCAGCTAAAATACTACAACACAAAATAAAATCCTGGAGAGATATAAAAAGTTCCTTGCATAAAAAAACGTTCTTTAAGAACATAACAAACCTATAGCTAAACGGGAAAGCAAAAGATAAGGTTTAACCAAGTAGTAGAGATTGTCTAAAACTTTGATAATTGTACCTATTTATATTTATATACCTATTTATATTTATATACCTATTTATATATATATATATATATATATATATATATATATATATATATATATATATATATATATATATATATATATATATATATATATATCAGTGGCGGAACTACTGGACGCAGGACCCTGAGTTGCGGGGGGGCCTACCAGCTATAGGGGGCCCTCATATAAAAAAAGTTGTACTCTCAATAATATTTATACTATAAAACTCTTTTCCGCAAAAAAAACATTCTTTTGCGGGGGGGCCCAAATTTTGAAGTTCCGCCACTGATATATATATATATATATATATATATATATATATATATATATATATATATATATATATATATATATATATATATATATATATATATACCTATTTATATTTGTATTTAAAAAACGATTACTTTACGTAGATTTTTGTTGTGATTACTACTTAATAATTGATGTAATAGGAAAATTTGTTAAAAACTTTTAAGAGAGTAATTAATTTTTATTACAGCTTTTATTACAAAAGTTACAAACTACATTTCAAAATTTTCCTTTTTCAACGCAAATGACATTGAATCAATGTTATTTTTGAGCATAATGACGTTGAAAATGCATTATATCAACGTTACATTTTAAGTAAAATAACGTTATAAAGACTTTAGGAAAACGTTACATTTTAAGCTAAATAACGTTATAAAGACTTTAGGAAAACGTTACATTTTAAGCTAAATGAAGTTGAAACAATGTCTGCTCTATTGTTAAATAAACGTGGAGTAATGGAAGTAATTAAACATTTCAGGCAAACGTCATTTTGATGATGTTGACGTTTTTCGGTGTTGTTTCTAACCTGCAAAAACCAAAAAAACATGGTGTTACACAGAGAAACATCGTGCTGTATTGTTCTTTTTTATTATTAATCAAAGTCTTATTACTCTTGTGAATTAATTGCATACATTAATTAAAAACACATCTCAACCGCATCTCAAATAACCGCATCTCAAATAACCGCATCTCAAATAACCGCATCTCAAATAACCGCATTTCAAATAACCGCATCTCAAATAACCGCATTTCAAATAACCGCATCTCAAATAACCGCATCTCAAATGTTCTTTTGTTTGACACAAAAGATGAAATCATATAAAGAAACATAAAGTTACAAACAAATTCAATTATATGTGTTTTCAAGAACGTAATAAAAAAACATAAAGAAAGGAAAAAATATATATATATCACAAATACTAGAAAAAAGACTAAATTTTGCCATTTCATGCTCAATCGAGTTTTCCTTTTTTTCGGAAATTTATTGTCTTCAAACCTATTAGCAAAGTCTTTAGAAAAAAAAAAAATGTATATAAAGAACTGTCTTTTAGTATATACCAAATATAATAATAAAACCTTTACAGTAGGTCATAATACCTGTAGAACTCTGGATGCAAATGTTAACATGTAAAAATATAATTGAAGAAATGCAAAAACTAAAAAGATAGACAAAATAAATAAATATAATACATGTTTTTTGTTTTTAAAACTGTTTCTAAAAACATATAGTTTCCCCTTCAAAATTTAACAACAAAAAATTGGATTTCTCCTGTGAATGACTATTCCTATTTCTCTGAAACTTTGAAGCAGATCAAAATCGTCCTGCAACTTTTTTGAGTTTTAAAATTAAAAAAAAGCAATTAATACGCCAAACAGAAAAAAATCTCACGAAGAGTTCAGAAAATGTGCTTTTTGTGCAGGAAAAAGTGCGATAAAAATTAACTAAAAATTGAATAGCCAAAGTTTGTTAACTCATCGCTACCGTCAATTTTAATGATGATAAGGTACCCAGGGTCATCTACATAAAAGGCATATATCTGTTTTAGAAACGCGATTAAGATTCGTCATCAAAAACTCTTCATCCTCTCTATAACTTTAATTTATTTGCGGTTCTTTCACATGATCTACTCAAAAGCAACTAGAATAAGTCAATTTGGGCAATCAGACTCAAGAAAAGAAAAGTTAGGTCAAGAAAAGCAAAGATTTCCAGCGAGAAAAGGAATTAAAAAACCGTATTCATTTTTTTTTAAATGTAGTTTATGCACTATTCTTAACCATCGTCCGAAAAATATTTTTCCTTAACAAATTGCAAGAAATGCAAAGACTATTAACTTTAGCACGAAAGCTGAAAAAATATTCAAATTTTTCAATTGATGTAACCCAAATAAATTTCAGATTAAATAAAGCTAAACTATGTCGTCGTGTGGCTGTGTGGGTGTTGCCATGAATGTTGATAAAGCAAAGTATATTCTGTTTCACTCCTCATCAAAAAAAATCCTTATGGCTCAAAGTCTTATCTAAGTTATGTATAAACAAATTTAAATAGATTTTCCCACAAAGTTTGTACGAGTTTATCTTGATGAAAATGTTACGTTGAAAACACTTACATCAGCTCTAAAATTACTCGAGAATTTTATTTAAAACTGGATGTTATTTAAACCAAATAAAATTTAATGCAAATTTGCTACTCATTAGTTATACTAACAATGCACATATTGTCCGGGGAAAAAACCAACAAAAGAAGAAACACGCCATATGCCTAAGGGGACATTCATAAATGATGTCAGTGAAGAGAAAAAAGGAGGGAATGCTGAAAAGTTTGATAATATTTGAATATGGGGAGACGGGGTGTTGAGACCGAAACAATGTTAATTTTGAAAAACTATTTTAATATATTTTTAAGAGTATTTATAGAGATATTTTAAAGAGTTTTGAATTGTTTAATTTAGAAACCCGTCAAGTGAAATTTTTTTCAAAAATGATATTGTTATAGATTATGATGGGTCAACTTTAGCCACAACATCTTTCGCGGAAACTTGTAAACTAATAAGCCTTTCAATGAGTTGTATTTTGTCTAGAAATTTTTTTAATTCCAAAAACCCGTCAAGTGAAATTTCAGAATTTGTAACTTCACTTAACGAACAAATGAAGCTAATAAAGTGAAAAGCGGCACAAAATCCATCCATAAATTTTTAAAAGATAAATTGTTGATTTGAATTATTTTGTTCGAGTTGCTTGTAAATAAATTTTTTTTTTAGTTGTATGAGTTTTTATTAAACAAAGCTTAGATATCATAAGAAGCAAAAAGTTAAAATGCGCTTAGAGTTTCATTAATTGGCGGCGTCTCTATATCAATCTATAACAATAAGTTTGACGTCTATCTTAGTCATTTGTCAATAGACTCAATGGAAAAAAAAACAACAACATAAAAAACAACCCAACATGTCTACTGACGCAGTAGAAAACTGAATTAAAAAAGTTAGAGGAACATTTAGAAAATGAAATTAAAGTAGAACATTTCATCTTTACTATTTTGTTAATATAAGAAAATATCAAAATACGGCTGCTGAAACCATTGCAGTATTTTAGGGTTGTCAAAATCCGGTTATTTATGTAAGAAAACGCGGGAAAAATTCTAATTCTAAATAAGTTTTGCTTTGCGCTCTTCTCTATAAATAATTTCGTTTCGACAACCCTACTTTATTTTATATATAAACCATTATTTGCAGACCAATCTGAGTACTAAATGTTTTATTTAAATTTACAAACTATTAAAATAACATTCTCAAATAAAAAAGTCAAGTTTACACGGAAATTATGTCTTATAATTAAATCTCACACTTTTTTTTTTATAATTATATCTATGTTTTAATATAATTATATATTTTTTAAACTAGAATTTTAAAAAAGTGCATTAAGTACTACAAAAAATCTGTTAAAAAATCAAAAACCAAATTGTCTGTAACAAAACGGAGCCATTTGCAACGCCATCTGACACATTCATTCTTCGCATTCTTTAATAATTATAAACTTGCAGATGTTTCGACACTTCCCAATACATACCGTTTCGCAACGTTGTTTTGACTTGGTATTGCAAATAGTTGACATTCCCAAGCGAGAATTATTTATCTTGTTTATAGCTTTATTTTCAACAAGTAAAAATAAAATTACTAAAAAAACTAACTTCATAGTTGTGTCCTTCTTTTATATGTTTTTTGTATTTTCAGCAAATAGCGACAGTACAACATTTTTTCACATTATATTTTAAAATAATCTAAAAAATTAACAATAGATTTATAGTTAAGTAGGTACAAATAGATGACGATGACGTATAATAAATAACAAGATTTTTTATTAGCTGGAAGCGAATCTGATTCTTATGTTTATTATTTTAATTAGCCATTATTATATGGGACAGAGTTGAACGTCCCTTATAATAATTAGCCATTATTTTAAGGGACGTTCAACTTATTGTTAACTGTTCGTTAACAATAAGTTGAACGTCATCTATTCATACATCCTTGGTATAATTGATTAACAAATAGCTGATAAGATGAAAAATAGTGTTGTGACAGAAACTATAATTTGTAACTAAAATAACTAAAAATATCGTAACTAAAGTTAATCGTCTAACTTTTTATTTATTATTTCATTTTAACTTATTGGAACATAGCCTATGGGAAGTAAGGAACAGATATTTCATAGATAAAGTATTTGTAAAAGTAATTTTCAAACTATTTTAGTTTTTTTATAATATTAGTGTTGCACAGTTTTAATCTAAGTATCTTAATCTAAGTAGCTATGAAATTACGTCATATTGAAATTTCAACACAACACAAATTAATTTAAATTTTTTATCGCTTGTAAACAGCCTCCCTAATTTACATCTTTTTTCAAAAACGTACTTTGCTAAATATATAAAAAATATAACTAAGCAAAAAAAAAAAAGGGTTTCGCCCCCCTCGCCCTTCCTGTTCTATGGATTCATCTTTGCCTCAATTTTTTTCTAAAATTTATAGGAAGATAGGGATTTCGATTATTTTAGTCTCTGTATCTATATATGAGTCGTTGAGAGCAAGGGTAGTGTAAGTCAAGAAAAACTGTGATTTGAGTTAAGTCAACGTCCGAATAGTTTATTACTCAAGCAATTATTGGTAAAAGAGGTGTAAGTCATATTTATGATTTTCACCCTTAGATCGCAGCATGTACTTGATTGTGCTTACTGAACAGCTGGTTTTTGCATTGGCAAGAGTGACCTAAGTTAAATCAGAACTGAAATTGACCACATTGACTTACACCACCCTTGCTCTCAACAACTCATATAACTCTTGATAGATAACTAATAAAAACAGGTTATAAGACATAATTATTCTTTTGTTAAAATTTTGTACTTTGATAATTCCTCAAGGTGCTCGTTTTAAAAGTCAAATGATTGCATCCGAATGTAAAAAAATAGCAAACTTAAGAATACACGTTGAACGAGTCATTAATAGAATGAAAATTTATAGAATTTTAAAGAATGTTTTTCCTCTAACAATGTTGCGTCATGTTGATGATATTGTAAGGGCTTGTGCTGCACTCTGTAACTTAAAACCTGTGTTGGTCAATAATTCAAGAGATGAAAATATAACACCATAAAGTCGATAAATAATAGTATTCAAGGAATGTGTTAGCACAGAAATCTGTACTAATACCCTTCAAAACTAAAAAGTTCAATTTTGTACAAAGTTTATTTAAACTCTTTCTTGGCTTTATGATAGCAATGGTAGGTGTTCCATCTACAAAATCCATTGAACATATACAATCACTTTGGCATGGGTTCCATTTTTTTAAATTTTTTCCTTCCCTTTTTGATAAAACTTTTCACTTTTCTCTTTTTCTAGAATTTGTTTTTTAGAACTTGGAAAACAGTAAAGATTGAATGGAAGATTACAACTATATTGATTTTTTTTCAAATCTGCATGAACATTACATTCTTGTAACTGCATATGTTTTGAAAAAAAAAGCTAATAAGTTTGGAATGCGTTTTTTTTTCTCCAGCAAGTCTAGGGTTTAGGAATCTCTCCCCTTCCTCTGCCTTTTCAGAGCAGGTTCAACACTTGTGGTAAAGGATTTTGTTTAGTATGCCGGGATTGATATTAGACAATCCTGGGATTTAGGGAATATAAAAAAGTAACAGCCATATAATTTCGTCACAACGATTTTTTTGCTAAAACCGTTGTTTCATTTGATCCTTTAGAATGTATTTAAGCTAATTTACTTATAATATATATGGAATGTGTTATAAATAAAAGTTTTTTAAATATATGTATATAAATAAAATTTTTGAGAAAAAATCATGCTGCAACATAATTTTTTGTATTTTTTAATAATTTCTTTAATTTTATAAATAAAATTTTGAAGTTTGAAATTTTTAGAGGGGGGAAGGAGGGGGGGTAATTACCTATTTAGACCCCCACCTCCCCCATATGTATCCTCCACTGTTTTGACATAGTTGTCACTTTTGAAGTTGGGAGGAGTAGGGAAGCTGAAGCAGCCGGAATAAAAATTTGAATGGAAAAAACAGAAATTTCCAGAAATGTAGCAATATTTTTTTTTTCCTTATCAAATAAAAAACAAACAGCCATATATTTACGATTGCCATATCTCCGGATTTGCCCGGAGATCTCTGGATTTTAAGGCAAAAAATAATGCTCCCGGGAATTTCAGAAAAAAACATGAAATCTCCTCTTTTTGGAGGTTTTTATTTAATTTTTATAAAAATTCAATATTTAATACTTTTACTTTAATACTTAAATGTATAGAACTGAAAATGTAAAAACTATTAAATGTAAAATGTTTTTAGTCACTAACAATTTATTGAAAATGCTCACACAGCACGTGTTCTCTTTTCTTGATTACACAGTATTGAAAAATGCGCGCGCATCTAAACTTGCGAAAACGAAAGTCGAGACCAATAAATTACGTCAAGGTAATAAAGTATTTTGGTTGCTGCTATACAAGAGATAGTTCCTTTAATTTAAAGTTTTAAAGTAAAAAAATTGCTGCACTCTCAATAATTTTTTCTAGAAAAATGTTTTCTAGTTTAAGAAAGAGAGGAATTAGTGTAAAGCCAAATTCAAAATTTGCCCAGCTGGATCATTTATTTATGTTTTTCCCAAAGATAAACAATTACCTTATGTTAATGTTATTTATCTAATTCTTCTTACAATCATAATTAAGCCAAGATTATGCAAGTTATGTAACCTTTGAGTTAAGTAGTCTCAAAAACCTTTGAGTTAAGTAGTCTCAATAACAAGAGTTAAAAGTTGGATGAAGCTTGATGAAGTTGATGAAGTTGGATAAAGAACATTTGGGCTCAAGTTGAAGACTTAATTGTAAACAAAAAAGCCCCTTTTTAATGTTAATAAATCATTGAACCATGACCAATTTTCAAACTTATAAGTTCAATAAGTTTTTGTTATCAAGCAAAGACTTAGTGAAAAAGTTCAACTAAAAAGTGTAGTTGGTATGATTCATATTCCCCCCGTCCATAGTTCTTGCTCTGTTCCAACAAATGATTGGTCGATAATTTTGAAATTGATAACTGATTCAAGTGATTAGTTAGATACAAGTAAACAATGGTTACAAGATGACAATAGAGACAAGTTAAATAATGGAGGAATAATTATTGGCTTGAATTTATATTGTATAGTATATTTTAATATAGAATAACTAAGAAGACTTAATTCATCAAAAATCAATAATTGTCAGCAAGACAGCAACAAAATTGAATGTGACCATTTTTGCAATTAAAATTAGTTTATATTTAATTGCAAAACCAGCAATTTTTTAAAAAAAAAAAATAACATTTAAAAAAAAAGGTTTATTATTTATTTAATTCTCTTAAAAGGGCTCCACTCTGGTAATGCCTTGTTAAATAATAAGAATTCTCATTCATTTAACACGTATTGTAAAATCAGGGGCGGCTAATGTCACTCGCCAAGAAGACAATTAAAAAGATCAACAAAAAAAAAGTTTGCATATTTTCATTTTAAAGTAACTTTTTTTTTAATTTTTTTAAGTTTTTTTTTTATTTTTTATTTTTTTTGTAATAATCAAGTTCATATACGTATAAATAATAATAATCAAATTCATTTGTCAGTATAGTAGTCCAATTCTGTATAATAGTCAATTTACAAAAGAATTTTTTGAAAAAACACGATCAGGACTACCGCCAATGAAAGGAATATCTCTATCTAAAAATAACCCACAATTATGCATTGCTACACCTTTATGGTTGATTTTAAATAAAAACTTAATAAAAACAGTTAACAGCATTCTGTTCTATTTCCCTGCCATACTTATTTGCAGGTATGTTTGAATTAACAAATGACATGCCAGATATACGTTGATTTAATTCCCACATATCGGCGTCAAGTTTATTTAATTTGTTCATTTTTGTTCAAACATCATAACTTTTTGAAGCTGTTATAATACCTTTTCTATATTCATACCAGTATTTTTTTTTATTTTGTCCTTTGGTCAACTGCTCAATTTCTTCAATATTTTTAAGCTTCATATGAAGTGTTATATTTTTTTCAAATGATAATATATCTTTTGACATTACCAGTATTTCATTAACACTCATTAGGTTTGATTGGTAAGTACTAATGTCGTTTACAACTTCCAAACTAAAGTCAATATCTGGTTTAGGGATAGCATTAAAAATGATGGAATTAGGGGCTACTTCTTTTAACGCTTTTGCAACATCCTAAAGATTAAGTTTACTAGAATAATTAGAAATTGGATTAAATTTCTTATACAAACTGTCTACAAATGGTCTTTTTTTATACAATGTTGAGAAAAATTTTCTTTGCTAAAACCTAGATTTTTAATTTTAACAGGTAAAATATCTTTTCAATTTGGAAGCCATTGATTTGAAACCATTGTGCAAGCCGGATTTGTTAAGCCCATTCTTACAGCAGCTTCAATTCTAAACATTGCACAGCAACATGGTTACATGTTTGGCTCATTCCTGCCATACATATACAGTGACAAGATCGGATTTTTGCATTTTCTTTTTCTATAATCAACCACAGTTTATGGCTTGTGTCATTAATACGTTGTGAATATCTGCATTCATTTTTTATTGCACAAGCTCGACTTTCCTCACTTATACAGTGATATGCAAGTTTTTGAAGCCAGCCTGTTTTATGAAAACTAAAAGCTTTCGAATATTTATAACCATTTAAGTCATTGCTGTCTAATTCAGATGGGTTAAACAACAAATAATTAAAAATATCTGGATACAAAACCATTGGTCATTGTTTAATACTGATATGGTGTTTTCAAGGAATGATTATGGTACAGTTTGTAAGCTTCTCTCCTTCTTCCTTAGAGTAGAATTACAAGATTTTAAGTTCCATCAACCTGGTGCCTACCATGAGGCAAGGTTTTTAGCAGATGCGATCTACATCCTGACTCTTTATATAACAAAGATATCAGTAATATCTTGACAAAAAAAGAAACGCAGCAGTTGAAGGATGTAAGTTTGTTCATTGCAATTTGCAATGTTCCATGGTTTTAAAATTCTTTTTAGGATTTCTGGCTCCCTACCATGATTAGAAAGCTATCCAGACAGCCGATGCATTGAGAAAAGTCAGTAAGAATATTTGAAATGCTTTGCTTCTCAGCATGGGACGCCATACGTGGTATTTAACTCCGCAACTCTTTGTTTTGTCCTTTAGGGATAAAAAAGTTTTTTCTGAAACAAAGCTAAGAATGCTGTTAGCTTTAATTAAGTTTGAAGAGCCAAATGAATTTCAAGGTTGTAAACCATCAAATGTACAAATTGGAGAGACCACAGAGCTACATAAGTTGATTTCCGAGCAAAGCTTTCTTCTTTTTAAAAAATTTTAAAATATCAAAAACAAGTATAAAAGAATGGCTCAATAATAGTCTTAATACAATAGATGTTTTAACCATCCTCAGTTGCTAGATTTTATTGTATGGATCAAAATACATATCTGTTGTAAATAATGGTGAAGAAAAAAATATTAAGCTCATTAAAGATTTTATTTCAGCTACTAAATATAAAAATCACCTTCAAAAGGTACTTTTTGTAGTTAAAAAGTCTAGAAAAAACTTGACTAAAAGTATGACTAAAAAGGAGCTTGGGAACTGTTCAAAAAGTTGTATTTTTTGAAAAATGTTTCACTGCAATAAAATCTAAAATTTGCTAATAAATATTAGTTTTCATGTATTTTTTTTTTCTGGATATTCATAATTATAAATATAAAATATCAAGTTAAATAGTAGAAAACAATTAGAAATGATTTATACGCATCTAATTGTTTTGTTTTAATTTGTTAAGTTGGGTTTTAATTAAAAAATTTTTAATGTTAAGCCAGCTTAACATTAATTAAATAAAACTCAGATTTTACATCTAGCATTTCCTGTCAAAATAAAACCGTCAAATTTTTATTAGGACTTATTTAGGTCACATAGAATGGGAATCAGTAGAGAGCTTTTTTTTTTTTTTGGGACACCCTAATGTGTATGCATATAAATTTAATCTTATGTCCAGAACTCCTCAAGATAGTAATTGTTTATTTTCTGCTTCCTCCATTGCTTTAATTGGAAAAAGTACACAAGCACCAACTCTTAGAAAACTTTTTGCAATTGAATTATTTAAGAATGGAAACTTTTTTGCTGTGCATCCTGTTGTTCGTCTTGGGCATTTAAGTGGCGTTTTTCGATCAGAACGATCCGAGTTTTTGTTAGGTATCTCCAATGTTGCATTTACTGTATTTGAGGCTAAGAAGCCTAAAGTTGATGCTATTTTGGCTGAAACATTAAATATTTTTCAATCTGGTCAGTTTGTGTGTTGTTTATCTCAAATATTTTAAAAGTATATTCTTATTTGTATAATATAACATTTAAACTGATTTGAGTTTTATTGTTTTATAATATGAATATTATTGTCTATATATTTATTTTCTATTTTAGATTTCTTTAAAAATTTTTATCCTACTAAAGAAAATGCTTTGTTTCGATAAACCCAATCAAATAATTTACTTTATACTGTACAATGTTGACACAAAAAAAAAAAATTTAAGCAACCTTACACATATGGGAAAAATGCATTTTTTCAAACCTAATTACTATTTGCCTTATGTATCTGTTAAAAGCACTCAGCCAGAATTTCGAAATATTTTATTTTGTACTCAAACAAGTTTAAACTCTGCAAAAAATATTGTTGTAATTGGAGAAAAACGCACTTCAAATACCCAACTTGTTTAAATACCCCACTGTTCTGCTATTCAAAAAAGTATTTTGACCATACCCTCATAGAATGTTAAGAATTTTTTTTCTATGAAGAATAAATCTTTGTCTGTGTTTGATTCATCTTTGGATTTAAATGATAAATAAAAAAATTCGATATCAGGTGTCATAATTCCGAAACTGCATGTAAATTATGAAAAGACAACAACAGAAGATGAATCTAAAAAATTTGATATTGGGTTGTTTTTATAAAAAGTTTTACAAAAATTATCAAAGCATGAGAAGTATAATCTTCTATTGAACGTATGGGTGCCACCTTCTGACTATATATTTCCTCAAACTAGTGGTCGTAAATGTAATCCTGTTTGGTTCAAAAAATTTTCATGGTTGTGTTATTCAAAATACTATTATGGATTGTTCTGTATCTCTTGGGTTCTGTTTGGAAAAGCCTCTTTAACTACTCAATTATTTCATAAATTTCCATATCGGCTTTGTGAGTTGGAAATGTAAGAATATTATCACATAATAACACTTCTCTGATGCATAAAATCTCAATACAAATAATAATGAGTAATGAGTAATAAATAGTAATGAGTAATAAAGTCGTTCAAATTAATTTGCAACTAAATAAGTTTTATCTGATAAGATTTCTAGATATCGAAAAATTTTGTTTTCAATATCACGTGCAATTCTTTTTTGTTGTAGGCAGAATATACCGCTTAGAGGACGCAGAGATGACACCAAACATCTGGTTGAGCAATGTAATAAGGCTGGTAATTTCCAATGCTTATTAAGTCTGATGGCATCATGCAATTACAAGATCTTGAGTGACCATTTTTAAAATAGTCTTAAAAATGCTACTTATCAATCAAAGACAGTGCAGAATGAATTCATTGATATTTGTGCAGGTATTGTTCGCTCGCTATTGACAGACAGAATAAATAAAGCAAAGTGTTTTTCCATTTTAGCTGATGAAGTTTCAGATGTTAGCCAAACAGAACAAATGGCTGTAATTGTTCGATATGTGGATGAATGCTGTAAAGTAAAGGAAGATTTTCTAAAACTTGTTTCTTGCAATACTGGCATGAGTGGAGTTTCTTTATCAACTAAAATCTAGAGAAGCAATTCCTTCAATTCGAGATATGATGGATCCTGTTTGAATTGTCTCTGATTTTTTTAATGATTCTCCAAAAAGGTTAGAAGATCTATCTACAAAAATTAGTGAGCTATGTCCAACATTATTTTTTCAAAAGTAAATCAATGTTTGTAGAACCAGATGGATTTAAAGAATTAATGGTCTTGAAGCTTTTATTGAATTATATCCAGCTATATTTGTATCTCTTATTTGTGTCAAAGAAGATGTGAAATGGAACTACAAATCTAGAGACGATGCTTCTGCATATGTGGCAATATATTGTTCTTTTAAGTTTATCATCACCTTAATCATAGTTAGGAAGTTATTATGATATATTAGTCCATTCACAAAAACTTTGCAAAAAGTTGATGAAGACTTTTCAAAAGCTCGTAAAGGTATGGAAAATTTAAAGAATACTCTATTGGTATTTCACACACAAATGGTACAAAGAAACTGTTAGCATAACTGCAACTACTAGTACAATGCCATCTAAACCAAGAATATGTGGTCAAAAAACACAACGTGATAACCATGAAGTAGATGGTATAAGTAAATATAATTGAATAATTTGTTCAATTCCTTTTCTTGATCACATTCTAAACAGCTAGATTCTTTATTTTCTTTAGACAATTTAGCATTACTAGATAGTTTCTCCATTATACCATCAAATTTAATTTCTGACAAGGAGTGGAAGAAAAAAGTAAATGAATTTGTTCGTACATGTAAAAACAATTTATCAGAACCAAGCAATCTTTAAGCTGAGTTGGATGTGTGGGAAGTATGCTGGAAAAATCTGATAGTGCTCCTAAAACTATTTCAGATTCACTACAAAAATGAGATGACCATACGTTTCCTAATATTTCCAATATACTTTGAATCCTTTGCACATTACTAGTCAAACATGTACATACGAAAGATCGTTATCAGCTCTAAAAAGAATTAAAACTTTCTTTAGAAATACTATGCGGGATGGTTGTTTAAATGGTATTGCCATGTTGCACATTCATCGAGATATTGAAATTGACATGAATATTGTTGTAGATAAATTTGCAACTGCATTTCCACGAAAAATGGAATTTAAAAATATATTGAACTCCGATGAATAGATTTATTACTATATAAAGTTATACTGATTACATATATATATATATATATATATATATATATATATATATATATATATATATATATATATATATATATATATATATATATATATATATATATATATATATATATATATATATATATATATATATTAACCATAATCGTTTTATTCACAATTTTGAAATTAGAAGGTACATAGAACTAGGTAGGTACATTTGATCATTTGATTATAGAAAGTTAAATACTTTAACAATTAACTTATAATGATGACATAGAAAATAAAATCCTTAAACAATTAACTAATAATGAATTTAGAAATGATAATTTATCTCATAATTTTTTAATCAGTGATTGGCATTAGCTTTTATAAGAATACCATCACTATGAAAATATATTAATCAGCCTTATGCATTTAGTAGAAATCTTAGTACTTTTGTGTCTCTGAAATATAATAGATTTACGCAAAAACTTTTGACGTGAAGTGACGTGCTTTTGTAAACTAAATTAAAAATGGCATAATTTACCGTTTCTCAAATTAAAAAATATTTAGCTTCATTATTCATATAATTAGATATTCATGAGATTACTTTATTAAAAATATTTAACGAGAAGTTTGACAAAATGGAAATTAAGCTATAAAATCTTCAAGAAGAAAATACAAAGCTAAAAATAGAAACTAATGAACTAAGAAAATCGGAGGAGTTTCTAAGCGAGAAATATGAATCAGTTGTTCAAGAACTTTCTGAAATAAAAAAAAGCGAAACTTATCATCAAACCAAAATGATACAACAAACGTTGTTGTCAAAGACAAACTAACTAAAAGTAATGTTGAAATTGAACGGGCGCACAGGACGGGGAAAAAAAATAGCAATGGAAAAAAGTACAGCAGAACAATAATACTTAAATTTTTAAACTACAAAAAGACTACAGCGAAAAAACTTAAGAATAGCGAAAACAATTATTTAAAGAAGCAAAAGATTTGAGAGTCAAAGGTAAATATGCTAAAGTTGTATATAATAAACTTGTAACGCGCGACTTTTAAGAAATTAAAAAACGAATTTTTCACAATAAACACTTAGAATGTTTTAAATATCAACTTTCTTTAGTTAATTGGAATGTTATTAACTTTTCTGAAAACATTAATTTAATATAGAAATCTTTTTTTTAAATTTTTTATGAAATTTATGACATAAATTTTCCCAAAGTAGAAATAAATTACAAACATAAATAAACTAAATCGTCATGGATTACTAAGGGTATTCTAAAATCTTCTAAAACTAAACAAAAACTTTATATTATATATTTAAAATCAAAAACAACTGAGAGTAAGACCATTAACAAAAATTACGTAAGACTATTTGAACGCCTAAGGAAAAATTCGAAAACATTATACTACACTAATTTACTTGAAAAATAAAAATTAAACTCAAAACGCACTTGGCAACTAATAAACGAAATTACTAGTAACACTAAAAAACGAAATTACTAGTAATACTAAAAAAATATCACAACCTTTGCTCTCAGTTATTAAAGTAGATGATAATTTTTTTCTGGATCAAAAAACAATTTAATAAATATTTTGTATCTGTAGGATCAAACCTAGCCGAAAAAATTCCAAACCCTAAAAAATTAATAAAGGCAATATATGACCCTCTAAACTCGTATCTAAACTTTTTTGATTAGTCTTTCGAAGAGTTTGAAAGTGCTTTTAAATTGTTAAAGTCAAATAAAGCAGTTGGTCCAGATAATGTCAATGGGTATGTTATTATAAACTGTTTTTACGTTTTAAAAGACATACTTTTCCAAATTTTTAAATGCTCTATTAATCAGGGAGTTTTTCCTGATGATTTAAAAATAGCAAAAATTATTCCTATATTTAAAGAAGGAGTGTAAATCACTATCGTCCAATTTCTATCCTCTCTGTTTTTTCTAAAATTTTAGAAAGAATTTTGTACAACCGACTATATAATCACCTTTTATCAAACAAATTATTATATAACATCTAATATGGTTTTAAAAAGATAATTCTACAGAATGTGCATGCTATTATCCAGCTTACAAGAAGTATATCAGACTCATTTAACAATTCTAAATTCACATTATAAAAAATCCCGTTATGCTTTTTAGTCATATTAGCACCGTTGTTGTAAGCTTGACGAATGCAGGCTTCAAAATCCAACTTCAAAATTTTCAGTATTTCTAGTGTTCGAGCAGCAATATCTTTTCCAGTTTTTTTTGAGAAATTATTGATTTAACAAAAGCGTTTGATTCCATGAAATTTTTGTTTTTTTGATCATAAAATTTGATCATAAAATTTTTGTTAAAAAATTAAATTATTATTATTATTATTATTATTTTCTTTCTTTCTCTGTTTACATAACATAAGAATTTTACAAATTCCACTACATAATATAAAATTTAACAAAACAATTAAAACAGATAGGAGCTCAAAGAAGATGAGGATGACAGAACGTCATCACAATCTTTTCATAAAACCCCTTTAACAAGATTTAATTAAAATATCGTAACATGACATACAAAATAAAAATTTCAATAAAATATCATAACAAAATGCGTAATCCGCTAATAAAAATTTGTCAAGCAACAAACAAAAGTAGAAACAAAATAAAAACGTATTTAAGAGAATTTATCCAATGCATTATTAACAAAAAATGTTTCACAGGTTTTAAAGATTTCTTTTTTTGTTAAAAACTTGAATGAACTTAATGAACTCACCGCACCTTTGAACCCTTTTTGAAAAATATTCCATACTTTTGGACCTCGATATAAAATACTGTATTCTGAATATTTATTTATTATCCTAGGCAGTTTATATGTGTTCAACATATTCGCTCTAATATTATAGTTATCATTTTTATTTAACTCAAACTTATTATTAAAGCTTATAGTGATATTGTGATTGTAACGATACATGAAAATTAAATGCTGGTAGATATTTATTTCAAATACATTCACCATTTTCATATCTTTCATCAAGGGATTAGCGTGTTCCCGCCTATTTTTAAAGTAAATGATTCTACAGGCATGTTCCTGAAAACTATAAAGTTTCTTAAGCTTTGCTGTTTGAGTACTTGCCCATGAAATGTTTGCATAGCTGATGAGGCTGTAAATTAGCCTAAAGTAGATTAATTTAAGACTATTTGTATTGATGTACGAGCGAACTCGATACATTAAACCTATGATTTTGGTAATTTTTGACTGGATATATATTATATGAAGAAGCCAGGATAATTTTTCATCAACAACGATTCCCAAGAATCTTATATTGGATTGCTTTTTAATTAATTTATCATTTATAAATAGGTTCGGCAACTTGAGAGGAAGATATTTTTCTTGTGTTTTTTTTTATGAAAAAGTATATAGTTTGTTTTCTCGGCATTAAGTGAGAGTTTGTTAGCCTTAAACCAGTTATTTACTTTATTTAATTATTATAGTATAACAGGCAAAAAATGTTTTAAAATATTTTAAAATGTTTTAAAATGGTTGAAAAGTTATTTAACTAATCGTAAACAATTTGTTTGCGCTAATGAAACATTTCCGTCAAATTTGTTAAATATTATATGTGGATTTCCTCAACGATATTAGGACCTCTTATTTTCCTTATTTATATAAATGATCTATACAAAGCCTCGGATTTAATAACAATTTTGTTTGCTGATGACACTAATTTATTTATGTCACATAAAAGCATTCCTACTCTATTTCATCACGTGAACATCGAGTTAATCAAATTATCTGTCTGGTTTACGACCAACAAATTATCATAGATAATTTGTTGGTTGTGAACATTGATAAAACTAAATGGATTCTTTTCATTTTCTCATCAAAAAAATGAACTGCTAATTAACATGCCTCATCTTGTTATTGACAGTATACAAATTAAACAAGTAACAATAACCAACTTTCTAGGTGTTTGAATAGATGAAAATCTAACATGGAAAAATCACATTAAAAACTTCAAGTAAAATTTCAAAAAGTATAGGAATATTGTACAAAGCAAGAAATGTTTTAAATAAACATACTTTAGTACAATTATATCACTCATTTATTTATTGTCAAACTATGCAAACATTGCTTGGGGTAGTACAAATAAAAATAAAAATAAAACCTCTTTATTGTCAGCAGAAGCATGTAGCACGCTTATATATTTTAAAGACCGTTATACTAAAGCCAAGCCTTTATTATTTGAAATGAAAGTTTTTAATATGTATAAGCTTAATATTTTTGTTTTATGTTTAAATGTAAAACAATTTATCCCCAGTCTCTTTACGTAATTTATATTCATTAAAAGATAAAAATAAATACATTTTACGCAATGATAATTTTGTTAAGCAGCCCATTTTTCAAACAAATCCTTTTAAATTTGTATTAATTAATTAATTATCGCAAACTATTCTTATGGAACAAAATAGTTTTAAAAAATTTTACTGAGGATTTTATTTTCAAAGTAATTTTAAATATTGTAAAAATGCTTATTAAAAATGCTTATTTAAAATGTAATAAAAAAAAAAAGAAGATATTTCTGCTTTTGTTGACTTTTTGTGGGGTTTTATATTTTTTTATAATATTATTTATCGGGTACAGATTCAAATCCTCCTTTTTAGACCATTTCCGGTTTTTAAGTGATTTTTCCATCGATTTCAGTAATACACCTTCTTTACATATTGATTCTACCCGGCAAAAAAGGAACTTTCATTTAACAATATAACATAGTCTTTTTTTATTGATTAACCTATTTGAAACATGTTTTTTAGCCTATATATTTTCATTTTCTTGCTTTTCTGATGTATTGGTCAAAATTTTAAATCTTCTTTTTTGTGTTTCTTTACAAGGTTTGGCTTTTGGGTGAAGGCGTATTATACCCGGCAATATTAAAATTGGCGATTTTCCGTGTATAACTTCGAAATCTGAGGCCGTCAGCTGACTAATAGGCACCTGATCAATTCTGGTGGGCAATTTTTCAGTAATTGGATAATCGCAATTGGATGCGGGCATAAAATCAGCATTTGTGTAGATATTTTTATTCAAAGGATGGAAATGAAGCGGCCGTGGCGCAGTGGTTAGAGCGCTTGCTTTATATGCAGGAGATCCATGTTCGAAACGAGCTCTGGACCAGTGCTGGGTATATTAAAAAATATTTTTGAATACTTTATAAAAGTATTTAAAATAACTATACAAATACTGAAAAAAATAAGTATTTTAAATAAAAATACAAATACAAACACTTCAAAAGTATTTTAATTGAAAATACTTTGGAAAATGTATTTTAAATACTAAATACAAAATACTTTACGACTTTAAAACTTACAATTAAAAAGTGCGGCATTTTCAAAATTTATTTTCACGCACTCTTATTGTGTTCACATTAAGATTGGTTGCTGCCAACGGTTCACAGACAGCTAGTATGGCATCTAATATTTTTCTACAGATAGCTCGTTTATTTGTTGGCATCCACCGTAACTTGAACAATGGGTGCGAAACGGCATCCACCGTAACTTGAACAATGGGTGCGAAACTGCTGCAACAATCCTGTATGAATTACTCAAATCAAATTTCATTTCCCTTTTAAAACGAATTTTCATGTTTGTTAACAATGCTGCAGCAAATAATTTAGCATATTCTAACTGGCAACTTTGAAACGCTTCCAATTTCACCAGTAAGCTATACACATTATCCCATTGAAAAGTATCCTATGTTGTAGCAACAGATTTCATGACCTAGGCATATTCTTGCAAGCATTCTAGTTTTTGTTTTTAAACTTTGACGCATTCAAAGCACTACATATATATATATATATATATATATATATATATATATATATATATATATATATATATATATATATATATATATATATATATATATATATATATATATATATATATATATATATATATATATATATATATATATATATATATATATATATGTATGTATATATATATATATATATATATATATATATATATATATATATATATATATATATATATATATATATATATATATATATATATTAAGTTTGAAACATAATTCAAGTAATCGCTTGATAGCATCATACTGAGAGTTTCAACGTATTGCCACGGGGCAGAGTATATTTCTTCGTCTGTAATATTTGACACAGCATCTGATGCTTTACTACTTTGTCAAGTTGCATTCCATATTGAAGTGCATTTTGTTAGACCTGCGCTGTTGGTACGCTTAAACATACTGTCTGTATCTTATGGCTTCTTAGCATTATTAGTTGCCAATAGATTCAGTGAATGTCTGATACATGTTTCATGAGATAGAAAAGAAATGCTTTCGACTATGGACTCATCATCATCATTATGTTCTGGTGAAACTGAAAAAATCCAATATATGTTAATGAGAATGAAATATGATTACATCAACTTCATTCTCATTAACTTCATCCTCGTTAACTTCATCCTCATTAACTTAATATTTTTCCATGTCCTTTTGCTCTTTAAAAGTATTATGTGTGCAGTTGCACTTGTAGTTAACAGACGCATTGTTGGTGGCTGTTGCTGAGATTTTTTCTACGTTAAGGTCATGTTGAAACCGAACTAGAATTATCTAGTGGCATTTCAATATAATGCGAAGTCATGCTGAAACTTTTTCTATTGACTGACCAGATATCAGCAGTAGTGCATACGAGTTATGCTTTACTCAGTTTGCTTCTTATTTTTTTATGCATCCTAGAGAGCTTTGAATTTAAAAGTTTGTTAAGAGTCTTGAGACACATGATACTTACGATAGGATTAAACCCACAAAGCAGTCGACGTAAAGCTTTTTAACCGTAGGCAAAGGACGCATCTCTTCAGTAATATAATCCTTAATTAAGTTGCCAAAATTCTGATGCTGCTTCATGGTAAATAATTTGTTTGAACTTCTTATTAGCCTTGATCAGCCGTTCTTCCTACACCAGCCTTACCTAGTTTACGTTTTACTAGCTTACGTTTTAGCTTACGTTACACCAGCATTACCTAGCTTACCTAGCTTACGTTTTCTCTGAACATCTGCCTTATGTGCCTAATAGTCTCCAAAGCGATTTCTGTGCGAGTTCTATAAGGTAAAAATAAATCCTTTTAAAAAATAAATTTTTACTTTGCTGTAAGTAATTATTGTATATCTTGATTTATAACAACTTGTACTGTCTTGCCTTTAATACAACATTATATTTTTGTTTGTTGATAATTAATTGTATATTGTTCATAATAGATAAGGTAAATTAATTTCAACTAATTACTAAATTTTAAAGTTACCTTCAAATGCTTAACAAAATTTGATGTTGCTGCCAGCGTGCCTGATAATGGCTTTGAATTACGTAAACATAATAAGCATAATGCTTATATTTATTTCGTTTTTGCGGCTCACGTCAGCTATTTTTAAATTGAAGTTGTTGAATTGAAGCTGCTATGGAATCGGAGTCGCACCATTTTTAGCGGAGTTGGAGTCGGAGTTGTTATGTCAAATTGTGACTCCGACTCCCATAGTAAAACTTCTCGGTATTGCGCGCGTATGTACAAAATTCAATAAATTTTTCAAAATTTTTTTCTTTGGAGTTGAAGTTGTACTCTGAAAATTTCAACGATTGGAGTTAGAGTCGGTACTTTTTTTACAATTCCACACTACTGTTAATGACACTAAGATAGATATACATAGTAATTAAACCATAGTGGCAAAGTGACACTATGATATTACAGTTAGTTCAGTTGTTCGTGTGCGGTGTTGTGAATGTTTTAAGCGGTATTTGAATCACAGGTATTTTAAATTAGTACAAAGTACAAAATACTAATCAAAAGTAATTTAAGTACAAATACAAAGAACGCATTTAAAATAGTATTTTAAATACTTAGTAATACTTCCAGCACAGTTCTGGAGATATTTTAGCGTCACGGTAAGGATGGAGGCGTGAACTTCCTGGTTAAATGTACTTCCGCGGTACTCTGTGATAAGATTGTTAGGTCTTCTTGGGGCACCTTAATAACAAAAAAAAAAAAAAAAAAAAAAAAAAAAAGAAGTAAATATTGAATTAAAATGTTGTTAAATTAATCTTTACATTATTTCAATATTGGAAATAACAATTTACAATAAATCTTTACAAATATTGTTTATTGTTAAGGCAAGAGGAAAAGCTTTTCCTACCAAGTCAGCAATATCATATATAGTTAATTAGTAACTCTTTACCTGCTTATTAAAATACTTACTTGTCTAATGGTTGCATATGATTACTAGTATGTGGATGTAAAGTTAGGGTCGTCCATAAAGTACGCATGCTTTGCTTTCGCCAACGCCCCCCCCCCCATCCCCAATTTGCCGTACGCTTTTTTGAGTACTCTCTACCTCCCTAAAAGTACCTACGCTTTTAACCTACTAACCCAACATTTTATGATATTTTTTTAATTTAATGTCTTTATACTTTCATAATTGACCTACTGCCCCTTTATCTCAGAAACGCCATTTGCAGACCTCCTCTTCCTCTCCGAGCGTGCGTACTTTACGGACAATCCCTAATAAGCTTTACACCATTACTCTTAGCTATTTGTATTTCGGGTGCTGAAATATGACTTTGATGATTATCCGTTATGAGAATGACATGTTGTTCTTTGGTAGGCTTTGCATATTTTATAAAAAGCTGGAGGAATTCCCCTTTTCTTTAAATGCAATGCATTTTTGTATTTGTAAGTACGCGGAAGTAAACTACAAAAATAAGTCGAGTAAAATGTCAAATATTAAAGAAACGAGTTGTCCCA
The DNA here is from genome assembly GCF_022113875.1 of Hydra vulgaris. Classification (NCBI taxonomy): domain Eukaryota; kingdom Metazoa; phylum Cnidaria; class Hydrozoa; order Anthoathecata; family Hydridae; genus Hydra; species Hydra vulgaris. The sequence continues at coordinate 17,012,348 of NC_061166.1, forward strand.
ATAGACTTTAGTGTATTTTATTTCACACCTTTTGAATTTTTTAGTTCAAAACTTTATTATTGTTTAAAAAGTATATTATTGGAGTAAACATTGCACAACATAAGACTTCGAAGAAAAGATTACAAGTACACCAAACAATGTTATTCAACTAAAAAACTAACAACAAAAAAAAAGTCTGGATTTTACATGTTGTGTACCTAAATGCTTTAGCAACTAAGTAAAACATAAAAATTTATTATTTTATGCAAATCCCAACAAAGAAAAATTTGAAGAATAAAATAAATATTAATTTTTTAAAATAACTTTTACGTACTTTTACATCCTTTCAAATATTTTTAAATATTATTAATTGAAAATAAAATATAATTAAACAAAGTAAAATCTTATTGAACCAGTTTTCAATTTCAAATTTTATTGGTTGCATAAAAAAGTTATCATTTTTGTATAGAACAAAGTCAGTTTAGCTCTTTTCTGTAAATGCTTTGATACTTTAACATTGGTAAAATTAAGCGTTTGATTTTTAGTTTTTGCTCTCTATTACTATTTCTATACAAAAAGTTTTATTTGTACAGGCTTTTTGTACTCAAAGATTTCTTTTTAAAAAAGAGCACTTTACTTCAATCATTTTGTAGCTGTCTTTATTATTATTAAGTTCGGTGTAAATTGACTTTAAAGCTAGGTCATTCAATAATAGATAATACATAACCCATCAGGGTTAGAACCAGCCATGGTATTTAGGATTTATAACAAAATCACATTTTTTAGCATCACAGTTCATAGGTGCTGGAACATAGGGAGCAGGATGGGCAACTGCCTACCCATTATTTCTGCACCGGGGGCAGAGGATATCTGCCCCTCCTCCAAAATGTCACTATCTGCGATTAAAAAATAGCGATAATTTTATACACTCCGAAAAAAAAAATTTTGCATTCAAAAGAATGCAAAAGTTATTTTTTTTTGAAAGAACTTTTGCATTCGATAAGAAAGTATTTCAGCTTATCGATATTTGTATTTAAGATGAGTATTACCTTTCCTATGTTAGTTTGGAGTTCAGTTTTAAAAGATTTAATAACAAAATATGTAGAGTCAAATACTTTTCTGTTATAAAAGAAAATATTGCCCATATAAATCAGTCGCAAAAAAAAATATTTTCAGTTTTGAAAACGTCAAAACGCAACTTTTGAAAGTCTATTGTTTCAAAGTCAATTGTTTCAAAATCATTATCCATGACAAAAAAGAGAACTAAATTAAGAATTTTTCAATAGAATTCGATTAGTAAAAAAAGTTCACTGTACAGAGTATAGAGTACAGACTCCGTGAAAATGAAATGAAATTAAAAAAAGCAAAATTTGTTTTAATGTTTAATCGCACAATTCTTTAACAAATCAATCAATGTCAGAAGCAAAGAAGCCGCGTTTGAAGACTATAGACGTCTTCTTTTTAAGAGCGAGGACAGGGGCGGATCTAGGATTTTATATAGGTGTAACTAAAATTTGTAAAATTACGTCATAATTGCAACTATTTAATAAGTCGGTTAGTCTACGTCAAAAAGACGTACGATAATTACGTCATGTATATGCCGCTTTTTTTTTATCATGATAAAAAAAAAGCGGCATATGCATGACGTAATTATCGTACATGACGTATATGACAGTTTTTTATCAGAGCGTCTTTAATTCACTTTTTGTAGACATATATTTTTCATTTATTTTTAATGGATTCTAGTAAAGTAATTAATGGTAAAATATAAAATTTGCCTTCGCAAATTTTATATTTTACCATTATTTACTTTCCATTTTGTTCGTAGTTTAGACATAATGTCTAACTCACTTAACGAAGTGCACTAACTATAAGGTAAGCCATAGGACTTTGCACTCCATTCGTAAGTTGTAATGCTGCGTAAAGTTAGCTCTCCAATTCTGGATTCTTTCCTTTATATTTTTGTTTCTAATAGAATAAATGCAACTATTACTGCATTAACAATATTAAATCGTGGTATATTCAAAAGATATTTACTTTAAAGTTTTATACTACTATATATAAATATATATTAAAAAAAGAGATTTGAACAGTCTCACTATCTATAGGATCCTCAGGAAGCTAATTTATTACATTTTATTTGTTTTTTATGATTATCGAACATTTTACATTTTATTTGTTTTTTATGATTATCGAGCACTTTTTTTTAGCATACCCATGTACTCTAACAAAATTAACACACATATTAATACACATTATTTATTATTAACTTTTATTAACATATTTTACACTCAGAACTATTTTTAAAACATTAAACATTTTAGATATCAAGGATTATGAAATGTACACAAAATAGAAAATAAATTTATTTATTAAACATTTATAACAAATAAAAAATAAGATGCTCTAAGAGAAAATTAAACAATGAAAAAAACGAAAAAATGATTGTAAATATAAGAGATATTGAATTATTTCACATATAAATATAATTATTATTCAATCATAGACAATTATTTAAAGATTAAATACTCTAAACATTTCTCTTCGCAACTCTAAACATCTCTTTTTAGAAGCTGAAAAAAGTATGTTAACTCTATCTTTTTCTAGAACCAGTTTGGTGTAAATTGACATTAAAGCTAGGTCATTCAATAACTTTTTAACACTCTACTTCTTGAATAAGTTTTTAATCTCTTAATCTTGAATAAGTTTTTGATCTCTTAATCTTTTTAATCTTGGTATTGTACCTAGAACTAAATCTTTAAAATATTCAAGAATGTTGGGGAAATCAGTTATTGTCATGACTTTTGTTTAAAAAATACAAGATGGGTGTTTTTGATTGATCTTTCTAAAGAGGCCTTTAAAATCCAACTCTGCCTGAATAAAGGTTGAATGCAGAGTTGGAATAATAGATATCTAGAAATTTCTGAAAGTAGATTTGCAAATTTTAGTTAGTTTTCATGTAACTTACTAACGCAATATTAGACCAGTTGTAGCGATATAAATCAATACCAAATTTAATCTCTTGAAGCGTGTTTTTTTTAATTGTCGATTTCAAGATTCTGAAATTTGAGACATGTTGTATTACTTATCTTGGAATCTAATTACAATCTAGAAAATTCAATCCATCAAATTTTAGTTAAAACTAAAGTTACATTGAAATAAAATTCAGTTAACAAATTATAAATGGTTTGTTGACTGTTCTTAATTATTTAAATGTGCCTTTAGTGAAAATTAAAGAGTTGTTTAAATAATTATCTTTCTGTTGGTAAAGCAAAGCTAATCAATGTCTGTTTTACTTGTTGGTTTCAAAAACAGAAAGGTCTAGGCATTTTTTTTTTTCAGCTAGTCTTTTCATTTCATCATAAACGGTATCTATACGAGTATTATAGTTATTGCCTATATCTTATAACAATAGACTACTGTTTAAGATTGACACAATCATATGCTTTATCAGCTAAAAGTGAATAGTATTTACTATTATTGATTTCAGAAATAAGGATCTTCTCAAAAGGCTTATTACAACACTCCATAAGTTGATTTTGTGTGGTTTAAGAAATGTGACATTTTTAGGGGCTGATATTAAATGATTTTATAAGATAAAATCATTTAATATCAGCCCCTAAAAATGTCATAAATTCCAAAATTAAGTAGTTCAAAAATATTTCCTTCAACTCTTTCTTAAGGACTCTCTTGTATTACAGTCTCCAATATTGTATTATATTTCATTTTATTTAACAATAGAATCAACTTATAAGATCCTCTTTAACTAAAGCTTCAATTTAAAGATTAAATTTTTTTTTGAAGAAATAAAAATGTAGTATTTTAATTATTTACATTTATAGCAAAAAACAATAAAAATTGTTTATATGGCTCTGTGGCAAAACTATTATTTATAGTATTAACCTGTTTAATAAAATAATAATGTTTTAGTTAAATGTTATAAGAATTTTAAAACAATAAGCACAGAAACAGTTGTATACAAGTAAACAAGTTACAGTTATAAAAAGCATGTTATTTTTATTACAAATATAGTCCGTGAAAACATAGTTAAAAATATACCTTGAAGCTACAAAAGTTTTGTCAAAACGTTGATCCATTTTAAAATACGGGATAAAAACATTTATATTCGGGCATTTTTAAGCCATTTTGTTTTGTAAACAATTTTTTTTGCAACATTTAGTGTTATGAATGTGAATCAATAGCATTTGTGTCTACCACATCCACTTTCTTTGCCAAGTTTGAGTAAAGCATAACTGCTGTACCGGCAGTAACTGCCCTAGTCCTTTATTCCTTTCAACCCCCTTCTACGTTGCCAACTAAGAAATTTGCATCAGATCAAAATGAAGGGTCCTGTAAGAGTATTTGGTTTGGAAAATGGCCATTGTTACACTATGTTTCTGAGACAGATTCTGTTTGGTGTTTCAACTGCTTGGAAGCTGTGAATAAGAAACTAGTAACTTTAAGCAATCAACAAGCTAATGTTTTTGTTGGTTCTGGCTTTTCCAACTGAATAAAAGAAACCAAAAAATTTTCAATTCATGAAAAGTCATCCGCCACAAAGAAGCCACAGAGAAAATACTGTATTCCAAACAGACTCTTATATCTGCTGTTTTAAGGGAACAAATATCATCATCTCAGGCCATCGCTCGAACTGTTTTGAAAGTAATATTTTTAAGGATTAAATATTTAGGGTTTGGCATTAAGACGAGGAGAAAATCATGATGGAAATCTATGGCAGCTTGTACTAGAACGGGTACAAGGTGTACCCTCTGTGAAAGAGTGGTTAAACAAACGCAACACATGGATGTCAGACACAATATAAAATAAAATTATTCAAGTGTTTGCACATTCAGTTCAACGAAGCATTGTCACTAATATATAACAATGCTCATATCTTGGCCTTACAGCTAATGGAACTACAAATGTGGCGGGTCATGAGCAATTTTCTGTCAGCATACGGTATGTAGGCCCTAATTTAAAAGTACAGGAATGCTTTATGGGTTTCTACAATTGCTAGAACAGCACTGCTGAAACATTGTTTAATGCCATAATTGATGTGTTTACCCGCTGCACAATTATCATGAATAAGCTAGTTGGCTATGCATTTGATGAAGCCAGTAACATGAGTGGACACTTATCTGAAGTAAGAGCTCGTCTCGGAGAAACTTACTCACATGCAGTGTATGTTCACTGCACAAATCATTCGTTGGATCTTATTTTACAAGAGGTCTGTTCTGAAGTACAAATGGTTATTGACACAATTCAATTTGTGCGTTATGTTGGAACAATCATAAGGGAGTCTTTAAAGAGAAAGGCATTGTATGAATATTTGTTTGGTTCAGATGATGTTGTTCTGAACTTAGTCAGCTAATGTCCTATTCGATGGTGCATTGGGGAAAAAGCCATTAGTAGAATTATGACAATTTATGAAGAAGTTTATGAAACATTGTCTCAGCTAGCAGGCGACAGGTCAGTACGTGTTAATGCAAGGGCTAAAATCTCAGGCTCAGCCAAACAAGTTTCTAAGGTACAAACCTTTTATGTAGTCCTACTATGCGATGCTCTGTTTTCCAAATTTGAATTTTTAGCCAAAGCTTTACAGAGCCCATCACTGAGTGCATCAGCCGCTGAAAAATGTGTTCAACTCCTTCTGGCTCAACTTCAAGGCTTGCGTAGTGATGAATTTGTTTCAGAATTATACACGAAGGCCATCGAGAAAGCTACCACATTAAATATCACAGCGTTCCACAGTTAATGCTCTTGCTCGTTTTTTGCATGGAGCTCAAAGCCGTAATGTAGAACAATTAACTGCAGATGTTATCTGGAAGAAAATTTTCATCAAAGCCATTGACCACTCAGTTGCAGAACTGCAGCGCGGTTTTAACCAAGAATGATTGCATAAAATTGCATGCACAGATAGATTCATGTACATTCACAAGTAATGCAGCCATACTAGCCAGCATGCCACTGTAAAGTTTTCCAAATAATGCCAATAATCCTATGTTTTAGTTACAGCTGCAACTGCTTCCACAGTTGTTTGAGGACAAGTCACTGCCTAAAGATTTACATCTGCTAGCAGCAGCTTTAAAAGACCTTGAACCAAGTACCTGCAGGTTATTTGACATGGTGGAACAGGTAGTTGTGTTGTTTTTATCTATTCAAATATCCGAAGCTTGTTCTGCAAAGGTCCTCCAGTGCATTGAGACGGCTTAATAATTAGCTGCGGTCAAGAATGTCACAGAGTCGCCTCACTCACCTCTTTTTAATGCACATTAATAAAGATTACCTAGACAAGGTTGACATTACAGCACTCATTGAGGAGTTTGTGGCTAAAATCCGTGAACGTTCATCCATATTTGAGCATTTTTTACTATAACTGTAATTTTTTTTGGTAGATTTTGTTTTGTATCAAATATTAAAATATAATGATTTAAAAAAGATTGCAAATCTGCATTTTAAAGGGTTAATTATTCGTAAAAAAGTTTTATTGGGATAACGCCCCCCAAACACCCCATTCAGGGAAGGGGTACCTCTCCCCAAGCCCCATTTCTGCCACCCCCCCCCCCTAGTTTTTAAGCACTTCAAACGCCTATGTCACAGTTAGCTTTTTCCTTAAACTTTTCATGAGCAATGTTTTTATTTTTAATACTCCACTGACAAGCTTGTGATTGTAAATTGCTATCACAGTTTCTTATTAGCTTTTTTAATACGAAGTTGGAAGACTATTATTTCAACTGTTTATAACTGTAACAAAATTTAATGCAAAAAGTTTTTGTTTTTGTATTAATCTTTAGTTTCTGATTTAATTTGATTTATTTTCTCAACATTGCTTAACATTATGGTTTTAATTTTCCTCAGTAAAAATTAATTTTTCTTTAGTTAAATGGTCCAGACAATTTATAATTTTTACTAATATAACTAGACTTGAATTTTTCAACATTTTTTTATTTACTCGTTAATAAATATTTCACAAAAATGATTTTGGCCAAATCTTATTTCAAAAATTAACACAGCCATCGTCATTCCTTGGTTTAATTCTATATAATAAAATATTTAATTTAACTCTAATATATTTTATTTAGTTTTCGTTCAATAACTGGTAACCAGTTATTCCTCTTTCAAAATATCGTCTCATACTATATAAGTAAATATATGTTAATGTGTTATCAAAAACAGTGATGTTGTCATTTGACCATTAAGTTACATCTTTAGAGATTATTTTGTTTTCATCGCTATTAAATTCCTCCTTTGTAATTATACAAAATGTTTCATTTAGTGGAATCATGCTAGAGCTTTTAAAAAAGCCATAATTTTTTAGATTTAAAAATTTGTAGATTTAATCATAAATTCTTTAACTTATGTATACTTGTTAAATCTACTTCAAACAAGCTTCCCTTACAAAATTCAACTGCATCTACGTTGAAATACTTGTTTATATTACAATGCAGTTATTCTCCCGCGGAGATAACAAGATTTGTAAAAGGTTTTAGCGTAAATATAATTAATTATAAGAAAGAAAACTTTTATCTATTTTCGAACAATCCACAAAATAACGAAAAATTAAAAAAAACATATATGAATTGCGAGTTTTAGATTTTTCTGTACATACAAATACCATAATACGTTGCATGAAATAATAAGGAGAAAGGAGAATTTCGCAAATATGGATTCGTTTAACCACCCGGATGGGTTAACAGCTTCATCACAGCCAGGAGCTCCAGTTATCATACATCTTTAAAGTTTACGCGAGGGTATATCAGCATGGGTGGAGTAAAACCACCAATTGCATTATTAGCTATCATTATAACCGTCATTCCTCTTTTAGCACTAGTCATTGACCCGATTTGATTTGTGCCAAGAGATGCTAATAGCTTTGGTCAATTTAAGTGAAACGTTAAACGAAGAAACGCGGAAAAAAAAACGCGGAAAAAAAAAGGTTATAACTAGAAACGTGAAAAAAAATATGTTAGAGAGAATAATTCTATAAAAAATAAATTATCGTGCATTTAACAATTGTCTATTTAAAGGTCTTGTATTCCCGCAAGATAACAGATATAACAAAAAATATCCTTTAAACAGGTGACCACTTAATAAACTGATAATAACATTCTTTATCAACCTCGATTTTAAAAATAAAACTTCTTTTTTACTTTGAACAATCAAGTGCAATTATAAAAATAATAGTTATAATTAAAATAAAATGGAACTTGTCTGAAACTTACTACAAAACTTTTCAAACAACAACCAAAAAACAGCCTTACTTTGAATAAATTAAAAGTTTACCTTAATTTTTTGCTTAATAAATTGTTTTTCTCAAATAAATACATGCAAATCACAGCAATAAACATGAGTAAAATATTAGTATAAAATATACTATAAACATATACTTAAAAAAACATAGAGCAGTATGTTAATAAAAGAGACTTATGCTTATGAAAGGATTAGTATTAGGGTCAGGGTCAATCTTAGGGTTAGGGTTAACCCTAAGCCCAGCCCTAACCCTAACCTCTAACACTTTACTATAATTTATTAACTACTTTATTAAAGTAAGTATTTACTAATCTGTTTGTATTTTACATTATATAATTATAATTTTTTTAAACAAAAGAATAGTCTAGATCAAATAACACTCTAAAATGTAGCAAATCAAAACAAACTTTTAAAATCGCAAAGTAAAAAACAAAACATTCCTTTTAAAAAATATCTAATTATATAGCGTAAAATACACATAGGTTAGTAAATATAAAAAAAAACTTTTTTTCCTAAGAAAATAATTTTTTTAAATTTATTCCTATAATCTAATTTTCTCTTAGAAAGTCCAATGTGATATTTTCTCGATTAGGGCTCTTTCGCGGTGACAGTAATTGTCTCTTTCGCGGTGACAGTAATTGCGATTAGGAAAATATTCGTGCTCGATGACCGTAACACTAACCCTTACGGGCTAGGCACAATATTATTTAAAAACTTTGCCATATAAAATTCGCCGAATGTTCACACACGAGCAGTGAACGCCTGAGAAAAGAAATGAAGTACATTAGAATAAAGGAGAATTATTTATTAGACAAAACTTATAAAACAAAAAAGTTCTTTAAAAAGTGATATTTTCTCGCATAGGGCTTTTCTAGAAATGTCCGTGTCAAAAAACGCAAGAAGGGACACTGAGAAAACTAATAATAAATCGTTCAGTATTATAATATATAGATGATTGTGAAATTATTTGATAAAATATTCTAACACGCCAAAGTACAACATCCACTAAGTTGTACCTGGGTTTTATGTACAACATCCAGGTTGTAAATACAACAAAGTACAACCCAGGTACAAAATATAACAACCTTGGCCACTGACCAAAGAATGACTGATCGACAGCTACCAAGGTACAACACTACTCCAACTTCAACAAAACAATGGATTTTAAATAGTTTTCCGACATCCATCTATATTAAAAAACTGTGCTACTTTCGCTCTTCCTCTAAATTTTTATGGAGTCAATAGAAAAATGTCAACTTCCAAATCAATTTAATTCAGCAAATATAGCTGCACTATGTAATAAAGGTGACAAGAGAAAGGTGTTACTCTTGTAATACTAAAAGGCATAATTAAAAATAAGTTTGAAAAATATTTTCATGAAAATATTATTATAGTTAATCAACAGCATGGATTCGTTTAAAAAAGGTCATGTACTACAAACTAACTTGAAACTCTGGATTATAATTACAAAAATGTTGATCAAGAATTCTTGTGGATGTAGTTTTACTTGACTTTAAAAAAGCATTTGAAACTGTACCACATCAAATGCTTATCTTAAAACTTGAAGCGTATGGTTTTATTGGTTTAGCACTTCATTGGTTGCAAGCTTTCCTATATAATAGAAGGCAAAGAGTTATTATGGGAGATTATGTTTCAACTAGGGCAAAAGTGTATAGTGGAGTTCTATAATGATCCGTTTCAACTGTATGCTGATGGCCAAAAAATTGTGACAATTAGTTCTTCTGATGATGTACATAATAAACTACAATACAATTTAAACCCTGCTTATGCTTGGACTTAAGATTGGTTGCTTAACTTTATTTTTGAAAAATGTTTAGTTATGCACTATGACGATAAAAATAAGCCAATTTATATAAATGGTTGAAAACTCAACATATCAGGTTCAGAAAGGATTTTTTCAGATAATTTAAAGTAAAAAAATCAAGTCTTATTGAGTGCAACCATAGGAAACCGCTTGTTGGGCATAATAAAGAAATCTTTTGTTCAATTTGATGCAGAACTGCTAAAATCTCTATATCTTCCTTTTGTTCGACTACTTCTAGAGTTTGCTGGGATCCTTATCGGATCCTTATCAAAAACAAGCCATTTTAGAAAGAACACAGCGTCGTGCCACTAAATTAATACCTTCAATCAATAAATAATGCTACGAAGATTGACTAGGTTGTCTTAGAATGCCCTCACTAGTTAAAAGAAGACAACGTGTAGACATAATTCAACTGTCTTAAATCAACTGTGTAAAATTTTCAAAGGCTGCGTTAAAGTTGAATTTAATCATCGCAATTTTTTGTAAAGCATTTAACATGAGTGTAAACATATAAATTTTTGGAGTTCACTCTATGCCTGGAAGTTAGCAATCTCAAGTACCGATTTGCCCCTGATTATATATATATATATATATTCATTATTCTTCATTTTTTCTTCTTTTACTGAAAGTGCATATTTAGTTAATGTAACAAAAATAGTGTAACAATTTGTTACATAAATATGCTATAGTAGATAGTGTTGTGTTAGTCAATATATTGATTAATTTAAACAACAAAATCTTTGAGAGCGAGCTTTTATTAATTAGGTTACCATAAAACTAACCGCAAGTAAAAGAAAAATGAAAGTTTAAATCGTTTTAACTTTTTATCATATCCTAACTCACCCATGCTAAGACATATTTATTGATCATTATTTACTGAACATGGAGATTTCTTCTCAAACGTAACGACAAAATGTTGTTTGAATCAGTTCAAAAACATTAAGTATCTTATCATTTATTTGTTATTTAAATACGCGTAACTTGAAACCTTAATTTTAAGGCATTTTAAATATAAGCTAAAAAAAGTATGCACTGTAGCTGTTGTTAAATAACACAAAAATATAAAACAAAAAAAAAACAAAAAAACAAAAAAAAAAAGAAACAATGAAGTTAGCTTCATTAGTCATTTTATTTTTTCTTATTGAGTGTATAAAGTTTAGCGTCGTGAAGTCATCTTCTCGTAATGGTGTACCGTCTGATTGCATTACCAAATCAGAAAATCGTTGCGAAACTATATGCATTGGAAAGTGTCGAAACATGTGCAAACGTATAACTGTTAAAAATTGTGGAAACTGATTTATCAAATGGCGCAAATGGCTCCGTTTCGCCACAGTCAAGTCAATTTTTAATTTTTAACAGAATTTTTGATTACTTACTTGATTTTTGTTACAGCAATTTTTTTTAAAGTTTAATGAAGTGAATAATTATAAGATTTAAAATATATAATATAGTTTTCTTATTAATTCGTTTTTTTTTAATTTTAGTTTACTTAATCAATTTGTATATATATGTCGTGTCGAATTCGCAGAACTGCCGTTTCCGCAATTAAGAATCGGTAGCATTTTCTTCTTTTCCGCGTTCCAAATGGTTGACAACATTACAAGATGTTGCAAGCCATTTTCTAATTTGTCGATCATGCGTAAAACGCAAAGATTTGCTGAACATGCGTAAAGACTCTTCAGAACTGTCAATTTTGCGAAATCGGAAGCCAATTATGAGGAAATGAAAGCCATTTTTGTGAAACAGGCAATTTGCTGATAACACAAATTCGGCATGAGTCTGTCTAGACAGACGTCTGTACAATTGATTATCCTTTGCTTTTTTATGCTTATATCGCATGTAATATAAATAAAATAAAATTGCTATATTTTATGATCGCTATATTTTTGATGTTTATGTCTCATCAGTAACTGTAAGCAACATGCTCCAAAATAAGACAGAAACTACGCCATATTAACTATGTCATTGATTGGCGGAGGGATTTTACATTGATTAAAATTAAGAACACAAACTAATTGAATATGTTTAATATTCAAACACAAAATGGCAAACAAAAGAATTTATATTTTTACCAAAATATCTTATTTATTCAGTTGCTACTTTCAGGTTAAAACTTTATTGGCGCATTTGTTGTTGCTTGGGTGATTGTGGCATAGGGTACCTGCTTTTCTACATGTTCATCGTTTCGAAGTCTGTTGTGCATAAACATTTGATTTTTGCCGTACACAGTGTTAATGCTTATATTGCCATGTTTCCACTTTGAACAAGTGACGACATATTTCATAGCTTACTTCTTAAATTTCTACTTCCTAGTCTCTTCTCGGTCAAATTCTTAGATAAGCAGCTGCTCATATTCCGTGGTTACAAATTGATATCAATGCAAGCAAATGTCTTGTTTCTGCTTTGTTCTTGTTTTACGGCAGCATTATGGCGGTATATTCTGATGTTGCTTAGATGAGCTTTTAGCAAATCTTGGTAGCTCAACAGCATTGTCTTCTTCTGCTTCATCTACAGGTGCTTGAATTTCCTCCTGGCCTACAGTGTATTTAGGGGCCCTATTTTTAATATTTTGGAAACTCTTTCTTCTGGAATATCTAGAGCAGTCTTTATTTTCTCATTCTATGGTTTTTCGTAATTGAGTACTCCTGCTGTCAAAGCTGTTGCATACTGGTTGTCATTATTTGTTGCCAAAGACTCGGTGAAATGATGAATTAGTTTGTAGTTGTATAAAATATAAACATTTCGCCTACTGTTTCACAATTTGTTTGCTGGACTATAAATGGTCAAAGTCATAGGTATCTGCTTAAAAAACTATATAGAGTCTTTATTTTTTTTATTATTTTATTTAAAATATTTTGTTATATTATTTTATTTATAATATTTTATTATATTATTTAAAAAAAATACTCTGAAATATATACCCTTAGCAATGGCATTGTCAAAAAAGTAAACATATATTGACTCTTATTGCATTGTTTAGGAAAAAATTTCTGAAAATAAAATATTTTAGAAAATATGAAGATTGACATTTGAGGTTTAAAAAAATATATATTCTACAATATGAAGTCTCGCATTTTAGGAGTAGAAAAACTGTTGTTATTAGTTACTACTAGTTACTACTTGATTGTTTAAAAAATAATAAGCTTTAACAACTGAAGAAAATCAAGCTTTGCGGTTTTATCACAAACTGAAGATACTTAGTGAGTGAAGAACCGTCTTTAAATGAGAGAAATGCTTTAAGTTTTTTTTATTTAATTTTATAACTCTCTTTTTTAACTTTATAACTCTCTTTTTTTTAATTTATTTTATTTGTCAATTAAAAAAAAGAATGCAATGCCGTGTTATATAAATAAATTCAATATTATCGGGGCTAAAGGAAAAAAATGTTTGACTAATCACTACATCCGGACGTGCTTTGATTAGCAAGCGTGTTATTTATTAAAAGGTATTATTTGCACCATTTAAAAATTATAAACATGTATTTACAAGTATGTTAAGCTTAAAATACAACATAACTAATCTATAATCAAAAGAAAAATCTTAAAAAAAATTATAATAATAATATTCAAACCTAAAAACTAAAGAAAAGTTAATAGAATAATTTAAAGAAAATTTTAAGACAAGTTAATAAAATTGTTGTTAAAAATAAAGAAAAATGTGAGACAAAAAATTATAATAATCTTAAAAAGAAATTCATTCTTAAAATCGCAAATAAGTTTTGTTTCAGATTTTTTTGGAATAGAGAAAGAAAAGAACAATTTTTCATCTCGCTATTTAACTAAATGTTCCCTAATTTAGTACCTCTTACGGCAGTAGAAAATTTGATATCAAAATAATAAATGAATGCTCATAACTGTACTTTGAAAATGTTATTTTTTTTTTTAAACATGTTTGGATCATGTAAAAAAAGTTTTACATAAAATTTATATAATTAGAAGAACTTACGGGATTACATTAACAATTTTCTGGCAGTTTTTACCTCCCCCTTCTTCTCTAGTCAACAACTTTATAAACAAATTTTCAAATACCCCCTCCTTCTTCTCCTTACAAAATTACTTTAACAATTAATACTACCACCGACCACCTCCACCCCCCAATTGGAAAGATTTAAAAAAAAAAATTAAATTGAAGTTTACAACTTTAAGAAAAAGTGTTTAAAAGTAAAATGTTTAAAAAAAAAATTTTATTCAATAATTTAAGTTATGAATATTTTTTAAATATGTATAACCATTTAAAATTACAAAAAGCTTGCTCTGAACAAAAAGTGAATAGGAAAAAGTGAATAGGTAAAAGTGATTGCTACACGCATCATTCCTGATTTAAACTTTTTCCCGTGCATGGTCGAAGGTAAAAAAAAATTGTAGTCGCTAATATGTCAATAATGAAAAATCATTTCAGTTGTGTAATATACTTGGAAGAATACTGGAATATACTGAAAGAACAAAGAGAAACATTAAAACTTTGATGGCGGAGATTATTCTTCGATTTTCCGAAACTCTTACTATGATAAAGAAATCGTAGCTTTTGTCGTAAATTTTTAAGTCGTTATATTACAATTATTAATTACAAACTTAAAAAATATATATATATATAATAAACCATCTGAATATATATATATATATATATATATATATATATATATATATATATATATATATATATATATATATATATATATATATATATATATATATATATATATATATATATATATATATATATATATATATATATATATTGTTTTTGCATGGATAACGGTAGCTTTTGGGCAATTTGTGAAAACGGGTTGCATTTGATAATGTTACCCAAGCAGTAACCATCAGGCGAGAACCCATGTGACTGTCTACAGGCCTAGTCCTAGATAATATTAAATATTTATTATAGTATATATGCAGTGCTGAGTCACAATCTGTGAATATCCAATCCACCTTACTTTAACTTTAGACCAAATCCAATTTCAAACTGAAAGTAATCTATTTCTATTAGAGTCTAGTATAAAAAAATAATGCATTTGATAATTTGTGTAAACCAGGGGTAGCAATCTTTTAATACAGAAGATTTTGCAATTTATCAAAAACTTTCTTAAATACCTACTATGATATTATTTTCAATATTATAATTGTGCATGAAATCGGAAAGTCGCATCTTTACATCGAAAATTTGATATCTAATTTTGCTAGCAATTAGCAGGTTTTCGAACCCTGCTTTATATTTAAATAGTATAGTGTAGACTATGTGCTTAAATAAATCTTAAATTTTTTTTTAAAACAGACTAAAAAACACAAAGTTTGAAAAAAAAAAAATAGCGTTACGAGTAAACATCTCCTGTTTGTTCAGTGGCGTAGCTAGGACATGCGGGCCGCACCGGAAAACATCATTACTACTTGACACAGAGTAGTTAATAAAAATGAATAAAAAGCAAACATGCCCAATTTTTCTAAAAAAAGGCCCTTTTTTTTAAGAAACTTTTAGATATAAAGGACTTTTTTAGTTTACCTGTTAGCCTAGAGGGGCGACACCGATAGTTTACCGCTCTGCAGCCGTATTCACGTCTCTCCGTTAAATTAACGAAGAGTTCAAGTGGCCGTTAAGAAAAAAATTGTTAACGGGCCGTTACGAAACGGATGGAGAAAAATAGTATTCTTGTCCTTCCGTTAAGTCACCGTATATTAACCGCTCCGTTAATTTTGTCAGTTAAATTTCTTCCGTTAGCCCGCTTCGTTAGCTAACTTTCGTGCTGTTTTTTACATAGCATCCAAATGTTACGATGCCAACTGGCACATAATATTGTTTAGATGGTACATCACAGCGTGATTTTTTTAAATGTTTGCTGCGTAATTTTTTAAACTTAATTTAAACAAGTTAAAGTAATAAGCCGTTTTAGGACTTGTACTAAGGACTAATAACCGTTTTAGACTTGTACTAAGTACTAATTTTTTATATTTTTAAATTAAACTTTTTCTATTTTTAGAGTTAAAAAATATATAAACACCATCACAAAAATTGAATTGGAGCTACATAAAACTATGAAATGGAGTTACTCTATACAACTCTATCGCTCTATCACAGATTAACAACAAATACAAAATTAATAAACCATTTATTATTATAAAAAAGGAATTTGAAAATGAGTAATTTTATTTAGATAAAATATGTTCAAAAATGTCGCAAAGCAAAATCATCACGAAATTGGAAATTGTTTTCAGCTACTATATCTTCATTATCATTTTCATTATTTTCGATTGGATTTTCATCCATGTCTCCGTCATCTAACTGTATTGCTAAATTGTGCAATACTGCGCACGCAGCAACTAAGGTACAGGTTCTTTCAGGGGTCATTCGAATTTCACCATGAAGCAATTGTAAGCGTCTTTTCCCCCTTCCAAACACTTGTTCAATTATAACTCTTGTTTTTCTTAAAGAAATATTATATCTATGCTGAGATGCTGTAGTTGGATTTAAATAAGGCGTCAGCAACCAACGAAAACACGGATAACCGGAATCACCAATAAGTAAGCCTTTAAAAGTTCCATCCATAAATTTCTTACCAAGTTTTGACTCTCTTCAAATCCTTGCATCATGTGTGCTCCCAGGCCATTTTGCAACAACATCAATGAACTTTCCTTTGTTGTCATACACCGCTTGGTGTGTGACAACAAAGGAAAGTTTATTATATTAAAAGCTGAGTCACTTTTAGTTTTTAAGCATTATTATATTAAAAGCTGAGTCACTTTTGCGACTCAGCTTTTAATATAATAATGCTTAAAAACTAAAAAATCTATTTACTAGGTTTATTCAAAAGCTTTTTCAACTTATATTTGTAAAATTTTATTAAATAAAGGTTTTATAAATTTTCCTTCGATTATTCTTTAAATATTGCAAGTAAAGATTGAAGTTGAAAAAATATTTTTCTGCTTTAATGCCTACGTCGAAAAATATTCAAAATACGCAATGTTTTGACCACAAAGCATATTTTTTTTGATAGATCGATGCCAGTATTTTTAAAATGAATATTTAAGTTGCTATGCTTTTTCTTTTGGAATTGTCACGTTATGATTGTTAGCACATGCTCAAATGAGGGGCAACTTCGTCGTTATGAAAATATAATATTTAAGATAATTTCTTTGATCACACAAATTTTTAAACTACAGAGCGCCGTTTGCACATCGAAGCTTTAGATTTTATCTATAAGAAATAAGCTTTTCAGAATACATTAGTTCACAGCTAGCTTTTAAATTTTTTGAATTTTAAATTATAAATGGAACATGAAAACATCATTTTAATGAGTTTCGTACAAAAGTGGATGGGAAAAAAGTATTTTTATTTCGTACTTTCTTCGGAAAAAAAGCAAAGCTACTCAAAACGACATAATGCTCTTATTACATCATTAGATAATGTTAAGTTTATAAAGGAGTCTCTTTCTAAAAAGGCTCCAATAAAATATGTGGTCAGTGTTAAACAGAAATTAAAAAAAAGATAAATCAGTCAAAACAAAAACAAATAAGACTTATTTTTCAGCTGATTCCGATTACCCAAGTTCATATAGTGGTTTTATTTAAAAAAATAACACTAGTAAAGACTTTTATTTTGTTTGTGCAGCTGTTTTGGGAAAAGCAAACGAAGTTTGCTTCCCCCAAAACAGTTGAAGTCAGTGGACATGTGAAGGGTGTTTTGGAGCTATCAGTAACTCTATCTACATCACTTAGAGGTTTACTATTCTAGATTAAGGAAATCATCCTACTATTACTTCAAAAATAATGCTTTACATCAAAGTTTTTTTCCTCCTAGGTAGGCTGTCATTAACAATAGTAAGGAATTTCGTCTATCGCCCAAGTGACGTATTTTTAAATAAGTTTAGTTGTACTGATAAATTTGCCCCGTAATTGACAATTTCACCCCTCATGACCTTATGACGAAAAAATCAAGTTCTATGCAAAAATAACTTTAGAATTTATTATGATTCATTACATTAACAAAGTAGAGGCCCTAATTGATAAAAAAACGCTTTTAAACTAGAAAAGTTTTCTTATTTATATGCAAATTCATTTTGTTAAAGCAAAACATGACGAACTCTTACCCTATAAAATATCATTTATTATACCCTATAAAATATCATTTATTTTTTATCTCAAATTTTTTTTGCCATTACAATGCATTGTGAAATTCTAATATACGATATGAATATATTTTTGGCAAACATTGCATATAAATTATTAGTAGATTAAAATTGTAATGTACTTAATATTATGCTATGATTGTAATTTCTTTTTTTTTCAATGAATAATATATTATAATTAGATTAATATGAAATAACAACATTTTTGCACACAACATTTTAATCAAGTTTTCTTATATTAATTATAACATTTACTGAAATATATTTTTTCATATATAATAAGTTTATTATATTTGAATAAATATATATTTATTGTAATTTTGTAATTATAATTACAATATATATGTGTCAATAAATGTAGGTATAAGTTAAATACTGCATAAAAAAGATAAAAACAATATTTTTCTCAGTTAGAATGTCATAGTGTGATATAAAAATTTGCGTTCAAGATGATATCATTGTGTGATTTTAAATTGATACTTAGTTATATCATAACCTCCTCAGAGTACAAATTGATACTTAGTTACATCTTAACCTTCTCAGAGTATAATATTACATTTTCAGTACAAGATGAAATCATTTTTGATATATGTTGTTTAATTTCAATAATGTTTAATTTCAATTCAAGTTCGCATAATTGTATAATTTCATTTTGATATCATTCTGATCTCGTAAGATATGCTTACGAGATCAGTATGATATCAAAATGAAATGTTATGATATCATATTTCTAGTACAAATAATGTTTATTTTTTTTATTTTTTTTATTTTATTGTTTATTTGCTAATTGTAATTTTAATAATGCTAAATGTAATTTTAATTACGAATTAAAACATTGTAATTTTGATTTTGTGCAGGCAAATTATTATTGTTTTTTTGAATTTACATGCCTTTTTTAACTATTCATTAAATTAATAAAGATATTTGTTTTGGTGAGTGTGTCCATAAAGTTATATGTGTTGATTTTAATTAGTTTATGAAAACTAAACTATTGTAACTTATCAACGTTAAATAAATTTTTAAAATAAATAAAAATAAAATAAAATCATTATATAATTATGATATTAAATTGCTGATTGGGTTACTTTGTTTTATTAATAAATCATTATTTGCTAAGAGTATTTTTAAACGCTTTATTTAATTAAACAAATTTTTTAAATAAAAATATTTAAATAGAAAGAGTCAAATTAACAAAACGTTTTTATCATATAGTAAACCTTTAAAAAAATGTTTATATCTAATATTAAACTTTTAAAAAAATGTTGTTGTATCAAGTACTTAAGTGAGTAATTTTTAGTCCTGGAGCAAACAAAAATCTGTTCAAAAATAAATCTTTATGTACTAAAATGGGGCCGTTTGCGCCATCTGAATCGATCATTTACCACATTCTGTTACAGTTATAAATTTGCAAATATTTCGACACTTTCCAAAACATATTTTTTCGCAATGTTGTTTTAACGTCGTTTTGCATATAGGTGACATACCAGAGCGAATATTTGTTTTCATTTTGTCTGTTGATATACATTCAACAAGTATAAGTAAAATTACTAAAAAAACCAACTTCATTATTCTTTCCTTTTTTTTTGGATATATCTGAAGTATATTTTTGTTATCAGCCGTATGAATTTTCAGATTATATTTTACAATGCCTTATTCATTCAATTTACTTGTGTATTTAAATAACAAATAACTGATAAGATGATAAATACTTTTTACTGATTATTATGTCAAAATAACGTTTTGTCGTGAAATTTGAATAAACTCTCCAAATCATGGCTTATCAAGTGGCTTGATAAAAAATTTAGAGCTTAATTTTTCTAATACTTGCGGTCATTTTGCGGTATGCTGGTTTAAAAACCAAACATCTCAAAACTAAATTTTGTTGTTTCTAACAAGCAATAAACAATTTGAACTATTTATTGCGAACACTAAAAAGTTCCGTATTGATTTTGCATCAAACGGTAAAAATGAAAAACAAACAAATATTTTACAATAACTTTTTATATTCATAATAATTGTCTCGAAATAATAATAAAATAACTGAATGACAACCTACATTTTAGATATGCTTTCAATTTTAATTAACATATTTTTTGCATTTAACAATCAGAACAAAATGGTTTTAACACAACGATAATTGATTGTCAAAATATATTTTATTAATTCTGAGTAACAGTTAGGTCTAATTTAAGATAGCCATTTAACCTCGAGCCTCTTGGTTCTCAGCCAGAACTATCGAGTTAATTTTGAAAAAAAAAATAAAGCGTACGAACGCGGAGGAGGGGGTCCTCGTACAGGTTTGTACAAGGGAGTAGGGGTTGTTCTAAATCAGTGATTTTACTGCGCACGTACTTTATGGATGCCCCTAAATTACAAAAATCAAAAAAATATTAAAAATCAATATTAGAAAGTAATAAACAAAAAAGTAAACAAAATAACTATTTCGAGAAAACATATTCATTTGTTTGGGACCAATAAGACCAACAAATAACTCTTCTCTACTCTACTTGATATACAAATGAATCTCCTCTACTCTACTGTTATTATTAGGGCTGTTTCAAGTAACTCAAGGACTTAAGTAATTTTTTAAACAAATCAAGTACTTGAGTAAATTTTTATTACTTAAGTAAAATCAAGTAATTTTTTTTCTGAACTAAATCAAGAGAAAATTGATATTTTATAAAAATTCTGCATGAAAGTTGTCCGATTTTCAATTTTGAACTCTAAAATTAAAGTATTATAACCTTTAGTCTAAATTTTAATTATTTTTTTGTTTTGTTTTACCATATTTTCCAAATAAAGATTATAGTTTAGGCTATCAAAAAAATATATAATTTATAAATTGCAAGAAATTATAGCAGAAGATACGTATTTAAGTCTTTCTTATAATCTTAAAGATCCATCAGGCATCAGCAGTTGGCATCAGCATCAAGGCATCAGCAGTTGAAGGCAAAGCCACC